>OY728136.1:341875012-343148568 GCA_963277665.1 Viscum album | reverse complement strand
ATAAGGAAACAAAAACAGCGTTCATGCGTACGTACGGCCTACCGTCTCCATTAACGGTGTATTTCATTCCATTTATCGATCTATCATATATATATATGTATATTCTGAATATATATTATATATAAATCATGTTTTACATTATGTAATTATGTAAATCAGTATATATGTAATAATATAAAGAACAACAAGTTGAAACACGTACAATAAATGAAATGATTTTACCCAAAATGCTGGTTTAACATGGATTTTATAAAAAACGGGTAATATAAAGTCATAAGTGAACCGTATATGATATCATAACAAAGAATATGATTCTGTAATAATTCAATGACATTATTTAAATCATTATACAGGAGGTTTAGATACATATGAAGCATATCAGATGTAAGGTAAGGGATAACTATTCCAATCTCGCTCTTATCCGAGATTGTTTATTCGTAAGTATATACTGGGGTTTTTGTTATCATCCATGTCCATTTTTCCTACAAATGGTTTCATGTATGTTTAAAGTATTTTTAACCATTATTTACTTTCACTACATTTTATGAAGGGAATATTTCTTTTTTATAACCATACAAGGTACTTTTTGACTTTTCTGACAAAAATACAAGGAGAATGTTATTTTTAACTTATAAGGCGCGAACGGATTTTTTCTGTTTCATAATGCCTCATTTTCATGAACCTTCCTCTACAAGATTGAAATATTATTTTAAAAAAAGCCATTTTATTTTAATATTTATTGGAATTTTGTGAAAATAAAATGATTTTTAAGAAGAATGGATATTTTCCTCAAGATTTCATTTCAAGTGTTTTATAAAAAATATTTTCCATCTAAACTGACATTATTTAATATGTTTATGTTTAAAGTAAAATGTCTCTATTATTTACATGGTTTGATTTTTCTTATGATGAAATTATATCCATTTTTTATATGGATTATGTTATGATGGCATGATGTTTAAGAATCCCATTCTATTACATGGGTTATGCTATGATGTATGATTTATGATTTTGCGGCACACGAAAGACTGATTTAATTATGAGATGGGTGGGAACTATATCTCCCTCCAATGCATTGGGTAAAGATTTATATCTCATGACATAGACATGGTTGGAATGGTAAGTTAATATGGTTCAGTAATACAGGACTGGAATGAGGAGTGAACTCGATTCACAATGGGACATTATCCATTAAGATGATCTTGGAAGCAATGCCTTGGCTACTATGGAAATAATATCATGTGCCTAATGGTTTCCACAATCACTTGTTTTATTCCCATGATAGTTTATCATTATTAATGTTTCTTTATAATCTATTCCTTATGTACTACCATGTTTTATATCATTGCCCATGATTTTGATGTTTAAACATTATGTTCATGTTTTTAAGTTCAAATGTATATGATTTGTTCTATTTTAACCATCCTTACCCTTACTGAGCATTTAATCTCACCCTTTATATTTTTTATTTTCCCCATGATTTAATGAAAGGTTTTAAGTAAGAAACCCAATAGGGGGAGATTTTTTTGAGATGTTGAAGATCTTTCACCACGATTAGAAGATTACGTTCTGAGTTTCCAAAGACACTAAACTATTACGGTCCTTGTGTGTCTTTTTTTTGTTATGTATTAAGTATTCCGAAAAATTAATATACTGTCCATGTATTTAATGTTTAGGGTCTCTACACTACATGTCTTATTCCCATCATGTATCAATTAGTATTTACTGTTTTGTTTTTTTTTCTATTTATATATTTATTTTTTCTAATGTTTTTTGTGAACATAAATTCTGTGTCTGTGTGTGTCAATTTGTAATTAAAATAATCACGCCATAAAAATGTACGAGTTAGGTACTATTAATAATTATGAAATGATTATTATTTGGAATATGATGTAATAATTACCTCTTTGACTATAGTTTACCTATCAACGCATGTTTGGAAATATGAATAAAATATCATCAAAACATCACACCTAAACATATTTGATTATGTAATTGTATATTAAAAGGTGTGAACTAAAATAAAAGAAATAAGTAATTTAAAAATGGTACATAATAACTTAAATCATTAATATGAATTTTTATTCTGGAATATAAAGAACATACATGATGAGTCATTGTAGAGATAAGAGATGTTATTTAATAAAATTTTATTTTAATATTTCCCTTCAAACACTTTTTCTTCCTTGTTATTATTTTGAATATTATTTAACAAGTTTTTTTATTATGGATATAAAAATATATTATAATATAAATTTTATGAACTTATTTATTTATTTAGAAGTATTTCAAATGGAGGTTTTTTGTACATATTTTATATGGTATATTTTGACTTTCTTTATAAGAGAGAAGTGAAATATTCTATTATAACCTATAAAATGAAAAATATTTTACCATAGACATAAAAATTAATTGATATTTTAATTAAATTAGAATAATATTATTTTTTTAAATGAAAATTCTTATTGTTCATTAATCAGATAAATAATGTTTAGAAAAAAATGGGTATCAAAGAAAACAAATATATCAATTTGAATATTCACATTCTTCTGGGTAAGAAAATTGTTTTTATGATGCATGATTTTATGTATTATGATTATTTTATAGTTCAATAAAATTTATTTTATTGATCGGTGGTTAAATTATAAATCAAGGATCAGTGGTTCTATGATTTCCCTCCAATACATTGGGAATGGTTTTTTGGTTGGATGTTGACTATGAGGGTTTTTTCAAGTGTAATCATGATGGTTGTTGAAACTATAACCATAATGGTTATTCGACATGTAAAAATTTGGTTTATTCAATTTTCTACTGTGAATGTTACATTATATGTATAAGTTTTATGAAGATGACACATCAAGTTACCTACAATGTTTATTTAATCTTTCTATGGTACTTTTAGAAATCAAATGACCTTTACAATGTATGCTATAAAGTTTATATTTAATGAAAAGTATTTTACACTTATTATTGGTGAAAATTATAACTTTTCGAATTTTTTTCATGATTACAAAGAAAAAGTTATGAGTTTTATTTTCCCTTAAATATTTCATTTTAAAATATTTCACATGAGAAGCAGAATTCTTTTCTAAGAAAATTATAATTTTTTACTCTAATGTTTATTTTGGGAAAGGAAAATTTTAATACTTATTCATGGACTAATGGTTTCTTTACTTCTTTTTAATATCCCTTATCGATAATTTTTTTTCTCATCCTTCATTTAAATTTTTTACAGGGTATTTGGATGTGTAAGGTTAATAATGAACTCAAGTTGAATGTCATGAATATTTTTATGTAAATAAACATGTTTCTTTTTAAAACATTTGTTTTGTAGAAGAAAATTGATATTGAAAAAAATGTACACTTTATAATATATCGGTTTTCTGTAATGATAATTGTGAATTTAAGAAGGATAAATTGAATCTATACACGTTGGAATTTTTAATGATTAAGGGTGAATCCTTATAGGTGGTAATAGATTTTTTTTATATTTTTTTAAAATTTTCTATTTTTATATGAGTTTATCTTTAAGAGTTATTGATTTCATCTTGGGATTATATGTTTTTGTACGGTCTAAAGGTCAATGTATTATTTTAAGTGATGGATTTTATGTGATAAATGATATCTTTGTAGAAAATTATTTGGGATGAGGTATATGAAATCCTTTAGGTTTAACTTGAAGGATTATTTCAGAGGAACATAATTACTTTTTTAGGGATCTATGTTGAAATATATGATATAACCATTGATGGTATAAAGTGATTTGATGATTAATGATATTTTCAAGGATGTTAATTATATTTTTTTGGAAGATTATTAGAATTATGTTGATATTATATTAGTAAAAAAGAAAACATGCCACATTCATCAAGGCAATAGGGCTAGAACCCACGACTAAAGGGAGATGAAGGTGAAATTTCTACCACTGACCTATGCAATGTCCTGTTTAGTAAAAAATTTATTTTTTAAAAGTTTTGGAAGATAATGATTTATATATTTTAGGTATCATATGTTTTATCATAGAGATAACCAAGGTATTTAGAATGGTACTACTAATTATGTTATTATGTCCACTATTTTAGGAAAATTATATTATTAAATTAGAATGACAATTATGGGATTTTATTGGAGAAATAAAAATCAAATTATAATTTTAACGTATCTATTATTTTAATGATTTACTGTGGTGAATCATGTTATTTATAGAAATTATTATCATATTTTTAAATTCAATGATTATGGAATTCACATATTTGGATATATTACTTCTTAAGTGTCTATTGTTAATGGGAAATACATGATAATTAATCTATAATAAAATGGTAAAAAATATTTATAATTTGAGTGTTTAAATATTTTTCTCAAATATATTTGATAATTTTATTGATATTTATTTATTAAATGATCTATATTGAATATTTGGTGTTACTGTTTAGATTTTGGTTATTAATGTTGAATTTCATGATATGAAGGTTTCTTCATTCACAGAATTAACATTCCATGTGATTTATATTTTGGTTTTGGATAATATCTTAGGATATGTGGAATATTTTTTTCCTTTTGTTAAAATATGTGACCCATTATAAGTTTATTTTTGTTCTTTATGCATAAAAAAGTGATCCTGGTTACTCATAATTTTGATAAAAAGATGTGATTAGTGTAAAAAATTATTAAATGATGAAATTATAACTATAATTTGGGCGTATTTCTTTATTTTCTTACTCATGAATGTAATGTAATTATTCAATATATGTAAATTAAATATTTAATCCAAAATGGAATCCTATTACCATTATTTCTGATAGATTGATAGTCTATTTCCAACCTATTTGGTTTATGGTTTTTTAGTTGTTAGCTTTATCATGATCATTAAATTTCTTGTGATAAATTATCTCTATCACTCTTCACCATTATTTGGACATTATAATTTTCTTCAATGACTATATTCTGTTTTCCCAATAATGTTTACCAATTTGGAACCCTAGTTAGGTGATAATGAATATAGCCTTTGTATATCATGTTTCCCTCTTTTCAAGAAGAAGTTTCATTAACAGTTTTTATGATGTGAGATTTGAATAACTATATTTTGACCAAATTTAAACATTATAGTATCAAATTATCAATCCTGAGGTTTTATGGATGATTTTTACTTATGAATTATTTTATATATTTTTATTATTTTTGGAAATTTCCATTATTATTTCCAAGAGGGTTCCATTTCCCCATTTATAAATGTAAACTACATAACCTCACATATTAACGCCCATTAAGTTATTTATCACTATAAGACCATGCCAAAATATCTACCCAAAATCAATGTACATATTCTATAGATTTTTTCCCCCAAAAAGACCATCCATGGGGTCCTTAACAGAATATCCAATGGATGTTAAACATACATAAGGTAATTATCATAACAATGATATCTCAATTTCATTCATATTTTTACAAATTAAATTAATTTTTAAAAGATAAAATATAATAAAATAATTATCTCTAATTTACTAATAATTTATTATGTTAATTTTGTTATATTTATCCATATCCACTTACATTAAATGGGAAACAAAATTGTTGATCGTGTGTATGAAAAACTTCCCCCTCGGGAACCGTTGTAGTTTATTTTCCATCACCTCCTTTTGGGGAATTATATAATGATATATTTAACTATGATATAGGATATTGATGATATTATTTTAAATATTAATATTTAATATCCCAAATACGTTTTTACATTCCATTCAATTTCAAATATGATAACATAGCTCATGTGTACGGTGTAGTACCTCTTCACAAAGAAATGCGATTCATTTTTCAATTTTGGTTTAATTGGAATGTAGTAAAGGTAAAATTAAGATATCACTAAAAACATTAAACTTTCTCCCATTAAGTGAATGATATCGTCGCTTATGTGTACATAAAACTTACTATCTCCAAGAAGCCATGCGATTATTTTTCTATTCACAACATTAATAAATGGTTCTCAAAATTCATAAACTAATTAAAAATGATATTTATAATTTTATTATCTATTTGTATATGATATATATATCTTATTCAAATAAAATTTAACTTTCATGACAAAACACATATTAGAAAAAAAGGAAATTTACTACTAAAGAAATAAATATAATAAAATTTTATCAACAAATAGGTGAAAAAATATTATAATATGACCATATAAGAAATTATAAAGGTTATTATGGGTTTTTATAAATAAATAAAATATTTAAATCCATTATATCGTAGGTACAAACATATAAAAAGGAAATAAAACCTTTGTTTAGGGTTTATCATCTCACTTTTTTCTTCCATTAGACATATGCCATAATCGACACTTATTTCCCTTTTGTTGTGTATATACTAAAACCATGATATTTTATGTCATGAATGTATTCATATTCATGGTATTTAATGTCTCATTTTATGTCATTTAGTTTTTGTGGGTTTTGATTCATATGTTATCAAAGTGGTTATGGTTTATTTCACAATCTCACTACTTTTCAGGATAGTTTATGTTTACATCTATGTTAGGAGTATTATTTGATGTTTATAAATAAAAATACATATAATTTGGTCAATTATATTTATTCATATTATTTTCAAGTAATATTACCATTTTTACTCTATTTTGTACTTCATACTTTTAAGAAATTTTTTTTATGAAATCCCAACATTATTTCTCTCCTTAGTTAGAAATCCTTTTTTATCATAGCCCATTTTTTCTAATTTGTTTTTCAAAAAATGTTATTAAACTTTTAAAAATGATTAATCTTATGAGTATTACCCATTTTTTTTATTTTTTTAAATTAATAATAACATGTTTTCAAAAAGAAAAGTTATTTGGATTTTTTGGGAAATGTGAAATGAATTATCTTTTTAACTTATACTCTATAACTAAAATTTTTATCTATCATTACCAATAAATGTTATAATGATTATTTTAAAGTTTTAAAATATTATTTTTTATGAAAATTATTTTAAAAATTAATTTTTATACTTTATTTAAAAGGTTATTATCATGGACCAATAGTCATTTTTCTCAAAAAAAAATTACATTATTTTTTCATTGTATTTTATATTCATCAATGAAATCAACCCTATATTTTCTTTATAATAAATTAAAGATATTTTGTATTGATTCTTACCTTATGGGTTCTATGGATGGTTTATGATAAGTTTAACTAGGGATGTATACTTTTATTACCCTTCCCAATTTTACTATAGATGGTTTATGGTTATGCCTATTGACTAAGGTAAGTGTTAAAATTTCATAAGTCGGTTTTTCAACATGAATCACTATATTGAATATATTTCACTACACTCATATGAAAAATTATTTTGGATGATTATGTGAAGGGAATTTAATTCTATACCCCTTGATTCATCAATATGTATCATGAGATAAACTTGATTGATTTTTGGCTGAGTCCTTACCCATTTATTTTAATGTCTTAGTAAAAGAACTCAATGGTGTGTTTTAGATGTCTAAAATTATGCATTCCATAATTATGAATTTATTTATCGATACTACATGTAATTTTAATATTAACTAGAGTATCCATGGTTATGTTTCCAAACTCATTTGATTATTTATATTGAATTATATGATAATAATTTATTTCTACCATATTATGCTTAGGTTATTGTTTAAATGGAATGTATTTCAGTTATTTACATTTACATATAGATTAGGGATTATTTATCCACATCTTCCACTATACGGTTACCTTTACTAAGTATTTGAACTCACCCCTTCCATATATTTTACTTTCCATAGGATACTATGTTATTTTTTATTGATATGTAGGGATATTCAATGATTAATAACAGTGATCTCATTGAAAGTAACTTTTATATTTTGTGATTTCAATTGTAATAATAATGTCATGTATGTATATAGTTTACCAAGAATACTAAAAAATTTGATATGTCATGATATGGTTTCATGTATCTCTTAACAAAGTTATAATGTATACATGTGCTCTGGGATAATGTGTTCATGATTTCTACATTTTTAATTGAATTAGGTATAATATCATTTTTTAACTTAATAGGCATTTTTCAAAAAAATCCATTTTCTTCTTGATTTTCCTATTTGATTTAAAATTAAATTCCACCAACTCTATAAATTGAGGTTTTAAAAATGGATTCCATATTTTGAATTAATTATTCCATATTTGGAAAATTGATCGCTTTTATTTATTAGAGATTATTAATAGTAACCTTAGTAATTTTTGTTCCCATAGTAAAGGGTAAATCAAAAAATTAAGGATGAAAATAATGACACAGACATGAAAATTACCCAAAAAATGAATGATTTTTATTTTATGAGTTTATATCATCCATAATAAATAAAAATATGATTATATTTTATTTTATCCATTTAGAAATGAGTTTTAAAATTATACTATATTATAATGAAATGTCAAAAATATTATTCTCATTATATTATTATATATAATTTTTTATTGGTATAAACATAGGATATGTTTTGTTAAAAATAGTTTTTTTAAATATAAATTACATTTTCATCATGGTAAATTGTTTAAAATTTTCTGGGATGAAATTATGACCATAAATTCTTATGAATCACTGACACAATGATTATGAATGTTGTAAAAAATATATAAAATGATCTTAAAAACTCTAAAAATAATATAATTTTTTAATTTATAATTTCCCATAAATTTATTAAAGAATAAAATCTTATTTTAAGCATTTAAACTATTTATATTGGAATTCATACTTTTTATTCTTGTTTTTAATACAAAATTTTATGAATACTATTAAAAATTGAATTATTGATTTTTTAGATAAATATTGATTTATTAAATGTTGTAAACTTAAAAAAAATCATATCATCAACATTATAAATGGAATACATTTTATGATAAAAATCATGGATCATTTATAGTAATTTTTTTCTATTTATCATAACTATATTGCCCATAATCAAAACAAAATCATTATTTCATTGTAATCATCTAAACAGTTAACTAGGGATTAAAACAATGAGATATGATAGAAAAAATAACCAAAACTAGTTCAAATTAAATTAGATGAGGTAATTTAAAACCATAGTCATTCTAGATTCAAAATAAATATATTTAGAGCCATTTGGGTTTACATATAAAATATTATTAATTTAACACATTAATTAATTCATAGAGTTACCTCTATTGACTTTAAAAAGAGGACATACTCTGCTAATTTATTCATATTTCAAAACCTTTAAGTTGATTCAATAACTACCCATGTATTTTTATTATGTTCCTCCCAAAATCCTATAATCCTTGGTTTGTTCATAATGTTATCCTATGTAAATATTTGGGAGTAAACCTTAAGAGAATGTCTGAATAAGAGGTATTGTTCATTGCAAATAATTTTTACTTTTTTATTCTAATACCTCAATCAAAAATTATTAAAAAATTATAAATTAATAACCATATAATATTTCATATTCCAGTATGTTATTATGTCAACTGAATAACCTATATACATATCCACTAACATCAAATGTGAAACGAAACTATCATTTGGGGGTTTGACAGAATTCCACCTTATGAATCAATGTAAATAATTTCCATCATCTCATCATATGTATGGTTGTGATTTTGGATTTAATATATATATTATATTAATTACAAACATAACATTCATAAATGATAATATAACCATTAAATTATTACCACTACAATCACTGAAAAACGACAACTTTATTCGGGTGTATGTGAAGAGCACTACCACCACAAAGCAATGTGATTCATTTTTCATCACCAAATCATATAGATGGTATATATAATTCTATTTAGGGAAATAATATTTTATTATTGATATAATAATTATTTTTTATGTATTAAATAATACAAACCTTTTTTCTATAATGACCTTTGATAAATGGAAATGTTATTCATGCATTCGTACGACCTTCCATCACCATGATTTTAATATAAATCATTTTTCATAACCATAATTCATGGATGGTTTTAAAATTATAATTTATGAATAAATATTAAAATTATTTCTTGATTATTATTCATTATATGATGTAATAATGAAAACATTGACCATTTTCAACCTTTTGATGTAAGTTTGGATATATGAGCCAAATATCATCAAGACATATGACGTAAACATAATTGATTGAGTACAATTATATAACATGGTATGAAATAAAATAAAAGGAAAAAGAGACATGAGAAACTTTATTAATGAATAATATAACTAATATTTTTTTTAGGAATATAAAGAATGTATATGCCAATCCAAACTTGATGCAATAGACAATATTTTAAATATACTTATCTTTTTATGATTTCATTCTAAATATTTTTCTTACATATAAATGTTTTTAATATTATTTAATTTATTTACTTATATAGAAAATTGAATTTTTAATGGACATTTAGTTTTTGTTTTTTACATTATTTCAGTTGTCTTCCAAAATTATGTTTTCATATATTTTATATGGATTCTTATAACATTATTTACATAAGAAAAAATCAATTTCCTATTATAATAAATATGACAAAAATGAATTTTATCACTAACATAACAATTATTTTTTATTTTACATCTTTATAATATTCAATGTTTCATAAAATGAATAAACTATTCCCCGTTATTTTTTTAGGATTTTAGTTTTGGAAATGGGGTATAATAAAAATTGACACATCAATATTAGAAAGTTACTTCATATAGGGGAAGAGAATATTTTTTAATGAAATAGTTTATTCATTATTTATATGTTCTTGGGAATTGTTTTCTATGAATGGTGGGTCTATTATAAACAAATGAATACTAATTCCATGATATCCTTCCAATACATTGGGTATTATTTATTTATTTTCAATTCACATTGAGGGTTATTTTATGTGTATTGGTGATGGTTATTCCATGTGTAACCATGATTGTTAATACATATGTAACTGTGATTTTTATTCAAAGTGTTTACATTAAGTTAAATCTATATGTTATAGTGGAATTAAAATTATGCATCATGTAACCTACATTATTTATATATGATTTCTATGGTTTTTATAGATTTCTTATGATTTCATAAGGTAAGATAAAGTCCTTATGCTTAAAGACAAGTATTTGATAATTATTATTGGTTAAAAGTATACAATTGTGAAAAATTAATCATGAACTTTTAAATATTTAAAAATATTGTTTTATTTTGACTTTAATATTTCTTAAGAAATATTTTATGAAATGTTTTGGCTAGAGAAGTTGATTTATTCAGAAAGAAAATATATATTATCCAGAATAATGTTTATTTCAAAAAATAATTTTTTTCATTCAAGAAATAATGATTTGTTTTATTTTTTATAAACATTAATATGATGTTTTTTCTCATCCAATGTTTTAAAATTCATTTCACAGGGTTTATGGATGGGTAATAGTTGTGATGAAGTCAATCTTGTAGTTATAAATAGTATTGATGAAAATAAATCATATTATTTTTTGTAAATTTTATGTAATTTTTTTGGGGGAAACGGTTGTTATATAGAATATTTTACATTATAATATATTGGTTTTTTAATTAAGGGTTATGAAATAACTATCTAAAACTCTAAACTATAAGGATCACTAGCAAAGAAAGGTGGTGAATTGTTATCTAAAGTAACCATAATATGCAATTTTTAAGGTTGAATAGTTATATAATTACATAATATAAATTATTATTATTTAAAATATTAAACCCATATTATCAAATTCAATACAGAGAATTGAAATAATTTACTTTTAAAATAAACCCTCAATATGTGTTGAAAATTGATATATCATGAAATGTATTTTGAAAGCGTAATATGATCATATATTTACAATATGACTAGTAATAATCATGATATGAATTGAAATAAATATTGGAATATGTATAATATATACATTTCATTTATACTATTCACCATTAAATTTTATTTAAATTAATTAAAATGGAATGAAATTGTGTCTTAAAAATAAGTTTTCTGAAAAATATCCCATTTACCTCCAAATTATCATATCAAAATTTCTATCAAATGGATAGAAAATAAATTTTTAATGCTACATATTATAACACATTATTATAAATAATATTATTTATAGTAAAATACTACATTTTTAATTATTAAGAAAAATTTATTTCTAAGGGAAAATTTATGAAATTCAAAGTATGCTTATTCTAAACTATTATGTTCAAAAATGAAATTCATCATATCAAATTGGTATTTCTATACCATGAAATATCAATATGTACATTGTATTATAGTTTTATTTAAATATAATGTTAAATTACTATTGTTTATATTTATTAGTAATATCATATTCTTTAATATCGTTCTTCAACATCAAAGGTTTTGAATATTTAATGGAAATATATTTCTTAGACACTGTTTTCGTCATGAGAACATTATGTAACCTAATCTCAGAAAATATTTAAATTTTTTGTTAGATATCAATAAGAAAAATACATACGAAATAATATATTTTTTGATGCACATGATATTATCTAATTTAATATAATCAATTAACTTCTCATCAATGCCTCTAATAATGATCACTATATCATTTACACTCTGATGAAGCTATCTATTGATTTATCTAAATGTTTTCTGGTTTTTTAATATTTAAACCAAAAAATATGTATCTCTTCATACATCACTGTTGAATTTCCATTATATATTTTCTCAAGATTTTTACTAATTTGATCTTCTATATTTATTCCATTGAATATCATAAATTATCTGATTGTAAGAAAAGAAAATATGGAATTATAATCATATCGATCATTCTATCAATTTAGCATGTGTACTACTTCCATGGAATCACCTTCATCTTTAGGATTGAATCATTGAATTGAAGCATAAAATATATCATAACATAGAGATAAAAGGTATGTAGATATCCTTTCTTTTTAAATTTAATAATATTTAAAATAAAATATGTGAATCCCTTTATTAATTAGTGAAAATAAATTAGAAATTATAAAATATATAAATCTCCAACTAAATCCTCCACTAGTTTTTGAATTTACATTTAAAATATCATATAGTATATCAAAAATAAATTGAAACCCTCCCTAATACCATTTATGAAACTACATAATCCATTTAAATAATATTACCAAGAGGAGAAGTGAATTGGTGATTTTAATTTTATTTTATGTTTCTTTTTGATGAACCTTCACAACCTTTTTATTTTTTTTATTTTTTCCCACACACATCTAAACAGACAATAATATAAAAGCACCACAATTTACATGGTTCACTAATCAAAATGGGAAGGTTAATCGTCGATGTGATGTCGAAAAATTCATTATCACATGGCGCAATAGTTTCAATATGTAGTTACATAAAAAGAATGATTTAACCATTAAATTATGTTACTAATATACAAATATGTTTTTATTTTATCCCATATACAATTGCATCACAAAATTTACAATAATAAAATATATATGTAACAAATAACATGTCTTCCAACAAATAAATATTTATTAAGTTATTATGATTACTGAGCACTCGTACTTTTTCTATATGAATTCAATAACATATCAAAACTTTATTTTTATTTCAAAACACAACAGTCAAAAACTTCTTATAGTTCTTCCATATACTTCATGAATATCTTCTTCAAATTTATTTTTAAGAATAGATTATTCTTTCTATCTATAATTCATAATTTTATTATCCTAGTTTTTGGCAGAGAGATGTCTCCTCTTATTATTTCATTACATTCTATTTATTTTAATATATTACCACATTTTTTATTTTAATTTACAAAAAACCTTCAAATTATTTATCTATATTTTAATTTCAAATTGAAATTCATATCAAATAAACTCTTCTCATATATTTGGAAACATATATCTTTATTCACAATATTTTCCTCATCTATTTAATATAAATTCCATTTTACTATAGCATAATAGTAATTGATATAGATTAAAAAAGTGGATACAAAAAATAAATTCTTATTATTATCTTTTACTATGAAAAAACTCATCCATGGGTGAACTATATTCTCCCTCAACAAGAATTTTGAAATAAATTTTGAGATAACTAAACAATTTTAGAATAGATATGACTTCATAATAATTAATTTCATTATTCAAGAATACTAAATAATGAATTTAAAATTTACCCCCCAAAAAATATACAAAAGTTACTAAATACCTAAATTTTATGATATTTGGTTGTGAATCTTACCAAGTAATAGTATACTTTTTTGGAGTGGATTTTTATTATTTTTATGTGAGGAGTTACTCTTTTTAATGACACAATAACTCTTTCAAAGTTCCCATTTACTCTTTAATAGTCCCATTTTAGTCTTTCTAAGTGTCAAAATGAATATTTTGATATCATTTTGTCAATATTTCAATGTCTTCAAAGTCTTCCCCATGTTCTTTAATAGCCAATCTAAAATCAATCTTTACTCATAAAAAGTCATGAAATGACTCTTATAAGATGGAATATTACACTTACGGAGACATATATAGCCAATATTTAGGTTCAAAATATGAACTAAAAAATTATTCAAAAAAATAATTATTTCAAAAAGCATCAGTACAACTTCAAACCACTCAAAGAGACATCACCTAACATATCATTTTTTGTTTATGTGCGTAAGAACATTATTTACATATTAAAAATAATAATATAACCCAATATTCATATCCAACCAAATATCTTTATTTTTTCTTATCTAGAGATAATATAAAATTCCAAAGGAAACATATTATCTCAAAAATATCCCCATGTGCTCAATGACTCCCAAATATCAATTAGGCGTAACATAGAGCCTCAAAGTGTGGGAAAAGATCTTCATTCTTAGACACCCTTCTAGGATACACCATATATGCCTTCAAAATATACTAATGAATTTAATATGGAATTTATGGAATATGTCTACCTATCATTAAAGTGCTAGAATGAGTTGGGATATGATCCTACTTCTGGTCTTTAGTCACTTTGGAAAAATACAAACAAACATTTAGGTAAGGGAATGAAACTGATCCTATTACTGAATAAGTTATATTGTAATATACCAATTAGATTTAAAGTGGGTATTAATATGAACCTATGACAATTTATTCATCAGAACATGTCACTAATCTAGTATGGAGGGATAAAGAGTATAATCATTCTCCTAAGTTACTATCAGATAATGAAGATGATATCCCAATGTATTAAAAGATATCTAATCCAACCTCTTATTTACATTCGGGGTATTCTGGTGAAGTACACCTGGAAAATGAATATAGGGTAGCTCAATAGGATCCATTTAGATGTTATCATGAGATTATGTGATGCTGAAAATAGATGTAATTCGAGCCCACCTATAGTCATTGATGGAATATATTAATTATAACTCTCTTTTCAAACAATTATATGATAGAATTGTGGTATGACTTTGGAAGGGATATAATCTTACCTATATATTAACAAAATTAAGGGATGAGGGGTGACTGTAATGGGAATGAGAATATGTACTTGTTTATTGATGGGAATAGGAATATAGATCCATTATTTTTCTTTAGTTACCATCAAAATGTGATCATAGACTTTATATATGGGTAAAATGTTATCATCATGATCCCTGTCTATTTCTATATTTTGTCAATATGCTCTTACTAAGACTAACATGATATACTATAAGCATGTCTTAGTATGGTATAGTATATTAATCTAGCATTACGTTTCTATCAGTATATACAAACCATAATATTCAATGTTAATGTATATATGATCCATTTATAGGCTTACAAAAATATTTTTCTCCTTATGATAACTCCTTATTGGTTCATAGTTCTTATTGAATAAGGTGTATATGTCATCTAATGTATTTTCCTCATATAATTTAAAAATATTGGAGGCCACATAGTACTAAAAGAGTTGTTGATTTGTATAAACCCCCCAACAATAAGGAAGAACATGTATCATACTAAATATGATGTTATCCTCTTTCACATAGTACATAAAAAATATAGGTTGTTGTTTTTTACAAGAAAAGGTGACTCTTAATCGATTTGAGGTGGTGATCAGTTCCAATATGTTCACCATGGGTTTAAATCTATGGGGTGATCCATGATGATAAATTTCATGATGGATCACTATAGCAACCTCCATGGTGGTTATAGTATCATAGAGGTGGTACTCTCTACCAAATAATTCACCATTTTTTTAAAGTTGTTTAGTATGTGACAACAATGAATGGGTTTTTGAGGTTAAAAAAATTGTTGAGATGGGAACAATCATGTGATCCCTATGATAATGGGATGATACATGAGAGGTATTATGATGGAAACTAGTCTATCAAAACATTTTAACATATATTATTTAATCTTTTATTATTACATTATATTGTATTGAATAGATCTCTCACTTGAATTCCCATAAGTCCTCAGTTTCATTGGTAGAAGGATCAAAAAAATAATAATAAAATAATCAGTGAAAAATCACTTGTGAAATAATTTTATATTCTTCACATACTCTGATAAAATATTGATTTCATGGTTTTCCATAATGTATTTTTATAGAAATTTTAAATCATATCCCCTTGTAATTTTCTCAGTCTATAAAATCAATATTTCATACATTAATATATCCTTGGAAAATTACATTCAATGAATAGTAATATATGTTGGTAGAAAATTTGGGTGGTGTGGATCATAAAATTATTAATAGGGGAACTATTTCATAATTGTGGAAAATATTAAAGACTTAATATAATTTTGTGAATATTATTCTAATATCATCATGAGAACAGTTATCTCTATCTGAGTAATTTTATCAAAAAATGTGGATTGATGTGAACATTCATATGATTAAAATTATTTAAAAATTAATATTGTTAATTTATGATACTCTATCCAATTTCATAACATTTTAAAACTCTAAAATTTTTTTTGTCTATGTATACATTTAGTGTTTATGGTATTTGAATAAAATCATTTATAAGGGATCTCTGTATATCCCTATAATGAGAATTAGAAATCACAAAGTTCGGTTCCACTTAATGGACATGTCATACCATTTAAGGTCATGTTACAAGGATCATAGTGGTTCCATTTGTGGTAATGAAACTATTTCCATCATGGAGTCCTTTTAAATTATTATATGTTGACATATAGGTGTATGGTACTTAGGAATGGTTGTTTCAGGACATATATTCTAGGGGTCCTTCAAAGTTCATCTCAAAAGGAGTGTAACCCTAGATCGAATGTTGTTGATTTATATGTAATATAACCCAATGAGTTATGTGTATAATTTCTCCCATGGGAATGAGGCTCACTAAGATAGATTATGGCCTCATCAAGTATATGACCTAATGAGAATGGTTCTCATGTAATATAAGTCCATTGAAAGGACACCAAGGCTCAAAGAGAATATTTCCTTTTGAATTACAAAATATTCAATTACATGTGAAATGTGCGCCTAGGAAGATAGTTTTATAAGAGATATAGTCTTAGTTAAAGTGATATGAAATGGATATTATGTAGGGTTTGAAACAAAGGTATATTTACTATGTATCGTAATTAATTAAAATAAAATACTATATGTTTAATTTCACATGTTATGGTCTAACTACCCGAATATATGATAACATTTAATGTTATCTATAAAATAAGTTGTCATTATATAGAAATAACAAAAAAATGACAAACATTTAATGAATTTTTAAAAAATAGAGGTTTGAGTGGAATTTTTTCAAGAGTGGTGTTGTTAGATAACATTGTAGGGAGTGTATCCCTTCAAGGATAATTTGATAGCGAATATGGACCCATGATTATGTGTTTGAGATTTTTTATAGGCTTTACTTTGGATAATTTTACTTTTAACCAATGATTTCTATACATAAGGGTGGTTATACCCATTAGGGATTAAGCACTATAATGAAGTGGTTTTAGGGGTTATACATGTGGTATGAAACCAGTTCCCTAGTATAAATCGAATAAATTATTAATAAAGCCCTATCTCGCACCATAGATCACTATTTTTTCATGGTTATGAGATCATTAATGGAAAAAAGATAGATATTTCTCATAAAAAAGAGAAAAAAGTGTTTTGAATAAATTATTGGAGATGGTTTCCAAGGATAACTATTTGGAAAACAAGATGGATAGCTTATTCCTAGAGTATTATCACCAGTATAACAACTAAAAATCACCTGTTTTCAAGGGGATTCAAGAATATATTCTACCCATGGGTTCTATTGGAATATACGGAAAACCATGTAAAATACCATTATCAAGGTAATTTATAATAAATTATTGGAATTATAATCAAGATAATGTATCGATCTTCTACATGTGGTGGAATAGGAGGAGGCATTGATAATTGGGAATCCAGGTAGAAGAACAAGGTGATGGGATTATCTACCATTGAAATTCATGTTTGTGTCATACCCCTGTATGGTAGTATAATATGTTAGATAAAATTAATAAATAGAATTTTTGGATAAGTTTACTATTTTATATGTCCCGTTAGAGGCTACACCCTCAGGAAAGTATTTTTGAAGGTTCTACTTACCCATGTGAAGGGAAAATAACAGATGAAATTTTTCCTTAGAGGATGGTTAAGAAATGAATTATTTTTGTCCTTAGTATATGGTTATTTGAATTCATTTCCATAAAAATATTATAGGTCTCAATGAAGGGTTTACACATTTCAAAGAAGATAAAATATGTTCCATTGATTTGAGAAAAGTGGTAGGGTTCTCTCCGGTTTGAGGAAGGGAAATGGGGATCAACTAATATTTGTGCTCCTGATTAATTATGGTGGGTTTCACCTCAGTATGATGCCCATAGATAGCGTATTACCATAATTATCTTGTATTATGGATATTTTGGGAATTTTAACATAGTTAAAGAGTACTTAGATGGACGTTGACATTCATAATGATTTTATCTTCTGAAAGGATTAAATAAGTATTTGGATAAGATAGACTCTAGGGATTCATAGTCACCATACCTATTGATGAGGGGGAGAAAAAGTTTCCTATTTATATATAGAATATCAGATCTAGGTGGATATGAGTTTAGGATATAGGTCAGTTAATGGAATAGACCTAGGTAAAAAGAGATTAGAACACTATTTCATTCACATTGGTGGGATAAGGGGAACTATCATAAATGGGTACATAGTTGTATGAGTGAACCAACTTAGAAAAATGCCTAGATACTTAGGTGATGTAATAAAGGCATTTTCTAAGCCCTTTTTAATTTTAAATTCATTTCTTTTGGCCCATAAAACGAGTTCCAATGGTACTTCATAAGGTACCTATTATAAAATTGACATCAATGAATTTGAGAAATGCATAGATAAAAAAAATAGAGGCATGAGAGAAGTTTATTTTACCTCCTATAAATTCATCTATATATTTTTTAATATATATCCCTATGTGTTGAATTAAAATAAAATATAAGAGATTCAACTCTTCATGTTGGAATGAATATATTCCACTACCATAATGGGACTTCCAAACACGGAATATTAGATACCTTGAGTTTATTTTCATATAATTATAAATTTGTTTATTTTCAAATAATTATAAATTTTTTTTTTATTAAAATAATTCGTATATACTTATTCCAATGGTTTTATATTGGATATAAAGATTACATATAATTATGTTTACCTACATAGTAAATCACTACCTATATGGTTCAATAATAAGAAACACTAAGTTTCACTTTCCAATTCTAATGTTGAATATTCCACACCTAGAAGGTTTTATGATTGTGTTTTGTGGAAGTAGTACATACCCATATTTTAAAAAATAACTATTAATATAGACTAATTATTAGTGGTAAAAAGTTCTATTTCATTTCACTAAAACCCAACACATCATTAAAATTAAAATCACAAATATATTAGACAACACTTCCTAAAAAATAACAAACTAAAAGGATCTACTATAATTTTTATTTATTAGAAAATAAGACCAAATTTTTATTATACCCAAAAAACCTTTAAATTCCAATATATTTGAATATGTCAATAATCATTTTTTGTGATAAAATTTAAGTGATCATAATCTTTATCAAGTTAGTCGATCTCCTAACATTGAAAACCCCCTTTGGAAAGGGGGATGAAATAACATATTTAAATATATTTTTTCAACATTTCGTTTAAATAATTCATAAATTATAGAAATATATTTATAAATAATGATTTCATTTATTCATCGTCTAACAAAAACTACACAAATAGATTTTATATAAGGACCAATACATAAAACATTACATAATCTTGAATTAAATGGATAATTCACATTGAGTATCTTTTCAGGGTTAGATTTTTAGAGAATTAGTCTATAACCATTACATTACATCTAAAAAATTACAATGTAGAAAATTATACACAGTTTCCATTTTATTCATAAAATAAAAACTTTTGAAAAAAGAGTCATGTCTAGTTCCATGTTTTAGACATTATAACTTTTCCTTGATCCCGTAGTTGACCATATTCATCTTTATGTCCTGTGAAAAACTTTTCAAAACATGGGATGAGCATAAAAACATCTCTAAGGGTTATAAAACAAAGAAGGAAAACATTATTTCATCAATACATACATAACATAAGATCATTGACATACCTCATGAAATCGCAAGATTTATGAATAACACATAGTAATCACAAATCATTAAGGTATCTTGTGGCATCCATGACATACTTTTTTTGTAGCTTTCATCGCCATTTAGGGAGTTATATTTGGAATACCCATCACAGTATATTCACTAAATATCTTAGGATTAACATTCATCTTTACCTCTGTAATGTTACCCAATGCATTAGAGAGCTATATCGGGATCACCCACCATAGTTTTATCACGGAACCACCTATATAAGTAAACAATTTCCAAGAACCATAACATATTCATAACACATAAAACAAACAAAAAGGAAAGATAAAATTTCCACAATTCAATCACAATATATCATTTGAATATACTGACATAGAAAATCCATTATCCAAAACATTTTTAGTAACAAAATATGTAAAATAGTATATAGAATTTATTTTTCTTTTAAAAACAGTATAGCTTGTTAATGAAGCCATAGATCAAATAATACTCGTGGTGGCGGAAAATGTAGTTGTCACCACTTAAATTAAAAGAAACATACTTTTTTGTCATTTAGTAAAATGACTCATAGAAAAATATTCCATATGAATAAAATGAAAAAGTCAATGGTGTTCATACACCATATAAAAGAACGTTATGTATAATACAAAATATGCCTCAATAAAAGGAGATTAAGAAAAATCCCATTACCTCATCTCCGACTTGAACCATTCATTATTTAATCTGCTAAATAATAAACTAAAGATAATTTATAATTGATTAAGAACCTTTTACAAGTTTATTATTCTTTTTATATCACTTATTTTTATGTTATAAACATTATTTAATCCTTTATGTTAATAATGGTCATTTGTTCGATATTTGGTACTTGTGTCAGAAATGAACTTTTTATATTTACATGTTGTCCATGTGGTCCAAACTTCATTATTTTCAAAATGATATTACTGATTTATATATCATATATATCTTGTATATATATGTATTTATAATAGTATATAGAATTTGGAGGTAAGAAATGAAATGTATTGTTCAAGGGGACGGTAAGCCATACGTACGCAAGAATGCTAATTTCATTTCTATTTCATATTTTTGATAGAATGAAATATTAATTATTAAAAAATATATTATAATTCTAGCATAAAATAATATATAATTTCATTAAATCAATTTTTTATATGTTCCCTGTATGGCATGAACGAGTTATATCACTTTGAGGGGGCGGTAGTCAGCACTTCCTCAACTGAAATTATTGCTTTTACCCAATATAGAAACAAAAAACGTATGGTATAAATGAAAAATACTGAAGAATGGAGACAATATAGATATAATATATACCACATATAAAGACATTTCCCTCACAATGGCCCTCATAAGAGGTGGTAGGAGAAAATTTAACAATCATCGTTTCGTGTGGTAGTAGTTCGTCGTCCATCGATATAGTATGTTCATTACACATTAGATAAAGGTGTGTGTAAGTGTAGTTAAAATAATTCACATAAAAACAACATAGTATATTGAGGATACTAGTTTTTTTATAAAAGAAATTAATAAAATGAGGTTAGGGGGTTGGATAAGTAAAATAAAAGAAAAGAACTTAAAAGAAGACGTTACCTTTAAATCAGGTAACTCCCATTGGTTTGATCTAAATGGGCTTATTAATGTTCCTTATTCCTAAGGTAAGGAATCCAGGTGGATGAAAGATAAGCTAAGAAATTTTTTGGGCCAATTTTGGATAAGCCAAGGGGCTTGCGAGGTGTGAGTAATGGGAGAGAGGTGATGGCTTTTTATTAGGGCGAGAAGGGTCTCATTAAGAATGTTTGAAAATATTATTTTATTAAATAATGATTTTTGGTTTCAAAAGGTCCATAACATATTAAAGTCAAATATAAGATGACTTTTGTTTAAAAAAAAATCATTCAACAAGAATTGTATTGGTTTTGGATATATTTTTTTAATTTTTATAATCTTATTTATTTAAATCATTAATTAATGAGGTAAACACTGCAACCTTATCGTGTCATAAATAATTTTATTTATTTGATGTCTAAAATTTATAAATAAAATACCATGATGTAGGAAATAATTTTAGATTTATAATGAATATTTAGAGTAAAAAATATCAATTATAGAACCCCAAATTAAAATTTTCTTAGCCAAACTATACATGTTTATGAAATTTTTATTCTTACTTTAAATATATATTATTAATATCATTATCAAACCCTAGTGGCTTTTTGAGGCCAGAAGTCTCACCCAGGGATTCTCTTGGCCGTCCATTACACATCAAATAATGTTAGGAAACATTTTAAGGTGACTTTATATTATTATAATATTATTTTTACCTGGAATTTCCCGATTTACCTTTTACCGCGGAAAATAAAAGTCAAAAGTTCCTATTCACTAAAAAAAATCTATCTTAAATAACCAAATTTTACATAATAATAACAACCATTTATGTTATATTTTGGAAATACAATTCACAGAAGTAGCAAAATTTAATTTAAATTAAAAAGTATTATTTTTAACTACTACTTGATGTTTTCACTATTCTTGAAAAAATTAAAGAATTTCAAAAAAAATACAAAAAATTAAGCCTAAGATATATTTGATATTCCAAATTCAAAAATTATTTCTATTTCAGAAAATTCAAAACATAGGATTTTATTTAATTAATTAAAAATTAATTTTTTTGTAAAAACAAAAAACATGTTTTTTAAGAAATAATAACTATCAAGAGATTAACAGTTGTTTATATCCAATTTCAAAGTGAAATTCCTCCTAATGACCAAAATTGAATTAAATGGTAAAAATATAATTTAATAAAACTTTAGAACCAATTTAAATGATAACATAACCATATAAATAAATTATATTATGAGGCAATTTTGAATCCAAATACAGTATTTTTCACTATTCATTAAAAATGAATACTATCAAAAAAACACAAAAAATTTATGCAAAGTAAATTATGACGTCCCGATTCTAAAGAGGAATTTTATTTTGTCAAATGGAACATATGAAAGTAAAAAAAACTATATTTAAATAAGGTTCTCCAAAAAAGGAATTAAATCGACCTTTTAACGAATATTGTAATATTTGTGCTTAAAATTAGACTCATTCACATTATAAGCCTTTAGCTCTTATTGGATAAATGTAAAAAACATTTAATAAGCATGTAAAATAATATTTTAGTTAGTTATATTAATTCATGTCAATACAATGGTTAGACATTGACTACCATTTAAAATAATATTATATAATTATTTTTCAGTATGACTCCACATTGTATGAAACATTAGACTTCAATGAAACTCATTATAGTGTATCGGGTATGCCATTGAACATAGAATCCACTTTAAAATGAAAATAATATTTAATTCACAAATATTAATTAATGTAAAAATATATTATTCATTAATTACTTAAGATGTTACATCCTTTAAATCTTTTTGAAATAGTGTCCTCACAATTTTTATTCACTTATCAAATAACTGGGGGTATTTATCTATCATAGAATTTTTAGATACCCATGTTGCCTCTTCAACCATATGGTTTTTCCAAAAAACCATTCCTAGATAAATTAAATTATTCTGCAACATTTTCTCTCTTTGTTAATGAATCTGGACTGGTTGTTTCTCATAAGGGAGGTTCTATTACAGCTGAACAACCTCTTGGATCAAAACATGAGATGTATCTGGAATATACTTTCTCAACATTGAAACATGAAAAAAATTGTGTACCTGGGATAAACATGGAGGTAAATCCACTTTATAGGCAATGGATTCAAATTTCTCCAGGATTTCATAAGGTCTAATGAAACTTAGACTCATCTTTCCCTTATTACCGAAACACATCAAACTTTTCCATGAAGAAACCTTGATAATGACATGATCACCTACCCCAAATGATATATCCTTCCTCTGGTTATCCACATTCATTTTCTATCTACCCTAAGCTGTTCTCATGTTCTTTTGAATCATCTTAACCTTTTTTTCCATCTCTTCTACTAATTCAGGTCCCATCAGCTTCCTTTCACCTACTTCATCCTAAAAACATGGTTTTCAAAATTACTTAACATATAATGCCTCAAATGGAGCCATCTGTATACTGGAATGAAAAATATTATTATAAGAAAATTCAACCAACGAAATAAGTTGGTTCCAAATTCTTTTTAAATACATTGAAAAAGCACATAGAATATCCTCCATGGTCTGAATTGTTTGTTATGACTACCCATATTATTGAGGATGAAAATATATACTAATATTTAATTCAGTGCCCAATGACTTTTGAAGGCCTTTCCAAATTTTATAAGTAAACCAATGATAAAGATCAGATAAAATGGTAGGGCAACTCCAAGCAACATAACTATCCCTTTAACATAAAACTGATAAAATTGTTCTAAAGGAAATGTATCTTGAATAGGAAGGAAATGAATAGATTTAGTTAATAAATCAACAATAACCCAGATTTCATTATTACCTTGAGATGTCTTTGTTAATCCCACAATGAAGTCCATGGATATATTTTCCCATTTCCACTCTGGAAAAGATAATGAAAGAAGCATCTCGTTTAGTAACTGCCTCTCTAATTTAACCTGTTGAAAAGTTAAACAAGTCGCAGTAAAGTTAGAAATATCTATTTTCATTCCATCCCACAAGTAATACTTCTAGAGATATCTATACATATTAGTACTGTTTGGATGAACTGAAAACAGAGAACTATGAGCTTTACATAATAAATATTTCTTCATCTTGTAATCACAAGGCACACATAATCTCTTCCCAAAACTCAAAACACAATCATTATCAATGTTAAAATTTGGAAACATACCCTTCTGAACCAACTCTACCTCTTTATGCAACTCACTGTCTTCTTTTTTTCTTGCTTAATTTTTTTTGATAGAGATGATTTCAGTGACACTTGAAACGAACCATAGGAATTTCCCACTCTAATAACATCTCTGCAAAAGTTCATCAAAAAGGATATTGTTCATGGATCCGCCACCATTTATAGACTGATTCAAGTGTGCCGTCACTGCAACGAACGTTTTAGTTCCGATAACGACCATCTCAAGTTGCTGATTTCGAAGGTTGTCTTCCTCCTGATGTCTTTCCATCACAAATACCATGTTTCCTCTATGGAAAACCATTTTGATCATATAAATATCATAGGTGAATCAAAATGGTAATCTTTAAATGATATATCATTTCAATATTATCATTAATTAATTTATGGATATTATTTTAACAATATCCTAACTCTTAAAGATATCTAAACTGACCTCTAACACCAACTATAAGGACCCAACCTTAAAACATTTCATAATCTTGAATTAAATGGATAATTAACATTGAGGATCTCTTTAGGCTTAGTGTTTTATATAATTAGGCAATAACTATTAAATTACATCTAAAAAATTACAAAGTTGACACTTCTACTCAGTTTCCATTATTTCGTAAAATAAAAACTCTTCAAGAAAAGAGACATGTCTAGTTCCATGTTTTAGACAACATGAAATTTCTTTGATCCCATCCTTAACAATATTAACCTTTATGTCTTGTGAAAAAATTTCAAAACATGGGATGATCATAAAACGCTCAGTAAGGGTGGTAATACAATGAAAGAAAATATTAGTTCATTAATACATACATAACATAAGCTCTTTAACATACCTCATGAAAACATAAGATTTATGAATAACACACAGTAATCAAAAATCATAAAGGTAACTTGTGGAATCCATAACATTCATATGTTGTAGCATTCATAGCCACGTAGGGAGTTACATTTGGAATACCCATCATAGTATATTCCCTAAATATCTTAGGAGAAAAATTAATATTTTATTCTTTCATGTTACCCAATTCATTGGAGGGATATATCAGGATCACCTACCCAATTTATATCATCGAACCACCTATATACGTAAACAATGCCCAAGAACCATATAATATTTATAAAACATAAAACAAACATTAATAAAAGATAACAATTAAAAATTTCAATCAAAATATTTCATTTAAATATATTGAAATAGAGAATAAATTATAAAAACCATTTTCAATACCAAAATTCCTAAAAGAGTATATGGTATTTATTTTACTTTTGAAAACAAAATGGCTTGTTAAGGAATCCATAGATCAAATAAAACTCATGGCGGTGGAAAAGATCATTGTCACTGCTTATGTTAAAAGAATCAATTTTTTTTTTCATTTAGTAAAATGCCTCATAGAAAAATATTCCCTTTCAAAGAAATGAAAAGTCAAAGGTGTTTATACACTGTATAAAATATATTCGTGTAAAAAATAAAATATTCCTCAGTGAAAGGATATTGAGATGAAGTCCCTTACCTCATGTCCGACGTGAACTGTTCATTATTTAATCTTCTGAATAACAAACAAAAGTTAATTTATACTTGTTTAAGATCCCTTTTCAAGTTTATTATTCTTTTTCTATCACTTATTTCCATGTTAAAAACATTATGTAATCATTTATGTTAATAGCTATCATTTTGTCGATATTTGGTACTTGAGTCAAAATGAACATCTTATATTTACAAGTTGACCACGTTGTCAAAAGATTATTATTTATAGAATTATATTAATGATATACATATAATATATATCCAATATATATTTTTATTTATAATAGTACATAACAATTGGAGGTAATAAATGAAATGCACCATTCTGGGAGACTATAATCCGTATGTACGCATGAACGCTACTTTCATATCTATTTCGTATTTTAAATAAAATTAAAAATTAAAAATTAATAGAAATATTATAATTCCAGTATAATATAATATATATTTTTATTAACTCCATCTTCTATATGTTCCATGTATGGCATGAACGAGTCATATCACTTTGAATGGGCGGTAGTCCGCACTTCCACAGATGATATTATTGCATTTACCCATTATATAAACCATAAATCTATGCTATAAATGAAAAATACAGAAGAATATAGACAATATAAATATAATTTATACCAAATATAAATACAGTTTCATCACAATGGCCACCATAAGAGGAGGTAAGATAAGATTAAAAAATCATCATTTCGTGAGGCAGTAGTTCAATGTCTGTAGAAATTGTATGTTCTTTAACCATTAGATCGAGGTGTGTGTAAGTGTAGTTAGAATAATTCTCATAAGAAAACCTAGTATATTTTGGATACTGTTGTTGTTATTAAAAAGGAATATAAATTCTTTAGGGGGTTGGAGAAGTAAAATAATAGAAAAGAACTTAAAAGATTATGTTACCTTTAAATCGAGTAACTCCCATTGGTTTGAACCAAAAGGATTATTTGAAGTGCCTTCTGCCTAAGGTATGAATTCTAGGTGGAAGAGAGGGATCTTTAGAGCTTATTGGGGAAGATCTTTTATGATATAAGGGGTTTCAGAGGTGTGGGTAGTGGGTTATAGATTAGGGCTTTTTATAAGGGGGAGGAGGGGCTCTTGATGAATGTTTGAAAATATTATTTTATTAAACAATGATTTTTGGTTTTGAAATGTTCAAAACTTATAAAATTAGAAGAAAATATGACTATTTTTTGAAATAAAATCCTCTAATATGAATTGGAAAGGTTTTGGATATTTTATTTAATTTTTATAATCTTATTTATTTAAATCATTTACTAAGGTGGTAAACACTGCATCATTATTGCGTCATAAATAATTTTAGATATTTGATCTCTAAAAATAATAAATAAAATACCATGATGTAGAAATGTTTTTTTGATTTTTAATGAATATTTATAGACAAATATATCAATTATATAACCCCACATTAAAATAGTTTTAGAAAAATCATACATGTTAATGATATTTTTGTTTTTGACTTTGAAAAAAAGTTATTAATATCATTATCTTACTTGAGTGGATTTAAAAATCCAAAAGTCTCACCCCAAGTATTTTTTTGGTTGTCCATTACTCACCCAATAAGGTTAATACAAGCTTTAAGGTAGTTTTATATTATTATAATATTGTTTTATCCTTGAATTACACTATTTAAATTTAACTACAGTAAAAAAAATTTAAATGCTACTATTCACCAAAAATTACATTTAACTTATTTAACAACATTTTACGTAATAATAATAACCATTTATGTCGGATTTTTTTACAATAAATTCACAGAAGTAGTAATATTTCATTTAAATGAAAATTTCATGTTTTTAACTACTACTCAGTGTTTTCACTATTCATCAAAAATTTATGTTTTTCAGAAAAATACCGACAATTCAGCCTATGCTATATATGATATTAAGAATTCAAAAATAATTTCTATTTTACAAAATAGAAAACATATAAGATGCATTATTTTATTAAAATTTAATTCTCGCTGTCAAAACAAAAATAATGTTTGGAAGAAATAATTATTATCAAAATATTGACACTTGTTAATATCAAATTTCCAACATAAATTACTTCCAATGACCAAAATTTGATTAAATGGGAAAATAATAATCTAATTAAACTATAAAACCAATTTAAAAGGTAATCTATCCATATAAATGAATTCTATTTAGAGGAATTTTTGAATCAAAATACATTATTTTTGTTTATTCATTAATAAATGTATTTTATCATAAAAATACCGAAAATTAACCCAAAGAAAATTATGATGTCCCTATTCTAAAGAAGAATTTTATTTTGTCTAATAGAACATATAAAAGTTACCAAAACTATATTTAAATGGGGTTCTCCATAAAAAAGCTGTAAATCAACCTTTTAAAGAATATAAGACCATTTATGCTTAAAATTAGATTCATTCACATTTTTAGCCACTTTCCATTATTGGATAAATGTAAAAACATTTAACAAACATGTATAATCATATTGTACTTAGTTCTATTCATTATTTACAATACAAAGGAGAGGCATTATGTACAATTTAAAATAATATTATATTATTATTTTTCAGTATGACTCAGCATTGTCTGTAACATTAGACATCAATGAAACTCATTGTTGCATATCGGGTACACCATAGAACATGGTATACCCTTTAAAATAACATTAATATTTAATTCAAATATGTTAAAAAATATGAAAATGTATTATTCTTTATTTACTTGGGGTGTAATATTTAATCTTCTTCACTATTTCTAAAAGAAAATAAATATTCAGATGGTATATTTTACGGTAAATTTTATATTCATATGACAATGTCCTCTATTAATTTTCTTATTTTATTAATCTATGAAGTTATATTAATTTAATGTTTTATATAGTGAATATTATATTAATAGGAAAATATATAATGTATTATTTCTTGAAAATATGAAATATGTTTACACAAAAATTGAATTTTTATATTCAAGGGGGTGTCTACTCTTATAAAATCAGTTTACTCACATATTTTCATAAAGGTTCATTTATATTAGATAATTGATACATCAAAATTTATTTGGACCATTGAAATTATAAGAGGGTGAAAATTATTTTTTCCGTTTAATTTCTTTCTACATTATTCCTTTTTAAATTCCAAAGAGGGAAAATATTTACAAACACTAATTTAAATGAATATTTTATTTATTTTTAGGGGGATAAATTATATACACTATAAATATAGAGAATTATATTTAAAATATTAGAAAATTTCTTTAAAACAAAATGGATAAAATTTAATAAAATATGTAGTGTTTTAACGATGCTTATCTTCCAATACAATGGCTTCATAAAATACAATGCAGATATGTTTTAGAAAAAATTAGACTAGTTAAAGCTGAAAGGATTTATATTTAACTTCCATGATATTTATTTATTTATCAAATATAATACCCAAAACATTGATTGAATTTAATTATCATCCATATTTTTTTCATCTTTTATTCTTTTCGAAAATAAAATAGTAGGACAAAATTTAGAAAAATGCTAACTTTTTATTCATTACAAAAGGGGGATTGTTTTATGAATTTGTATGTGTGGATAATAGATTATTGATGGTTTATATTCTTTATTTGTTATGTTTTTTGGAGAAATTTAAAATATATTCTAATTATAATATATAGGTTGTTTATATTTTTAACGTCCAGTCATATATTTCAATTTCATTGCATCTATAATTATATTTAAAAAATGGAGAGAGATTTTTGTCAAAAACCTTTTCCTATAATTATTTATAAATAAAATATAATATTTATTTGAAATTTATTTATCTTTTATTGTGTTTTTTGAGTTTCATTTGTGTATTCTTAACTAACATTTTAATAAATTATGGTGAACTAAAGTCATCAATTGAATTTCTAGAGAACCATATGCCATGTTGAACTATATTCATTGGCATAATGTAGGATTCTAATGGATCATGTAAAAAAATTAAATTATGTTAAATATAAAATCCATTCAATAGAAAATTATATATTTTATATAATTTAGTTACACCCATAATCGAATAACATTTAATATAGCAATTGCAGTTCGTTAGGAATATTATTAAAAATTGAACCTATGCTTCATGGAAAAGAGGGATAATAAGTGTTACAACACTTTTGAGAATGCATATGGTCATTTCTAATCCGCATCAACTCTTCGATAGAGATATTATAATTTTAATATTTCTTTCTATGTATTTTCATCTAAAATATTCTGTAAATTTCATGTTATCATTGTAAAATCTATTTTCCTTTTATATTGAAAAATTTGATACTTAGATCCTATATGATCAAAACGATTTTGGGGCATGGAAACCAGTATTATGATCATGGATATTAATGTTATTTATATGTTTGTAATAAAATACTTTGATAGTATTTTCATTTACATATTTGGATGATGTACTTTATAGTGACTAGTTATATAAAAGTGTCACTCAAGGATAGAGAATATTGCTACTAATAGTGTCGAATAATATGGTTAGAAGATTTAATCACGGATTCCACAAATAGTAATTATTTCAAAATAAATATAACATAAAATAAGTTGATACCTTGTATATGAAATATTAATACATTAAAAACTATGGTATAAAAGGGAATATTTAACTCAATAGGAACTGTTATTCATTTTTTATAATAATATCCATTTATTGTATTGAGGATTATCCTCTTAGGCTCCATGTTCATTAGTTACTATGTACATATTATTATTACCTTGATTTTATATATTTCTGGTATATTTAGTTTCTAGTCATATTATTGTTTTATACTCCTATACATTTATTCCATGAACTTCTATTGGATATAATGTTATATATTTTGGTCAATCGAATACAATATTTGGATGTAAATTTCAAATAATCCTATATACTCCAATTCTCCCAACCCCATCATATTGTTATTACATACCTATATATCTATGTAAAAAACATGATCACAAACATTGAAATCCATAGGCTTCATCCTCCAATTGATATACATCTTCTTACAGTCTAGAGACACCTCTATTCCCTCAGTAAACCACCAAGAATTTCTATATCATGAGCTACACAAAATTCATTCTAGGAAACACTAACCATCAATGATTTGTATAATATAGAAAATATATTCAGTATTATATACAAAAAATTCAAACAATTCAATACCAATATACTATTTAGATATATTATTAGAGAAATTCTCACCTAATAGAAGGTTATTCATTATTAATCTACGAAAATTTTAAAAACATGTGTGTGACATTTCTTCCACAACATGGATAGGTCACTCTTTTTGACAATAACTTTTTGGATGTGAAACAATGATAAGGAATAAATATGTTCCAAAAGCATAAAAAATATACTTAGACACTGAAACAGTAAATTAAATATATTTATTATAGATAATAATCTCTAGAACTCCTAGAGACTCATGACCCTCCCGAGATACTACCTTGATAACACATCAATCATTATTTTAACCAATATACCAATAAAATGAGATAGATTCATTAATTGATCAAAGGTCACTTAGATATCATCACATCATACTTATGAAAAAGGAATAATGGAAAAAAATAATTTTATTTCATTACACTTTCATCATGCAATATCGGGAAACATTAGAAATCTAATAGGAACACGATGCTTAGTTTTACATTCTAACAAACTAATCATTGAGACCCAAACTATACTAGTATCCACGTCATCCATAGTCAATAAAATATTATCCTCAATTCATGATACATCTTGGATATACTTGGAATATTGTACATACTCTTTTAAGTTAGAGGGTAAGGGATATGAGACAATGAAACCCACATGAGAAGTCATATTTCATAGATTATTAGTACCCTCTGGTCTCTAGGTCTACCTCACCTAGGTTCTTATTTGAAAACCCATCCAACCTCCCTGAGGTATCCCCAACCATCCAACATGAACCACCAAACTCACCAATTTGTACTACCATACCTACTTAACCATCTCAACCTAGCCTCTTGTTTTTTCCAATAAATAGAGCCCCTTGGCCACCACATAACCGAAAAGTGTCGCAATTTTTAGACAGGTATAATGATTCACAGAGATTATTTTATAAGGCCACCAACACCCCCAATTGGTATCCTACAATACTCTGTCACATAGAAAAATTTACATAAGTATGATTTAAGAGTTATCTAAATCCCTCACTTGGGTGATCAACCAACTAGTGAAAACTAGTATCTTATGGATCATCACCTAGCTGACCAACCACACAAGGAAGTCCACCATAGTGATCCATTGGTATGTGATATACTCATAGGTGATAGGTTTCCTAGGTAATACCATGATAAGGACCCATATCCAAGGTTTTTCAACCTTGGAGACCAATTGTTTAGGGAATACCACCATAGAAACCCATCACTGAGGTCTATACAATTGTTTGATCGATACAATAAAGTTATTTCTTCACTAAATATCTATCTTATTTTACCAAAGACTCGTGTTTGATAATTATTTCATCAAGGCCTCCCCCACAGCCACTATATATATATTTTATAACTATGGTACACACAAACCTTCCTAATTTTGATCATGCATTCCATTAATAAAATATTTTTCTAACTTAACCAATGTAACTTATGAGATCATCAATATGTTTTAAAACATATATCACATTCGTAAGGAGGACTCCAATCCTAGAAAAATGGGTGATAATATTAATGTTTAGGAAGTGACACATAATTTTTTCATGCTTCCTAAAATTTAATGGGAATCAGTAGCTTCCATAAACTTTCCCATTTAAGAATATCTTTAATCTCAATCACATTGTTTATATATAGATAATAAAATTATAATAGGTATCACATATACAGTAAGTCCTTATTAATTAATTCCAACTATCACCAAATAGACCCTCCCTCATACATCATTGTACTGAGAGTGAATTACTATAGGAAATTCCTTATATATAAATCCCCTAGTCTCTCTTATAAGATATTATATCCATCATGAATTATACCATCTATTAGTGGGTGAGGAAATCAATTCTGTCAAAATATTCGATTTTAGGTATAAGTTCCATCCAACTATATATTCATGTAATATGACTGATATTATACTATATATTTTTTAATCATGCCAATCATTAATGACATGGAATTAATGATCAATCATGATAATATCACTAATATGGTAAAAATATTCCTCCTTATTTTGAAATTCTTGTCCTCTTATCGACCTATTTGTAATTTGATTCTTATCTCAACAGGATATGTAGGATTCCTCACTCAGGTTCAATCTAAAGATCATCAAACTTATACTCAACTCACAGGTTGAAAATTTCTTTTTGGTTTTCCAAAAGGGCCCCTTACAGACATGTAACCCACTAACCATAACATGGGATATTTATAATAGTTGTATATGCCTTATAACATTAAAATTCATGGATTGGAACTTGTCACATGAATATATAATGTACTACACATATCGTTAATTGGAATTGTACTACATATTTTATGATTCCTTTCACTGGGATAAGTATGAATCCATATCATTGGCCCAATCCACACACCAATCCTATCAAAAGCATCCTATATAGTAATAAATTATGCAGTGTCTATATTTTTTATTTGAAGTCATAGTTCCTCAAAAATATATCATTATCAAGTAATAAAAAATCAGATATGACATCTGATACATATATATAGTTCCATTAACTGAGAAACATTAACATATAAATATTGTTCTCATTAATACATCATGAAAACATATTTCTATTAAGGGAGGGTAATTAGTCCACTTCACAGCTTTCAGATCGATTTTTGAATATGAATTAAATATATGAGAGGGTACTGGAGTAGGTAATAAACCCCATAAAAGGGTGTGGTGATCCTGAACATCTATCCTCTTGACCAATACATATTATATGATTATGTTGGTAAGTACTTAGAGATAGTAATCCTTTGGAATGCATGTCCAAAATGACATAAAATTAGGTCATCCATGAAAACCTATTTAGAATAATAACAGTGAAACTAAATTGAAATTTTCATTAACTAAAATGACTATGTCCCTCCTATAGAAACCCATTTTTAGTTTCATTAAATAAAAAATAAAAAATGGGCCTAATGTTCATCCATTAATTAAACTATCCATGCTTGAGTTTTATTACATGTGATGCTAATTTGATAGGTTTTCATTTTTATTTTTATTTATTATCAAAAATTTATCCATAATATCTCCATTTAATCAAAATATATTTCTACTAATCCTAAAAAACAAATTGATTTTGAGAATAAAGTGATGGGTCTTCAATAACCCATAAGAAACCATCACCCTACTAGAACCTTCAATGAAGGGAAGAAAAAGTATGAATTATATACTACCACTTGAATTATATTATTCTAGAACTGGTGATTTCATGTGAATATATCTAGGAAATGAGTCCCCACCAATAATCTACCAAAAAATGAGCGGTGTTGAAGATAAAAACATCATCTATAGCTCTATCAAACCATTTCAGGTGCCTCCCTTCAAAATATAGTATTTTGAACCTCCATTATCTTTGTTAGGTGGACTAGGAGGTTGATAAATTAGTCAATATAAATAAGTAATTAACCCAAATAGTTCAAATCAACAAATTTTACCAACAACACCATTTAGAACCAAGACCTTAGACCTTTGTGGACGCTACCCTATTGGTTCTTGGTAAGTCCACCCTATCCCAATAACCAAAGAAAACATGTCCAAGGTGTAAATTCCTTAATAATAGAGATTGGATCCACATCCAAACTTCAACATAATAATACCAACATGATAATATGGGGACAACCTATATGTAGGGATACATTCCTACCCTTATCTATAAATATTATCATCGTATTATTATAGAAATCGAAGAGGTTTTTCAGTATATCCCAACAACTAATAGGGCATGGTCACACATTCCAGCCACTAAAATTGCATCCCATGAACATAATAAAATGAGAACAGGGTGATAATTATAGGTACACACCCATTATATAACCAAATAATGGGAACAAATTCTTATTCATGTTGTGGAAGACCTTCAGTAAATCATGATGTAATAGTGGCATAGACATATATACCAACAAAAAATAGATAATGATTTCAAGAATTATTTTTAGAAGAAAAATTCATGGGTAGACCTACATTTTGACCCCAACCAAATGAGTATATAATCAACGAACATCAAAGGTTACTCAAGAGTGGGACCATATTCCAACTCTCATCCCGGAGTGTCATCATCACACTTCCACAACATATTGATAATAATATTATTAAGAAATTGCTTTTATAACTAGAGGTCATCATTCTATTAAAACTCCCACTTATAGGTAGGAACCCATTCCTTCAAAAACCATATAATCTTTTAGTTATAGGCTAGAAAATAAATGATATTTTCCATGTAAAAATCCCATAAATAAAATTTGTTATTCACCACATGCGAGTTAAACAAACTGATGATGAACATATAAAAATAATTCTCTCAAATGGTGATATTCATTCAAGAAGTAGTCTCATATACCTTATCTGTTTAATCATAGTGTTTTTAGACCATCAAATAGTTTTCAAAGGTAACCAAATATCTTGGTTATTCATCTCTTGATTATTGAAGAAACAATTACAGTTTCAATGGTCCTCCCCACAAATTTATCTCTAGTAGTATTAGAGGTCCTTCCTAGAACATTTAAAAAATGATATCCTTCATGGATATACTAATACTAAAAATGAAATCTCTCCACATGATGAGTACCATGGAATAACACTCCAAAATTATATGATTAAATTTCTTAATGTAACATTCCCTTCTATTTTCCCCCATAATTCCCCCATTTTATATACTCTTAGAGTCCTCCATATGGAAAACAATAATATATTATTATATTCCTCCCCATAACGGTCACCATTGTAAATTTATTAACCATAGTGATATTCATTTCAATAACCCCCCCCCCCTATAAAAATACTATGATAAATACCTCATATCATAAGGAAATTGAGAATATACTGCAATTCATGAGTGATTCATTGTATTGTACTTGTGAAATTCCTTCTCGGCTAAAAGATAACCCTAGAAAATGGTCATTAATGAAAAACCATGAGACCGATTTGCTTCCACTACTATAAACAAGATGCCTAACCACACTAATTTATACAATGATGTGGTTTTTAAACAAAAACATGTGTCCTAGAAAGTTATGAAATATCTCAAATAATATAAAAATTAGACACTAATTATGGGGAAAAATTTGGCCATAGAGATTACACTGATTATTGTTGGTTAAAAGTATTGCTTTATGATATGGTTTTCATGGTTTACATGATTTTGTAGGATTAACAATTTTCAGTCTTTATATATCCCTTACTGAACTTTTTATAGTCATTTATGTTTTGAAATGTTTTTCACATGACACAATGAAAAATATAGTGCATATTGGGATCAAGGAAATGTTATTCTATTAAAACATGTAATGATGTCACGTTTTTTTTAAAGAGTTTCAATTTTATGAAAAATTGATAGTGAGTATATGTTTTTACTTGTGCTATTCAAGAGGTTATGTATAAGTTATAAATTAATTCTCTAAATCTATAAATTTAAAATATACTCAATGTGAATTAATGACAAAATATTGACTTATCTCATGAATAAATAATTTTTAAGGTCGGGGCCTTATAGTTGGTTTCAGAGGATGGTTTAGATACCTTTAGAGGTTAGGCTGTTATTTAAGCATAAGATACATAACCATAACTGTTAGCATATAAGAATAGTCATAGTTATTTTTAGATAAATTGACTGAGTTTATGATAAAATGAATATGTATATCTTAGTGTTTACCCTCCTCATAAGATAGTATATGATTATTTTACTAATATACTCACACTGACCATTTTTGATTTAGTAAATGGATAGATCTATCCAGCACCAAAGTAACAATGTATGTAAAGGAAACTATGGTGGTTTTCTGAATACGAAACCAAATTAAATGGGAGATACAATGAGAAATCATGTTGTTATTCGTAAAAAACTATATGTTGTCATGATTGACCACTTGAACCTTTGTGATTTATCCAAGACATCATATATGCGAGAAATGAATCCCAATGGTTTTGAAGGTAATAATCACAATTGTAAGTATATTAAAAAACCTATGTGTCATTGATGTGGGATGGATAACCTTGAAAAATGAATGAATGGGATGGGAAGATGTTATATATGTGGTAATGAAGGTTCCTGAAAAAACTACAATGAAAAAGAAGAATATTTCAATTGACTCTTAGAAAGGGAAAGAAGTTCATACTGAGGGATCAATTGAATTTTTTTAAATGTGGTGTGCATGGTCATTATGAAAATAGATGTCCTATGAAGATGTTTTGGGAATGGTATCAGCATAATTGTACAAATATATGTTTCTAAATTCCTAATTCCATTCCCATTAAAGATGAAAAAACTGAAAATGACATATAAAAGGTATGGATTATTTCATATATCATGTTTTGACATTATTGAATCTTTGGAATTTATGAATGATTTTATTTTTATGATGTATAAAGGAATAGGATGAAAAAATATTGATAAAGTATCATGAATAATGACTGATGATTAAGATAACTATATTTTAGAAATTAAAGAGTTATGTTGGATCTATGGATGATTATATGTTTAAATGTATTAATGATGGGATTAATTTGGAATACTTCTAATATTTTTAACTATTATGTTGTTTTCTAAAAATTTTAATTGAGGAATAAATATCTATTATTTTGTGGATATAGTTATAAAGTACAATTAGGGTTTATATAAACCATTAATTTGAGGCATTAATGGGTTATTAATTTTAGGAAATGAAAAATGATAGGTATCAGATAACCATTAAGCTTAAAATATGTTATTGTTATTTTTGAGGAATTTATCTCATTTTGGGAATTTTATAAAATTATATAGTTTTTATAAAAGGAAAACACACAGAAAGTGTGACAATGCATCACGTCATTCAAATCTATGAGAATCGAACCCATAACCAATGTGTGACTTGGATTTATCACCTACCACTGGACTGTGTGATGTCCTTGGTCAGTATGAATTATACTTTTTAGTTAAATGATATAATAGATCAAGAATAAGTTGATTTTAGGCACTTATATTTGATCAATTAATATCATATGTATAGGAAAATGACTTGGTCATTACGTGATAAATTTTATTTTGGAGGGTGTTCACTCTTTTGGGAACACTATATGCCTAAGAAAAATAGAATATTATGGGATTTCACTTGTGGAGTAATGGTTGAGTTTTATTTTGGAAGAATCTATTTTTTTATTATGGAAATTTGGAGATTTTATTTATATATGAAAATGATTATCCTCTCACATATAATATGTGATTAGGTTAATTAGATTTCAGTACTAGACATTAAGAGTAATCGATGTTATTTGGATATAAATTTTATGATTTTCATGGAAAACATGGTGATCAAATTCTTAAGAGTAGTATTTCTTTTTATAAAGCATTATAATTTTTTTTGGATTATCAAATCTTGTACTAACCATTTGGGTATTGGATAATGTTTCACGATAATAAGAATGGATAGTTAATATTTTAAGGATTATGTGATTTTTTTTAGAATTTGACTCTAGCACTTTGGGTTAAACCAAATCATCATGAATACTCATCATTTAGAGAAAAGATGAGTTTGTGGTAGATATTATGTTAATAATGAAATTCTACATGATAAGTAAGTATATTTCCTTATATTATTATTATAAGTAGTAAATGAATTCTTCAAAATTATGAATAAAACCTTAAATCAAAAAAGTTTTCCATTTAATTTTCTTGTCGGGAAATCATAGATCGTTTAACCATCACATATTTGAGGTTTTTTTGTAGTTAACTTTGTCCAATAATATTTTCTATCACTCTCCATCATAACATGATGGTGAGTTTTTCTTCCATATACACGTTTTATTACATGTAACCCTAATATGTGTTATCTCAAGAGACCTTTTTACTTCAGTTTCTTTCTTTAATGTGATAGTTTTGTTTAATATTCTTCAGATGTGGGATTTTCAATGATTTTTCTGAGCCCAATTTTAAAATTGCGAGGATGCCATTTCAAAAATACAGTAATGATGTAACGACTGATGTATTTATAGATGAATAATTTTCAATTACTATTAATATTTAGGAATAAGATATTAATTTAAATTTAATATGGCTTATTTTTTTATGATATCATACTCAACACACAACAACGGGTTTTTCGGAAATCTCACGTTGCACCCAACTTTGAGTTATAACAAAAAATAATACAGTAATAATATTATTATTTTAAATGGTGGTCAACACCAAGAATTTGGAATGGGATGAATGAATAATACTAACTAAATTTTAAAATTTGGTTTTCAAATGTTTAAATTATGATTCATTGGTTACAAAATTTATTAGTAAGGGAAATAAAAATTAATTGAATATAAATGATGTGTTTTTATGAAAACCAATTTTAAAAGAGAATAATTGTGGATATAAAATCATATCAATCTATATGGATTTTCATTTAATGAAAAATATATGTTATATATTAAAATAATTGTTTTAAATTTATCCTATATGTGTTCCAGATATGATATAAGAAAAAATTCAAATTTTTCGGAGTAATGAAGTGTTTTTCTAAAATTGCATTTCAACCGCATTTTGATGGAGAACCCTTTTTAAATTTATGTTTTGTCACTTTTATATGTTCTATTTTAGAATATAAACTTTTTATTGAGGATGAGAACATCACAATTAACATTCCATGATTTTTTGATATTTTTCAAATTAAATACTTATTTTAATGAATAGTGAAAAATACTGCAATTTAATTCAAAATCGCATTTTCATATAATTTTTTTATATATTTAGATTGTCATTTTAATTTGTTTTAAAGTGTAATTTTATTCTGTTTTTATAATTAAATCCAATTTTGGACAATGTAAGTAATTTCACATTGAAATTGTAGAAAAACACACATAAATCTTTTGATAGTTATTACTTATTAAAAACCCAATTTGAGGTTTTGACAACAGGAATTAATTTTAAAATAATTTTTACAAATTAATTGTTTGGAATATGAAAAAATAGATTGCATATTTTGAATCAAAAGGTTAAAATTTTGTAAATAGGCACCTTTTATTTTTTGGATATTTTGAATAGTAACTTCAGTAATTATTTTATTTATAATGGTTAAACCGTAAATCTGGTAAATAAGGGTAAAAATAATATTATAATAATATTAAACTAGCATAAATTTTTTTTAATCCTATTGGATAAGATATTTACAACCATGTGAATCCTTGGTATGATTTTAGAACCCCATGGAGCCATTTGGCACTGATAATGACATTTTATAATAATTAATTTAATGTAAAGAGGAAAACTACATAATCATGTATATTTTACTAAAACATTTGTTATATGGGGTTATATAAGTGGTAAATTAAAATATAAATATTAATTACAAAGCTAAAAAAATTTCCTATATCATTTTATTTTATTTATTGTTTTTTTATTTATGACACAATGATTATGTAGTGATTGTTTCATTAATAAGAGATTCAAATAAATGATATTATAAATATTAAAATATGTATTATTTGATATAATTTATGTGATCAAAAAACTTTCATGGTGAATATGAATGTTTTTATTGATTCAATGTTTTTTTTTTGACATAATCAGGTTTTTATAAATTTTTTAAAAAGGAAAGTATGAATAGTGTATAAAATTTACAAATTCATAACACAAAATATAAAATAGATTATTAAATTATTATTAATTCTTAAAAATATAATATTCTTCCAAATGGTTAAGATATGTCTGAATATTACATAAATAACTTTTTTAGGTCTTTTTACAAGATATGATAATTACATTAACCCACAATATGCTAAAAACATGATATCACTTTAAGATAAAAACTGGTAAAATTAGGGTTAAACCAAAAGGATAAAGATAAAAAAAATTCAAAAAATGTCTAAAAATTATTAGATTATAATTATTCGAAAAAAAATCATCTTATATTGAAATTAAATGAGTTTTGACCATTATTAATAGAAATTAATTTTATTAAAAATTAACATTTCAAGACTTTACTAAAGTTCCCCTTAACTATTTTATAAAAAGAAACTTTTTACTCTATTTATATCACACTTCCAAGTAAATTTTCACCAGAAACTGTATTTCCAATACTCTTCCTAGAATCCATTCCTTCTTTTTAAAGCCTTACCTTGTCCATAAGGAAATTCAAGAAATCCTTTTGGCTCAAATCAAAAGAAGTTTCCTGATTTATAGGTAACGTCTTCTCTTAAGTTCCATTATTTTATTTTTATTCTCTACTACATATAATCTTATTCATCTATGAATACATAACAATACCAATATACTAAATATACTAGGAAGTTTTTATGAGAAGGATTTTAACTACCCTTACACACACCACAATCTAATGGATACGAACATACTGTTTCTATTTACGACGAAGTACTACCTCACAGAATGATGATTGTTCAAATTTTCCGTAACCACATCTCATTCAGGCCATTATGACAGAACTATATTTATATGAGATATATATTATATTTTTTATTGTTTCTATTATTCTGTAATTTTTATTTACAGCAGAACTTTTTTCTTTCCATGATGTGTAAATACGATAATTTCATTTGAGGAAGTGTGGACTACCGCCCCCTCAATGTGATATTACTCATTCATTCTATACATGGAATGTAAAAATGATCGTTTTATTAAACCTATGAAGCATAAATTAAATAAATAAAACACAGGTATTATAATATATATTAATATCATTTTATTATTATTCTTTTAGTATGAAAAACAAATGAAAGTAGCGTTCATGAGTACGTACTGCCTTCCATCCCCATGAACGATAGATTTCACTTCTTATTTCGAAATATTATGGATATTATAAGTAAATATATATTGGATATATATATATATATATTATATTTAAAACATGAATAATATTCCATAGATTATGTACTCTTGACCAGATGTACAATTTATATCAAACAAGGTCATTTTCTACTCAATTAACGAATATCGACAAAACAACTGATATTAACATAAATAATTATTTTTTATTACATTGTTATAAGGGATATAAAAGTAATAATAAACATGAAAAATTTTCTGATGAAAGTATAAATTAACTTATTGTTTTAATTCTGGAAGAACATGGAATATACATGACGAGTCGAACTGAAGATAAGGGACTTTATCTCAATCTCCTTTCATTGATGTGTTTCTTGATATTATACACCTTTATTCTTTTATAAGTTTTATATAAAGACAATATAAAATTTAATATCCATATTTTATCAAAAATAATTTTATTTAATATATTGTTAAATGTATTAATTCATAAATATAATGAATTATACGGTCCAAGTGGTATGGGACACCTTGAGCATTTAAATAGTTAATTATCAAATCTTTTTCTTCATGATAAAAATTAACATATTTATTATACGCATATAAAAAGATTTTCTAGAAGATATTTTTGAATATTTTAATTTAATTAAAATATTTTCTAAATGGATATTTTATAAGAAGTTTCTTATTCTCTTTTTCAAATTAAAGAAGAAATATTTTTAACATATACGGAAAGAGTGGCCTCTCCACTGCAATTTTTGTTATTTGATACTTGGATTACTCTATATGAATTAAAGATTTTTAAAAGGAAATAAAATGCCTTATTTCATTTTTGGGTGTTTTGGTATTTAAAATTAGTTCTGAAAAAATATTAGATATTTCAATATCTTAAATGATTTTATGTGATTGCAAATGAATTGTTGTTAGTGAAATCTTGATATTTTCAATATTTTATGTGTTTTGGTTATATAATGGTACGTTGAAATTTAATGGTTGGTTATGTGATAAAACAATTGTGGGTGGTTATGTGATAATCCAAATGATGGGTGGTTTCATGATAAACCCAGGATGGGTGGTTACGTTATAACCTCCATGCATTGGGAATGTAAGTCGAATGTATGACTATTCCATTTAGCGATATATATGGAACTCAACTTAATGGTTTTTCCATTTAAGTATGGTTATATCCCAACTTACCTTTTTATGATATATGTTTCTTTATATGGGGTTTATATTTATATTTTGGTTTTAAAATTGTATGTAATGAGCATATATTTAGTGAATTGTTTTGGATAATTCTTAAAAGTTTAATGTTTTACTTTAGGATAAAGTTTTCATGCTTTACATGTTTTTACAAGACTATTATTTTTCATTATTTATGTATTCCTTCCTAATATTTTTTTGCTCATCCAATGTTTTGAAATTTTTTCATAGGATAGAAATAAGAATAGAGTTAATGATCATATCAAGGAAATATTATGCTATTAAAACATGAAACGATTCCATGCTTCATTTTTATAGGATTTGTTTTATGACAAAATATATATTTAGTAGAAGTGTTTATATGTAATATTTAAGATTTTATGTATAATTTATTACCTAATTATATAAATATCTAAACTTGAAAGATCCTTGATGTGAATTAAAGTCAAATTATTGACTTTCCTCATGAATAAGTAATGTTTAAGCCTAGGACCCTATAATAACATAATGAAAATCATCTATATGTTTTCCAAAAGACCATAAAACCATAGTCATATGAGAACCCATGAAATGAAATATTTTAAAAAAATTAATTCATATTGACATAACCTATGGAATAGAAATAGGCTACATAATCATTTAATCAAAGAATAATCTATGGAAAAATAAGAGTGTTTAAAATTAATTTTATAATGGTATAACCCATTGAAGTGAAATGGTTTTCATAAATATATTTTCATCACAAACATAAACCATTCACTGAATGAATAAAAATGGTATCCTTGGATCATATCCCCGGTATATAATAATTAACAAAAAAGGTTGTCATCTTAGATAGAAATTTATTTTTAAATAATAATCACTATGAACATTTATTGAGGTAAAAACAAATTACATTTTGAAAAAACCTTTTTAAAAAAAATTCTTTGAAAATAACATTTGAAACTTATAATGGATTCTTTAAAAATCATTGAAATCATTTATTGAGGAATGTAAAATTTATACCAAGAAAATATTTTACAACATAAAACTCTTGGAAAATTCATTAATTTGAACATAAAATTCAATATTTATAATGTATTATTTAAATATAAGAATTTTCATGATGGAATTAATATTTTTTACTTCATATATATTAAAACAATGATTTGATTCACATTTATAGTAAAAACAATAATGAGGAATTGATTAAAAAATCTCTTTTAAGATTTATTTAAAATAATTGTTTTAAAAAATAAAACATGGGAAAATAATTTTGAGAATTATAGAAACATTTTTTTGATACCTTTTTTCATAAAATATATTTGGATAAAAAATGTTTTTAATTGAAGATAGAAATAAATAATTTTTCTCATAAAACCATTCTATTGAAATATTCCAGACATAATGAGAAAAAAATGAATAGAAAATTATTATTCTAATGAAATAAATAGTGTAGAATAAAATTCATGATTTTCCTAAGAGATGGATCATAATAATTCATTATCGGAAGCCTAAAAATAAATAATCCCAATAAATGGTTATATTGTACCGTAAATCCATTACCTATTTGGTAAAACTAAATTCCATATCCCATGAATGAATAAAAATTAATTAATCTCAATATATAATGAATATATATAGATTAAAGATATAATATTTGAATGGGCCAGTATATACACTTCATTAAATAATGTAGTTTCACTGATTATGTCACAAGGAATTGAAATTTAGGATAAAATACCTTATGATATTGGTAACCATGAAATCATTAACTAAATAAAAGATAGATACAGAAATTAAATCATAAATCCCTATAATTTTTATCATAATAATCATAAAAATTATTCATGGAATTTATGAGCACCATATAAAATACACATGCATTGAATGGGGAATTGGTGTCATAGAAAATAAAATTGAGATGAAAATCCCTTACCATAAGTCATGACTTCTTTCATAATCATTATAAAATCTTGTATAAGAAATTTATGATTATTATAACTATATTGAAGAACCAAAATCCTTTTTATCAGGTAATATGTGTTTCAATTATGACATTTTATTAACAATTTATTAATAATAATTTGTTAAAATCATGTTTCAAGTAATGAAAACTTTTTTGTGTATGCTTTTATTTATTATTTTTGAAAACATTAATTTCATCATGGTTATATCATATTAATAACATTAAAAATTATTTAAATATCATATATATTCATTATAAATGTATTTAGTGTAATGAATACATTATTTATATAGAAAATTAAATACACTATTCATGGATATGATAGGTCATACGTATGCATGAGTGTTGTTTCCATTTTATAGATGCATAAAATGATTGAGACTAAAATAATATTCTACCATTATAAAATAATTTTCGTGTACTATGAATCAATTTTTTTTATATAAACATATCCTTATTAGATTCAGATGAATAGCATATGTGAAGAATGAATCACATCGCTTAGCGAGGAGGTAGACTGCCGTACACAAGAGCAATCTAATCATATTACCATTGAATGGAAATTAATGAGGTATATGTGATATAAAGACTCCAAAGTTCTAAATATGTTAAAAATATCATATATATTTTCTTAATATTCCCTTATGACCATCAAAGTAAAATAAAATTAAAAAATATATAATAGTATTTTATGAGGTAGTATTCTTCCATACACACAAGCGACGTTATCGTTTTCCAGCTGTTTTGGAGGAAATAAGGTAAATGTGGTATTATAATTATAGAGGAATAATAATATAATAAATATCATATATAAACATTAAATCTTACATCATATCTCGCAATGAGAGGTGGTGATAGAAAATGAATAACATCGATTCACGATGTAATAGTCCACTATACGCATGAATGATGATAACATATCCCATTGGATAGAAGAGGAGATGGAGTTTGAATATGAAATTGAAATTATAAAATATAAATTTATTTAATATACAATTGTTTTTATATCATCAGTCTTAATAATAAATTATGGTGGAGAAGAAATATATATAATAAAACGCCGAGTTCGGTATTATATCTCTTTTCCATACAACTTTTTTATGTTTACAACAAAAGGAATTATAAGGTGGATTAACAACCAAAATATTGATTATATGAATATTTTAAAAAACTTTTGAAGTTATTTGGATAGTTCATAGTTGATACATTGTGTTATAGAAGTGTTAAATGGAGATGATACTAGGTGGCCTTTTATAAGTGAGGAGAGTGGCCCACTTATAGTTTTGGAAAAGAAAAAGGTTTACCGATAATTTCTACATTCTACAAGGTTCAATAATGGGTATTTACAGACCAAATATTATATAATTTCTATATATTTACAATAAATGCGTGTTGGACACATTTTTTATTATTTTTAACCCTTATCATTTATTTTAACCCCTAGTAAATCCATTTTACCTTACCCATTGTAAATAATTACTGATTTTTTTATTATTAATTATAATAATAATTTATGCTGAAATTATTAAAAAATATAAATTATTCTGATTATTAATATGGAATATTTTTTAAGTTTCATTCAATAGTGTTCTCAACTTCAATTTAAAATTAATTATAAAGACGCGACAAAAATTCTTTTTTCAAATGAGAAATGTTTCAAAATGTTGAATGGTTTTAACATAAAAAAATAAATATGAAATTGATTTAAATGAAATAAATCGGATTAATAGATATATCTTATAACAAATTTCACTTTTAAAACCATATTATTATTATATTAACGTTTTTAAATTGTTTAAAAGAAATGAAAATTCCTAATAAAACCATGTTTTTTCACTATTCATTAAAACAATTCTCTTTTCCAAAAATTATCAAAAAAATTAACTACAGTATAATTTTAATATGATAATTTCAAAATTAAAGTATTTTAAATTTTTTTTTCTAAAAGTGTAAAATGTAAAATTTATATTATCTGTCTTAATGGTAACACAACCTATTTTCAAAAAAATATATTTTTTATGTGAAAAAATAGATTATTTAATATGTCATGTCTAGAAAAGACATATGATAAAGGATAAAAATTTAATTGAATATATAATATTTAAATATTTAAAATAATTTAAATAAATTTATTTAATTAACTTATTTAGGATATACGTGTTTGTATGAATCAATATTAATTTTAAGGGAAACCTTTCATTTGTTTTCAAATAGTTTATTATATTCATTTTTAATTAATTCGTTACAAAAAATTCATTTTATATACATATATAGATGGTATATTTCTTTAAGTTAATATTCCTCTTCATAACATCCAGTCTAATAGATAGGTGATAACAATCATATAACATAATAATATTTTAATAGTATGTCACATTTTGATTAAACTCGATGTTTCATATATTGCAAGATAAACTCAGTGTTGTGTATAAACTAAGTTAATATCTATGTTTCCTATAATGAATGATATAAAACTATTATGTGTAACATAAAGTATGTAAAATTATATATTTATTTCAAAAAAATTATTTCACCAAAAATTGGGATATTACACCATATTTGATATAATCAGGGATGTTGGATTTAGAAATGTGATTTATATACAAATTATTATAGAGGAGAATCCATGTAAAAACTTTTTAACTATTTTTATTAAAGGATCCTAATATATTAAATCCATTTTTTTGATAGTTTTTTATACATATAGTATATCACGAATGGGTCATTAGTAATATTCATTTAAATCAAAATTAAAATCTCAAAAAAATTATAGTAATCAATTTAATTCACCTAATAAGATAAATAAGATATTTTTAAACCATAAAATAATTAAGGCATATTTAAATAATTATTCATTTTAAAAGATATATTTTATTTTCATTAGATAATTATTTTCTCTTCAAGTCAATTTACATGTAATTAATTTTTTAAAAAATATCATGGAAGTAGGACACATTATGTATAACATTGAATAGAAGAAAACGTAAATATACGAAAGGAATAATAAATTATTTGATGTAAAAGTTCCACTTGATTTTATATTTCCATTATCTATTATTACATTTATTAAAATATACAAGTTATTTATTCTGGTTAATCAATTGGCCCAATATCTCTCCATAAATTTTCAGAATATCATTCAGGGATTAAATGTTTTTATAACCTCCTAGAAAAATAAAATCATTTCATTAATAGAAATTTTTTTTATGTAGATTTCAAACACCACAAAACATATATAGGATAAAACAAACCCTCTTATATATCACGGTAACATTAGAAATATCCCCCAGGAGTACCGTTAACCAAAATAAATAATTAAAAAACACACTCATTTTTAAAAAAATGTTCTATTAAAGACAAACATATTGATATATTCAAATATAAAACCCAAATTGGTTATTTTATAATATTTCTAGGCATCCAACATAGGGTAAATACTAATTTTGGTTTTTATATTCATTTAAAAAATTACGAATTAAATGTGGTAATCATGTAGACTTATAATCTCCTACCCTAAAAATAAAAATTTCATATTTGAAATATCACGATAATTATCTATTAAAATATATGTAGTTTTAATTTGTCAGATAAATTTTTAATAACTATTGTAAAAAGAAAAAACACTAATTATGTGAATATTTTCAATAGACTCTTCATTATTTAGGTGGAAAATAAAGTGAAAATTGATAAATTTGGGAAATATTCAATTGTTTTAGAATATAAAAATAATATATAATAAATCCTTATTTATAATGACATGAAATTTCTAGAAGAACATGTCAGAAAATCTGTCAGGATAAGGTGAAATAGTATGATGTGTGGAGAAAACAAAATATTTTACCTCATATAAGTGTATAATTTTTGTTTTGTTGTTTTCTATTGGTTCAAGGAAAATTTTAATTTCATCACTCATGTATCTAAAATGTACCATTGAATTATTATTAATGATGTCTTTATATTACCCAATAATATCATACATAATTAATTTATTCCATGTGATAATTTAATTTCAATTACCCATACATGAAATAGGTTTTTTTACCTTGTTGAATATTATGAAAATTTTTTGTATTTCTATCCCATAAATTAATCCCAATTAAATAAATTTTTCATTAATAATTACCTCTTTAACATAGATTTTAGCATCTAACATGGAAGATATGTTAAACTCTTTGTTCAGTAAAAAAATTTAAATTATTATCATGACCATTATTTATCACTTTTATAATCTTTTATTGATTATATACTCCCACATCAATGCAACTAGAGGCCTCGTTAATCAAGGCTTTGAGTATAAAAATTAAATTCCTCTATCTATAAACATGAAAATATAGATCATTGGTGTAGTTAATTCTAAATAAAACTTCTTGGACATATAATAAAATGTTTTACTAATAGCATAATGAGTATCCATTAGTCCATGGAATGAAAATTACATCTTATAAAAATATAAATAATAATATCCCAAAATAAAATTTAATAATAAAATGATGAAATTTCAATTCAAAATAATTAATATCCGAAATAATAAATAATATCTCCAAATAAAAAATTAAAACATACATTGAATTTTTAAATGATAAAAATCAATCATTTTGATATATTTTTATCTATCAAGTGTATTATTGTTAAAATTATAAATTTAAAAAATATAATTTATTCTTACTGGGGGTTACAATTATCACTATCTTAATATATTTCCACACATAGAAATTATTTTTCAAATTATTTAAAGCATAATTAAAACATCATGTTATTTTTAGAACATTATAAGAAGTAAATTTTCATATTAAAATTCACTTTAAAACCTTTAATCAATCGGAAAAAATGAAAAAAAAATCACTTATTTAATTCACAAATATAAAATTACCTATTTTATTGTTATATATTTTCATTTTAATCTTATTACCATAAGGATCATTTTTTATCACTTAATATGTGAATATATCTCATTTATATCCCTCACAAGGAACCCCTACAAAATAAATTATTAAATATACATAAACATGATGATGAAAACTATTAAATAATTGAAGTCATATATAGAAAACACTAAATAAATAATCTCAATTAAATAGAATATAAATGCATCATTAAGAAAAAATTAAACATTTATTTCAATAAAGAAACCAAAAACTAGCAAAAAAACTTGAATCAAATTAGTTTCACTAAAACATTACCACGTTTTAATTTTTATTCCAATATGAAAAATAAATTCATAAAACAATTGAATCAAATCAAGTATACATTTCAAAAAAACCACATGAAAAAATCATATAAGACAAGTATGAGGGAGAGATATATTCCATTATAATTTGATATGCACCCTTAGAAAATACTTCACAAATAATATGATTCCTACACATTCGAAAAATACCTTCTAAATTCATATTTCATAACTAAAACATCATTTTTAATAAAATTAAATATTGTTTTAATTATTAAAAAATATAGAAGATTGTTTTAGAGTTACCCTCTGAGGGAAAAGAAAATCACATTGATATCATAATGAACTCCCATAAAATCACTCCATATACACCATTTTTAATTTATTTTAAAATTTATATTTTTTGAAAACCACTCAAAAAATATTTAAATATCAATATTCAACCCATTAAATAATTAAATAGTAATTTGGTATAATTATAAATCTGAATTAGTGAATTAAATTGAAAAAAAATAAAATTAATTATTTTATGACCAAATTGGGTTATCTATGTCAATGGACTACTTAAATAGAATTCCAAATGTTTTTAATAACATTTTAGAAAAAAAATAAATACAAAACTGATGTTAATCTCTCCATAATAACCCTTTATAAACAATTATATGAAAAATATATCTTGAATTAGTTTAACATAATTATAAATTTAATAGTCATATTATCATAGAATGAACATTTTCCGTAAATCCTACCGAAAAAAACAGATTTATGATAAAAGAAAAAACATACTCAAAATAAATAAAAATACATTTCTTGAATTTATTATAATTATAATAATCCAAAAAATAAATTATTAGATATAACATAAAATCATTACTATTAATTGTTTTTTCAATTTCCAAAACAAGTAGACTATTATTATAGAAAAAAATATTAATTTAATTTAAATATAAATTGATGTTTACAAAAAAATTAATTTCCCATATAAAATCATACATTACCACCAAGATAAAAAAAACTGAACCCATAATGACTCATCCCATAGTAGGAATCAATTTTCATATATTGTCGATGCTTTAAAATATATCAAACATCACTAACTGTTTTATTTTTTAAAAAATATCATCCATTAAAAAACTAACTAACAACAAACCAAATATTATCACTAAATATGTGTAATACTCTATGAACACAATTAAATTTATAACAAACATGTCTTAGATGACTTTAAAAAAAATAAATTATGGAAATTAAAGGACTATTTTCTTAAATTAAATGTATCTTTAAAAAATCACATATTGAAACACACCCTCAATCCAAAAGTAATATTTTGTCAAACACACACAAAACTGTAACAAGAAAAATCTTTTTTTTAAAATAAGAAATGAATCAAAAATAAATTAAACTAAATCAACCAAAATTAATAAATGTGGATTTTATATAACAAATTTATACTCATTAATCCTTACTATAAATAAATATATCTTGATTTAAACACATTAACATTTTTTTGTACCTTACTCACAGTCATTGAGACTTTATCAATCCATTTAAATATTTTAACATTATTAAGAAACCCCTTACTACTAATACATGTGAATAACATAAAATTAGATCAATTTTTTAAAAATATTTCTAATCTAAATAATATATTTATAATCATAATATATAACAAACAGAAGGTAAATATGTTTTTTACGATAAAAAATCAGAAATGATAATTTTATCCTCTATACACATAAAAAGATATTGCACATATGGGAAAAAATTACAGAGTTATCATTAAAAAAATTATAAATAATTATTAGACACAAAAATTATGTTTTTCAAAGATTATAATAAAATATTTTAAAATTTTTAAAAGTTAAACATATTTTGAAAAACTTCAAAAACCCTCAAAAACAGTAATTAAAAAAACATTATATTAGTTATTAAACTAATTTTATTTAAATAAATTTTCATTAACAGAAAAATTAATATCGTCAGGGTGTTTTGATTTTTTTAAAAAATTTAAATCATAAGACTATATTTAAAAGTGTTAACTCATTCTATTCCAAACAAAAAAACAGAAGTATATAATGAAAGAATTCCCTTAAAACTGATTTTGAACCATTTTATCGATATCATTAGAAATATTAAACCATAAAAATTATTTACATTTTAAAATGAAAGCTAGGTATATCTATTATAATTAAGCAATCAGTGTTTTCATGAACTGAGTCAGATATCAGAAGTCAGGGTCCTGGTGTATGGATATGTCGGTCGTCGCACCAAAAAAGGACTCCCTGTACTTAAAACCACACTCACTAAACTTAAAATTATTTCTTTATAAAAAATATCATAGTTCTAAGACCTATTGTAGAACTAACTTCTCTGATAACAATTTTTCATGACCCGTTCCCTAAGGCCCGTGTTGTGACTACCCCAAGTACGCCTTCCGTAGGCCAGGGGCTGGCGACTAGCACCAAAGGCATAATTCCATAAAATTGAGAAGGAATTTCCTTTATAACATGTAAACACACACAAAAAAGCACACAGATGGATTTAAACCACGATGTAACCTATATAAAAAATAGTACCGAAAAGTAAATGGGGCCGAAAATACAAGCCCAACTGTAATGTACAAGGAACGGGAAGTAGAAGTACAACTCAAGAAAGGAAATAATAGATGATGGGTCGTCCTCTGGGATTCCTACCTGAAGGGTATGTAAAGATAGCCACCTCATCACTCCACTTCCATCAGTCTCTTGCGTGTAACAACATGTCATAAGGACCACCTATGGGTACCGTCCTATCCTGGTACTCTCAACCTCAGTCATTGCTGTATGTCGTCTCCATCCAACACAACGAGGTGCCGACATAGCCTGTGCAGTGGTGAGTATAACGATACTCAGTAGAGACCCTGAGACCCTTAAGGTCTCACAAAATATTAAAATGATAAACCACAGAGTATGAAATCAACAGATAACCCCACATAGGTAGATATATGCCCATACATATATCTAAGTTATTTAAAAATCAATATCAATCATGACGAAATCACAAACGTTACTGACTCAGCTCAAACCAGGATTTATTCTAGGGGTAAAACATTTTGAACCCTCATATACAAAATAACTCATCCTCGTTCGAGTATAGTAGGCATGCCGCCACAACCAGGTTCTTCCCAATAACCTTGGACTGCTGAGGTAATCCTCCTATCGAGTACCGTGGGTCGGCTGCGTCACACAGATGTGCTCCCCACTATGGGTCTATCACCACAATTAGGCGCTCCGCCCCATAACCTGAAAAAGTAATCCTCATGCCGAGTACCATGGGTCTGCCACCATAATCAGGCACTCCTCTGCTGTGGGTATAACACTACCACCAAGTGTTCCCTACTGGGATAGTCGAGTCACACCGAGTAAATTAGTCAGCAGTCGTCAATTATCACCCAACTACTACATTCCCTGACAAATCCTCTCTTATCTCTTGAAGATCCGCTCCACAAGATTCTGGTCGATGCTCCAACTGCCATGAAGTTCCACAAAAAAGTGTCCCAAAGGTCTTCCATGCTATATGGGTCTCAACAAAACTGATGGTGTGTCAATCGGACGCCCGGACTATGAGTTATTATACTTCTAGTCCTGGGGGCCCGATTGGATTCGTGCATGATCCAACCTGGCTGTATCCTAACTATACCCCAAATTCTAGTGGGTCATACTCAAAGGGACATTCATGCTCCATGAATTACATTTCCTCTAACTTTTTCTCAAATCGATGTTTGGTGCCAAAGATATGGCCCAAAAAGGCACAAATGGGTCGTAGTGGGCTCAGCTCCGGTCCGACTGGGTTGGACCGGACCGGATCCCTGGTTCGGGTCGACCCGGGCCATCGGGTGGGCCGTCCAGTTTGGTTCGGCCCAGCCCAGCTTGCCACGAGGGCGGTTCAGCCCGGTGGATCTGCGTAGGTGGCCCAGCCTGGTTTTGGAGAGCCAGTTTGGCACGGAGCGCTGTGAGGGGATAGCCGATTCGGCTGGGGGTAGCGCAGTCGGGGCGCGATGGCGTAGCTGGCAGGGAAGCACATCCTGAAGGGTGGTGCGGCCGGTGGTGCGGTGGGGCTGGCATGGCGGCATGGGAGGGGTGCACATGGTCGGGGCGTGGGGTGAGGTTTAGCCGGTAGTCGGAACAGTTCAGGCTCGGTGCGGGTCGCGGAGGCCGCGGGTGGCACGGTCATTGCCTTCATCTCCGATTCGAAGAACACCACAAAGAAGACCGGTGGGGGGGGGGGGGGTCGGGCCATGTTAGTTTAGCCCACACCCTTAACGTTTAGAGTAGTAGCATATGATTCACAAGAACGAAGTAAATAATGACATGAAAGATATCATAAAAACATCAATTCCCATAATCCCCCATTTTACAAAACATTCCCAACCCACAAGGAAAATTATCTGAGGATCAACTTGATAATATGTTGGTCCACGTAATTTGTTTTAGAAGGAAGGAATCAAGGGGATAATATCATACATAATTTAAAATCCCGACCTTGTTCGTCGTATGATGACAGGGTCATGGGGAAGAAGAAAAATTGTTGGAAAAAGACTTACGTCAATTCGCCGTGGACGAGGACGTCTCATGTCAGAAGGAGTTATGAGGAAGGTGGTTGAAGTCAAGGTTGAATTTCTTCATTGGTGGGGCGTTCTTCATGGAGGAAGCGTTCTTCATTGAAGAGTTTTCTCCCAAGATCTCTAATCATCCATTTCCATCCTTTTGCCAAAAAATGAATAGGTATCCCCTCAAAATAATAGATTATCTATTATTTAGTTTGTGGGTTTTACAATTCAAATTATAACATTTAATTAATTGATTTGGATCAGTTAATTAAAGGGAGAGGGTTTAAACCATTAATGAAGGGTGTTCAAGAGGCTCTCCCTAATTTATAAGGGAGTTGAGAGGTTTTTCTCAACTAAATGGGGGGTTTAGTCACGGGTGGTCCCGACACCGTAACCTATAATGGGAGGATAGGTTCAGGTGGCCCCACCACCATAACCTCTCATGGGAGGTTAAGGTGTGGTGGTCCCCACCTTTAACTTCCACATGGGTGGTTATAATAGATAAAATAAAATAAAACATGCACTTATTTTATTTTATTATTTCCATGAAAAACCCAAAAACTAACTTTCACCCTCGACCAACTACCGTTGAGATTAAAGTCTTCTTAAATAAATACCAGTGCTGCGAGTTCAATGTTGCCCTCAGATTTCAATTCTCAGCACCGTTTCAATATTTAGAAAAACCCACTCATATGTTTACTGAACGTACTAGAACAAAATTGCAGAAATTGATTTTGGGCACACTGGGCCTCAGAATCACGCGCCGTTAATTTTCACAGACTCATAAAATTTACATATATAAAAAAATTCAAGGTAATTCCGGGTCTTTACATATCAACTTTTCAATTTATTGGGAATATACTTTGGTAATTTTAGATGAGTGTCTTGGTTCCCCTGGAGTATGAGGTTGTGTTCACGATTGAACTCATACATGTTCCCATGTCTATCTTATTTAGTCCTTATAGAGTTGTCTTGTTGAGTTGGAATAGTTATATATGTATCCATAAGAGAATAGAGATATGAGTGTCATATTACATTTTTCTTAACTATAGGGTCTATTAGTCATATTTTTCAAAAAATAATAAATAATTGTGAAATTTATTTTTCTTCCATTAATTAATAAAATTGATGTCAATAACAAGAATTTTATTCCTCGTATTGATGATTGATTTGATCATCTTAGATTATCTCAAAACTTCACATTGATTATCCTTTTAACTACATATCATCTCATAAGGGTTAAAAGGGAATATATTTCAATGATAATTTTTTATACAAGGCGTGAACACTTTGAATCTATAGTGATTTTATTTAGACATAATAATTCTCATGTAATTGTCATGAAACAAATTAATAGAGTCTTTAAAGACAACCTGGATCAATTTTTTTTTCCTTCATAGATGATATTCTCATATTATCTATCTGAAAGGGGAAATGAATAACATTTATGGATTAGTTTTAAGAATATAATTAAGAAGAAACTATATTACATGTTTTAAAAATATTAATTTTGGATAGAAATGTATCATTCTTTGTTAATGTAATAAAATTAAATGGAATATCTGTTGATCCATGAAAATGGATATTATTGGTTGATGAAAAAAATCATCTATAGTAACTGAGATCTGTAGTTTTATAAGAAATTTGGATAATACCAAATATTTATGATAAATATCTAATGAGTTTACAATACCGTAATGAAGTTAACATAAACAGGGGTATTATTCCTCTAGATAGTATACTTTTATGAATTCTTCATTTGGGTTAATAAGTTATTGGTCATAAACCTTATGATTCAATTAAATTGTCGTAGAGAAATTATTTTAATATATAGTGATTATTTATTTAATGGACTTGGTTTAATACTCATATAGAATTAAAATGTAATTTCTTTACCTTAATACAATTAAAAAATCATGAGTATAATTTCCTAACACATGATTTGGAACTGGAATTATGGAAATTTTCATTAAATATTTTTTTAACATTACCTCTATAGTGAAATAGGTTTATTTATATACTTATCAAAAGGCCTTGAAACATATACTCACCCTAATTGAGTTTAACATGAACAAAATGGGTTTTTTGGAATTTATAAAAAACATTGAGTTCTTAATAAATTACCATATGGTGAATAAAAATATGTTGTATGAATCCCTGAGTTGAAAATATCATGAAACCTTATCCATGATGAGGGATTATGAAGACAAAATACTCATTGATTTGCAAAGTATTAATCTTGATGTCATAAGAAATGGTGATAATTCTTACCTTTCATAAAATACTACACCACCATCCATCAAAATAATGTTCATATAATACTGAAATTATGATATGGAGCTATAATAAAATATATAAAATATGTTGGTGTCCAAATATTATATATATTGCGTATTAAGGATTAGAGTATGGAAATGTGTCCCATTATGACTAGAACTACATAGGGAACTTATATATGATGTAGGTTTCTCACCTTATTTATTGGTCTGAGAATCATGGAGAAGTATAAACATCTGATGAAAAATACATATTAGGTTAACATAAATAGGGTGATGATATAATACATATCTTGATTCTTGGTGTGAAAGAAGGTATTCGATTTATGACGGAAATATAATCGGAAAATGACACCATCACCCACATCAGTATGGAAATAATAAAACATCACTGTGGTATTCATCCTAAGACACCCCAATACATTTAAGGGAAATAATTACATTTTGGATGTAGATTATAACCATTAAAAGAAGAACATTTTTTTCCACTAAGGAATAATTCACACTTGACCTACTCAATGAGATATATAAAAGGGAGGTGATAGGGCTACGTAGAGTACCACACTTTACTATATCTAATCAAGATATGAGGTTTTCCTCAAAAATCTAGAGATATCTTTATTATGAATTAGACATAGAATTAAACTCTTTCATGGCTTTTCACCCTCAGATATATTGTTAGTATGAATGAACTTTCTAATATGGATGATATTCTATGATCCAATTAATGGTATTTCCATAGATGTTTTGATCTACACATTCTCATGACAGAGTCCTTATAAAAATGATATTTATATTATATAATTCATAGGAACCATTTCATGATTTATTTGGTAATATATTTAGGACTAAAAAATGTTGTGATAAATTTTCACTGTTCATGATGTCAGGCCCCAAAAGCTTCTGAAAAATGATGGAGATGGTCTATACCATGTGGTGGAATATGAATGAAGAACAATGTTAAAAGATGTGTTATGTGGATATTCCTCAACAAGATCTAAAGTTCGAAGTTATTGATAAGTTGTTCATATTTATATCTCCATGGGAGGAATTGATGTGATTAATGATTAAAGGAAATATAAGTCCAATGAATATTGGTCTCTTTGAGATCCTTGATCATGTTATGGTTTTGTCTTATCACTACCTCCAAACATCTACCAATAATATGACGTGTTTTATAATGATTTCAAGTATGTACATTGAAATCCCTTCACATGTAATAAACACATAAATTGTTCAACTGTAATATTAACATTCATATAGGGTACAATAGGTGAATATTTTGGATCGATGTTATAAGGTTTTTAAGAATAATATAACCCATGCAATCAAAGTTCCATGGGGGAATCAGGTGTTCAAAGAGGTTATGTGGGAAACTGAGGATGTAATGAGATAAATTTACCCAGGCATATTTTATTACATGTTATAAAATTTCTATAATAAAATTATTTTTAAGGGGGGTAGATAGTAATGATCCAAGAATGTAGTAAATACTTTTCTGTTAAATAATTTTCATACTTATGTAATGATGAGAATCTTCTCATTCAAAAAACACCAAGATGAAATGAAAAATTTGATTCATTAATAAAACATTCTTAAATATGACTGTTATATTTTTTTCCATTAAATTAACTAATACATCACATGTGTTCACCATGTGAAAACTATGAAAAAATATATATTAATACAGGAGTCATTTTTTTATTAAAATAATTTTACTTCACACATACGAATTTTTATATTGAAATAAATTTATATAACATTTAAATCTGGAATTTGATAAAATTAAATTTTTTATTGAATTCCACATCTCCAAATTAACCTTATATTAATTTTGGGGTTTTTCTTTTGCAATTGATTTATAGGTGAATTTTAAAAATATTATTTTATAATACTATAATATTTATCCATTTTTTGTGATGTATTAATTAAAAATATATAACTTTTTTATAAAATATATATATTTATTTACTGAAATGATTCATTTAAAAATAATTTGTCCAATTTACGAAACCCATATTTAATGATTTGGAGACTAGAGTAATATTTCATTCTAGAAAATGTTTTTATACAATTATATTAACAATTAGTTTTCATAGCACGAAGAAATTAAATATAAAAAATGGGTATCGTATGTCATATCAAAATGTTCATAATAAAAAAAATCTATTTTTAATACGTAAAATTATGACTACTATGATTAAAGTTCAGGACTAAGTTAATAGTGAACGGGTTTTATTCAAAGTTTAATATTATTAATATTGTATAAATTTTACCAAATAAATTTATTTATTCTATATTATATAATAACATTGATATGATTTTTAAAAATTTATAAAGTATAATATCTATCTTTAAATTGTTAATTAATTAAAGAAAATATTTAAAACAATTAATGGTTAAAATAACGATAAATAGTTTTTCTATATATTAAATGTTTTAATTTAAAAGATAATTTTCCCATAATTTGAAATTGAATTATATTATAAGTTGAATAAATTTATGTTCAAGAAATGAAAAATTAGAATATGGGGATACATCATATTTATAATAAAATATAAATTACTTTGCTAAAAACTTGTTTTTATGGTTGAACCAAAAATGGTTAAAATTAAAAATATAAAAGTGAAAGACTTGAGTCGTGTTGAAAAATTTGTGAAAATGAATAATTGTTTTTTTATAAACCATATCTGTAGCATACCAGTATTTTATGATATTCTCCTTTTAATATTTATCATCCTCTATATTTTATTCTTCTAGAAACATCGAGTTCAAAACTATAATATACTATTAAATATGATGATTTGAATAGAAATGATACCAGTAGGAATAGTAATATGACCAATAAAATAGTAACATCACCTATAAAATATAAGAAAAGAATGTAGGTATCTTATAAATTAAAAGAAGTTATATTTATATCAGGGAATAAGTAATTAAATCTTTTAAAAATGATAAATTAAGTGTTGGTGTTTTTGTGAAACGTAAATGTTTATTTTAAATTTTTAATTAATATAATTTTTTCAAATAAAATATAGTTTCATCATTTATATTAAAAAATAAATACTTTTTTGTATTATAAATATAGGAAAATTTTATGAGTCATTGATTAATTTTCCAATGTGTCATAAAAACAATTATAATATTAAAATTGTTATTTTTCTAGTATATGTTGATTATATTTAAAAATTATTTTTCTCATGTTTAGGATTTTTTTTGTAAAATGGCTTTTATTTTAGAAATATAGATGTTGAAAAATGGTTGGGGTAATTTTTTTGGGATTTTTCTAATATAATTTATTTGTTGGAAAAAATTGAAAGACGATAATATAAGATATTAAATAACCACATTAATTATTTAGTCATAGATGATGTATTGCGGATGTAAGCCAGTATTATCGGTCCCTACATTATTATTTTAATATATTTAGAAATAAGGTTCAATCTATTTCCATTCTTGAGACAAAATTAAAAACTAATGTTTTAAATAATCAAAATACACCCCTCTCCTTGACTATAAATACCACCTGTAGCCACCTCTTCTCCTCACTCATCCAACACCTTAAGTATTGTACAATTTATTTTCCATCCTTATTTAAAACCTATACCCCATGTTCTAGTTTTTATGGTCTCACAAAAAAGGCCATTTCAATGTTCCTTAATGTCGTTATCAATTATAGGAATGCAAGAGGACATTAAGTACAAGTTGAGAACGCTTTCTGATATACATTAAGGGATTCCCCCAAAACCTCCATTTTCTATAGGGATATAGTTTCTATCAATTTACCCTAATTTAATTATTCATTATTTTTATATATTTCTTCTACATTATGTGTATATGTTCCAAACACTTTTATCCAGATCATTTCATCTTTTTATGATGGGGAAATACATATTTTACAAGTATCCCTTTTTCAATTCCTCATGATAAAAAATCCCGGTTAAAGGGTACTTCTCAATTTCTTACCCATATTTATGTAGCCTCCATAATCTATTATAATTAACCAACATTCTTCCAAAATCACAATATATTTCATGAAAAAAATATCTTAGTTCATTTCTAGTTTTATAAAAACAATTATACTATTGTCCACTTTATAGACTCTTTTATATTTTCCCATAAACCACATTTAAGTATCTCATTTCTTGAAGTTTTTTATACAATTATTTTTAATTATTTTTAATTAAGATGTCAATGTTTTGAAGGAAAATCTTATTAATATTTCTCAAATAAAATTTCATTCTCTCTTGTTTTCTAGAATATACATGTTTACAATCTGATTTTTATAAAAAATAAAAAGGACATTACAAACTATATCTTCTTTCCAAAGTAAAACTCTATTTCTCTCAAAAATTTCTCACTGATTTTATTAGAGTATTTCCATCTATTTTAACACCTTCTTTTGAATCTTATTCTTTATTTAAATTTATCTCTTATTTTACAATATACCATGTTTTATTAAATGATTTATGATTATTTATGGGGGTGTACTATCTTGATACCATTCATTATATTACTCTATATGGTTTAAGGTTATGATTATTATGTGGGTAATGTTATTAAAATTTAATATGATTATTTCAATACAAATTTATTAGTTGATTATATTTCACCCCATTCATGTGAGAAATGTATTGTACTTAATAAGTGATGGGTGGTGCCCACTATATCCCCCCGATTCATTGATAGGTCTCATGATACAAACTATACATAGTTTTTATCTATTTATATATGGTGTGTTGGAAAAATCCTTGATGGTAGATTTATGATTTCTATCAGTAGAAATTCCATCATTATGGTACAAGTAATTGATTCTCCTGGTAATTATTCGACTAGAATAATATTTATGGTTATGTTTCTTTATCAAGTGAATAGTTATGGAATTATTTAATAAAGATTTATTCTTTACATGTTATGTTCATGATTTTTTAATGGATCATGTTTTTATTTATTCACCAATCATTATTGTTTATGTTTATTGATGATATATTCCACCGTATTTCCTTCCCTTACCGAGTGTATGAGATAACTTATTTCTTATGATTTATTTTTCTCCTTCTATGAAAATATGTATATTATGAATGAAATATAAGGACAATATAGGAGTTTATGGGTGTTTATAATGAAGATTTATTGTTGTATTTCATTTCAAGTGGTTATGGAATACTTATGTTTGTATCTCGTTTTCCAAAGCTACTAAACTATTTGTTACATTGGGATGAGATCGCTTATTCATAGTTCCAATGTAATAAAGTAATGCACCAACTCTGGGATACTGGGGTCAAAGACTTTATTGTCAATATGAAATCTATTTTAGTAGAAATTTGGAGAATCGATTTAGAAAACCGATATTAGATAACATAAATCTAATATTTAATTTGAGGATAAGAATAAAATAACATCCATTAATTATGGTAAGGTATTAATTATTTGTATCTTCCAAGAAATACATACCTATTTATATAATACTATTGGATGTAATTCTGGAAATAATATACCTAGAAGTAACAACTCATACAAGGTGTGTGGGGCCTGGCTCATCATAACCTAGTACACAACAATTGGCCTTACCTTTCCCCTAGTTTGACACTACCAAGGGATATTATTAAGATGATCAACATTTTATTTAAAAACCATCATGAAGTATTTAAATGTTAATTAAAACAAAGAAACCATGTTTATGATTATTAGATTAGACATGCATAAATTTTTCAATTTTTGTTAAGTATTACTAGATTGAAATTATTTATTATGATTAATAATATAATATTTCATATTCCATTATTTTGAAATGGTGCCTAGTTAATGTAATGTAAGCTATATCAATGCATGGTTTCCATATATGGATTCCCCTCCTTTGTAAATTAATGATGTAGGAGCAGGAGAAACAACTAGAGATGAGAAACTTATAACTATACGAGTATAACTGACTTAGGTTATGAACAATAACCATACCCATAAGTAGAATCTTGATCCACAATGCGGAGGAACAATGTTAGACCACTTCATGAGACAACAACCACCAATAATCAATGGGACTACAAACCCATTTATAGAAGAGGACGGGAAAAGTTCCATAGATAATATATTTATCCCTTTGGGAAGTAACAAAAGGGAGAAGATTATCATGAAATATTGTCGTCTTTTAAAATATGGATATCAATGGTGGTAATTAATTCCAAACACAAAGGCGGAGGATAAAATTCCAAGTATGGAATGAGAGTATTTTTTGGAAATTTTCATTGATAAATATTTACCTCGTGAAAAATGAGAAGATATGGAGAGGAAATTATTGAATATATGATAATAAGAGGACGAAAACGTTTCCATGTATGAAAGAAACATAATAAGGATAAGAATGAAATTTATAGATTATGTATTAAATCCAACTAGAAATATTGATCTATTATTATATTGGTTAAAACCATTACTTTTAATGGAACTGGTATCCCAAGTATTATCATCATAAAATGATTTATTATTATGTACTATTATGATAATGAATTAATTCTCTTCGTTATTTGACATTATATTAAGCTACAGAGGAATAAGGATTCTGAAAAATATTGAAATGGAAATATAGAATAGAGGAAGATGAGAAGGTTTGTCTTTTTTCCTATAATAAATGTGGAAGAAAAGATCATGGAACATGCATATTAGGGATGAGAGTTTTGTAAAAGTGCTGAGAAAAGGGGCTCTAAAACAAAGATGATAAGGGGAAGAAATATGCTACCAAAGTTCAATACAACAATTGTAATTAGATAGGACATTATGAAAATGATTTTCCTAAGCATCATTAACACATACACTAAATTGTTTTAAGGGTACAAGTTTATGATTATACAGTCACAATATCTATAGTTGAAGTTCCAAATGATATGGTGGAAAAACAGTAATCATCTCTTCAAATTTACCTAATGATTTGTTTCATTCTAGATCATCACATTACATTAAAGCTTCCTAGTTTTCTTTAAATATAATATATTTCTAATTGAAATTTATAAGAGAGTTTTCAATAAATATTCCAAGTTGAAACCCTATTGCAACAAAGATGTATCGATTAATTCAGACTTTAACACAAGCACATGATTTAATTTATGATTTTATCATTATACATTTGGTTGATTTTGATAAAATGCTCTGGTATGGACTAACAATAAAAATAAAATGAAAAAAAATTATTTCAATGTGAAGCAAATTATTATTAGTTATTAGTTATTTTGGTTTTAAGTCTGAGGTAATGGGTTTCTCTTGATGGTTTGCTTGATATGGTATTTGAAGGCCCCACTCAATCACGTGCATCAGGTTTACCATATGATCTATCTTCCAAAGAAACTACCAATAGTTTCTTCATATGTAGAATAGTAAAGAACCGTTTTCTATGGCTGATGGTCATTTAGTATTTCAATATTAGTGACTCTCAGGGACTCTCATTAGTTGTTAGGATGGGAGATTCGGCTCATCATACCCTTTTGGGGGAATTGTTACCTACATCGAGACACTCTTATAGATTTCTGATATATTTGAGAAATTCTTCCTAGGAATCGATATGGGACTGGTTACCCCTAAATAAATGGATTGATTACTAACATTTATTGGTAGGGACAACCAAAAATATATCACAGGTTCTCTATTTCACTATTATTTAATTTATATGCATTAGTTCATGGCCATGTTCGAGCACTCTAGTGTTTATTTCTGTCCAGGGAGTTGTATGGTGTTTTGGAGATAGTATTTAACCACTACTAGGTGTCCTATATATCTTTTGAAAATAGGAATAAAAACCCACATAGGTTTTTTCCATAATTAAAGGTCATATGATTGGAACCATCCATGAATTTTAACGTCATACGATAAGGATGGGAATATCAGGCTCTGAACATAATGTAGAGTCATACATTTCCTTGTTTAAAAAAGAATCAGAGTCCACATATTTTTTTTGGGAACCTCTTTCATGAGAGATACGAAAATAGATGCCCTATGTGGGACTTATGTATAAGAGATTGCCCTGGATGGATTCTTCAAGAATTTAGAACATTTACCATTGATGGGATGCAATCAGACATCCATCTCAATAGTGATGCATACCAGGGTAATTCTCAACATGCTTTTACTACAATCAAAACTGTCCTCTAACACCACACGAGCCACGCTCGGTGTGAGAAACACGATATAGAGGTAGATTTGTCACATTGTGTGAGAGAATATTTTTACGGGTCCTATAAATTAATTTTTTCCATTGAGGGACATGATTACCCATATCCTTGAAGATATTGTGTGGAGAAAATGCCTTAGAAATGCTTCCTACAAATCCTGGATATGGCGGGATTCAGAGTTCTCGTATTTTAGTTACCCCTTAACCCATTAATGGGTTAAGGTAGATGAAAAACTCAAGGATATTATTGTTTTTCATGATGTCTTGGGATTCAATGGGATTATAATAGGATTAATTCCATATTCATTGGTGTCATATTATATTCTGTCAGTAAGGAAGGATTAAACAATGAGTCTACCTAATTGGATGGGGTATACACTCTGAGGCTGCCCTATTGGTTAGGTTTTGATCTCTGAGGTTTCCCAATCGGTGGATGATCACACTTTGAGGATACCCGATTAGTCATAAGCATTCTTTATCCTCTAGATTATTTAAGAGAAGTGGTCATGACCATATTGGTATGTCTTATAGATTGATTTTGGTAATGTCATATTAGTTTGTAACGAAAGATTATCAAGAAAACTTCTATTATAAAAGTTGTATGCAGCCAAAGGTTCTTAGCTAGGGTTAAATTGGAAAGACTATATATGGGGTATATTGTACAAGGATGGAGTGTCCTATTGGATTTTTCTTATATATCATTATTGTATTTGGGATGTGTATTGATTTTATACCCGATATTTTGGGGTGCCAATGTAACAAGGAAGACAAATCTGAGGGTGCCTTCAATAATATTTAACATGCCTTAGATTCCTTCGCATGGGAGAAAACGAAATGGTTGGGATGACTCACATAACTAGAGAATACATGTCTGTGGTCTCATGTATGAATAATTGGCTTGTTTGAGATGCCCTCTTCTGATTATAGGGTACAATTCTAGGGTCTTCCGCTGGATCGAAGTTGAAAAAACAATTCACCGTTGCATGATCGACCAGACTTGTCATTGGAATACCACGTGTCAATATATCCATGTCAATATAATATCACATGATCATGCTGACATGTTAGTGTCTATTTTTTATGATTAAATTAAATTGGATAGAGCTCACCGTGAGACAACATGGATGTGTCAAAGGGTTGTCACATGATTATCTTGAATTTCCCTTGGGTTCTTGACTGACAATGGTGACATGAAAATGGTTTTTCATGAGATTAATCTGACTCATAAAAAGCATGTCTCATGAGAAGAGTGACATGTACAAAGTTGTATAATAACATCGTGAGTCCCACAAGGACTCTCACTATTGCATTTCCTTGAACTATTCTTGTGGAAGAGTCTCACAGATATGTTTAAGGTATTGCATTTTTTTTATGTTCCATAAATAATCATCCAAATAGATTATTAGCTTATGTCCATATAGGAAATAATTTCATAGGTAGTGGGATGAATGGATATGGTAAATTATTCCCATTTAGTTTCGAATGGGTTGACAACATATGATGTTCTATGGCTTACATGACCTCAGAATGGTATTTCAATGGTTACTGCCACCATTTGCAGGTCTGTCTGTTAGTTCCGCCTGCATGGGTGATGTAGTATCATGAATGAAGAAGGTGAAAAACACATTATGTTACATGTCCTTATTGCATGCCATACATGGTAGGAGAATCTGCGTGGGTTAAGTTCAAGCTAAAAAAGACATGAAGTCTCTTCATACTGAATGACCAAAGGACCAGTGGGAAAAACTATTTGAGGCTACATGAAGTCATCACATAAGCCTAGAGCCTATGTTGGGGACTATCTGTCTTTTTAATCAAAATACAGTGGTCCCACCCCACATGATCATGAGTTTATAAGATAATGAAACATCCCTATTTGTGTGATTTTCTTTTATTTAACAAATGATCTTGTGATGGTTTCTTCCATCACGCTAAAAAACTATGGGGGTGAGTGTAAGAGAAAGAAACTTTGTCTGAGGATACATGTGATAACCAAAAGGCAATGATGCTAGAAGTGCTTACGGGATTGGGGATCGAATGTTCTCTAGTGTATACTTCTGGGAACCAGTATGGGTGCTTCATGTGTCGCATGAATTTCCATAGCTCATTCTATCAAATGACCCAAGAAAAGGTTCTTTGGGAGGTATTTTTTGTGAGTATAAATGGTATGAATTCCATGGTTTTATTCATGGGAAACAACCTTCACATATATCAAAGAAAATTTCAATGGGTAAAGAGAGTTCATGACACGGGTATAGAATTTTCCTGCCTACAATCATGTGATGATGATGGGGTCTGGCAATAATTTGTCCGACTCTAGTGGGGTTTTCACGTCCAGGGACATCTAAAAAATGGAATGACAAGGGGGTCTTGTTTTTACTAGAAAAATGTTAAGACAAAGAAGAATGGGTGAACACCCTACATTGGTGAAATATTGACCATCATGGGTATTACACAATCCTATGAAAAAAATGAAACAACTAGTTGTGACATGGAATTTGGTTTCTCATGTGACTGCCTGATTATCAAGAGACCAGTGGCCATCCCACATGATTACCTAAGGAGTTATCCAACAGGTGGTATTCATCTTCCCCTATTTTATATATCTCTTCCTCCTCCCCTATTTCATGTGTTTTTTGTATAGGGAGAAGGTTATATGTTGTGTTATGGTGGTCAATCTTGACACAACTTTTTATGAGAAGGATGACGTGTATAATTGCTGAGGTAGTGGAGGATCTCTCGTGATCTTCATTCGTAACGATGCAGGATCAAGAAAATTAAATTTAAATTAGATTAAAAATAATTTTAAGGATTGTAGGATTGCGGTCATAAAACATCTTATAACGCCACATCATCACTTTGATCACATGATTGGAGGATGATCATTTGATGGACATTATCCCCTAGGATGATGTCACATTTTCTTAACAAATACGATTTAAATAATGAAAAAAAATGTCAAAGGCATAAGGTGTTCGTGGTCATTGAAATTCTCCTGATATTACTTGGTTCTTTTATTAGGATAGGTTCCATGATCAATGTATGATCATGTGAAAGCTTTGACTACTTTCGAGGCATCTCACAGAACTCTAATGACACATGTACTTTGATCTTGTGGTGTATTAGATTGGAATCTTAGGACCTATGCAATTATTGGTAATGGTTTTGAAAAAACAGTAATGATGAGAGGGAGATTCAACATGTCAAACCGGTGTGGAAAAATATTTTAGGCTGAGTGAGAGGTCGAAGGCGATGGTCTTATAGTGGGTGGGATCTCTGGATTTAGTATCCATGAGGATTAGGTTGATTCAAATTTGATTCAAACTCATGTGGCTCTTGATTTAAGTGGACATATGGGATCAGTATCAGGCATGATTAGAAAGATCCATTTCATCCTCCAAAAAAATACCCACCCATGTAGAATTGTAATTATTACCCCCCTTCGGTATATAAGTAATTTTTCAGATTATTTGGTTCTATATGGAAATAGAGTCTGCACCCATACCATATTCATCACTTCCACCACTCAAGTTTCATCCCACTGAGAATATGGCTCGAGAAATGTGTGCATGGGGGTCACAAATCACATTCCATTTACATATGACCATATTATTCTTGTGGGAGTAATGATCCTCTTATATTCTACTAGCTGGGCCAAGATGACTCCCATGAGACGTGGTCACCCTGTGGTCCCACAACTTCCTATGGTCGAATTGGCATGGCTGGGAAGTGTGATGGACATAATTTTTGGAAAATTAAAGTAATAAAATTCTTTAAAGGTGTCCAAAATATATCATTAAACCAAACTCTCTATATATTCCACCAACCCCTCCATATTTTCAATTACAATGTATTACCCCAATGTCTTGCACAATCCTATAATCACAAACTAGAAAGTGAAAAATCCACATATATTGGCTATAACAAAATTCAACCCTTAGAATGAGATTCATCAGAAGGAAAAGTATCTGATTCTAAGGTAAATTTATATCACCTTCTATATATCTAAATTTCTGATGATCCATGATATTGATCTTAATAAGTGGATTTGTCCTGAGTATGTCTAAGGAACCTTGAATTGTTAAGATGATGATAAATCTGGGAACAACATCTCAAATGAATAAATAAAGGGAACTATCTTCAACTTGGGGAATAGATATCCATAAATTGGAATGAATATAAATTTTATAATGTAATAGGGATTGGATGGAAAATAACATGTGGCTAAATCTGAAGTAAGATACATGGATGTTTCTATTTATCACATGAGTATAAGAATCAAGCCACATATAGTTTTCAAATATACCACTATCCTAATCAAACACTTGTAGAGGGGGCATAGTTTCATAGATACAAAACTCTATGATGAATATCCTTACATTGATATGGATTATATGTTAAAGGGGAAATATCAATCTATTTGTAATGAAATCTTTGGTAAAGATCCATGTTTTTGTGGATATGTTACTTAGAACATCCATGACAACAATCTGTTATGTAGAATAAGAAATAGATCTGATATCCTAGATTTGATTACTTGAAATTCAAGAGAATGTTTTTGAGAAATGATTATCAATGCTCACTAACATGAAATTTTTCATTATTTCACCTGATCCAGTAGTCTTGTGATTATATGGTTTACAAGGGTAGTTTGAACATGGTATACATCCTGAATTATCTCACTTCTTCCTATGTCAAGGGACTTATCGAGCATAGATTTATTTTTATAAGGCCATATTATGTTAAAGACAAGGTTTGTATCTCTTTATTTAAATTTCCCTATCTTTTTTCTAAGATCCATACTAAGGATTAATTAGCCGGTATGGACATAGATATTGTTCATGACACCTTCTTATAGGTGTTTGAAATTAATTTTTTATCCCCAATTCATTATATAAATGGTTAATATTTCATGGATCATACAAAGTGTATGTTGATTGAGAAAGTTCACCACATTTTTTGAGGATTCCCTTATCGAGTTTTCATCATGGTGAGCATCATGTCTCTTTTAGTTTTTTGTTTTAAGTTTATTAACACTATAACATAATAGTGATGTAGTTTAGGGTCTTCTAGCTCGAACCTTTGATGTATTGTAGTTTAGGGTGTTTTATCTCGAAACTTTTCTTTACTATGCATTAGGGACTTCTAGCGTGCACCTTTATCATGCCATTTATTTTAATGTCTTAAAACATGGGATTTAAGGAATGTGGGGCTGGAAGAATAGGGATAACTCAAAACACTATGGGGTGTTATGTTCCCCTATGTGGGTGCAATAACTCATAGGGATAGGAGTTCTTTTATTTCAAAAAATGATGTTCTTTTAGTTGGTGGGTTAAATCCCTTATGCATCGATATCATGGCCATGAAATGTTGATCGCCACTCTTTTCCAAGGGATATGGAAGATTTATGGAAGGAAATATGGAATATGGTAAAATACTAGGGATACTGGCCTACCTTGATAGTAGGAATTTATTTAATATAAATAATAACCCAAAAGCATGAGTCTGGGAATATCAGATGGGGAAGACATGTATTATATGTCCAATAAAATTTGGAAATGTTTGGTTCCCCCTTAAGTATGATGGGTGTCATAGGGATTATAATATAATCAGTTGTATGGAAGATATTCATTTAGTTTGTGGGTCATATCCCTTATGAATCGATAATATGTCAAGGAAAAGTTTATCTCAACTTATTTTAAAGGGACATGAATTATTTGGGAAGACTCAAACATCTAGATTATACATTTAGGTATGGGAGGAAATCTATCTTAGAAGGTATCTATTGTAGCTGGGAAATCAAACTCTTATGTTATGAAGCCTGATTCATATACCCTTTTGTTTTGAATCATGAGGTTTGGGCCACCAAATTGTTGGGAACAAATTTTCACACTCTTACTTTGATAAAGGGTACAAAATGTGGCCATGAAATTTCGAGGATGTTGAACACACTTGAGTAGAATGGTATGGAGATTGTAAATCATAGTCCAAATTTCTCAGGTCATCAGGAAAGTATGCAATACTCACATCGGGGATATCTTAAAACACTATCAGGTGCTCAGTTCTATCATGATTATTAGAGGAACATAAGAATTTGAAATCCATTTATATCAGATCAAGATGTCTCTTATTGGTAGGTCTAACCCATTTTTTATCGATATCATGGTCATGAAGAGAAATCTCTTCTCATATTCAGGGGAAATGGGTGGCTTCGGATCACCCAAGATTCCTTAAATCATGAAGTGTGATTTATGGAAAAGGTAATATCCAAGAATGGTTTAAGAACCCTAAATTATTCACCACCACCTAGTGATCATATTCCCAATGCGAGGAAATGTAACAAATCATTTATATTACTTAAAACTAGATGAGATATTCCAATGAGAATAGATTGGATTCTATAAGGGTAGTAGAGTAGACCCTTTGAGCTATATACCTTTTATTTTCCCCATAATTTTTCCCTAAACTCTATATATGGAGAGTTTATTGAGTGAATAACTGACCTTGTCTCAAGCTACCCATTATGGTTTTCAAATTGACATGTTTCGCATCTCTTTCACTGGTAGCTTAATGTATTTTTATTTAGACCATTATAGGCTAGATTTTAATGTCATATAGTATTGACTAAAGTAAGAGCAGTTTAGGGTCATGACACACATGGAACTAATATAGGAGATTTTATACAAGAGCCTAATTTTGATACATAGGTTCAAGAGTACTCCAACATCCTTCCGAGCATGAGGTGGAAACATTGTAAATCAGTGCTTGAGTTCATCATTTCATGAGATATTATATGGGACAATCCTAGTGAATATGTCCCATGAAGCTTTAGGATGTTCTATTCAACCTTGGTGTTTTTGGAATCACAATAATCATATGACCATTTATATTATACCCAGATGTCACTTGTTGGTTGGTCTAAATCACTTTTTTATCAATAGCATGGCCAAATTAGAGATATCATTATTACTTTTCAAGGGAAATGAATGCATTATGAATAACCAAGCCGTTAAAGACTTGAGGTGTGGAATATGAATCATATGCCTTTAAAATATTGCAGAATCACCCCGTACATTGGTCGATTGTGGAATGAATTTTGTGGTCCTTTGATCAGGAATACAAAATTATAGATGGTATCCATAGTTTAACTTCATACAGAGGGGAAATTTTCATGTTGTTTTATTGTCATGCGACCAAGAAATTATCCAGAGTTTAACTAGTGTCGATAGGATGTATTTTTTGTGTAGTTTTAATGTCATTAAACTAGGAAGTTATCCATGAATTTCAATGTCATGCAGTAATGATGTATTTCAATGTAGTTTATCATCATACAACAAGGAAGTAGGAATCGACATAAGTAGATAAAAAGGTTGATGTTTATCCCAAGAGTTAATTGTTAGCAATCACAATGTATCTCATGAAAATAAAATTCAAACCACATGTAGTTCTTAAATGAGATACTATCTCTTTTACAATTTGGGCTATATAGAGAGATGGTATTTTTTATCATTTATTGTTGTATTTGGGACAAGGATTAGAGGTATTTGTGTCACCATGTACCTAGTATTGACAAGAATCAAGACACATGTTGTCCTTTAAGGGAATATGAATTTTAGAGTCATGTGGGAAGAATGAATATAGACTGACATGAAAAGTGGTAATGTGGCTGTTAGGCCTAAGGATGGAATTTTGGGAGTTACTACATATCTCATAAAATAAATAATTGATCCATATATAGTTCTTGAAATAGAATGCAGTTTAATGTCATGTAGTGAGGATGGATGGGAACCATCCTGAATTGATAGGAACATTGTGTTCGGGAATAAGGGTTAATGTTTGGGCATCTGTATTTTTCTCATGAAAATGATAATAAAAAACACATTGTTCATCAGATATTTTTAGTTTAACATCATGTTGTGAGGACTGATGGTATACATTTTAATATCTCATATTGTGGACCAAGATGAGCATGTCAGATATGATACACCATGTTTGTGCAGGGAAACATGTTCCAAAATTCCTAATCCCACATAAGCCATGGTTGGTGTGAGAAACCAGTAACGAGAGGGGTCCCATGCATAGTCATTTAAGAGTATGACATGGAAATTTTTTATTTTGTGGTGTATACAGTAAGATATAAGATTGATGATTCCCTTCACATCTCCTTGAAAATGAGAATCAATCTAGTTGTACTTCTAAAAAACCCATGTATTATAATTTCTTGAGGTAATGATGTGGGTGAGTCGACATGAATAATGATTGATATTGTGGATCTATGCAGTTTTACATAATTTGGTATGGATGATGGATCACCTAACGTGAAAGGAAACTAAACCTAAGGCCAGAACCATGAATATAGATTCAAACATCACTAATTATCCTCTGATGATAAGAATCAATCCAATCAATGTTCTTAGGAAACTATGAAGATTAACATCATGTGGATATGACATACTTTATTCAGTTTATATTCATATGGTTCGGATAGAATATTATAGTTTAATAGCATATACTCGTGAAGAATTTTTACACTTTTACGTAATGTTATTGGGACAAATTTATATATTTTAGCTCCATGTACTCTATAAATAAGATGGAGTTTACTCTCATGAAGATGTTAATACCATTATTCAATTTTTGAAACCAAGGATTACCTCCTATCAGTTTGGATCAGTCAGGATGGTGGCTTCATTTGCCAATGTGTCAGTTCCAACAAGATGAAACATGGTTTCAAAAGGGTACACTATCATCAGTTCCCTGACATAGCTTGTGAATGGGTCTAGTTCTGCCTTTTTAATATAATATTCACCACTAATATACATTATCACCAATTCTGAGACCCCTTTGATGTTTTGGTAAGATATGTACAAATGCATGTCTACTTCTAATCCAGTAATGATATATTTTCTATTCTACAATATTATTTATGCATCCTTAATATAGTACGAACGATTTGGGTAAAACTTCTTAGTTTTTAGAGACAAATTCGATCACAAGACCTACCTGATTGAGCCTATGGTTTTCCATTATTGTGATGATAGGACTCTAAGAGGTTCCATAAAAGTACTTATCTCATGTTAGAGGATTGTCTTGAAAATATAATACCTCTTCATCAAGGATCTCAGTGTATTGAATTTTATTTTTTTGAAGTAGGACGTTTTGTGATGAAATTATTCCGGGCATTCCCTTTCAATAACTTTTGTGAAATTAATTGAATGTCATATTGTTTCAGAATGAATTTTTATTGATTTATGTGCCTAGTCAACATAAAGAGGCCAAGGATGTACTTGAGTGGTTAAATACAAGATACTCAATGAACTTCATGGTGCATCATGTAATGACTTACCTTTTCCACTACAAAGATGAGTGCAATGATGTTATTTTCGACATCATAATATATGGTTTCAATACCTTGCATCATTTGGCTAGGGTATTAAATACTATTATCACTCCAGAATCTTTTTTCTATATGAGGAGGGAACCAATGAGAGTTCTTTGGTATCCACATATAAGATTAGTGGCCCCCTTCCACCAAAGTCCTCAAAAATAGTGGGTGCGTTGAGTACTTATTGAGTCATTGGAAGGCTTTTTACATAGGAGAATGGTGAATCCTTCTAGATATTTGTTTCAATTGTCAATGCTAATTGGGTAGGATGATATGGTTCATAACCACATATGGATTTAGTCCATGAATTCCTATGTAGTTCCAAGCAAAAACATATTATTTTTGCCTTAAAAATACAATGTACATATCTTTATCATCAAGGGGAACAGTGGAACCTAATAAGATTAGTTTTTTGGCCATCTTTTGTCCCTAGAATTATCTTCCTGAGAGAATGTATGAAATTGGAGAGACCTTACATGAATGTGGGAGGGGAATACCATTGGGTATCCTCATTTAACTCTAAATCTAATTCTATGGAGGCATTTTTTATATGAATCTAAAAATATGGGAGATTCTTCATCACTGTCTGGGTGAGGGATGCTATTAGAAGATACATCATGATCCCTTTAAATATATGAGTCATTGTTGATAGATTCTAGAGATGATTTTCTTTTTCAATATCATTGAGGATGAGAGGGGGTTAGACCACAGAGCTTGGATCTTCTACCTCGACTAGAATTATGGTGAGCACAAAGTTATTTTGGGGTACACTCCAAGGGTTATGATGGGCAATTCCCAAGACATTGGGAGATTCAACTTATACATCATCATCAACTATTGGTTTCTTGCATCCCTTCTTTTAGAAATATAATTAATCATATTTCTATCCAAAATTCTTTAAGGGGGAACTATTTCCTTGTAGTATACATACCATTCCACCTGGTGCTGATGATTTCTCCCCAAGATTGATATTTTTCATAGATTATCATAATGTGACTGGGGTGCATTCTGTGTAGTTTGTTGTCATTTGGTAAGGACGTGAATATTGACTGTTGGTCATGGATATAGAATCCAAGAATCCCTACATATTCCATTGGTATAAGAATCAAGCTGTAAATATTTCTAGAATATTGGGGTGTAGAATACCTACACCAATAATAGAAGTCCTCTCAAGTTAGATCCATAGGAACATACATTTTTATATCATGTTAGGGAAACCAACCCAGAATTTTAACATCATGCGGTGAGGAGTCAAGGTATTCATTTTATCATCATTAATTCAGTTTTATAATGAGATTATCTCAAGCCTTTATTCCTAGTTTTGTGTGGGGAAAACCTAACGAAAATTCATAATCTCAATTGAGATATGCTCTGTGCAAGAAACAAGGAATGAAAAGTGTTCCTTTCACCATTTAGAGGAAATAGATGATAGTATATGATTATTATATATCATGTGGTGGCTAGACCATGATATGGGATCAAGGAATCCCTATGTATATCCTTGGAAATGAGAATCAATAATTACATTATTCTAGAAGAACCATGCAGTTTAACATCATGCAGTAAGGATGTGAGGTGTGCAATTTAATGTGTTGTTGTAAGTACGTATGCCATGTTATTTTAATGTCACGTGGTAAGGATGAGATCCTTGAAAAATAATGTCTTTTGATAAGGATGATGGCTATGCATTTTAATTTCTTTTGGTTAGGGAATATAATGTGCTGTTTAATGTCAGGTGGTAAGGATAATGGATATACAACATAGTTTTTTATGGGAATGACATCCATCATGCAATTTAATATCATGTAATATGGATAACAGACATGTAGTTTAGTGTCTTTTAGTAAGGACATAATCAGTGTAATTTAATGTCACATGGTATGGAAAATGTTGAATAACTATTGAGGAGAGTAACTCATATGATGGAGCATGGATAACTCTTATTTATACTGTATGAGTCTTGGGATCCATCAACTATTTCAAACATAAAGATACATGTTCCTAAAATCGATATTTTAAGAAACAATAGCTCTTAATTTTTTACCTAAGACATTGACGTTAGTGTAAAAAGGCGTCACGGTCTATCAACCCTACCTCATGCATCATTCTAATTGTTGGGAGATTTAACCAAATAGTTTCAATGAAATAGTTGTAGTAACAAATAAAATTTTTTTAATGGAAGGAATATACCCTTCGATTCATGTATACAATATCTGGGAGACCAATCTACTTCTATCATATGTCATCTGTGCCACTATCGGGGTGAGTGTATGGGTGAGTCTGGTGTCTGGGGTATAGGGTATGATTCTCTACTGATCCAGGTGCAAGTGATGAAGAATTTGGGGTCTTGGATGATGGAGATTCTCCCCATTAATGAAAATTTCCCAACTATCCTGAAGGTGTTGGGGTGTCACCTAAGGTCCTATGGTTTCCAAAATATCCCCAATGAGGAGGTGTAAAAATTTAATTTATTGCAGACCAATTTTGTAGTGTGAGGATGATCAATTTCATTATTTTTCTAAATGTGGGGATGAAATATATGAAAATTCCCTCATCAAAATGGGCGGGGGAAGTTAACAGCAAGGTGGGGATCCATAAGTAGATAAAGATACATCATTTGGAAGAATATATCTCAAAAATATTCCCACAGCTATATTTTTATGATCGCTATTATCTTTTTGTAGTTGTGAGATATGTTCTTCAATAGAAATTTTATTTCCATACTCAAGGTGCAGGACAGAAGGAATCATGAAAACACCCCTTCCCTTAACAGTATTTGCATTTTTGGATGATGGAAGGATTTTTATGTAGAAACTAAAGACTCAATCCACTACTACCACTATACATGTGATCCATTATTATTATCGTATGAAAATAGAACATGGTTGGAAAAACCTTATACAGATACATGGTGGATATCTATTAGCCTTTCTACTCTTGTTCTAGTGGTAGAAGGTAGGATAAACTATTATGAATCAGATGACTCCAGAAGGGTATGGTTGTAACCTTCAGAAAAATGCTAATATAGATCTAATGAGAAGACTTTGGATCTAAATTATGTTGTAGTTACTGAGACACAATAATGATGGTTCACCTCTTTTATAGAGTATCTCATTTTATGGGTCAGTTCATATGATATTGTTTTATCAGTTGGTGCCCATGACACCATTTGAGTGGTTGATTCCCATGATAACATTTATGGGGTTGGTGACCATGATAACATTTGAGGGGTTAGTTCCAATGATACCATTTGTGGGGTCAATTACTACGATAAATATTATCAAATGGTATAATAAGTTAAAAATTCCCCCAACCCTATAGGTTGGGGTGTTCCATGGGATTCCATAATCACTGAGTCTAACTCTGATGATGTCATTGGATCATGGATAAAATTGATCTGGGGTAGATTTTGGCCCACTATAAGGAAACACTAGTGGAACATAGATAGATTGGTAGTATTAGGGATAGAATACTTATATGAAGCATCATTTTTTGGATACACTTGGTGGGATCTCCTTTTGGGTTCACATTCATGGATTGTTGTTATTAGAACAGAATTATTGATAGCTAATTGTGGAAACATGATTGCATATCAACAATGTTGATCATAATTTATGGGATACCTCCTAGGAAGTGCTTGGGTGATTGAGTTTTCATGGTGACTGTCCTCATCAACCTCTCTAACATAGGGTATGAGTATTATTGATTCGTTCTCGTGATATGTTCTCAAAGTGGTTGAATGTGGTGATAAGGGAAACTTCCTATTATACAACTTGTTATGGGAAATACTATGAGTGGGAAATCATTATCGGAGGGATATCATGAGCCGATTCAATATCAATGATGGAGAAGTTGATGTTGTATTTGTTGGAGTTGGTGGCCTTAAACCAACTACTTTTTACTTTATTCATTAATAAATGCCTTATCACATATTGATTGTTCTTCTGCGTGACAATTCATGTGATAATGTCCGAAGGACATCTGTTTCATTGATGGTTCATAGTGCATCCCTGCTATGATGAGAACCGGGAAGTGCCATAACACTGTTCTTGAATATATGTTCTATGACCGGATGATGTTATTTGAGGGACACAAATAATACAGGACATTAGGGGTGAGGAAACATAAAACATTGAGGCACATTCTCATGGTGTGCGCCCTTGGTAATATCCAGGAGGATATTTTGAGAACGAGACCCTCCAGTAATAAATCCACATTTCATAGTGTCATTGGATATTCCTATCTGTGGACGTGTGTATTGGTCCTTAGAATTTAAGATTATTATTAATGGGTATTGAAACTCACGTACATAGATGTGTTGATGAAAACTGTGACAACACACTGTTCGCAGCGAGGTAGGATACGTTGGGTGCGTCACGAGTAATAATCCATTAATAGATAATGCAAGAAAGGATTTTTCCCTTATGTTACATAACAGAAGTAGATATCTCAGGCCCTTTGATGGAATTGATATATCCTAAATAAATCCATGGCCATGATAAGGTATGTGAGAGTTCAATTCCAGGAAGTCAAAGAAAGAATAATCGAGCACATGGGTTGAGGACACTAGCATGAAACCTTCATGATTATAGATATCAAGATAAAGGGATTATATTACACGCTAAGAATTCATATGAGGTGACACGTCATTGCAGCGTTAACGTCTTTCTCTATGGGTGCCTTGGCGTGTTGCTAGACGCTAACCTTGGAATTTGGGCAGGCTCCACCTAATTCCACTGAACAAGAGGCCTAGAGGGTCACACAATATGTGTGTCCATTTATCTCAGTCAAATATTAATTTAACATGATGAATAAAGATTATTCCCGATTGTGGTTTAATAATTATTCAAGGATGTCTGATCACATTTATTTCGACACTAGTTATTAGAGAGAATATATTGTGGGAAAAATAATATATGTTTATTAGCGAGTAATGCAATTAAATTTATTTAAGAAATAAATATCCATTACTCAAAGTCTAATAAATATGGTGGAGAAAAATAAATAAAACTGAAAAAATAAAAGTACACGACGTGTATATATATATATATACATGCCGTGTAGTTTATTTTTCGGGATTCGTGAGAAAATATTGTTTATTTAATTAAATGATATTAAATGTAATACGTTGGACGCATGTCAAGTAATAATGATAGTCAACTGTCATTATTAAGACATGGGGTATTACTAAGAATTAAATTAAATGATTAAATGCTTATGAGCAATTTTTTTTATTATTCTAGGTATTATAAATCATAATTATAATATTCTAAAAAAGGTTAGCCAATTTTGGGTGTGGACAACGGATTGGAAATACACTCAAGCCAAGAGAGAATTCCCTTTCCACCAAAAACGCTTTCAAGTTACGAAAGAAAGATCATCCACCGGATCAAGGCAATCGAAGACGGACATCGCAAGCGAATGATCTTCCGCGCTAGCACCCAGAGTTCCCTTCGGCGACGTCCAGAGATACATGGAGCACGTGAGGATCACTGCTAGAGGAATCCTACACTTGGATTCTCCGATGCAACGACGTATCACAGGAACGTGACCGGAGACACCAACGAAGAAAGAATTCCATCGAGGTAATTCTTATGAATTAATTAAATTAATTATAACCAACATATGAAGATCCTATCTCAAGGGTTTCAGGACTCTTCTTTTCTTTTTCGTTCTTCATTCTATTCCGAAGATCCGTCGTTTTATATTGTGACGGATCTAGGATTGAACGTCGTTTAACGCTAAAATTAAAGTTGGGAAAACCCACCAACGTGCTTCTACTTCACTCAGAACCATCAAGTGGTATCAGAGGTGGTCATATCGTTGATTATAATTATTTAGTTTTTCATTGGTGATTTAAACATTTAATAATTTAGTTATTTCAATTCATGTTTAATCGTTCTGGAAATCTGAATATCGAGATTCGTTCCTCCTCCCTCGTTTCTCGTTCACCTCACATAAACGATTTTTTTTTATTTTGATTAAAATAAAATAGAGGAACTCAACCAGAAGAGCTGAATGTTTCTGGATGTACAACACCTTAATACACGGCGTATATTTGGAAGTACATGTTGTGTAGTCTAGGTTCAATGAATTGACTAATCCGCCAAATCGGGCCGTGTATTGAGGTCATTTATGACATCGTGTGTTGACCAGAAATAGTTGGCACACAATTTCTGGATTACACGCCGTGTGGTCCAATTGAACACGGCGTGTAGTCCCTTCGGGTTCGGGTTGGGCCGTATACCCTGTACATAGCTTGTCCATCTGGAAACCCTGTAATGCGGAAACTACACGACGTGTGTCCAAAATAACACACCGTGTACACTGAAAATTTCTGAGGTATATTTACACGCCATGTCCCCCGGGCGTGTACTTCGGATAGACGGAGAAGAAAAGTACACGTCGTGTAGTCGGAACTACACGCCGTGTACTCACCCAAATTACACAGATTTATTAAAATTTAATTATTATATTATACAAACCCTTGACATGTGTGCCATAGTGCATGAGTAAAGTTGAGACACAACACGTGATAGGTGTTTTATATATGTTTGTTTAATTTAACATCTGCGTAATGAAAGGGAACTCATCGGGTTGCCTCCAAGGTACAAGATACGTACAAGGATAAATTTAAATTAATTTATTTGTTTAAAATTATGATGGATGAGAATCTCAAAGAAATTCAGAAAATGAATTTAAGATAAAAGGATTCATTAATTAATGATAATTAATTGATTCGAGCATGATTTATCTTAAACAAGAATGATTAAAGAATTGAATGCTAGTTTTATTTATGCATAAATATCGTTGCATGTATGGATGATCATGAGATAGACCGAGACCATTGTATGTGATTGATTTCTTTTAATTTTTTTATTTAAATTAAATTTGTTGGACTGCGAGCCATCTCCTCATTAATATGTAGGGCATGCGGTCCCAAATATTCTTTTATGTAAAAATCCCTTTTACCCCTCACCTGCATGTGAGATAAATGAATATGTAATGGATGGATCTCCCAAGCTAGTGGAGGCGGCTCAAGTCAGGAGATGAGGTGAAACCAAGCCAAGGAGATACAAAGGTTGACAATTGGAAAGATGTAAACTCGAACCCGAAAGGGTCAAGGTGTTTATCCCCTAGGTCTTGGGTTAATTTATCAACCGCTAGATAAACTAACCAATAGAACAAGCTCATGATCATATCCTTTATTTTATTTCTGTTAGTTTCATGGTTTATTTATTGTGAGTGTGTTGTCACGATCACCCAATTAATGAATATAACAAGCATGCAAGATGGAACTAAAATAAAAACTAGTTTACACATAAATATTATTTTGGACATGGTTAATCACTTAAGTATATCCCACTTAATATTAACAATCATGTAATCAAAGAAAATAAAATGCCAATTTACGTATAATGATAAAATCCCTCAAAAGAAATATTAAGTCGTTATAGCCTTCCATAATCTTGGTTAGAATCGAACCATAGTTCAAAGTGATTGACCAACCCTAATTGGGGTGCTTTCATTTATCGGGGAATTCTAATTCATGTTTCTGGGATGACTTGACTTGGTTCACATCAAGGGTTGACTGCAACAGTAGGACTTTGTGTGACCAAGAGGCAAAGGTTGAGGAAATACAAAATAAAATGATTTGAGGATTGGGGAGTCCACTCAGCGGATCAAGGAGTTACGAGTTAATGTAGTTGGAATTTGGAATGATGACCTAAAACCCTTCAAGTTGCTTCACCAACCCTAGTTGGGGTAATGCGAAGGGAAATATGGATCCTTGCCACTAGAATATTCAGGCAACATAATATTCCGAAGTCAATGGTGAGGGCTATTGGATTTCGATAAAATAGTGGGAGACTAATAAGTATTAATTTATTTATTTGTATTAATTTTTTTAATAATGTATTATACTTTACTCATCTTAATTTGTAGAAGCGGCATGAAAATGACTTAAAACATATCATTGCGCACCATACTCGAGAAGGAAAACCTTCTCACCAGCACAAATTTCCAAGAGTGGCAGAGGTGTTTACGCGTCATCCTTCGCCACGAAAGGAAATTCTATGTGCTGGAAGAGCCTATTCTAGTTGCATCTGGGAAAGAGGCTAGTGATGAGAAATTATCTCTCTACATAAAACACATGGATGGTGCCTCAAATGTCTATTGGTTCATGCTATCATCCATGTCTAATGAGCTCTTGAAGAAAAATGAAAACATGGACGCGTATAGCATGATGTCTCACCTTAAGGATCTCTACCAAGAGAAGGCAAGACAGGAGAGGTATGAGATCTCCAATGCTTTGTTCACCACGAAGCTTGGAGAGTCTGCTCCAGCTAGGACTCATGTAGTCAAACTTATTGGCTACATTGAACACCTGGACATCTTAGGGATTAAATTCTCGGATGAGTTGTGTACATATATCATCCTATCATCACTGCCCAAGACCTTCTCTAGCTTTATTATCAACTATAATATGAGCGGCAATGAGAAGAGTCTATCAGAGCTTCTGACCTTGATTCTCCAGGTAGATAAGGACATGGGGCGTGACAAACCCACGGTCCTTATGGTGAACAAGAAAACGAAGGACAAGGAAAAAGGGCCAAAGACTTATAAACGGTCTGAAGACCCCGAGCACCGTCCCTCCAATAAGGGGAAGATCCAGAGGCAGGGCAAAGAATGAGAGGCAGTGTGTTTTTCATGTGGAAAGTAGGGCCACTAGAAGATGAACTGCACCCAGAAGCATGGGGAAGCTAAAGTTGTGTTCATTATCGAGTGCAATCTTTCTATTTCTATGCATTGGCTATTAAATACAGCTTGTGGGGCTCACATCTATATTCAAATACAGGAACCAAGTAGATTTAGAAATATCGCTAGAAGAGTGGTGGATCTTCGAGCTGCCAATGGCGCAAGGCTGGCTGCATTGGCTATTGGCAACTACCACCACTCATTGCCGACTGGGATGATTTTGGTTTTACATAACTGTTATTTTGTGCCTCGTGTTACCAAGAACATAATTTCTGTATCTTGTATGGATATGGATGTATTTGTTTTCAAGTTTGGAAATAAGGGTTATCTCTTTTATAAGAACAACATATGTTATGGTATGGAACATTTGAATAATGGTTTGTATGTATTAAATTACGAAAACCATGTGTTGGAAATCGATAATGAAACAAACTCACATGACTCATACATCACCCAGTTGTGGAATCACCGCCTTGGTCATGTAAACGAGATGTTCTTCACAAATCTCTGTCAAGATGGCTATTTAGACTCTACTGAGCTAAAACCAATTGATAGATGTCACGCTTGATTACAAAGAAATATGACCAAGTCGCCTTTTGGTGGAAAAGGTGAAAGGGCCACACAGCATCAAAGATTGGTACACAAAGATCTGTGTGGACCATTTCCAGTAGAAGCTAGAGGTGGATATACATACTTCATTACTTCTAATGATGATTTGAGTAGATATGGCTATGTCTACTTAATGAGGTATAAGTCATATTCCTAAGAGAAGTTTAAGGTATTCAAGAATTAAGTAGAGAATCATCTTAGTAAGAGGATAAAGAAGCTTCTATCAGATCGAGGTGGAGAATATCTGAACCAAGAGTTCATCGATCTTCTACGGGAGTCTGGGATTCTATCTCAGCTCACTCCTCCTTATACACCACAGTGTAATGGTGTTTGTGAAAGGAGGAACCTCACCTTGTTGGACATGGTGAGGTTGATGATGATTCATGCAGATCATCCATTATCCTTTTGGGGATATGCATTAAAAACTGCAGCATACACATTAAACCGAGTACCAACTAAGGCGGAAAATAGAATTCTATCCGAGTTATGGAATGGACGGAAACCCACTTTGTTGCACACACGTGTATGGGGATGAGAGTCATTTGTTAAGGCCTTCTCAAGCAAAAAACTGGCACCTCGGGGCACAAAGTGTATCTTTATAGGATATTCAAAGCAGACAAAAGAATATTACCTATATAACCCTCAAGACAAGAAAGTGAATGTCGCCAGACAAGCCGTCATTCTTGAGAAGGAGCACATCCTCAAGAAGGATAGTGGGAGCATGATTGACTTCGACGAAGTTGATGCTCAAGATATACATGAGTTGGTACAGGAACAAGTTCCACAGGTCCCAATGGAAGAGGTTCCAGAAACACAAGTATTGTGTAGGAGCTCAAGAGAGGTAAGGGATGAGAGAGATTTGGTTTCCTAGTCACCGAGGATGGTGAATCATTATTGTTGGACAATGATGAACCTCCCTCCTACAAGGAAGCAGTAGAAAGCTCAGAAGCTGCAAGATGGCTAGAAGCTATGAATTCTGAGATGGATTCCATGTATCAGAACCAAGTTTTGGTTTTGGTTGATGAGCCAGTTGATGTAAAGACTATTGGATGCAAATGAGTATTCAAAATAAATCTGGACACGGAAGGTCAAGTTAGCACCTATAAATCAAGGCTAGTGGCTAAAGGATTCAGACAGCGTCAAGGAATTGACTATGATGAAACCTTCTTTCCACTTTCCATGTTTAAATCCATAAGAATCATACTTTCCATAGTATCTTACCATGACTACGAGATTTGGAAGATGGATGTCAAAATAACATTCCTTAACGGGAACCTTCAGGAAGATGTCTATATGGCACAACCAGAAGGGTTTGTGACACCAGGTGAAGCCAAACGAGTTTTCAAGTTGCAGAAAGCCATTTATGGATTGAAGCAAGCATCCAGTTCATGGAACATTTGATTTGATGAAGCCATAAAATAATTTGTTTTCATTAAGAACGAATGTGAGCCATGTGTTTATAAGCAGTTTAATGGGAATGTGGTCATCATACTAGTCGTATATGTTGATGACATATTGCTTATTTGAAACGACGTACCAACCTTATAGTCAGTTAAGGACTGGTTGAACCGGTGTTTCTCCATGAAGGACTTAGGAGAAGCAGCCTACATTCTTGGGATCAAGATCATTCGTGATAGATCCAAGAGGCTTTTTGGACTATGTCAGGGTACATACATTGAACAGATACTAAAGAGATTTACTATGGAAAAATCTAAGAGGGTATTGGTTCTAGTGTCACATGGCTTACATCTTTCGAAGAAAATGTGTCCCCAGACACAATAAGAGAAAGATATGATGAGTAAGATCCCATACACTTCGTCTATAGGATCCATCATGTATGTCATGTTATGTACTAGGCTTGATGTTGGCTATGCACTGAGCATGGTAGGCAGATATCAAGCAGATTCAGGAGAACAACATTGGACTGCTGTTAAGACTATCCTTATGTATCTGAGAAGAACTAAGGATATGATCCTGGTGTATGAAGCAGAAGAGGAGATTGTCATCAGAGGGTACGCTGATGCTAGATTTCAGATAGATCAGAATGATCTAAAGTCACAATCTGGATATGTTTTCTGTCTCAATGGAGGAGTTGTGAGCTGGAAGAGTTCAAAGCAGCCAGTTGTCGCCGATTCTATATCGGAGTCCGATTATATAGCGGCTTCTGATGCAGCCAAGTAAGCCGTATGGATTCGTAACTTTGTCTAGGATCTTGATGTGGTGCCTGCCCGTAAAGATCCCATTACATTGAATTGTGATAATACAGCAGCGGTGGCTCTTGGAAAAGAACCAAGGTCACATCAACAGACAAAGCACATACTCCGGAAGTATCACCTCTTGAGGGATTTCTATCAGAGGGGTGAAGTTGCAGTGAGCAGAGTGTCCACGGAAGAGAATGTGGAGGACCCCATGACTAAAGGCTTATCTCAGCAGAAGCATGAATATCATGTGAGAGCTAGCGGGCTAAAGCTTGTTAGCAGTTGGTTGTAGTCCAAGTGGGAGTCTGTTGGAGTTGGTGTCCTATAACCAACTACATTGTACTTTATTCATTTATAAATGCCTTATCACATCTTTATTGTTCTCTTGCATGACAATGCATGTGATAATGTCCTAAGGATAGTTGTTTCATTGATGGGTCATAGTGGATCCCTGCTATGATGAGAACCCGAAAGTGTCATAACACTGTTCGTGAATATATGTTCTATGGACGGATGATGTTATTTGAGGGACACAAATAATACGGTCCATTAAGGGTGAGGACTCATAAAACATTGAGGCACCTTCTCATGGTGGGCGCCCTTGGTAATATCCAGGAGGATATTAAGAGAATGAGACATGCTAGTAGGAAATCCACATTTCATAGTGCCATTGGATGTTCCTATCTGCGGACGTGTGTATTAGTCCTTAGACATTAAGATTATTATTAATGGGTATTGCAACTCGTGCACTTAGATGTATTGACGAAAACTGTGACAACACACTTTTTGTAGCGAGGTAGGATATGTTGGGTGCGTCATGAGTAATACTGCATTAATAGATAATGCGAGAAAGGATTTGTCCCTTCTATTACATAACGGAATTCGATATCTCACGCCCTTTTATGGAATTGATATATCCTAAATAAATCCATGGCGATGGTAAGTTATGGGCGAGTTCAATTCCGGGAAGTCAAAAAAAGAATAATCGAGCACATGGGTTGATGGAACTAGCATGAAACCCACTAGATTAGAGATATCAAGAAAAATGGATTATATTACAATGTAAGCGTTCGTAGGAGGTGTCACGTCATTGAGGCGTTAACTTATTTCACTATGGGTACCATGGCGTGTTGCTAGATGCTAACCTTGGACTTTGGGCAGGCTCCGCCTAATGCCACTGAGAAAGAGGCCTATAGGGTCACACACTAAGTGTGTCCATGTGTCTCAGTTAAATATTAATTTAACAAGTTGAATAAAGATTATTCCTGATTGTGGTTTAATAATTATTCAAGGATGTCTGATCGCATTTATTTCGACACTAGTTATTCGAGAGAATACATTGTGGGAGAAATAATATATATTTATTAGCGAGTAATGCAGTTACATTTATTTATGAAATAAATAGCCATTACTCAAAGTCTAATAAATATGGTGGAGGAAAATAAATAAAACTGAAAAAATAAATCTACACGCCGTTTATATTTATATATACACGCCATGTAGTTCATTTTTCAGGATTCATGAGAAAATATTGTTTATTTAATTAAATTATATTAAATGTAATACATTGGACGCATGTCAAGTAATAATGATGGTCAACTGTCATTATTAAGACATGGGGTATTACTAAGAATTAAATGAAATGATTAAATGCTTTTGAGCAATTAATTTATTTTATTATTCTAGGTATTATAAATCGTAATTACATTATTCTCAAAAAGGTTAGCCATTTTTGGGTGTGCACAACAGATTGGAAATACTCTCAAGCCAAGAGAGAATTCCCTTTCCACCAAGAATGCTTTCATGTTACGAAAGCAAGATCCTCCACCGGATCAAGGCGATCGAAGACGGACATCGCAAGCGAAGGATATTCTGCGCTAGCACCCGGAGTTCCCTTCGGTGACATCTAGAGATATGTGGCACATGTGTGGATCACCGCTAGAGGAATCCTACACTTGGATTCTCCGATACAACGACAGATCACATGAACGTGACCAGAGACACCAATGAAGAAATAATTCCATCAAGGTAATTCTTATGAATTAATTAAATTAATTATAACCAACATATGAAGATCATATCTCAAGGGTTCCGGGACTCTTCTTTTCTTTTTCATTCTTAGTTATATTCCGAATATCTGGCATTTTATAACGTGAAGGATCTCAGATTGAACGTCGTTTAACGTTAAAATTAATGTTGGTAAAACCCACCAACGCGCTTCCGCTACGCCCGGAACCTTCAGTATTCCCATCCCATGATATTCACCAACCGATGATGGGAGTGGTGTGTTGGTGAAAATGTATATCAGAGCCTTAGGATCAGTGTAGCTTGTCCAGTAATCTAGGGATCTGTTGGAGCATTCAATGATTTAATTTGTATTTCAAGAAATCTTATGATGTCCTAGGGAATGAAATAAGACAAATTATCAGTGGAGAATCATATATAAGATTTCATGTTCGATCAATAACATCATTAGTTAAATGGTAAATAGGAAGTACCTTATTTTTACACAAGGTTTGGTTCAGTTGAAAGAAACATGTTTGTTTTATCATTTTTTATGCAAATGAAAAATAAAAGGCTACCCTAATAAGGATTTAGAAATTAGTCCTTTTTGACCAATGAAAGAGATGAAACAGTTAAAGGAATTCATTTTTGGTTCACCATTTTTTTTGTCATGTTTCAAGGGGGGTGTAATTGGTTTCACTCTATTGATTGGTTGAGTGGGGTTTTAAGTCCTTTCTCAATCATGTTCATTAGGTTTTCCATTCGTTTCTTCTTTATTTTAATCTAACATCTATTCCCCCATCCGCATCTTGGTATAGACCTACAATCTAAAGGCAAGTTGTCATCTAATTGTTTTCCATCCTAGCGACTCTTAGTGACTCTCATTGTTTGAGAGGATTGGAGTTATAGATTATATCACCCTTTTTGGGGGAATTATTACCTACTATAAGAATCTATTATTGATTTAATATATTTTCATTAAATCCTTCTTAGGCCCCGTTACGGTACGAGTTTCCCTTTTTCAATTGTCTTGATTGTAAACAAGTATCGATTGGGACAACAACATGTATTTCAGGAGTTATCTATAACTCCCTTATTTAACAAAAATTCATTAGGCATGGGCCATGTCTGAGCACTATAAAGATTATTTCTATCTAGGTAGATGGATGGTGTTGTGGAGATGGAATTGAACCTCTATGAGGTGTTCTACATATCCTGTTAAAATAAGAACCAAGACCCACATAGTTTATTTGACATAGTTTAATTTCATATTAATAGACCCATCCAATCTATTTAACGTTGTATGATATTGGTTGGGATATTGGGCTCAGACCTCAATGAGTCATCCAATGTATCATGTTTATTGTACGAATTAGATTCTACATAGTTCTTGTGATGAGCATCTTTTTCATGAGAGATATGTCAATAGAGGACCTAGGTAGGACTTATGTGTATGAGACTGACCTAGACTGATTCTTCATGAATTTATCCCTTTGAGAAGAGATTGGATGTAATCATACATACATCTCAATGGTGGGCCCACTCTAGGGGAATTTTAAAAATGATTATAGTGCTATCATTAATGGTCTCTAATTCTATGTGATCCATGGTTGATGTGAGTAACAAGAGATAACTGTATATTTGACACATTGAAAGAGATAATATCCATATGAGGTTTAAAATTTATTTTTTCCCTTTTAGGGACATGATTACCCATCTCATTAAGGATATGGTATGGAGATCGGGCCTTCGGAAGGCTCAATACGTATCCCAGTTATTGAAGGAACTAGATATCTTATAGTTTAGCTATCCCTTAACTTTCATATTCATGCAGGTGTAAGATCACACTCAAGAATATTATTGTTTTCCTTGAGGTATTATGGATTCTAGGGGCTTATAAGAGGATGGATTCCCTATTGATCAATGGCATATTATATTAATTAGGTATGTGGGTCTTACACGGTGAGGTTTTCCAATTGTCCATGGCTTACACATTGAGGATTCCATATTGTTAGGGGTATACACTCTAAGGCTACCCAATTAGTAGATGCTTAAACTCTAACAGTGCTCGATTTTTCGTACTCATTCATTATCCTATTGATAATTAAAAAGAGGTGGTGATGACCATAATGGTATTTGTGAGAGCAAAGTATTAGTACATTAACATTGTTGTATAACCCAATATCATCAAGAACACATCCCTTATAAAACTGGTATGTGACCAAATGATCATGGCTAGGGTACATATGGAATGAGTCAAAAGGGGTTAGCTAGAAAAGGCTGTAATGTCCAAGAGGATATGTTTAACATGTCTTCATTATCTGTTAGATTTGTCTTTATTGTGATCATGAAATGTTGGGGCAACAATATGACCTAGAAAACACATTTTATGGTGTCTCCCAAAAAAAATTAACAAGCTTTCGATGCCTTCTCAAGGGGGAAAAAGATAGTATGAGATTGTTTGCATAAAAAGAGTAGACATTTTTGTTGTCTCGCACATTATCAACTGGCTTGTCTCAAATTACCTCATCAGATCAATGCAGACTTGTTTGGGGTCTTGTTCATGATCAAAGAAGAAATAACCACACATTGTCGCATGATTGACATGACTTATCATAATAATTTTTAATGTAAATATGAACATGTCTATTGCCAATCTCATGATCATTAAAATATTTCAGTGACTCCTTCGCATGATTAATGTGCATTTTGTTGAGAACATATTGCAACAACACGGGTATATTAGAGGCTCGTTGCCAAAAGAGTATGTATTGTCCTTAGGTCATCACATGTAAATGGTGACATGTTAATGGGTTTTTTTGAGATCAATTTTAATCATCTGAATCCTATCTCATGAAACATGTGACATTTCAAAATCTATTTGATGTCATTGAGAGCCCCATGAGGACCCTCACAATTATGTGTCCATCAACCATTCATACAACAGAGTCTCATAAATATGTTTAAGGTATTCTATTGGTCAAGTTCCATAAATATGCATCCAAAAGGATTATTAGCAATGACTATATAGGAAATACCTTACATGGTAGAGGGATGCATGGATGTAGAAAATTATTCTCATGATGTTTGCAATGTGTTGACACCATATAAAGGTCCATGGAACGCATGACCTTATTGAGATCTTGTGATAGGCAATGACACCATTTTTGGTCATGTCTATTAGTGTCTCCTTCATGTGTAAGGGTGTATCTTTCCTGAAGAAGGTTAAAAACACATTGGTTCAGAAGTCCTTATATCCTTCCATGAAAGAAGGGTATATCCAATGGGGATAAATGAAGGTATACAAGTCATTATGTCTCTTCATAATGCCAGAGCAAAGGACCAGTGTGAACACATGACTGAGGATACATGAAGAAATATCATATATGGAGAACCTATGTTGGGGACTATATATCTTGGCTATAAAATGACAAGGGTGGTGTCCCACATGATTGTGAGTACGAGAGATCGTGAAAATTACATGTTCATGTGAATATCCTGTCTTTTATAAAGGATTATATAATGGGTTATTACATCATGATAAGGACCATGGTGGGTTCTTTAAAGCTAATGAATCCATTATTACCACTACATGTGATCACCGCAGGACAAGGATGGTCTTAGGGTTTGTGACATCGGGGCTGTCATATTCAATAACAATACATACAGGAACCAATATTGGTGGTCCATTCCTCACATTAGGTTCCATGGATCATGAGATCACGTGACCCATGAAAACGTTCTTCAAGAGATATTTATGGTGAGTACATAGTGTATTCATTCCATGGTTGTTTTCAAGGGTGATGTTCTGCACTTCTTGTAAGGAACATGTCCATAGAATTAGAGATTTCACGACACTATTCTGGATTTCACCTACCTGTAATCACGTGAAATTGATGAGGTCTTCAAATAAACTCTATGAATCTAGTTAGGAGATCATTTCCATGGCCATTTTTGAATATCACACAACATGGGGGTTCTTTGAACTATGAGACCAATGATAGGATTGCAATCATGGATGATCATATAGCTTTAGTGAAGCCATGATCCTTGTAGGTATCACGTGATCATGTGGACATTATGAAAGAACCAGGAATCATATTCCATTTAGTTCCTCATGTGACCACCTAATCTTCATGATATCATGTGGCCAGCCCTCATGATTACCCAAATTGTTCCCCGGTAGGCAGTGACCAAATTACCCTTATATTCGGAGCTCTTCTCACTCCCCTTTTATTTGTTGTTTTTTTAAAAGAGTAGGGAATATATATGCTGATGTATTCCAAGTGTAGTGCCACTTTGTATGGGATAGAAAATGCATACACTAGATGAGGCGGTTGAGGCTTTAACATGATCTTCATTCACTATTCCATGTGATTGTAAAAATTTAATTTAAATCATATAAAAAATAATTCGAGGGAAGATGGGTTTATGGTCATAAAATTGATGATGATGCCACATATTCATTTTGATCACATGTTTTATAGATGATCATGTTATGGCCTCGATCCCCTTCTATGAAGACGCATGATCCGGATAAATATTATTTAAATAAAGTGAAAATATGTTGAAGGGGGATGGGTTTTGTGTTCTCTATTATTATTTACATGTTCCTCAATAGATGTCTTCATTTTTGTCTCATGTTCATAGAATGATAATTCAATAGCTTAGATCGCCATCATGGGCTCTCACATAAGGCCACTGAAATTTTCACTTGGATCTCGTGGTGGATTCTATTGGCTACCTCAGACCTATGATACTATCGACGATGGGATGGAGAGAACGATGAGGATGAGAAGGGTTTTCACCATGTCAAACTAATTTCATTAAAGTGTAAGAACCCATACATTCTTTTCAGGTATGTTTTTCCTTTTTCTAGAGTTTTTGAAAAAAGAGCAGTTTCTGGAATTTTTTGATGTACACATTGTGTACATTATGAGTACACGCTGTGTACTTTATGAGTACATGTTGTGTACTCCCTTTCCACATGAGGCCATGTGATGGCCATGTCCGAGCCACACACAAGGCCATGTAGGGGTGATGTGGAGGCCTCTTAAAGAGGAGTACATAAAAGATTAGTACACGCCGTGTACTCCAAAAGTACAAGTCGTGTACTTCCTTATTTTCATTAAACAGACCGGGGTCGCGTCTAAACCACAGAACCGTCTCCTTCTCCAGCTTATTTGACCGAGAGCATCTCGTATGGCTATGAATCTCATCTGAGCCCCCAAGCCTCCGTCTATTGTTTGAATCGACCGTCAGTGATTGCGTAGGAACCACAATGGTATGCTCTTTCTTATCCTAGAGCTTTGTTTTCCAATTCCTCCTCTTTCTCAAGTTATCATGGGTTTAGTTTTTTGTGCATTTTCATATATATATGATGTTATAAGGAGATTCAATCCTCGTGGTTCATGTATATTGATATCCTAACATCTAGGTAGGTGGTTTGTGCCTATCCGTTCGAAGTCTATGAGTTTAATGTCCAATTTCCACTAATACCCTTGAACGAGGTATTGCATGTTTACTGTTTTTCCCCTTTTTTTTCTTGTGTTGATTGTATTCTTGAGTAGACATAATTTGTTTATGTATGTGGATAATTTTTATTCTTGTCTGTTTTCCCCATTCCTTGTTCTGTTTACGACCTTTTGGTCCTGTTCAGCCTTTAGATGTTATTCTTGTTTTCCGTTCCATGTGGTCATAAGATGGAGTGTTATTTCATGACATGCTTATCATGCAGTAGACTAGTTTTCCAAGTACCTCTGTAGGTTTACATTGGCCTTATAGTATTATTATGCACTGACTTCCATGGGACCGTGAGAACCTGGTGTGATAAACTATAAGGGGATAGACTGAGTGAGCTTCCTCATAGAGTACTGGACATTATAGACTATATGGGACAGACCGAGAGAGCTTCCCAGAGAGTCTTGGACATTATAGACAACAGAATGGTAGATTGAGTGAGCTTCCTCATAGGGTCTTGAGCTTTATAGAATACACGAGGATAGACTGAGTGAGATTCCTTAGAGAGTCTTTGTTTTTTTTTGAATTTCTATAAACCATTTCAGACTATAGGAGGAATTGACCGAGTGAGCTTCCTCGGAAATTCTATGATAGACCTGAGGCTATAGGAGGAATTGAATGAGTGAGATTCCTCAGAGAGTCTCTAGAACATGGGACTATAAGGGGATTAGACCGCGTGATCTTCCTTAGAGAGTCCCTGACTACCTTAGACTATAAGGGGAATTGACTGAGTGTACTTTCTCAGAGAGTCTTATAAATTTCGCATGACCAAACCAGAGGGGTTAGGAAGAGTGTACCACCTAGAGGGTTGTTGGTACTTCTCGGATAGGACCAGATGGGTTGGCTGTGAGTACTTACTGGTGGGATTCCTATTTGTGGTTATCTTTTTGCATCATTGTTTCTTGTTGATCAGGGGATTGGTTGTTGTTGTGTATCATCCTATTTACTATCAATTGTTTAATGCTTACTATAATATTACCTTCCATATGCTCACTGAATGTTAGGCACATATCATCAGGTGGTTTCCTTCTAGGATTTAGTCTCACAACCTTTTGGGTCATGTTTTTGGGCCCAAACAGATTAAATAGATGGAGGTATAGACAAGGGAAAGCACCCTTCGACTTCAGGTACTTGACTACATTGGAACAGGAGAGCATGTGACCATGTCGAGGCTTGCAATGCTGAGGAGTTTATCTGTTTACCTTTCTTTTGTACTTTGGTTTCCACTATTGTATTTCCAGCACTATGAATTGTTTTTCAACTTTCATAGACATATTTATCATGCATCATTTCATATATGTATGTGTGCTCCAGTTGTTTATTGTTTTAGCCTCCCATTGTTTACTGTTGTTGGATATTTACTGCTTCCGCTATTGTATGAGTTGTTTACTTCTGCTATGTTTTCTTCCAATGAGGGCATAGTTTCCCCACTATCACACCCATGGACCTCGCTGCTAGTCGGCAGCCTCTTTCTTTTATGGAAATGTGCTTGAGTCTATGTGACCAACCGGGTACGGAGCGCCTCTAGGTGGCTTCCAGAACCAGGATCTAACAATGTGGTATCAGAGGAATTATTTTTCTTGACTTATTGTTTGGATCCTATATCCAAGGATAGGATGAAATATGTACTTGGTAATAATCTATTCCTGGGAGTAGCTAACACGTGTACAAGGAAAATATATACTACCTCGTTTATTGCAGTTTTACTAGTTTTATCTTTTATAGTTGATTTGATTTCACCGTTGGGGGATTCACATGATTTGTGTTGTTACTATTGTTTTTATTGCGGTTCTATTTATGTCACAACCCTACGAGATGAAGGTATTCCATCTCATGCATCATATATGCACTTGTTAGAAATCAAATTCCAAGAATTATTTCCATGTCATATAGTATCCATTAGCGATTACATGTTGTTGTGATAGACGTTGTGTAGATTATGCATGATGTTGTGATAAATTCATTGATAGAATTACTAATGTTTGATAGATAATCTGTTTGTTTATTACTCTGCCTAAATGGATTCCAAACATTTGTTCTTGAGGTTTTATGGGCCCTCATAAACCGGAATTTGGTGTATCATTTCATGGTTTCCTTTTTATAACTTGTATAATATTCCAAGCTCTGAATTTTGGGGAGTATAGGCCCTCACAGATCTAAATTTGGAACCTTAACACTTGTTTTCTATGTTTTCTGGGATTCAGATCAGTTTTTGAGCTACTGTCCAGAAAAATCCTGAATACACGTCGTGAACATTATTAATACATGTCGTGTAGTTTTTAAACCATGTCACTAACTGTGTCGGAAGAAACATGGGGTTGTAAAAAATATTCAAGAACACGCCATGTATGGTACGTACATGCCGTGTTGTAGTAACCCTGTGTCTACCCGTGTGGATAACGACACAGATGGATGAAACATTGACATTACACACCATGTCCTGTTATCACACGTCGTTCCATGTAACCAAAGTACCTGGTCGTGTCATGAACAACACGGGTCGGGGGAAACCATCGAGTACACGCTGTGTTCTCAGGGTGCATGCCGTGTAGAGTGAACCATGTAGTTGGTCGTGTAACTAAAAACACGGGTCATTGAAAACATTTCTAGTATGTACCATGTCCTTCGTGAACATTCCATGTAGTCCAAGAATAAAATGACCGTATGGGTTAGACGTGTAAGGAGACTCGGGTAGGGTAATAGAGTTCAAGTACATGCCCTGTGTGGGGACAAACAACTGTGTGGTTGGGGCGTTACATGACCAGTTGTGGCAGATGTACCCGCCCATGTGAATGGATTAAAAGAAAACACCGTGTAGTTTTTATACACGTTGTGTAGTCATGTTTTGTAAAAATTTAATGTTTCTTTCTCATGTTCCCCTCTTGTAATATTGTGTTAACCGTCTTCGATAATCCTAATCTAAGGTGTGATTTTGAACTTTTATTTTTATTCCACTAAGACGTCCTCTGGTTGTACATCAGCTACTAGACAGTGATCAGAAACAGGAATGGCTGACCAGGAACCTCCTGTAGATCCTCCTGTTATTCCAGCCTTGGAACCAGTAGTTATACTAGTTGTGGGCGCCGATGAAATGTTTAGGGAATACTTTTTGAATATGATGCGGACCTTCTAGGTAGCGCCGCCTCCTACCCCATCGATTTCATAATTGATGCGGGTTTTCCAGTAGCATCATCATCCAACTTTCTTAGGGGATTGAGGACCTCAGGCTATAGAGTCGTGGCTAGAGTCAATGCTGACAATTTTCGAGCATCTGGATATACCTCCAGAGAATAAGGTGAAGTTCTCTACCTATATGCTTTGAGACTCTACCAACATGTGGTGGGAGGTGATATCGCAGTCAGGGAACCTGCAGAGTATGTCTTGGGATGAGTTTCGACGCATCTTCTATGATTACTTCTACCCAGAGACCATGAGTTATGATCGAGCCCAGGAGTTTATGAGTCGGGAGCAGGGTACTCTTTCTGTTATGGTGTACTCGCCTCACTTTATCGAGCTGCAGCATTTCACACTGATTCTAGTAGGTGATGAGATTTTCCCTGCGCGGAAGTTCGAGGATGATCTGAGGCACGACATCCACTCACAGGTGAACATCTTCAGGTTGACTTAGATATCCTCTATCGTCAACCAGGCGCTGATCACCGATCGCAATATGAGGGACTCTAGAGTAGTGAGATAAGGTGGTTCAACATCCAAAGTCAGTGTTCCTCCTTCTAATAGAAGGAAGCGCCATAGGGACTCTACTTAAAGAGATCATAGTAGGCAGAATGTATCAGCAGGCAGCCAGGTATTATGCTACCAATGCGGGAGAATCGGGATTACTAGGCCTCAGTGTCATAGGGACCCAATGGAGTGTCGATCCTTCATCAAGATGGGCCATATTCATCGTTTTTGTCAGATCTTCTCATATACAGCTGGTGGTAGGGGTTCTTCTATGACCCCTCGATCAAGAGATGCATCACCAGTTTCTCAGCAGTCTGGGAACTGGAGTTCTTCCAGCCGTGCGGGATGAGGTGGAGGACGCGGCCATGGTGATCAATCACCAAGTTACTGGCGACAAAAGAGTGGATCAGATTAGAGTGGTCTGCCAGGGTCGTAGGGTCATGGTACATTCCAGACTTTCGATGTGGAGGAAACCAATTAGGAGAAGGAGCTGGGACCTTCCACAGTTCCAGGTACGATCATAGTAGCCTCAGTTTTATCATTAGCTCTTTTTGATACTGGTTCTAAGAATAGGTTTATCTCTGTTTCTCTTGTGGAGATCCTTGGGCTCTTCATCATTTCCTCTTCCGATACATTGACTATAGACACACCGTTGGAGACTTTAACGGTTAGCGTACGTCAGTGCAGAAAGTTCCCTATTGAGGATACATGGTGTCACTTCTTATGGGACCTCTATGTCCTAGAGATGATGAGCTATGACGCCATTCTTGGAATGGACTGGTTAGTTCCCTTCTAGGTAGTCGTCGATTACTATTGTTGTAGGGTGAGTTTTGTATCATGAGAGGGTGGATCCTTTCTTCATAGAGGCAAGTGGGATGTATAGGAAAGTCAAGCAGGACTCAAGCATCATGGGCTATGGGGAGTTTCAGCCCAGACTGGCAGTCTTTATCTGGATGATCATGGGACTTCATAGTTAGACTTTCCTCCAGTAGTGGATCATTTCAGGGATGTCTTTCCAGAATATTTTTCATGTTTTCCTCAGGGGAGTGTGGTAGAATTCTCGATTGAGCTTATTCCCTGAGCGGCAATGGTGTCCATTCCTCCTTGTAGGATGGATACACCTCAGTTTTTGGAGCTCAAGAAGTAGTTGGAGGAGTTGCAGGCAAAGCGTTTCATCTGACCGAGTACTTCTCCATGGTGTTCACCTGTCCTATTTGCGAAGAAGGTAGACTGCACCCTCAAGATTTTTCTAGATTATCAGAATCTAAACTAGTTGACGATCATGAATAGATATCCTTTTCCAAGGATCGATGATCTCTTTGATCAGCTTCGAGGAGCACGAGTGTGCTTGAAGATCGACTTGAGATCCACTTGTCATCATTTTTGCGTTAAGCCATCTGATATACCTCTTACATCTTTCTGGAGAAGGTATGGTCTATATGAGTATATGGTTATGTCATTCGGTCTCACGAACGCACCAATAGTTTTCATGGAACTGATGAACTGAGTGTTCCACCCTTACTTGGATTCCTTCATGGTGTTTTTCATGGAGGACATCTTGGTGTACTCTCACACTTGAAATGACTATGCTAACCATCTTGAGATCATACTGAGTACACTGAGATAACATCAATTATATGATAATCTCTCGAAATGCCACTTTTGGATGGATCATATTCACTTCTTGGGTCATGTTATCTCAGATACAGAAGTATCAGTAGACCTACAGAAAGTGAGAGCTATAGTTTCTTGGGAGCAACCAAAGAATTTCATTGAGGTTCAGAGTTTTCTAGGGTTGGCTGGATACAAGAGGTGTTTCATATTGGACTCTTCACACACAGCAGCACTGCTAACAGTTATGACCAAGAAATGGGAAAAGTTTTTATGGTCAGATTCCTGTGAGTCATCCATTCAGGAGCTAAAAGGGATGTTGATGCCAACACCGATACTAGTCTTGCAGGAGCTGGGAAAGTGCTATATGGTCTACTGTGATGCTTCAGGTATTGGGCTGGGAGATGTGCTTATGCAGGGAGATGGAGTGGTCGCGTACGGGTCTCGACAGTTGAGGCCACATTAGAGGAATTACCTGACGCACAACCTAGAGTTAGCAGCTGTTGTTCATGCCTTACGTTGTTGGAGACATTTTCTTTTGGGAGAGAATATTGTCGTTTTTACCAAACACAAGAGTCTCAAGTATATATTCACTCAGTGTGATTTGAATTTGAGACAGCGCTGGTGGGTCGAGTGCCTACAATATTTTCACATTGAGATTTCCTATACACAGGTAAAGGGAAACATAATGGCTGATGCATTGAGTAGGGGAACTTAGATAAAATTAGTTCAAGAGGCCAGTAGTGAGTGACAGCTTATGGATCTGTTCTCTAATATTCATTTGTATTTGCATGATAGACAGTGGCAGACCATTCTATCTTCTATAGCTGTTACCTCTACACTTCTTCATCGAGTACGGATGAGGCATCTATCAGAATCAGAAGGCCTAGTCCTGTAGGAGAGTGTGTCAGGAGAGGACCCTCTTCCTGGATGGAAAGTGTGAGAGAATGCGATCTTTCATTTCTAGGGACGTGTGTGGGTGCCGTAAGACATACGCGAGGAGCTGATGCGGGATTTTCATTTCTCAGTTTAGGCAGTTCATCCTGGAGTCACTAAGATGTATCGTGATCTACACCGCCAGTATTGGTTCCTAGTTATCAAGAGAGATGTTGCTGGTTTTGTCATGATGTGTTCCACTTTTCAGCAGGTGAAAGCGGAGCATCAACGACCGTCATGTATTTTGCACCAGTTACCCATTCCAGAGTGGAAGTCAAATGATGCTGAGATGGACTTCGTGACTGGTCTTCCGAGGACACCATGATGGAATGATGTTGTTTGGGTTTTCATTGACAGGATTACGAAGGTTGATCACTTCTTGCAGATCAAGGAAACCTTCAGTGTTGATGAGATGAGATGATTGTACATCCGAGAGATTGTACGTCTACATAGAGTTCCACACTCCATTGTTTCAGACAGAGATACACGTTTTACTTCTCGGTTCTGGTAGGGGATTTAGAAGGCTTTGGGTATAGAGGTACTTCTTAGTACAACATACCATCCCCAGAAAGATGGCTAGTCCGATCGTACGATTCAGGTGCTTGAGTAAATGCTCCAAGATTTCATTTCGGACATTGGAGGTTCTTGGGAGAAGCATATAACTCTTCTGCAGTTCACCTATAACAACAGTTTTCAGGAGACTATTCATATGGCACCTTACGAGGCTTTGTACGGTAGGCTATACTGATCACCCTTGTGTTCACTGGAGGCAGGAGAGGAACCTTTGCTGGGACCTCATCTTGTTTAGGAGACCTTAGAGCAGATAGAGTTGATTTGGAAGAGGATGGATATGGCACAGTCTCAACAGAAGAATTTTGTTGATCAGCAGAGACGTCCTCTGGAGTTCTTGGGCGGTGATCAGGTTTTCTTGCGTGTCACACTGAGTTTGGGACACAAGAGGATTGATAGACAGGGTAAGATTTCACCATGGTATTTTGGGCCGTTTTAGGTGTTGGAGAGAGTTAGGACCGTTTCCAATCGGTTGTAGTTACCTCAGAGGTACCAAGCTATGCACAACGTCTTCCACGTTTCTCAGCTCAAACATTACTTTTCAGACCTGTCTCATGTCTTTCAACCTGAATAGGTTGAGCTCGAAGTGGATGCATAATTTGAGGAGCATCCTATCCAGATTTTCAATCATAGTACAAAGGTTCTCCATGGACGGTCTATTCCTCTGGAACGGGTGCTATGGAAACACGGGAGAGTACATGATGAGACTTGGGAGAGGGAGGCCGATGTACGATCACAGTGGCCGGAGCTATTTGGGTTTTCTTCTTCTACGCCTCTCTAGGGATATTCGGGGACCATTTTCTTTAAGGGGGAAAGTTTTTAAGAACCCATAACGTCTTTTCAGATATGTCTTTCCTTTTTCTGGAGTTTTTGAGAAAAGAGGAGTTTCTGGAAATTTTTGAAGTACATGCCGTGTAATTTATGTGTACACACCATGTACTACCTTGCCACGTGAGGCCGTCTGTTATCTGTGTCTGAGCCACACACATGGCCATGTTGGGGTGATGTGTAGGCCGCTTAAAGAGGCGTACAGAAAAGCATATTACACACCGTGTACTCCAAAAGTACATTCCTAATACTTTTTTTCATTAAATGGATGGGGGTCGTGTCTTAACCCTAGAACTGTCTTCTTCTCTAGCTTATTTGGCTGAAAGAATCTCGTACGGCTGTGAATCTACTCTAATCCCCATGCCTCTGTCTGTTCTCTGAATCGACCACCGTTGATTGCAATGGAACCGTAGTAGTAAGCTCTTCCATCTCCTAGAGCTCTGTTACCCAATTCCTCCTCTTTCTCAAGTTATCATGGGTTGAGAGTTTTGTGAATTTCCATAGATATAAAATGTTCTATGGAGATTAAATCCTCTTGGTTCAATTATATTGAACTCCTAGAATCAAGGTAGGTGGTTTGTGACATTCTGTTTGAAGTCTTTGAGTTTTATGTGCAATTTCCACCAATACCATTGAACGGGGTATTGTGTGTTTACTGTTTTTCCCCCATTGTTTTTCTGACTTTATTTTATGCTTGAGTATAGGTAATTTGGTTATGTATGAAGATAATTTATGTTCCTGGACGTTTTTCCCATGGCTTGTTCTGTTTACGACCTTTTGGTCTTGTTCATCCTTTGGCCGTTATACCTATTTTCCATGCCTTGTGACCATAGGATGGAGTGCTGTTTTCTGACATGTGTGTCATGCTATAGACTAGTTATCCAAGTAGCTCTGTATTTTTACTTTGTCCTTATAGAATTATTATACACTGACTGGCACGGGGCCGTGAGAACCTGGTGATATAGACTATAAGGGGATAGACCGAGTGAGCTTCCTCATACAGTCTTGGACATTATAAACTATAGGGGATAAAATGAGAGAGCTTCCCGTAGAGTCTTAGACAATAGATAATACTAGAGGGTATACTGAGAGAGCTTCTTTAGAGAGTCTTGAGCTTTATATTCTACAAGAGGATAAACTGAGTGATCTTCCTCATAGTTTCTTTGTTTGGTTTGAATTTCCTTAAACCATTCCAGGATATAGGGGGAATTGACCGAGTGAGCTTCCTCAAGGAGTCTATGATTAACCTGACGCTCTAGGAGGAATTGACCGGTTAAGATTCCTCAGAGATTCTCTAGACCTTAGGGATATAAGAGGATTAGACCACGTGATCTTCCTCAGAGAGTCTCTAACTACCATAGACAATAAGGGGAATTGACTGAGCGTGCTTCTTCCGAGAGTCTTATAAATTTCGTATGACCAAACCAGAGGGGTTAGGCTCAGTGTACTACCAAGAGGGTTGTTGGAAATTCTTGTATAAGACTAGAGGGGATGGATGTGATTACATCCTAGAGGGATTCCTATTTGTGGTTAGCTTTTTTCTTCACTACTGCTTGTTGATCTGTGGATTGGTTACTGTTGTGTATCATCTTGTTGACTGTCAATTGTTTACTGCTTACTGTACTGTTACCTTCCATATGCTCACTGACTGTTAGGCATAGATCTTTGGGTGGTTGTCTACTGGGATTTAGTCTCACACCCTGTTTGGGTCATGCTTTTGGGCCCAAACATATTATATTGTTGCATGTATCGACAAGGTCAACCGCCCTTCGAGTTGAGGTATGTGATTTCATTGGAGCAGGAGAGCATGGGACCAAGCCAAGGCTTGCGATGCTGAGGAGTTTATCTGTTTAAATATCTTTTGTACATTGGTTTGAACTATTGTATTTCCATCTTTGTGACTTTTTTGTATAATTTCCTAGACATATGTATCATCCGTCATTTCATATATGTATGTGTGCTCCAGTTGTTTATTGTTTTAGTATTCTATTATTTACTATTGTTGGATATTTACTAATTTTATTATTGTATGAGTTGTTTACTTCCGTCGTGTATTCTGTTAATGAGGGAATAGTTTCCCCACTATCACACCCAAGGCCCTTGCTGCTAGACGAAAGCCTATGGTGTTTTGGGAAATGTGTTTGAGGACATGTGTCCAATTGTGTATGGAGTGATTCTAGGTGTCTTCAACAACCAACATGTCACATAAAATAGAGGTGGAAGGGTTAGATTTTGAATATGGTTGTATTGTGGGGAACAAGATCCCCTGATTTTGAATCCATGAGGAGTGGATTGATTTGAGTTTTATTCAGACTCACAAGATACTAGATCTAAGAGGAAAACTTGGATATGTGGGTGACACTATCTGATAGTCCAAATTTGACCTCCATAAAAAGTCTCATCCCACATTTTATTTTCACTATGCCTCCCCTTCATTATATAATACATTTCACAACATCTATTGGTTCAATCCAGAAATAGGTTCGACACCCATATCATATGCATCACTTCCACCTTCTTGGATTCTACACTCTACGATTATGGATAAGGCTCTATGCACCTATGGGATCATCAACCTTGATCCATATACATGTTCCAACTTGATATTATTGGAGCTATACTTCTCAACTAGTTCTCTGGCTAGCCCAGGTTGACTCCCAGTGTGTGTTGTCAACCTCTTGTCCCCCATGTTCCTGTCGTAAAATATTCCTTGAAATCTAGAGTGCTAGAAATAATTTTTTTCAATGTTATGTAATAAAATTCTATACAGAAGTCCAAGGTATCTCTTTAAACCAAATCCTCCATATATTCGATTTCCATGTATTATTCCAATGTCTTTCATAGTCCACAAATCATTGATTTAAAAGTGTAAAATTGACAAATATTGGTGCTAATAGTGATGAAGATATAGAATTTTATATCTTTAGAGGGGAGAATTCATTATCTCAGTCTTATCGCGATCCACCTATAATAACAATTATTAATGAAATTCATGGGGAAAAATAGAAAACGTTATCTATGTATGAGGAATGAAATCATCAAATTTTGGATTTACTTTTTATAAAAATACATAGATGAATTTATAAAAGGATTTACCTGGAGATCATTTAGAGCGAGAATCTTAGTTATATATTGATTTATTTTCTACTTCAAAACCAATATCAAAGACTCCATATATAATGTACAAGGTGGATTTAATAGTTTTAAAGTAACAACTCGAGGAATTGAGTGATATGAGATTTATATGCCCTAGTGTTTCACCTCAGGGAGCTCTTGTTATTTTTTTAATGAAGAAATATCAATCCATGAGGTTGTTCATTGACTGTATGGAGATCCATGATATTACAAAAAAACAAGTATCTACTACCTAACATTGATGACTTATTTGATCAAATTCATAGACTTCAACATTTTTCAATGATTTATATTTGATCTGGATAACATTAATTATGTGCAAGGTAGTAATATATTAAAAAGAAAACATTTCAATCCTAGTATGTACATTGTAGGTATACAGTAATTCCCTTTGGTATGACTATTTCACCCTCTGTTTTTATGAATATAATGAACATTGTGTTCAAGGAATATCTTTAAATATTTTTTTGGGTATTTAATTATGATATCTAAATATATTCCAAAAGCTATATAGACCATGATAACAAATTGAATAATTTTTGGAGACTATTAGAAGAAAACTGTTATATGTTATGTATAGAAAGTGTTAATTTTTCATTCAAACAGTTTCTAGTAATGGCCATATTGACTCTAATGATGGAATATCTATTTACCCATTAAAGAAAAAGGTATTTTAGAAATGGAATACACAAAAAAATATAACTGATGTATGTTGTTTCATTGGTTTAGTAGGTTATAATCAACATTTCATTCATAATTTCACATTATTAGATATCCCAATAACCAAGAGAACATGAAAAGGGGTTATATTAGTCAGAAAAAATGAATGTTAAGAATTATTTTAATAATTTAAAATGATATTAGAGAATTCTAGTATACATACTATACAGTCAGGAAATCGTGGATTTCAAATTAATAGTGATTCATACAAGAAAATACATGGTTGCTTCCTTATGTAGAACAATAGGGTTATTTTATATGCATCTTGTAAATTAACAAGTTAGGAAAAAATATTCAACTCATGATCTGGGGTTGGTATCTGTAATCTTTTCACTAAAGATATTGATAAAATATGTCTATGGTAAAAGACGTGATATATATAGATATCATAACATCTTTTAATATATATTCTCATGTAAAGAGCTAAGAATGAGGAAAATGTGATAGTTTGATCAATTCAAGGACTATGATAGTCCAATACACTACAAACTAGGGAATAAAAATCAGGTAATACAAGCATTTTGTAGGAAGGATCATAGAGTAATGAAAAATGAGGATTGATGAGGATCCAATGTACATTTATGTAGAAAATTTTTATATGGGAATTATAAAGTAATTTTAAACATCATTAGAGTTTGAATAGGTTTCCCATCCATATTTATTAGAAATGATTAAAAGTTATTAGTTTACAATAAGAATTTTTAAAAGAAAATTAATGTCGGGACTGATAGGAATTTAACCAACTTCATGTATGTGGATGGAATTATGAAATTCAGAAAGGGGATATATATTCCTTATATACATGATAAAATTAGGGATTCATTGGGTAATACACATAGAATTAATATATATATATACACCTTAGTATTATTATGATGTATAGAGATTTGGAGGAACATTTCTGGTGGGATAACATGAATTGGGAAATTGCTGATAATGTATCAAGTAGTTTATTATGTAAATTCATGATCAATGAAAGATGACATCCAAAAGGATTCATGAAAACCCTGATTATTCTGACATTAAAATGGGATGATATTACTATAGATTATTTCCCTAGATTACTAAAAAATCTACGAAATAGTGATGCAATATAGGCAATTTTTTATTATCATTATAATCATCACAATTACTCACTATAAGTGATGATTTTCCTATAGAGAACCTTGAAAGACTCTATATTAATGATGTTTTCAGAAATCATGGAATAAATATTTCAATATTTTCTGATCGTGATAAATTATTTACAAAAAACACTACAAATTTATTCCAAAATATTTGGACAATGAGTTCAATTTCAGTACATCTTATCACACACAAACTGATTGGTAGTATATAAGGAATATTAAAACATTAGAATAAATGATGAGATCATACCAACATGACTATAAAGTTATGAGGGATCAATATCTACATTTTGTATAGTTTTCCTATAATAATAGTTTTCTTTCAAGTATTCAAATGGAACCATATGAATCATTTTATGGAAATAGATGTTGTACACAAACGCGTTGTGATGAAGTTAGTGAAAGAAATATTGTTGGACAAAAACATGTTAAGGAAATAATCAATGAGGTAAATACTCATAAACCCCACATCAATTTAACACAACTTATTCAAATTACCCATTCAAATAATCAAAAAAAGGATTTGGAATTTCATGTGGGGGATCTTGTTTTCTTGAATGTAACTCTATGGAAGGGTGTTATAAGATTTCGAAATAAATATAATCTAAGCCCTAGGTACATTGGTCTTTTTGAAATAATGAAGATAATTGGATATATGTCTTATCATTTGACAATTCTAACTATCCTTTCTAAAGGACACAATTTGATCCCTATCTATTTGTTATGGAAGTACATGCCATACCTAATACACGTCATCGCGTTTGAGTGAATAGAATTGGATCATGATTTATCTTACATTATCAATATTACCCATATTTTGGAAACTATAGAGAAGGTGTTGAGTAATAATATGACTCTAATAGTAAATGTATTTCTGAAAAATCATAAAATTAAAGAGGCGACATGGGAACTGAAGGAATATATGATGAATGACATCACAAATATTTTAATGAGATGACGTTCTGAAAATTTCATGGAAGATATTTTTTGAAGTAGAGAATAATGTAACACCCAAAGATTTTATGGAAAGTCTATATTAAAATTTAATATATTCTATATTTTATGCTTCACACAACACCAAGTTTAAAATTGTAATATATTTTTAAAAATTACCATCAGAATCACAATGTGACCGTTAGGAATAGTAATATGACCAATAGAATATTAAAAACCCCTATGAAATTATAAATATAATTTTGGTATCACATATATAAAAATATTTCACATTATATCATGGAATATGTTAGTAAATTTTTCAAAAATGATAAATTAATGTTGGTATTTTTGTGATGCATAAATGTTTATTCGTAATTTTATAATTAATATAATTGTTTAAAAGTTTTTTTAATTTCATAAAATATATTAAAAAATTATTATATCCTTGTCTTATAATTATAATATAATTTTATAATAACATATTTAATATTTTATTGTTTCATCAAAATAGATAAATATTGAAATTGTTATTTTTCGATTAAATAATGATTTTATTTAAAAATTAAATTTAACATTATTAGAAAATTATTACCATAAAATTGAGTAAATTTTTTAATTATTAATTCCAAAAAATGGTTAAAGTGAAATCTTTCGATTTTTCTTAAATAAAATATGATAATTTACATCATTTAATAAATATATTAATTATTGAGTCATGGATGATATATGGCTAATATCAGCCCATAATCATTAACACTATTTCCATAGCTTAATATATTTGGTGGTATGGTTTAATCTATTCATATTCTTGATCCAAAAAATAAACTAATTAATTAAATACAAAACACCCTCTTATCTTATATAAATACCACCCCTCGTCACCTCTTATCCTCACACCTCCAAAATCATGAAGTAAGTAAAATTTCTCACCAATACTTATCCTAATCCACTCCCCCATATTATGGTGTTACTGGTCTCATCCAATATAACATTTCAAAATTCTTTAAGTATATTCAAAAGGAGAGGAATTAAAGAGGATGTTAAGCACATGTGGAAATGCTTTTGGACATAATGAAAGGGAAATAATCACTCCCATGTAAATGGGTAGTTATCTAAATAATTTATCAATGATTTTATTAGAATATTTACATATATTTCAACACAATGTATATAATATTATTGATTATTTAAATTTATCTCTTACGTTACCATATTATATATTTTATTTAATGGTTTATGATTATTTATGGGGATGTACTATCATGATACCATTCACCATATTACTCTGGACGGTTTAGGAGTAGGTTTACTATTTGGGGATGTTTTTAAAATTTCATATGATATTTTCAATATGAATGTATATTTTTATTATGTTTCAACCAATTTATAAGAGTAATGCGTTGGATATTGTTAGATATTGGTGGGGATAGCTATAGCCCCTTGACACAATGGTAAGTCTCACGAGACAAACTAGACCATATTTTTACCCATATTTATGGTTTCTTGGACAAAGTATTGATATTATTATAATGTTATGAATTATTCATTTTCTTATTACGAAACTAGTAGTTGATATTATTTGTGATTATATGACTAGTATAATATCCATGGTTAAGTTTTTATCTAATCTGGTTGTTAAAAGAATTGAGTATTAGCTTTTATTCTTTCTATGTTAGGATCAAAATTATGTTTTAAGGGCATTTTTTAGTTATTCACCATGATTGTTTATTTATTTTTATTAATGATAGTTTCTGTTTTATTTCTTACCCTTATTAATGATCTGATCTCACCCCTTTATTTGGTTTTCCCCCTATGATACAAAGATATATATTATGATTGACTTGTACATATAATAAAAGTGTTTATGGGTGTTTCCAGTAGATTTTATATCTGGAATTTCAATTCAAGTTATAATTTAATAATTATTTTTTATTTGTTTTTCCAAATTTGATAAACTCTTCAGTTATTTGTGATGATATCACTTGTTCATAGTACCAATATAATTGAGTAAGGCACCAAATCTGGGCTACTCGGTTTGTGTTCATTACGATATCTCACACCAAACATTATTGTTTCCCACTATTGGATCGATTGGCCAATAAATAGTGTCATTCTATAATAGAAAACTAAATGGATATTAAAATTTTCCATTTTCATAACTTATAAAATGAAATATCTTACTCCACATTTCTCTACCATTTAAAAAGTATTTTATTGATTGAATATCTAGACTATCATTTTGGAAACACTATACCCACATCCAATAATCCTTTTCTATTCTAATATACTATGTTATGTAACCATTAAGATCCCGAAAGGGGAGAATATTGAAAGGGTGAGGTAATATTCTCAACTATGCTATCTTAATTCATTTCATCTTATCCCACCTCAATCCTACAATATCAATGAAATTATGATATCATGAAAAGAAAAAATATTTTTAAATGTTATAGTAATATTGTAATATCTATTTTCTACACTCCATTATACCATCTAAAAAATAAAAATTTGAAATGTGTTATATGAGGACTACTACCACCATAATCAATGAAATCCATTTTTCATGACCTCCTTATATGAATTATTCAAAAGGGGTACTCAATGTGTAAATATGATTCGTAAATCATTATTAATATTATAAAAATAAAAACCAATTGAACCCCAATTAATGTTCAATTTAAATGATCAAAATACCCATGTTTATGTATGGACTATTGTCTCTATAAAAGTGACTTATTTATTTTTTGAACTAGATTATTATATTTATAAAAATAACATCAAATATGAATAACCACCCTTAAGAAAGAAAGAAAGAAATAAATTATGATTTTTTCGTATTGATATTGTGCTAAATAATCACTTTCTTAATTATACACACACATAGATTGTAGCTTATCCTTGTTGTAGTCGGTTTAACCACCATCATAAATATGGCCAAAATTTTATTTCATGAATAAATAAAAATATCCAATAATAGATTCGTTATAAAATAACTAAAAAATTGTGTTTTTTGGTTTTATATAAGTTGTTCTTTTATTAATCATATTATTATTGGTCTGGATTCATGTCGGTTACAATTACCAAAACAATATCGTCGCCAACTTTCTCATCACTAATCAATAAAAAAATATATCTGAAATGAAATTATAACATTATAAGTCCTTATAAAAAATAAATTATAGTACCTATAAAGATATTATAATTCTTAAATTTCAATATGTAAAAAATCATTGACACCTTCAATATGAAACCTTTACTAAACAAATAATTATTGAAAATAACATCTGATGATGGGCGTAAAATATATCATACTAATATATTTGTAATACATTTTTTTAAAATTTCTTTATGAAAGGTTATAATTATGAATAATATTGTCAAATTGGTGATTAAGATAAGTATTTTCTATCATAGAGGAGGTAATGGAATTTTCATCCAAGTGGGATTCATATTAAGGAGTTTATCTTAACTCAAATATCATTCTTGAGTCATAATTATTCAATTTGGCACTTATTGTTAAAATATGAGTTTATTATTTTATATGATAAAATTTTAATGTGCTATTTTCTGTTTTTTTATGAATACATTGATTAACTTATTTATTAATAAAATTTCATGATGTAAATAATAATTCTCATTCCTTCCTAAGGAGATCTTGGTCTTATATATCCACATTCAGTACTCAAAAAGTTGTGCTCCCTTATATATGGAAACCCAATTACATTTTATCTAATGTAACCATAATATTTCACTAATACTCTATTCAATATAAAACATTGGTTGCACTTTTTAATGATTTTTGTATTAAAAATGTTATTTCAAAAGATTAAAATGTATTTTACTCCTTTATTAATGATTTTTTTAATATTATTATGTAATTTTTTTGATAATTTTTTTTCAAGGATCTATTGTTGTTGATTATTTTATAATAATAAATTTTCTAAAATTTTTTGAGTTAAATTTTGTGAAAATTTTGTATTGAATGTGATATTTTAGTTCTTCATTTATGATAATGTTAAATATTTTTTTCTAAAATAATTTATTTTACTATTTTAATATCATTTCCATACATATTTATGAAGTATTTATTTCTATTTAAATTATTTTTTATTAATAAAATTATAAATTTTTATATAAAATTATTCTTACACGATTTTTTTTGGTATCACACATTTTCATTATTGAGGTAAATATTAGTGATAACATCTAAAATTTTTGTAAAATCCATTTTTATTTATATGGGTTCTTCATAATGTGATGAATATTTTTTCCATTAGTAAACATATGTAAATATTATTTATGGGATATGTCCATTATATTCTATAAATGGATTCGATATGGTTTTGTATGTCATGAGATAATTAAGCATCGATATGCTTTGATTTATTTTAAAAAATATAGTTATACAATTTCATTTGTTCACAACATAAATCCTTTAAATTGTTGGATTAATTCAAAAATTAAAGGTTGTACATTAATTATTTTTAATAAAATAATGGTTGTTAAAATGTTCATTTATTCATAATATGAATTTTTCCATGATTATATATATGATATAATTTTTTATTATTCTATGATTCAATGAAACTATAAGATTCTATACTCTTTCGATGGTGGTGAAATAGTGTTAAAGGTGGTGAAAATCACGGTGTATTGTGGCAGGTGTAGGGTTATATTCTTGAGTTCCTGATCTTTGCAAAATTTCCTCTTTGATCATCATCGCTTGTCTTTCTAGGTCACTCGATATGGACTTGTTAGCAAAAATATAGTTCAAACCACCCATGCTGATAAATTGTTGTGTCAAATCATTGTCGATCGAGATGTCACTCTATGTGATTCTCTTCATTGAAGGAATGAAGTTGATCCTTCCCAGCTAGGGTTCCCTCTAGAGTGTCCTCTTTATGGGGAGGGGGTACCTTGTGTTTAGGGTTTGAAAAGGAAATACCTAAGAATTCCTTTTTTTAAATGAAATTACACGGCTCTATGTAAGATGCCAATGATTGTGTTTAATTGATCATTTTTGTCATCTCACACTCATATAACATGGTAAATGTTTTATGATTTGATATTTCATTACTTTCTATCATGAATTATAGATAACTTATAAACTTATATTTCATTATTAATTAAATATATCACTTTTTTCAATTTTTATCAAAAGTTTATTATCTACACATTAAGGAAATGTAAATAGTTTCCCCTTACAAAGAGTTTTTCTTCACCCATTTCTTATATTTTTGTGCATATGTCACAGTGGTGAGTATAAAGTATGATATTTCAAGAATAAAAACTTTAATGATTAATTTACTGAGAAATATTCATAAGTATATTAAAGTATGTATCTTATGTAGTTGATCCTCACCAACAAAAAACATTATGTTCATGGTATTTACGATATTGTTTTCAGATTTAATGTTTATGGTTTATAAACAATGTTCTAAAAAGCTATTTTTTGTAACAAACCTGTCCCCATTATCATAGAACTGATGTATACATTATTACATTTTAATAACATTCAAGAAATACCATACTCAAGGGAAAATAGTTTAGTAGTATTGGTTATCATGATTCGTACATGATTACCATATTATATTTTGATACACAAATTAAAAAATAAATTTGTTTCGAGAATATAATTCTTCCCATTATAATATTCATGAGACCATTCATAGAACAGTTCTTTGATTCCTAGGAAAAGAAAAAAATATGGGTGATCTCATCTTCATAATACCGTTTAAGAACAATTAAATATTTCATGAATCATTAAGCATAATAAACAAGGAATTTAAAATAACTGAACCCACGATCGTATTAATAGATTACATAAGTATCGTGAATAGATAAAGAATAATCAACATGTATTGGTAAATAACATAACACAAATTTCATTTAATTAATATCATGACTGTTAAGAGTGATATGGAATAATAAATATATAATTTTAAATAACTAAAAACAAATCTTATTTAAATGATAAATTGACAATGTATATTCCTATTAAGTTATTACAATTGAAAAAATATCATGGAAAATAATAAATTAACTCTTAATGAGGGAAATTATAAATTATTGGATTATTGATCTTAATAATCCTTATACTTCTATTTTCATGATTTTTTATAAGATATTTATAATCAAATTGGTAGGTATACACTAGATACTAATTTTACTAAGGCCAACCATCGAATTCATCTCATGAGTTTACTGATGAATTGAGGGTAATTCTATAACTGGGGTGCACTCAAAATTTTATGTCCAAATAAATCCCCATATATCGAATAATAAATTTAATTAATGAATCTATGTGCCTTAACCTCAATTTTTTGTATTGAGTAAATGATACAACATTACCATTATTTCCAAAGTTAATAAAACAACTTTAAAAGGGAAGTCCATATATGAAAATGGAGTAAAATTTATGAAATAAAAATATATATTTTAATAAAAATATGTATATTTAATAGAAATGTATTTTGAAAAGAAAAAAATCACATGAAAGTAATTATTTCATGAGAAAATAAACAATCAAAATAAAAATTGATATTTTAAAATATTTTTTCTACGTTTGGTAATATTACAATTGAATCCCCTTAATGAATAAAAACTAAAAAAATTACTAATAATTAATAAACTATAATTAATGATAAAAATTCAATGGGATTGTATGTACACCAAAAAAAGTGAATATGTTCACATTAACAAAAATTTAAAAATGAAATAGAAATTGAGATGAAATCCCTTAAAAATATATTAATTTTGTAATTGATATTTAATCAATTAATCGATTAAGTTTATTAAATACAAATGAAATATGTTGAATTGTAACATAATATAATCGAAATTCATTACACACATAGAATCTAATAATAAAAAAATGTTTAATAAGTAATATAACCCAATGAAACAAAATTTTCTTATGAAATTGTCTTCCTATTTGTTATTTTAAAATAAATGTTCCTTGGATGTAAAAATTCAAATTGAAACATAAAATACCATATAGTAATAAATTTTCATGATATAATATAAAAATGAGTATTATTTAATCTATATAAATTAAATTAGGTTCACAAAAATAAACCATGCCTTAGTGAATGGAAATTGAGATGAAGTCCCTTATATCACTCTCCCAATTGTTCAAAATTTATTTAACCTTTTGTATAATATGTTTAATAATTTTATTAATTTAAATGAGGGAAATATTTATATTTATAATATCATATAATATCCTTTTATAACATCTTTTCACCTATATGTTAATAATGATTCATTATTACTATTGATTTTAGTGATAACTTTTTTGTTTTCTTAGGCATTTGTGACGTGAATGTTTTGGTTTTGGAGAATAATATATAGTTCTGTCATCTCCAATAAGATATTAAAATTATAAATATTTTTTATTGGGATAAAATTTTATAACCATTATATAAATTTTAACATAGATATAAGACCACATTGCTTCATGGGGTGGTAGGATGTACATACAAATGAGTGATATTGTTATTTACTTAATGGGTGATATTGTAAAAAATTTGGTTTGATAATAATATTTCATATTCAATATAATTAAATATATATCACATATTTTAATTAAATATATCATCATTTTATCCCACATAAATCATAAGTGAAAAAATAACAGCATCACTTCATGAGGGAGTATTCCACCATAATAACGAGCGATGTTATATTATTTTAAACAGTATGTAATTTTAGATGGTATTTCAAATATTATAAATCAATAAATATTATAATATCATAAATATTATATATATAAATTGAATCCATTGTTATATACAATTGTGAGATAATTTTATTGAAGATGAGTCACATCAGTTTGTGAGGTTTTAGTCCACCGTACACATGATCAATGATTTCATTTCCCATTTCATGGAGGAGGAGAATAATTATGGTTTTTCAATTAACATAATAAAATATATGTAAATAAATTACACTTAATTAATTATACAACAATTATTTATTATTAATTGATGGATATGGAAGATGAAATAAAATAAAAATGGTCATTTAACAGTGTTATCTCTTCTTTGTAAATTTCTTTAAATTACTTCCTAAAATTGATTTAAAAACAATCCAAGGGGTGTATGATTTTGTTAGGGGAGTATAGAAGTTATTTTTGTATCTATTATATGAAATATATTTATTTGGATATATGAATAGTGGAGTAGAGTGAGTGGCCTTTAATTAGTGGGGGAGAGGACACATGTGGAATTTTTTAAAAAATCAATTGCATTCACATTTTTTGAGGAAATAGCACTAAAACATATATATTTATCAACCCTTGGTAATGGTATTGTGAAAATAGGGCCTTAAAAATTGTTTTTAAAATGTGTTTAGTTAATTTTAACCATTATATTTTTAGTTTAAACAACACCCTTGGTAAATGAATTTATACATTAACTATTAAAATCAATCATTAATTATCTTACTGTATATAATAGTAAAAAAATTATATTTCAATTACAAGAAAATATAAATTATTTTAATTCAAAATATTCAGTACATTTTTCAGAAGACAATTTACATAAGATTAAGAATACAATTTAATGTTGAACCAGTATACGCGAGGATAAAGTGAGTTTCCTATGAGAAAATGTTCATAAGTTTTGAGGGTTTTACTATTAAAATTTTACATGATGTTGATTCCAATGATAAAAATTGGATATATTATTTCATAATTGTCATAATTTTACTTTAATATCAATTTATAATATAACTTATCATTTTAAATTATTTAAACAATAATTTTTTATTCTGTAAAAAATAATATTTTTAGCTATTAATCAAGAACTGAAATATTTATGAAAAATCTCAAAAATTCACTGTAATCAAATTTTTATATTATGTTTTTAAATGAATTTAATTTTGTCAAATATATTTTAACAAAGTAGAAAAAATTATTTTAAATTATTTGTACAAAGAATCAATAAACTTTATATCTGCAAAATATCGTCCATTATAAAATATTAATATTTATTTTTTATTATTTTTTATTTATTTCACGTAAATAGATAAACAATATCTTAATAAATTTTTAATTGCTATTAATATTGAGAAAATTAATTTATATGTTATAATTTTATTCTATTCTATGGTTTATTTAAGCTTAGGGTTCCTTTTTCCATAAGCTTTTGAACATATTTTATTTATTTAAAAAGAAAAATATCTTCAATTATCAAGGAGTTACATTCTCATAAAAGATTGGTGTTGCATATATTACACACTACTGAACCCAACATTATTCTTTAAAATATCAGGGTGTTAAATTCTCCAAACCTTTAATAAATTACATCTTATCCATTTGATCTATATCTTAGTAGTCAAATGTTTTGAAATTTAGAAATACCATTTTTGAAAACCCCACAATGTAAATTTTTTAATAATAAATCCTCCTGGTAAAAGGAACAGGGAAATTTGATGGTTATCTAGAATAAAAAATAAGTAGGTATCCTCATTATGGAATATAGGTTGTATTTGAAAATATAGACATGGAATGAAGTAATAAATAGTTATAGGGAATAACTGAGATTATTGATCACAAAAAAGTTAATCGTTAATGGATTGTTAAAGAACTAAAATCCCTAAATCAATTATTATTTAAATGACCATTCGATTTATCATATTTGAATTTAATAGGTTAATTTTTTTATAAGAACATTTTCTTAAAGAAGATTAATTATTTTACTACCGATCTATATAAGAAAATATAATTACATGATAAATATATATTTCATAAGAAAAATTTCATCATTCGGATGGGATTTAATGAATTTTGACATCATATCTTCTTCATAAAAAAAATTTCCCTAAAATGAAATTTTTTGCATCAATCCTGAAAACAATCATTTAATGTAACATAAAATACATAGAAGAGTGAGAATTCCTTTCGTCTATTTATAAATATATTTCCAAACCATTATAGTTAGGCAAGGGTAACCAATCTAATACATTAATATATAAACCTGAAAAGTAACACCACTGGTTTGAAATTAATATTATAAATAAAATATTTTAAAAGAATGATTTTTATCTAGAACGTCACCTAAGACAATGGTAAGTGAAACCCCTATATCAACATTTGGTTATGGGTTCAAGTTCTATATACACACCATATGATATATAAACCTGAAAAGTAACACCACTGGTTTTAAAACCATATTTATATAATTATGATAAAATATTAGAGTTGGGATGAACCAAAATATATACAAAAAAATAAAAAATAAAACAGAATAGTTACAAATAACATTCGTATTATTTATAAGAAATGAAAATGCATTTATTATCAAACAAAATTTTCATATATTGAACCAATGAGTTGTATTCCAATAAATGTTTTTCGAAAATATACTTAATCCTGTTATATTCCCAATTTTGTTAAACTATTGATTTATACGATTAACTTATGACTAAAAACGAACTCATAAACCCATGATTATATAAATAACTCTTAAGTTAATTAATACATATATTATTTTAAAATTTAACACGATCCATAGATGTTTCATGATTCTTAGAACCAAAATTCCATGTCTAAAAATAAATCTGTAATATAATTCTTGAATTAAAATACATAAATAAATCAAAGGTTTAAATTTAACATAGTGGTTTACTTGTTCAATGGTTTGATTCTCTAGATTATAGAATTAACTATAATAATTACAAGGTTCCCCACTTCTATAGAAATGATATATAAATGGATCTATTTGATGATATTTTGTTCTTTGTGTCATAATATTAATTTTTTCCATAGTAATTCAATTCATTATGACCATATTTTCACACATAAATAATTTCACCATTACCTTGAGTCACATTCCATGGAGTATATTTCCACACATATAATTTGAATGAAATTAATCCTTCTTTCCTCTATAGTCTCCATCACGTGAGCTATTTGAAAACTGCATTCTTCTCTTATTTAGAGAGTCTGATAGTTGGTAAAGTTATAGTTTTTTAATAAAATTACAATCATGTTACCTACAATAATTTGACCCATTACTTAAATTTTTCATCCCTTAAACCCCTATTATACCATTTAATCCCCTCATATTCTTACATATCACTTAATTAATAAAAATAAATGGATTTGACTAAAAATTTGAATAAGGAAAAACCTCCTCAAATGTTCTAGATATTATATCATGCTAATACATTCATATAAAGAGATTACTAGTGCACTGATGTTCTATTTATAAAAAGGACCCACCCATAAATACATGTAAACATATTTTCTATTATATTTAATAGTTTATTAAATTCATGAATGAACATTCTTTATCATCAAATATCTGTATTGAGTAAGGGATACATATTTATAATTTTTTTTATCAATTATTCATGTAAAATTAAAATTAAATAATATATTTAAAAAGGTTATATGGTTTAGGAAACAATAATATACATAATACAATAATATTTATCTATAATGTAAATTTATTTTCTAATAAAAAATAATCACAACTTATTATTTCCTGAGAAAGTAAATAATTAGAAACGAAAGTGAGATTCTACATTAATTTTAAAACCTCTTTGGAAAATTTTATATTTTATCCCAATGAATAATATTTTTCAATAAAGACATTAATAATCATGAATAATTATCTATTTATATTAAATGCATTAAATGGGTAGTAAATACACCACAAAAATGTGAACACGCCCATATTAACTAATGTATCTCAATGAAAGTGAAGTTGAGATGAAATACATTTAAATGATCATGATATTGAAGTGAGAATATATAAATGAATAATTCATGTTTTTTATACCCATATAATATAATTTTAAACCAAAAAATATGTTAATATAAATTAATTACACACATAAGATAATAAGATCAATAATAATTAATAATGAGTATAACCCAATGAATAGAAAATGAAATTTGAAATTATTTACCTATTGGTAATTTTTAAGTAAACCACACTAGGATAAAATAATTAAAATTGAAACATTAAATATCAGGAATTATTTTGGACTCATGATATAATTTTTAAATTTGATAGTATATACACCATTTGAAATAAATTATAATTATAAAAATAAAATATTCCTAAATGAAGGGAAATTTAGATAATGGCCCTCACCTCAAACATCCTTTTGGTTGAACATGATTTTACCCGTTTTTTAATGGTATTAGACATGTTATTAAATTATAAAAAACCATATTAATATTTAAAATATAATAAATAGTCCAATTATTACATATTATTACATGTTTGTTAATAATTGTTCATTATTACTATTATTTTTAGTGATAACATCCTTGTTTTCTCATGCATGTTTTTACCTGAAAGTATTAGTTATTTGGAATCTTATATAGTTACATAATCTCTAGAATAATATTAATGTTACAATTTTTTCATCATATTAAATTTTAGAATCATTACTGTAATTTGAACATGGAAAATTGATCACATGACTTTATTTGAGATAATATGGCATACGTATGCTCGATAAACAATATCGGTTCCTTAATAGGTGAAAGGAAAAGTAATTAAGTGATATATTGATTTTATAGATTAAATATTATGATATAAATATATATATCATATGTAGTCATTAAATGTTTTAGTATTATATTATATGTAATGTGTAAGTGAAAATGGAATAAAATTTATTTATGTGGTGGAATCCAATTTAAAATTATACCCATAGACGCGATCCAAAATATTGTTTTTAAAGATAACATTTTAATATGTATATAAGGTTTGAATATAATATTTATATATTAAATTAAATATAATGGTATAGATTTTTTAAATATTCATATAAATTAAAAAATATTAAATTAAACTGAATTTAAAATACAATTTATCATCGTAATTTATTCAAATGATAAATTATTTTTTTAATCTTCATAAAAAATTAAAAAATCCTGAAAAATACCTCGAATTCACTTTAAGATAACTTTTATATTTGGATTTCAGAAAATATTTTTAATTTATCAATTAATGATCCTATAACTTGAAAACCATTAATTTTAAATTACGAAAGAAATATGCTATTAAATCGTTTCCTAGAAGAATACAGTTCATTAAAAAACGTTTCTTTTTCATTTTAAAGAATCTTATTTTATTTATAATAAATATTTAACAACAATATTTATAATTTTTTAGTAATATTTATAACCATAAATTTTAAGTCTAGGTTAAAATGGTATACTCTATTATATGTACATTTATACTTGGGGTAGTCTGTTCCACAATCTATCATAGATATCAAATTTATTTAAAAAGAAATTTATAAAAAATTCACTAGGTATTACATTATAACCTAATATTAGTGTGGTCTATCTAACCCAAACAAAAATAAATTTAAAATCAGGGGGTGTTACGTGTTTATCATGGAAATTCTAATTTTTAATCAAAGTTAATGTTCATTGAATTAATTTTTTACACAATAATGAAGAGTGTAGGTTTGGGGAACCTCGCTATATTCTTATAAGATTCATGGGACATATAAATCCAATATTTTTTAATTATGGATCAACAAAAGACAACACAGTCTATAGTATTATACAGACAAAGGGAAACCTTAAAAATTTATCCCAACAAAAAAACTTACCTAGATGAATCCAAGTAACTCAAATCTCAGTACAAATGATATTATCCAAACATGTTATACAATATACCTATAAAGATCTAATGATCCTATCTAAATTACTACCACAAATTGAATGGATAGATACAATATAATATCAATTATAATTGTAACATCCTCGGTTAATAATGAAATGTGACTTTTTCTTATTTATTAATATTTTTGAATTAAATATTAATTTTATATTATAGGGGATGCTATATTCGATGGAGTGCCGGATAAGCAACAACGGGTTTCTTTGAACTGTTACGTTGCACAAAAATAATATAATATTACTATTTTAAAATGTAGTTAGTGCCTAATCATTGTATTGGAAAGAATGAATAAAACTAAATAAAATATGATTATACATGTTTGTTAAATGTTTTTAGACTTATCCATTAAATTTTAGAGGCTTGAAATGTGAATGAATCCAATTTTAAGCATATATACTCTAATATTCTTTAAAAGATCGATTTACCTTTTTTGATAGTGAACCCTTTTTAAATGTATGTTTTCACTTTTATATTTTATATTTGAGAAATCAATATTATTATTTATAATCAGGAAAAAAAACTATTTTTGATGAAATTTTGGTAATTTTCTCATAATCATTATTTTTTAATGAAGAGTAAAAAATTCCATATTTAAATTCAAAACTGCCTTTTAATCTAATTTATTTATATTGTTATATTATTTTATTAAGGGGTTTTAAATTGTAACTAGAATATATTTTTACCATTTAATCAAATTTTGGTTATTGGATGTAATTTCCAATTAAAATTGGACATAAACAACTGTCAATCTTTTCATAGTTATTTGGTAAAAACACGCTTTTTATTTTGACAATGGGAATTAATTTTAAATTAATTTATCCCACTTATATGTTTTGAATTTATTAAAATGGATTCCATATTTGGAATCAAGAGGTCCATAATTTTTAAATAGTTATCTTATATTTTTTGACATTATGAATTTTTATTTCAGTAAGTATTTTATTTACCATGGTTAATAGGTAAATTTGGTAATTAAGGGTAAAAAAATAATATTATAATAATATTAAATTACCTAACATGTGTCCTAATCCTATTGGTTTATACATATAGGACCATGGGGATCCTTGGGTTAATTTTCGGACCCCATTGGGCCACTTGGTAGTGATAATGACACTTTATTTTAATTAACTTAATGTAATGGAAACAATAACATAAACAAATATATTTTCATAAAGCAATTTTAACAGGGATTTATATAATTTATCTCTTAGAATATAAATATTAATTTGAAATCTAAAATAATTTCCTACATCATGGTATTTCTTTAATATTTTTTATACACCAAATAAATAAAATTATTTATGAAACAATAATGATGCAGTGTTTACCTCATTAATAAATGATTGAAATAAATAAATTATAATGAATAAAATAATTTCTAAAACCTGTCAAATTCTTATTGGATGATTTTATTTTTACCACGAGTCATCATATATTTGACTTTAATATGTTTGGGAAATTTTGGAAAAAATTAAAATATAATAAACTAATATTTTCACACAATCCTAAAGAGCCCCTACCCCCCCTATAAAAACTATCATATCTAAACCATTACTCAAACCTCTCAATCCCATTTTATTTTCCATATTCTACCCAATTAATCTCCCTACATCCCTATATTACTCTTATTTGACTTCCCATAGGAATAAGGCAATCCAAGTAAACCTTTTGGATCAAACCAAAATAAGATACCTGATTTAATGATAATGTCTTCTCCTAAGTTCTTTTGTTCTATTTTCCTTATCCAAACCCATAAACTCATTTAATTCATTTAATTTTTTACAACACCTGTATCCTTAATATAAAAAGTTGTTGTTATGTGAATTATTTTAATTACACTTACATAAAACTCCATCTAATGGGTAAAAAACATACTGTTTCTGTGGATGGTGCAATAACGCCTCAAAAAACGATGATTGTTCAATTATCACCTTCTACCACTTATGGCTGCCATTAATATGGAACATTACTTATATATGATATAAATGTTTTTTATTTTTTCTTTATTCTTATGTATTTTAAATTTATATAATTACATAATGGTTTCCATTATGGGTAAACACGATAATTTCTTTTTAGGAAGTGCGGACTACTGCCCCATCATAGTGATATGACACTTTAATACCATATGTGGGACATATAAAGGATGGTTTTAATGATATAATATGTGATATTATGATAAAATTATAATATACCTATGTATCATTATGTTTTTATTCCATTAAATATGAAATAAAAATGAATGTAGCTTTCATGCGTATGTATGGCTTACCGTCTCCATGAATGGTGCATTTAATTTATTATCTCCAAATGTTATTTACTATTATAAATACACATATATAATGGATATATATGATATATATGATATCTAAATCATGAATATCATTCTATATATAATTTTATTTTGACCACATTATCATCTTTTAATTATAAGATCTTCATTTTTTACTCATGTACCAAATATCGACAAAATGACCATTATTAACATAAATGATTACATAATGTTTATAACATGGAAATAAGTAATATAAAAGGAATAATAAAATTGAAAAAATGTTCTTAATAAAGTAGAAATTAAATTAAGTTTATTATTTAGGATATTAAAGAACAAACTGGTCAATTCAGACACGACGTATGGGTCTTAGTATCAATCTTCTTTCATTGAAGCATGTATTGTTTTATTCACAACATTCTTTTATACACTGTATAAAAATCTTTGACTATTCATTTCATTCAAAGAGAATTTTTTTCTATGAGTTTTTTTACTAAATGATAAAAAGAATGTTTTTTAATGTAAGTGGTGATAACGACCTTTCCGCCCAGACGAGTATTATTTGATCTTTCGCTTCCTTAACAAGCCATAATGTTTTTAAAATAAAAATAAATACCATATTCTTTTTTTAAACTTTTGGTATTGAAAATGATTTTTTGATTTATTATTTCAATATCTTGTTCAATATCTTGAAATTAAATATTGTTATTTCAATTTGGGAATGTTATCTTTCTTTTATGCTTATGTTATGTGTTGTGATTATATTATAGTCCATATGCGCTGTTTTCATATATGGGTGGTTCCGTGATAAACCTAGGGTTGGTGAGCCCGAGATAGCTCTCCAATTCATTGAGTAACATGATGGAGGTAAAAGTGAAAGTTTCTCCTAAGAGATTTTTGGAATATACTATGATGAATATTCCAACATAACTCCCTATGCAGTTGTGCTAACTATAATGTATGTATGATTTGGATGCCAAAAGATACCTTTATGATTTATGATTTCAATGTGTTATTCATAAATCTTATTATTTCATGAGATATGTTAAATAGCTTTTATTATGTATGTATTTATGAACTAATGTTTGCTTTCTTTGTTTTATAACCCTTACTAAACTTTTTATGCTCATCCCATGTTTCTAAATGTTTTTCATAGGACATAAATACTGATTCGATCAAGGATGGGATTAAGTAAAAGTCATGATGTCTAAAACATGGAACGAGATATGACTCTTTGTTTTCAAGAGTTCTTATTTTAGGAAAAAATTTGAAATTGAGTAGAAGTGTCTACTTTGTAATTTTTGTGATGTAATGTAATTGTTATGGTCTAACTCTCTAAAAATATAATCCTGAAAAGATCCTCGATGTGAATTATTAATTTAATTCAAGATTATGTAATGTTTTAAAGCTGAGCCCTTATAGTTGGTATAAGAGGTTGGTTTAGATAACATTAGAAGGTAGAATATTATTAAATTAATGTCCATAAACTACATTATTGTATGAATGAAATTATATCTTATTTCCAGTTTACCATGTTGCTTCACATAAGAAATTTTTATGTTCAGAATGGTTTTCTACAGAGGAAATCTGGAATCTATGATTGGATGACATCAGGAAGAAGAGGACCTTCCAAATCGATAACCATAGATGGTCAGAATCAGAACTGAACAATTTTTTTCAGTGATGGAACAGTTGAATCAGGCTATAAATGGTGGTGATATCCATAAACGATATCATCCAGATCGACCATAAAGGATCATGTCAGTAGTAAATCATTTTGTGAGGCAATATCCCCCATCATTTAGAAGATCATCTCACCATGTCCTAGTAGAAAGGTGTATTAAAGCACTGGATATGATTTTTTAACTCAGGATGTGGTCAAAACATCATAATGTTAGTCTTTTTGTTTACCATTTTGAAGTTGAATCCTATTAGTGGTGGTCTTTGGTGAAAAATATCCGGGATAGTGAAAAGGTTGATGCTCTATACTGGGATGAATCCAAAGGTACATTTCTTGAGAAATTTATTCCAAAGGTGGTTACTCTTAGGAAGGAAAAACAATTCTTGGAATTGAGTTAGAATGATGACTCAACGGCTGCTTATGAAGCAAAATTCCCTTCACTAGAAAGGCATTCTCCAAATTATATACGAGATATTGATAGCAAAATCGATCATTTTTACTCAGGATGAATGCCAAATTATCAAAGGGCTTTAGGTTCTCATGTTTTCAAAAGTTATGAAAACTAGTTTGATGGGTAGAGAAGGTTGAAATGGAGTTTTCCGATGATCATGTTTTCTTTGAAAAATAATAGAATAAGAGGTCAATGTGGAAGAATAAAGGGAATAAATTTTCAAAGATGTCTAATGGTAGGAAATATAAGTTTATAGTTTTTTGAAATTGTGTTAGAAACAATGATGGGGAATTTATTTGGAATTTTATTAAGCTCTAATGATGTGGTAAAATGGGACATAACGATCCTCATTGCACTGAAATAGAGTTTTGTAGTTGTAAGACAATATCTGATTTACTGTTAGTAAAATGTTTTAAGTGTAATGAAATAGGCCATTATTCAACTTAGTGTCCAATGAAGAACTCAACTGAGGGATACAAACCCTACTACAATCAGAAAGGGGTGGTAAAAGCCTTTGAAAATACTTCAGCAGATATCGGTCCATCAAATGAAGTTGTATCGGGTATACTGTTTGTTTGTTCAAATTCTACCTATGTGTGGTTTGATTTAGGGTATACAAATTTTTTCATATTTATGAATTTTTCTTGTAAATTGGGAATTGCATCTCATGATTTGAATAATGAAATTAAGGTAAAAACATTGTGGGGAAATTTTAGATAAAAATAAATCATAAGAACCTTCCTGTTAATTGTGTGTGGAAAGAATCTACCTGAAAAACATATAGTTTTGCCTCTAGTAGAGTTTGATGTTATTTTGGTTATGTATTGGCTTTTTTATCATCGTAATATTGACTACAAAGCTAAAGAGGTTTGTTTTTAGAAATAATTTCGGTTTGTGTGCAAGAATGAACCCTTATTTTTGATAACATGTTAGGATGCTGAGAAACTAGTAAAAGATGGAAATTAATGTTACCTTGCAAATATCATTTAATAAAATGGAACTATACAGATTAATAATTTATCAGTTGTAAATGAGTACCTTGAAGTTTTTCTAGAAGAGTTTCCTGGTATTATACCTGATCGAGAAGTTGAATTTATTGTTGACTTAGTTCCTGATGCTAAGAAAATTTCCGAACCCCCTTATCGAATGGATGAAATTGAAATTTTATAGTTAAGGAAGAAATTATAGGATTGGTTAGATAAAGGATTCATTCGAACTAGCACATCACCATGGGGTGATCCCGTCTTTTTTTTTAAAAAGAATGATGGTTCAATGAGTCATTGAAATTATTATAGATCATTTAATAACATCACTTTAAAGAACAAGTATCGTTTTCCTTATATCGATGATTTTTTTGATCAGCTATAGCGAGCTCAGTATTTTTTGAAGATTGAATTGAGTTTGGGGTACCATTAGTTAAAATTAAAGGAATCGGACAATCCTAGGACCATGTTTCATACTAGATATGGCCATTATGAATTTGTGGTTATGCCTTTTGGTTTAACCAATGCACCTGCTTTATTCATGGACCTCATGAGCATAATTTTTCTTTAGTTCTTGGATAAGATTTTGGTTTTTTTCAACGATAACATTTTGGATTATTCTAAAATTTAAGAGGAGCATGAAAGTCATTTATGGGTTTTCATTCAAACCTTAAAAGAAAATAAACTATTTTGGAAATTTAGCAACTGTAAGTTTTGGTTACATAAAATTTCTTTCCTTGGTTACATTGATTAAAAAAATTGCACAACTGCTAATCCTACAAAAACAAAAGTTGTTGATGAATGGCCAAGACCCACAAATATAACCGAGATTCATAGTTTTCTTGGTTTAACAGGTTATTGCAGGAGGATTTTTGAGAATCATGAACGGTTATCTAGACCACTAACTAATTTAACTCGAAAAGGTGTTATGTTTGTTTAGAGAAAAGAATGTGATGATTGTTTTCAAGAATTGGAAATAAAATTTTTGAATGATATAGTTTTGGAAATACCTTCCAAAAACAGTGAGTTTGTTTTTTATAGTTATTCTTCTTTTAAAGGACATGGTTGTGTCCTTATGCAGAATGATCAAGAAATTGCTTATGCTTCACGTTAGTAGAATTCTCATTTGTTAAATTATCCTACACATGATTTGGAATTTTCTTCTGTTGTATTTACTTTAAAAATATGGAGGCATCATTTTTATGGAGTAAAATGTGAAATATATACCGACCAGAAAAGTCTGAAGTATATATTCACTTAAAAAGATTCAAACATGATACATAGGAGGTGGTGGGGATTAATCATGGATTATTATTGCCTTATCCATTCCATTTAGGAAAGAAAAAAAGTGGCAGATTCTTTGAGTAGAAAATGTAATGCTTCATTAACCATGCTATGTTTGGAACGAGATCCTTTGGCTTTTTATTTGAAGAAAATTGGAATAGAAGTTGTTGGTGCAATAAATTCTTCAATTTTTTTTTCAGCTGTTAGTAAAATCATATCTATCAGACAGAATAAATCGAGCGCAGAAGGAAGACAGTGAGTTGTAGAAAAATGGTAGAGTTGGTTCAAAAGGGTAAATTTGTTGGATTTAACATTGATAATGATTGTGTTTTGAGATTTAGAAATAGATTATATGTGCCTTGGGATTCACAGTTAAATAATGGCTTGTTATGTGAAGCTTGTTGTTCCCCATTTTCAGTTCATCTTGGACGTACCAAGATGTACAATGATCTTTGATAGTATTACAATTGGGATTTAATGAAAATAGATATTGGTGATTTTACTGGGAAGTGTTTGACTTTTCTGCAGGTTAAAGCAGAGCGACAGTTACCAAAAGGGATGCTTCAGTCTTTACTAGTGCTAGAGTGGAAATGGGAAAATATATCCATGGAATTCATTGTGGGATTACCAAAGACATCTAAAGGTAATAATGAAATCTGAGTTATTGTAGATCAATTGACTAAATCTACTCAATACCTTCCAATTCGAGATACTTTGTCTCTAGATAATCTTTCTTGTTTGTATATTAAATAGATAGTTTGGTTGCATGGTGTTCCTCTCTAAATTGTATATGATCATGATCTCATGTTTACTTCTAACTTTTTAAAATGACTTCAACAGTTATTGGGTATTGAATTAAATTTTAGTACATCCTTTCATCCGTAATCAGATTCATAGTCAGAGCAAACAATTCAGACCATGGAGAATATGCTACATGCTTGTTCAGTAGATTATCAGGGAAGTTGGGACCAAAATATTTCATTGGTGGAATTACCTTATAATAAAATTTTTCATTCTAGTATACAGATGGATTCATTTGAGGCATTATATGGAATGTTTTGTCAAACTCCAGCTTTTTGGGCTGAATTAGGGGAAAGGAAGATGATGGGAAAATAATTGGTAGAAGACATGGCAGAGAAAGTTCGGTTGATTCAGAATCTCGTGAGAGGATCTCAGAATAGGTAGAAAATTAATGCGGATAACCGAAGTAATGATCTCTCTTTCGAGGTAGGTAATCATGCCTTTCTCAATGTTTCTCCCAGAAAAGTGTGATGTTTTTTGGTATGAAAGGAAAGTTGAGTCTTAGGATCATTAGATATTATGAAATCTTAGATAAAGTTGGATCAGTTTCATACAAAGTGGATTTACCTCCAAATAAATCCTATGTACATAATTTTTTTTCATGTTTTAATGTTAATAAAGGATATGTCGGATCCATCTCATGTTTTGAGCCTAGATGTAGTTCAGTTGGAACAAAATCTCTTTTATGAAGAAAAACCTGTCTGGATTCTTGACCGAAGAGAGCAAGTATTACGGAATAAGGTAATTATTGAGGTAAAGGTTTTTTTTTGAAAAAACCATATGGTTGAAGAGGAAACGTGGGTATCTGAAAATGCTATGAGGTACATATACCCCCATTTATTTAATAAATGAATAAAATTGTGAGGAAACAATTTTCAAAAGGGGGTAAGGATGTAACATCCCAGGTAAATATTGAAATATGACATTTTCGTATTTATTAATATTTGTGAATTAAAAATTAATTTTAATTTAAAGGGGATTCTATATTCGATTGTGTGCCTGATACGTAAAAAAGGGTTTCTTTGAAATCATACATTGCACAATAATAATATAATATTATTAATTTCAATGGTATTTAATGCTTAGCTATTTTATTCAAAAGAATGAATAGAACTAACTAAAATATGATCATACATGTTTGTTAAATGTTTTTCATTTATCCCATAAAATTTAGAGGCATAAAATGATGACGAATCCAATTTTATGCACAAATAATCTAACATTATTTAAAAGGTTGATTTACGCCTTTCGATGTCGAACCCTTTTTAATTTTTTTCTTTTCACTTTTATCTTTTATTTGAAAAAAATATTATTCATTCGAATCAGGATATCAAAATATAATTTGGATGAAATTTTGGTATTTTTCTGAGAAATTACATTTTTACTGAATAGTGAAAATACTGTATTTAAATTTAAAATTACCTTTTAATATAATTTTATTATATAGTAAATATATATTTTAATTAGTTTTAAACTATTATTAAAATAAATTTTTTCCATTTAATCCAATTTTTATCATTGTATGTAATTTCCCCTTGAAATTGGACATAAACAAGTGTCAATCTTTTGATAGTTATTACATAAAAAGTGCATTTTTTTGACAGCGGGAATTAATTTTAAATTAATTTCAGCCTATTCTGTGTTTTGAATTTTAAAAAATAGATTCAATAATTGGAACCAGGAGGTCCAAAATTTTTAAATAGGTATCTTTTATTTATATAAATTATGAATATTTACTTCAGTAAGTGCTTTCTTTACCACGGTTAAAAGGTAAATCTGGTAATTATGTGTAAAATAATATTATAAAAATACTAAATTACCCTAACATTATTCCAAATCATATTTATTGATACATATCCGACCATGGGAATCTTTGGGTCTATTTTGGGACCCCATGGAGCCACTTGGGAATCATAATGACACATTATTTTAATTAACTTAAATTAAAGGCAAAAATGAAGAAAAAAATATTTTAGTAAATAAATTTTTACATGGGTTTATACAAGATATCACTTCAACTATAAATAATCATTTGAAATAAATCATATTTCCTACATCATGGTCTATTTTTATAATTCTTAGACATCAAATAAATTAAATTATTTATGACACAATAATGAATGAGTGTTTACCTGATTAATAAATGATTTAAATAAATAAGATTATAAAGATTAAAATAATATCCAAAACATGTCGAATTTTTATTGGATGATTTTATTTTGACCATTAGTCATAATATCATATTCTTTAATATGTTTTGGATATTTGCAAACCGATTATAATTATATCATAACATAATATTTTCGCACTTTCCAAATGAGCCCCTCCTCCCCCTTATGAAAATTCCCCATCACTAACCAATTACTCAAACCTCTCAATCCCCTTAGCTCATACATCCTCTGCTCAATTATGCTCCCTAAATCCCACTATTACTATTATAATCCTTCCACTAGGAATAACTAAATTCAAGTAAACCTATTGGTTATACCAAAAGGAGATACTAGATTTATAGTTAGTGTCTTCACATATGTTCTTTTGTTTTATTTTCCTTCTCCAACCCCATAAACTTTTTATATTACTTTATATTATAAAAAACTAATATCCTAAATAAAAAAGGATGTTTTTATGAGAATTATTCTAACTAAACATACACACACCTCCATCTAATGGGTAAAGGACACACTGTTTCAGTTGGCGATGAACTAACACCGCATGAAATGATGATTTTTCAATTATATCCTACCACCTCCTATGGTTTCCATTAGTATGGAAATGTATTTATATATGATATATATTATGTTTATTTTTATTTATTCTTCTATATTATTGATTTATAACATTCCATTATGGTTTCCCTTAGGGGTAAACGCGGTAATTTCATTTTAGAAATTGTGGACTACCGCCCCCTCAAAGTGATATGACTAATTAATTCCATATGTGGCACATATAAAGGATGGTTTTAATTATATTATAAATGATATTATACTATAATATTAATATACCTATGTATAATTAGGTTTTCATTCCATTAAATACAAAATATAAATGGATGTAGCATTCAAGCATACATACGACTTACCATTTCCATAAACCATGCACTTCATTTCTTATCTCCAAATGTTATGTACTGTTAAAAATAAATATATATAATAGATATATATGATATATATAATATCTAAATCATGAATATAATCACGGAGATAATGTAATTTTGACCACATGAACAACTTATAATTATAAGAAGTTGATTTTTGACTCATGTAGCAAATATCGACAAAATGACCATTGTTAACTTAAATGATTACATATTGTTTATAACATTTTAATAAGTAATATAAATGGAATAATAAACATGAAAATTTTTATTAAGAAATTATAAATTATCTTTTTTATTATTATTTTTGGATATTAAAGAACAAACATGTCAATTCAGACATGAGGTATGGGACATAGTCTCAATCTCTGTTCAATGAGGCATATATTGTTTTATACACGACCTTCATTTATACGATGTATAAACACCTTTTAATTTTCATTTCATTCAAAGGGAATACATTTCTACAGGGAATTTTACTAATTGAAAAAATAAATCTTTGTTTTTAACATACGCAGTGACAACGACCTTTCCGCCACCATGAGTATTATTTATATTTGGCCTCCTTTTAAAAGATGTAATGTTTTTAAAATAAAAATAAATACCATATACTATTTTATGTATTTTGGTACTGAAAATGGTTTTTGGATTTATTAATTCAAAATCATGTTCAATATCTTGAAAAGATATATTTTTATTGCAATTTAGGACTTTTAACATTTCCTTTATGGTTATGTTATGTGTTATGATTATATTACGGTCCTTGGGAATTGTTTATGTATATGGGTGGTTTCGTGATAAACCTTGGGTGGGTGAGCCTGAGATAGCTCTCTAATGCATTGGTTAACCTGAAGGAGGTAAATGTAAATTCTTCTCCTAATAGATTTAAGGAATATACTGTGATGGGTATTTCTACATAACTCTCTTTGTAGCTGTGTTAGCTATAATGTGTGTATGATATGGATGAAACAAGTTACATTTTTGATTTATGATTTCAATGTGCTATTCATAAATTATAAAATTTCATGAGGTATATTAAAGAGATTATGTTATGTATGTATTAATGAACTAATGTTTTTTTCCTGGTTTTATAACCCTTACTGGGCTTTTTATGCTAATCCCATGTTTCGAAATGTTTTTCACAGGACTTAAATATGAATTGGGTTAAGAATGGGATCAAAAAAAAGTAGTGCTGCCTAAAACATAGAACTGGACAAGAATTTTTTTTCAAGAGTTTTTTTTTTGAAAAAATGGAAATAGAGAAGAAGTGTCTACTTTGTAATTTTTGAGATGTAATGTAATAGCTATGGCCTAACTCTCTAAAACTCTAAACCAGAAAATCTCCTCAATGTGAATTATTCATTTAATTCAAGATTATGTAATGTTTTAAGGATGAGTCCTTATAGTAATGAATCAATAAAATTTTAATCTTTTCTTTTATAATCATTATTAAACCTTGGGTATATCCCCATTAATCACTAGAGGATTATAAGATGAGGTGAGGGATGGACCCAAAATATGGCGGAATGCATTTGTAAAATGAAAATTTTAAATTTAAATTTTAATATAATAATGAAATAGTCAATTTATAAAATATGGATGCATGATAATGTTAAATTTCATACAATAAGGATAATTTATACATCTAAAATAATCTAGAAAATTGAAACAATCAACAAGAATATAATCATATCCAAAATAGCTAGGACCCTATAGGGATCACCATCAACCCATATTAAATTTCCAAATAAAAATACATCGCCACTAATGAACATTATTTAATTGATCCCATCAAATGAACCAAACATCAGAAAATGAATATATATATATATATATATATCTGTGTGTGTGTGTGTGTCTACATATTCATTCTGATTCATATATATATTGTGAGTATACACATATTGAGTAAATATTTTCCCATTTTTTATAGTAGTTCTATGCAATCATAATACAAACATGCCAGTTTGATATAAATATTAAAAAAATAACATTTAAATTAAAAAATAAAACATTTTTAAAATATTTAGACTCAACACTAAAATGGATTTTATCAAAATTATTAATAAGAAATTATATTAATGTAAATAAAAATAGAAGATAAATAAAGAATATGTTTTATATCGTGATAATATATAATAGAATGAATACATATGGGACTAATGAAAATGAACCTCGTGGTTGTGTATTAATCAAGTCTATAATCGATACATATCCTCATCCACACCCATGTTCACCCAATCCAATATGCAGAGTAGAATCAGAAGCACATTTTGATGGTTGTACTAAATCATATGTGAAAAAGATATTAAAATATTCCACATCAGCTAGAAAGAAAAACTATTCAAGTATGGGAGAAAATGGGTAGAGTGAAATAATTTCTTAAAAATATACTTGTCCTAGAATCCCTCTTAGTGGTATCCCATGACGTTATTTATTAATTAAGGGGTTATATTTATTTAATATAAATTTGATAAAATAAATACTTAATAAAAATAAATCTATAATTTTTAATAATATCATATATGTTAATTTTAAAATACATTGGGAATTCATGTGGATGGTAGAGAGACTATATAATAAAGGTACTTTGGACCAAACCAAACACTACTATAATCAATTGAAATTTATTCTAATAATATATTTATAATTATTTATACTTTTTATCTAAAAATTCCATGAAAACTATGGAATGAAATTAAATAAAATTCAATGATGTGAGTTTATTAAACCACATTGTGTACACATCATTACATAATAATATAATTTATAAATATTAAAAAATTCATTCCACATGGCAAGGAAAAAGAAAAAAAAACTTTTTTTATCATCAAAATATAAATTTTCAAGTCAAATAAAAACAATAATATATTATAAAAAATTAAAATATGTTATAACCAAAGGTTAAATGAATTATAGAGGAGGTATAGAACCCTTACATAATGTTTTTTAATAAAACAATAATACAAGTAAGAAAACCACAAAATATATCCTCGATAACTATTTAAACAATCACACATCCTAAAAATTTAAAAAAATAATATTTAATAATTTTGAGAAGAATAAAAACTATAGAAACCATACTAAGAAACTACCCAGTGGTTAATGTTCTTCTCTTGACTGTGATGGACCAAAATAGGATCCCCAAGGACCTATAAAAAACAATATCTATCATTTTTGTGGGGGTTTCACTATATTTCTATTAATATATGAATATAAATCCTTATAATTTATGAAAAATAAAAATATATTTTTTTTAAACTATAATAATAACAAGACAGTGGGGTTGAAATACATAATGAGGGCGAAGGAGGATTAGAAGAAACCATATTAATCTATGCTTCGATTCATGGTGGTAGTTGAGGAATTATGTAAAAAGAGTGGAGTTTGATGAATATAGAAAACCAGGCAAATTATTATAGAAATATTACATTAATATATCGATTTTAATATTAAATATAAAAACAATTCACAAAACCCAATGACCTAAATGTTTAGTTTCTAGTATATTAGCTTCTTTAACATTATAATCTAAAAATACTTATTAACAATTGAACTACTCTAGAATATATCTGAAGCATTCCATAAGATATAAATATATTCATTACATGGTGAAAATGAAAACATTAGGAATTAGTGAGATAAATTAAAAAATTGATCGAAACCCATCAACATGCCATTAAGGGTCAGATCATAATCTTACTAAAAAATGAGGGTTTGGGATATATTTATTATTAAAAATATATTTAATATAAAGGATTTGAAATAATTAAGGATAGAAACATATGTGATATAGATTAAAAAAATATTAAATGAAAAGTTTGGGTAGAATGATGAAACGTTAATAATGATTAATTCATTATAATTATATGTGTAATATTATTATGTAATAGTATGACATAACCATTGTCATATAAAACTTATATCAAGGAAAACCACCAAGAAATTCATCTCAATGTAGGCAAGGGATAACCATGAATGAGCCTTTTGGGGCTTGGGATAATCATCATGTTTACTTTTGGTCCTGGGATACAATATTTTGTATACCCCATGGCATTGTAATTTATAAAATATTGAATTTTTTTAAAAGGAAAAATCAATTCCTGGTAGTGTTTGCCCCCACAACACGTAGACTAAAAGAACAATGATTACTTATGAGTATTATAACATAGCTATTAAATTTTAATCTACGGATATTATTAAATAATTTATGAAATATATATATTGTTCTTAATCAATATAAACATATTGATAAATTCTTGGGAAATAAGCCCTCAATTTTTTAATGGATACTTCATTAAACAAAAATATGTTTCCATGAGAGCTGGTTTATATTACTTTATAAATTAAATAGTTTATAATTAATTTATGGGACTTTTAGAAATTTTATAACAAAAAGTAAAGATCATTATTTAATCATCACTATAAAAATATTTTTTGTGATATTTGTGAATTTTTTGAAATGTTTTATTTTTATTGACTTTTGAAGTTCATTGAATTTACAAACACGGACATTTGATTTCATTAAATAAATTTATTTAAAAGATATACTATATTTCAAATTTTTAATTAATTATATATATTAAATATTTCACTTATAATAATAAAATTAATTACATATTAGTTATCAATTTTATTGATTTCAGTATATGTTTATTTTTTTTCTTAAAAAATGCATCTTTTTAGAATGTGATAAAAGTGGATACAAATTATCAATTTTAATTAATTAGTATATGCCATTTATGGTAATATTTAAATTAAAATAATATAATATAAATCTATTTATATGAAATTAAAATCATATAGTTTATTTTTTTAGTTTTTTTTATTGAAAATAAGATCATCTATTTCTTTAAAAATGCATTTCACAAAAAACTGTTTGTAACATGCTTTGAATGTTTACATTATATTTAAAATATTGTACTTCTTTCAATTGAATATGATAAAATGGATTCATTATTTTGAAACAATATAATACATATTAGGTAAAAAAATTAAATTATTTTTGGAAATAATTAAAAGTAAAATTAATAATAAAAAACTTGTTTTGTGGTGAAAAAAAAATATGAAAATAGAGTAATGTTATAGGTAAATGGGATAAAATGTTTGAAAAATGTTTCTACATGAATTTTTTAGTTTTTGATAGAACATATCACCCATAAAATACATTATTTGTCATTTTCTTAAGAACATGTCTTGAGGGTTACATCCTTTTATTGAGTAGTTTTGGGTATTTACAAAATTGTCACCCCTATCACTTATAAAAGGACACAGACTCTCTACTACCATAAACTCATAACTATTTTATTCATCCATGAACAACCCAAAAACAATAATTAATTCACACCTTATTACCTATGTACCTTTTATGAATCATAATTCTTATCTATTGAGGCTTTTGGTAAAATCCTAAGTGGTGGTCCAGAGATGAGGTATCATTTATAATAGAGTATCTTTGTTTTATTTCTTTTCATCCATGTACATAAAATTATACTTAATCATTAAGGTCTAATAAATAATTATCACCCCTATATGGTGATTTTTAGGCAAATGGGATGACCAATATCTATATCATCTTCCATCAAATGGGAAACAACACCATCGTTTTTGTGTACGATAGAGTACATCATCATTAAAAAATGTAATTTGTTTTCCGTCATTGCCTCTTATTGGTATTTACGATGATGGATTTAGAATTTATATATGATTTTAAAGACATATTAATCATTTTAGTAATTAATATATCATAACATTGTTACCTTAAAAATACCATTCATGGGTATGGAAGACTACCGCCTTGTAAAGAGATATGATTCATTTTTTTATTATCATAAACATGGATAGTCTATGTAAATGTATTGAAAGAAATAATATGGAATTTATGAAATAATTATGATTTTATAATGGTAAAATTCTTATTATCTTTTTTGTCTCATTATCATTGAAAATGGATAATTTAATCAAGTTTACGTAGGGTGAACTGTCTCCATGATTGTGACGTGCTTTAATTATCATTACCAAATTTTATGGCCAATTTAAAATGTAATTTTTTTATAAAATTAATAATTATGAAATTATTATTATTATATATATTATTAATTAATAATCTACTTGACCTTATTCAACATGTCAAAGTAATTTTTTATATGTGAGTCGAACATGATCAAAATGTTGGACTTCTACCAAAATTTTAATGTAATGGAATATAACATTATAATAACTAAAATAAAAAAATAAAAAAATTTAAAATGATATTTTAAATTAAATAACTAACATATGATTATTATTCTAGAAGATAATGAATGCATGTGATTTATCAGGCCAGAGGTAAGGGATCTCCCTAAACCACCCTTTCACATTAGTTATGACAATTCTCTATCTATCACACTTTATCTATCAAATAAATGTTGTGTAATTATTATAAACTTTGTATATATGTCTCTCACATATATACCTAGTGTATTACCCATTATGTTAGTTTATTAAAACAAGAGTTATCCACATTTCCCAAATTCCTTCATTGTGAAATTTCATTTAATTATGTTATGAGGAACAATCATGTGACCCGTTTTCTTTCTATGGGTAATTCTTATTCTATACCTCATGATTTATTTAATTTTTTTGGAACACATAGATTATAAATTTTATATAATGTGTGTGCCTAGATAAAACTCAAATGAATTGGGTAAATCATTATTTTCATGAAATGTTTTTTGTGAAATTTGGGAGTAAACAAAATCCTTCATGAGACAATGCCAATCATCTTATATTTTATAGTTGGTTATCCTTGAATTATACTTATGTCTTGTTTTTTTACTATAACATTTCATATGTTACCATGAACTTATGATAACACTCTCTTCATGATATTATTCCATGTTTCTACTCATGATCCTTCTCTGTTATGATATTATATTATCTTCAACTCCCATATTATGTTTCATTATCATGTTTCTTCCCATATTTTGATATTTTTCTCACCCATTTCATTTATATATTTCCCCATGTTCTAGTATATATTTTTAGAAATCCAATGGATTTAAAAACTCCCAAACAAAAATAAATATAAAAAATTAATATTTTAGATTCCATTATATGTGTTATGAACATATTCTTCCAAAAACACTAGGCCCCAACGATTTATGTGTTGAGATATATTGATTTTTTGTTAAAAATAAAGTGATAATAAGTAAAAATGACATGAGTCAGAGTTTTTTATCAGTGGAATGACTAGTAATATTTTAGATTAGGACAAATAAACACTATTGAAATCCTTAGGGAAAGTACTACACAAATTAAAAAATTAAAAAAATTGTTGAATTATTGGCTCTGTGGTTTTCAATAAAATTCACTATTTTTTAGATAATACTAGTGGATGTGTCTCTATAACCATTGGACCTTGTGTTAATAACAATGAAAATAGAAATTTAATATATACATCATAATCCACTAGTGAATGTTTAAGGGAATTTCTTCAAACCAATATTGTAACTCTAGTGGGATATTATTTTGAAATTAATAGAACTTTTTATGAACCATTATGTTGGACTTGAAAAAGATGTTATGTTAGAAAATATAATATGAACTATTAACATTTATTACATAAATTGAAACCTAGATATTTATAATTTAGGACATAATTATCATTTATAAGTAATTATCTCTATATTTATAGGTTTCTATTTTTAGTATTAAGGTATTCTAATATTTTTTATTCTAATTTAATGGATTGTATTTAGAGAAACCATGATGAAAACATGATTTGAAATGTGATGTATTACTGAAAAGATATGACTAAATTTATGAGAGAAATAAATTAGAAAATCATGGTAGTAAATGCTCAACTTTACCAAGTTATGAATTATAAATAGAATAACTCAGAACGATCTCATACTCATAAGAAATAGCCTATTGTAGTCGAATAATTTAAATGACCAATGACTCCTAACATTAATGGATCCTCAGTTCCCCACATCATGGAAGAATAGATTAACTTTCTTAAAAAGATATAATTTATTTTTTCCTATGATCAGATAAAGATAATGCTTTACAATCCGTTTATATATTTATAAGATATAAAAATTTGAGGTGGTCACTGATAAGGAAAAAAGTATTGAACGAGTATATTGATTTAATGGAACTGGATTACATTATAAAAATAATTTTCAAATAATATTTTCCCCAGACATTATATAAATAAATTTATATGGACTTCCTACGTATTAAGATAATGGACGACCTATCTATCAAATAGTATATGGGAAATTTCACATGTATTTCACTATATTACTCTGGTTTTTTCATCAATTCTGAATGTAATGTGGAATGATATTTTTAATTTGGTTAATACTAAGCCTATTAAAATCATTAGTGATTTAGGCCTTTTAATTCTATAAAAAAACTATCCATTGTGACCTCAAACATGGGAAGGATATCAATAATTCATAGGGGACTCATGTTAATGTAGAAAAAAATGTAAAATCGTTTTATTAATGGGATAAAAAAATAAATCACATGGAGGAATGAAAAACTAACAGTCCACATGTGAAAAGTGAGGGAAGTATTATACTAGAAACTATATGATGATTACTAGTAGATATTACAAATGTGAAAAATAGGGGCATTAATTTTTTAAAAACCAATGGAATTTAAATAAATATTCTAATTTAGAGGAAGAAAATAATGTTTAGATCAACACACATTATATGATTCCCCAATTCAAATACAATGAACATGAGAATCCTAACATCCCATTCTATAAGCCAAGTGTTGTCAAAGACTATCCATGTAAACAACCTCTAAGGCCTTGTGATTATGGAATGTAATATGCTATCATTACTATAGAATTGGATCCCAAAAATGTTTTGTGGATAGGTGTGTATGATACATATTCAAGAATAATGAACATACTATTTGATTATAGTTCTATAAATTCTTTCATATATTCAATGTTTTTATAAGTATTCGTGAACCACCAAAAAAACTGGGGGTTGAGCTATATATTTTAAAAATAATGTAGTGGTTTTATAACATGTATATAACTAATCCCCAAGTAATGTTTTTCTACTGAATCACCCTGAAAATATCATATTAACTTTATTAGTGGGATTTAGTGTTATATTGGTTATTGATTGACCATCCATATATAAATCCTAAATCAGCTATCTTGAGAGGTCAACCACTCTTCACTTCCAATGTCATCCTACGATTCTATATAAGTGTCAGGCGGAGGATGAATCTCCAATAGAATATTCTATTCAAGAAAGGATATTATTTCCTTATAGGAATACACCGTTTTCCCAAAGAATTTATATAAAAGATAAAATCATGATTCAATAAATACCATTTTTGAAGGATTATATTAAGGTAATCCATGAAGAGTTTATTAACCTTCCTTATGACTGAGAGTTTGGGTTCTCAATTGATCTTATACTTGTATATCTTCCCATATTGAATAATCCTTTCAATATTTCCACTACTAATCTGGAATAACTGAATAAGCATAAGAGATTCTATAAAATGTTTTCATATTTTGGAGTTATTTATTATAGGATTTTTTGGTCCACTTCATTAAAAATAAAGATGGTTAAATTCGCATCTATATTAAATTTTTTCAACTCAAATAACTCATGATAAATAAAAATTATATCCTTTAATGGATAAACAGATTATTAAAATTACTACATGGTCCATATTATCTCCTCATGGATGAACTTCAGATGGGTTATCACTAATTAAATGTAAATAATGATGATATTACCAAAACAGACTTTCGAACATGGAATTGAAAAACATGAGTTTGTAGTGATCCATTTTAGATGCACTATTGCACATGGAGTCTTCATGGCCGTTTTAAATATATAATTAATAGATTACCTCTATATATTTTTGGTAGTCCTTATATAGGATATTTTAATTTACTCCCAAATTACTTATGAGTTTGAGAAGAATTATAGTACTATTCCAAAGTATTTTATAATAGATATTTCATATGAAAATATCCCTAAATGATAGTAATGGATAATAGAAGTATCATTAAAGGGGTGATATTATTATATGAACATAAATTTTTTTAGGCCATTCAAAGATAAATTTTATTGAGGTATGTACTACACTAGAATCTATTATCAGGATCAATAGTTTCCTTGGATAGTGTAGAATTATTTAGGATTTGTGATAAATATCTAAGGACAATCACACCCATTAACCATGCTATCAAAGAAGGGATTAAGTTTTTTCTAGAACTGTTATGGTAAATATAAATTTATGGAGTTTAAATATAGGCTTACCACTATACCATTCCTCATGTTACATTCTAGTGGGGGACATTTTATAGTATACATCAATGATTAAAATAAGTTTATGGTATTATACTGATGTATAGTGATAAACATTTAGTTTACACCTCAAGGAAGTGGAAATTTCCTAATAAGAATTATCCCACAATTGATATAGAGTTTACTTCAAATACCTATTCCTGGAATATCAATAGATATTATCTATATTGGAAGAAGTTATAAATATATACGGAACACCATATGATAATATATATATTTATATTTACATTGATGGTTCTTAATATGCACTAGGGAAGATGGTTAGAGCTTATAAGGGAATGTGATAGATCAATCCATTACCATACAAGTAGAGAAAAATAAGTGGAAGTTGATTTAAATAAAAATAATCCTATTAAATTATCACTAATAAGAATTTAAAATGATTCTATATTCATAAACTTATAAATTAAGGACATTGAAATATTAATAAAAGGAACATAATAATTCCATTACCAAATGATTTCTCCACTATCCCTTTTGGAGATGATAGAAGATGATTGAATAAATTATTTTTATATTATGAATAAGGTGGAAGCTTTTAGAATAGGTATATCATCAGAGTTCAAAATTGACGATGAATGATTTTTGTGATTTTTGTAACAACTATTTGTACAATCAAATCCAGTGGTATATAAATATCTATTGGATGATGCACATTTTGTGACATTATACATCGATCCATGAAGCATGAAGATGTATTGATATCATAAAGAGAACTAATATTGGGACAATATAATGAAGGATATATATAAATATACATCAATTTGTCTATAATTTCATCATGTTTAGGATGAAAATAAAATGTCTTACTGGATTATGCAAACATTACCAAATCCCACATGGAAATAGGAAAAATCACTAATGCCTTTTTTATTGGTTTTCTAGTGACATCTAGGGTAAATAATTTCATATGTGATGTGGTGAATATTATTATAGAGATTACACATTTAATTGAAATTTTAAGACACTTCCCACTTGAAAAAAATGGAAGAATATACATCATAAATGTGGGAAGGATCCACCACCAAATCCATTTTTTATATCTTCTAAAAGCCACTTTAACAGTAAGTGGTAACTATACATCAAAAGATTCAAAAACTGCATCACAACTGCAAAAACACTCCAAATTTCTGAGATCCCGCTTCTTCAGAACCGCGCCACCAAAAGGGAAATAAAATTACAATTTCAAAAACAATAAACCGTTATCAGACGATGTTCCACCCATAAATTGAGTTGATCTGAGATCCACATCATGATGCATAAAAGATGATTCAATCACCTGCCTTGATTCTAGGAGACAGTATATCCCATCTCTAAAATCATCACTTCTTGGAACCACCACCTTCATCATCAACGATGACATCGCCAGAACATACATCCCCATAATCGCCAGTTTAATCGCTTGACACCAACGTCAAAAGTGCATCCCCATCATCAAAATCCACCAAACATTATTTCATGATTTCACATTAAAAATTTGACAAACATTCAACATGGCTTGAGGAAGAAATCTCAGGAAATTTGTCAGGTACATAAGTGCCAGGATAGCCGATGACCTCCAAACCTTGTAACCCAAAACCCATGTATAATCGTCGCTCCATATATGACATGGATAGTCACGGAGAAATGATGGTTCAGGCCCGTTTTTTGGGAGGCCAACGGCATCGATAGAGAAACCTTCATTAGGAAACATCGGCGATATAGCCGGAATTACACCACCATCAACATCCACGTCCAAACACCACACCATCGATTATGGAAGACAAAACAAACCCATACAAGATGAAAAAGACAAAAACATCACCGAACCAAACATAAAAAAATTCACTACCGAAGAGGTATCACCCCTATCCCCACCAAATCCAGTAGAAACAAGTCGTGTGATAAGAAACAACTACCACCAACTCCCACCTCCCAAAACCATTGAGGAACAACCACTCCAGCTCCAACTTGGAGAGAAGCATAGGGCCTTAGGGTCAGGGAAGGCATAAGGGCAATATGTGTCTCCGAGCGACAACCTCCCGCCTGAACTAAGGATTGAATCCAAAACCATGATTGAGCAGACAGAGGGGCGTCCATGTGGGAAGGATCCAAGAACACATTACCAGTCAGATATGATCTTGATCATATATTTATTTCCATTTTCTTGATGTTCCTACAAAATTATTACTATTTTGAGTTGAAATTCAGTACAACATATAACCCCAAAACTAAGGATAAGTTTAATAATAATATTATGCAAATGGAATGCATGTTGAGAGAATGCTTGATGAAATTTGAAGGAGAATGGGATCAAAATCTTCCTTAGTTCTAGTTCTCAAACAGTAATATTTTTTATTAATTTATCCAAATATATCTCGATGAATATTTTTATGGGAATTGATAAAGATCACATTTTTTTTTGGAAGAATATTTAGAACACACACTGTTGGGACTTAATATGGTTGGGTAAATGGTAGATAAATTCCGGACTATTAAATAACTCATTAGGACAACATAAAGCTAAAATAATATCTATTTTTAGAATCATAGATGATATGTTGAGTTTTTTTAGGGATTAAATTTTTTTATATAAAACCTTGGATAAGAGTCGTGAAATTTGAGAATGAATAAACTATAAGATAGAGGTACATAGGCCCCTTTTAAATTCTCGACCAGATCGGATTTGTGGCATGTCGACTAGCACTCCCACTAACCCATATTCAAGGGATATCCATATTCCATGTTTATATCTTGAGGAAGTATATAATATATCCCTTACATGTAAAAAATTTGTAGTTATTATAGTTGGAAAAATATATATCTTATGAAGAGTAGATAGTGGGGATATTGGACTATAGAGATAAAGTCTCTTCCAAAAAACAACTAATAGAGTCCTAGTGTTATTGTGGATACATAAATAAAAAGAGGCGAACTAGGAATTTGATAATTCAATGATGAAAAATATCCTCAAATGGTTTCACCTTATAATGTCAAATGAAAATTTTTTAGAAAACATCATCCAGGGAGAATAATGTAGCACTCTAATTTTTCAAATATGAAAATTATTTATTATTTTGTATGTGATAAACAACACCATCCCAAAATGAACCATAGTTATTTATTATCGTTATAACCTACCAATTAAATTTTTGTGTATGAATATTATCAAATAAATTATAAACAATATATCTATATGAAATTATATAAATAATTATATTCATAATTTCTTATTAAATAAGCATTCAATTTTTATTAAATACAAGTTATAATTCAAAATCATGTTTCCTTGAAAAGTAATTTTTATTTCATCTTGGAAAAATTATTATAATAAATTAATTTTTATCGTAGAAATGTTTTTTGCATAAAATTAACATCAATTTTAAAATAATTATATTGAAATTATCTTAGGGTGAATTTTTTTTGATTCATATGAGCAGTTTTATTTTTTAGTGAATAGTGAAAATTATCGATTTTTTAATACATTAATTTATTTTAATAAAATAATGTCATATTAAAGTTCAATTATTTTTTTTATTAGTCTATAATGTCACATTTTGAATACAGTTTTGTAAAAATGTAATTTATTTCATTTGATTAATATATTTTAATTAATTTTTATAAGTTTATTTTTATGTTTAAAAACGCCCCTTTCTACAAACTGTTTTATTTTCATAATGTTTATCAATTTAAATTAATTTAAATAAACCCTTTAAATGGAATATTTAAAGGAAATAAATATAGTATTCCTATATTTATATTAATTTTAATTCATATATTAATTATTTCATGTTATATTGTAAATAAAATATCATATATTCCTAGAAAAATACATTTATGGAAAAAAAATTCAATATAATTTTATGATTTGATTTTAAATTGGTATATAATGATTTATTGATTTTAATTTGATAATATTTATACTATATTTTTAATAAGAGTAATTAATTTTATGTAATAAGTAAAACATAATTATTAATATAAAGTATAGTAAATTTGTAAAAAACAAGTGATCATGGTGGAAAACTAAAATGGTAAAAGTGAGTAACCTTAAAGTTAAATGGAATAAATTTCATAAAAAATATTACATTATTAATAATGGGGGTTTTTATTGACCATATCACCCATAGAATCAATTATTTATATTATTTATATCATCTTTTCAGGATAATGAACTTCCATTATTGGTTTGTTTTTTATATTTAAAAAAATTCCTCTCCCTCTAACTTATAAAAGGGAACCTCATCCCATATCCATTAAAACATAAATGGATTTTAGTTTTCACAAAAACATAAAATATACATTATCGAATCTATATCCGTTGTCTATAGGGCTTTTACTGATCATAAATATAATATAGGGAGGCTTTAGGTGTAATTCTAAAGATGTTGTCTGAATAGGAGATATCATTTGTAACTGGGTAACTTGGTATTATTTACTCATACACCACTTTAAAATCATAAAAAATAATTGTTATATAAAATATACTTCTATGTTATTATGTTAATTAAATAACCCAAATATAAATCATCTTTTGTCAAGTTGGAAGTGAAACCATCATTCTTGTGCTTGGTGGACTACTACCACACAAACCGATGTAAGTCATTTTCCATCATCACCTCTAAATAATGGTAATGATGATATATTAACTGTTTATGTATTATATTCATGAATATTTAGAAAATATATAAAAGTAATATATCATATATATTCCGATCATATCATCTGTTGAAATATAATAACAATGTTTGTGTGTATGCTGCAATGCCACCTCACAGAATGATGTGATTTTTTTTATTACCATGTCACATAGATTTTACATGTAAGAGTATTTAAATAAATAAGTTTATAATTTTGATAAATGTATAATTTTTTAAAGAAAAAATAAGTTCTATTTTCTATATATGAAGTACTTTGGAAAATGGGAACGTTGCTCATGTGTATATCTAAGCAACCATCTCAGTGTCTATATTGTGGTTCAATTACTATAACCCCAATTCATAGATGATTTTAAATATATAATTAATTTATAATAATTTTAATTTTTTCATTATTTTGATTATTCATGTTATGATTAACTAATAATCTACGTGACCTCAGTTATCATACAAACGTTATTTTGGACATTTGAACATAATGTCGTCAAAGCATCTGAAATGAACATAAAGGATTAAGTAATTGAACATATAATAATAGATAAATAAAATAAAATTAATAGTAAAATTGAAAATTTTTCTTATGAAATTATATAATTAACACATGTTTATTATTTTTGGAATATAAACAAAACAAATGAATAATCAAGCTCGATGTGTGAGATCTATGTAATCCACCATTTTATTTAGGATATGTCCATTATCTCTTAAAATGCCAATATATCTATAATTATGTTTTGTAGAATTAATATATATTATGTATATCTATTTCTAAAATATATTCCAATACTATTATACCTCCCATCTATAGAGGTAATGCGTGCCTTATGTAAATTTCTCAAATGCGTTCGTTATAAAATTTTCTTTGATTATGATATGAGGAATGGTTTTGTAAACCATTTTTTCATTGGGTTATTATGTAATGAATTATGATTTATTTCCTTATTAAGATTTTTATCTCTCCTATTTAATTTATGTACTTTAAAAGGTTATACTATATTGATATAGGTTCACAAATGTTTTTAGGATCAAAATAAGAAGATTAAAAATAAATATATCTTTTTTTAGTATGCATTTTATGTATTATAAATCATGTCATCAAAATACACTTGGTCCCATAATCATTGGGTTGTAGTTAAATATTTATATATTAAAACCATGCTATAATATGTGAAAAATACATGGGTCTCTCTAGCAAAAATCCTCACATATACCCTTTGAGATTAAGATAAATCCTCCCATATACCCCTTGGGATTGGGATAAATCTTACCATGTAACCTTTATCTTGGGATAAATCATCCAATGTAAAATTATGAGATAATGAGATATAAACATAAAAAAATTCACTGGTGGTTGATATAGGACACAACACATTATCAACCTTACATATATGTGTCACTTAAAAACAATTTTTAACGTATATGAAGGATAACATGGAAAAAATAAAGTTTTTGGTAATCATTACAAAAGTATAACATAACATAAACATCAAATATAAAAGGATACAAAAAATAAAATTTTATTAATGGAATCATATCATAATAACATATAAGGGATGTCCAAAATGTTACTTCATGAGAGAAAAACCATGGTCCAGAATCAAATTTTAAAATAAAAATGTTTTCCGAAAACATTTTAATTATTTTTATATAGAAGCTGATGAATTATTTATAAGAAAAAAAATTTAGAAAGGAAATGGAATAATTTTAAAAATTATATTACAAATATTTCAATGTATAATATCCATTATAATACATAAATATTATGAAAAAAATTTAAATGGATGATTAAATAGTTAATTCGGAAATGATGCAAATACACTTTTTAAAATATCTTATTTGAAATAAGATTTTATAAAAACATACATTGTATAAATGATAAGAAAACCATTTTTTAAGAATTAATAAGTTGGAATAAAATAATAAATTAGTGAAATAAAATTTTCGTTTCCACCAGGGAAAGGAGAATGTTAATGGGATGTAAAAACATGTATTTAAGAAGAAATATCCATTAATGTTAAGTGAGTTATTTTTAATAGAATTTCATTTCACGAAATCATGATATTTATAAAGTAAGAATAATTTTTTGTGAAACATTATTTAAAAATAAATCAATACTTACATACAATATATCATCATTATCAGATATGATAGATTAATCTACAATGACTTTCTCTAAAGAATAGTTATTATTACTAAAGAAAATTATTATAGTCATGGAAACCCCTTATATATTTTTCGACATTTAATCTAAACTCCATTCATTGTATAGTATTAAAAGTAACAATAAGTATCATGGGAAATAAGTGAATAATGTTAAAAAATAAAAATGGTGTCGTTTATAAAATATTTAAAAGATAACATGTGGTATAATATAAATAACTGACAAGAGATTAAAATTTGTGATAGATAACCCCTTACCTTTATTCTTAATTTGATTAAAATGCTCCAAAAAACTAAAAAAATTGATTAAATATATTAAAATAATATATTATAAAATTATTCAAAAACATTTACCACTCATATACATTATTTATTAATATTTACTAGAAATATATTATTAATTTATGGATTATCATTATAATTAGATGATAGAACTTGCAGTTCTATGTATTATTCAATAATAATTAATAAAATAACTATTATAAATTATAGATTTAAATTTCATCATTACAATATAATTTGAAATATAATAATCATTTTTTTAATTATTAATTAATTTTTATTTTCATTTTGTGAAATACATGAATATTACTTCTGAAAAGGGTTGTTTTACTGAATGAGATTTTGACCAGTTTAATAATTGAATTTTCAAATATTAATAAGTATTTCAAATATTTAAGCATTAATAAATAATTTAAACAACATAAATATATAAATAATACTTCTTATTACCATTATATTCCATCTTGTAACCATTTATGTCATTATTTCTATAAGATCATTTACATAGGTGGTTAAATCAATCTAAAAGGTAAATTGTTACAATGATTTAAAGTGTAATGTTATTTATTTAAGAAATTATAATTTGAAATATAAATAATCAGAAAAATTTCATAAACATAATATATTCTCATTAAATATAATATTGGAACCATCAATGATGGGTGGTTATGAAAAATTAATTTTGTTGCACATGTAGGCTATAATTCACATGTACAGAAGAAATATTATTTGATTATTCATAACAGGTAAAATAAATTAGTAGAAAATGATAATAAACTTAATATAATAACATTATAGTGTATAAAATATAAAAATATAATCATATTAGTACATTTAGAATAAATTTTAATGATTATAATTAAGAAGAACACCTATGTATTTAATAATACTTACATCAGGGATATCAATTTTACATGGAATTATCTATGGAAACGAAGGCCTTATTCTAACTAGTGGTGAAGAAAATATTTTATTATTATGAATATAGTAATAATATGAATAATTTTCCATAAATTAATGAATAAATATTTAATTATAGGATATTATTGATGTTGATGAAGATTAACTCATTTATAAGTGGAGGGAGGGGTACTTTTAGAAGTAACCATTTAATTTTTAATAATATAATGTCATTATTAAATGGTGAATGGATAAAAAATGGAAACATTATATGGGATGATTTTATGTGTTGATATTATCCTCATACAATTATTTTGAATAAGACCTCCATTTTTAGGTTTTTTATGTTAAATTTTGAACTTTTATCATAATTTACCATTACCTTAGTAATTAATTTTTATCCTTAGTAATTAATATTAAAAATATTTAAGATTTAGCCTTTTAAATAATTCAAAATTATATTTTAATAATTTTAAATCATTTTAAAAAATAATAATATTATGTGTAAAAAATGAAAACATTAAAATAAATTCAAAGGATGAGTAAATAAAATCAAGAGATTTGAGAATATGTTTTTTCTTTAAATAAATTGAATCTGTTGGATTTCTTACTTCACACACAACTCTGAGCCTAAATGACTCATGATATGATATACATTAATAATTTACCCTTTTAATTAGATGAAATAATAAAAAAACATTATTAAAAATACTTATAATGGTTTTTATTGATGAAAATAAAATAATTAATTCATAGTAAATATATACTCAACCTTCATTAAAGTTATATTATGTTTCCAAAATATATCTTCTTTTTTATATGGAAAATTATAAACAATTTATAAAATTTATATAAATTTTATGTTATCTAAATCAATTTAATTTTTGAAATAATTTTTACAATATTAATAGAGGATTAATTATTATCATTTTATTAGAATTGATTTATCTTCAGTGAATATTGAAATAGACTATTTTTTTAAAAAAAGAGACTTTTAATTACATATAGATGTCACATTTTATTTTTAATTTAATCATAAAGAAAAATAATTAAAATTTAATAAGGGATATCCTAATAAATAAATATAATTGACTGATATTATTGAATTTTGAACAATTTATTGTTTATGCTTAAAATATTCTTCCCTAAAACCCATTTTTATGCGTGAAAGATGCTTCTATATTAATTCAATAAATAAAATAACCATTTATTAAAGTTTTTAATAATATATATATATATATATTATATTCAATCGAATATTTTAATATTCATTTTATGGTATTTAATTTTAAAGCAATGGAAGTAGGTTATATTTTCTTCTCAAATATTCATATTACTGCAATGGGGTTTCGTAAAAATTTGTATTCTTATTGAAAATTAAATTCTAAAAATTATAAAAATATAATCTGGTAAAATGAAATACATTTTTTTAATCATCAAAATAAATATAATTTAATTGGTGAAAATTAATTTTTGGTCATTGTAAATTTTAAAAACATGAAAATTTTGTTACTACAATTATAGTTAAAACAAGTTTACTAAGGGTTAAATAGAGATATAATGGTATTATTTCCTATGAAACCTATATATATATATATATTTTTAAAATATTTAAACAATATCCTATAATAAATTCTAATATTTTTCCTTTTGGACACACTATCACATTTTTTTGTCCTTATATCAATGAAATATTTTATGAAATTCAATATTTCAACCTCCCATCACATATAAAAGGGATCCTATTCTCTTAAATTACACACACTATTTAAGCCATGAGGTAATTAAATATATTATTAAATAACGTAATATAATCCTGACATTAATAATATGTCTTCCGTCCAACTCAAATAAATAACCATTGGATGCATAATGTGTATGACAAATGAGATTTGCCAACGAGGAAGTATAAATCTAAACTAAGACCTTTAAATTTTATTTATCTTACAACTCCTCAGAAAAAAATCATAAATAAAAAATTTACGAATAAATAAGCATAAGAATATTTATATTTTATTATTATTATTGAACAACCAATTTCCGCATATTCATTATAAAATGTGAAATAATCATACAACACATGTGTATGTGTGCACTACCGCCTCTATGTAGTGATACAATTACTTTTCGGTCGCAAACATTAATATGAGGTATTAACGATGGATTTAATATTTATATATTATATTTATAATATAATTATTGTTAATTACTTTTAATGTCTTATATATATTATTACAATGATATCCATTTCTAGACGCTAATGCCGGTCATGCGAATATCTGGACTACCACCCCCATAAAGAGAGGTGGTTTTTTTCTCATTTCATTTTTAATTAGCATGTAAAAAGGATGTATTTGATGAAAATATATGATATATAAGATATAGTAATGTCTTTTACGGAAAATTATCAATTTGGATTATTTTATTCTATCCTTCGAGATAAGAAAACATCCCTCATATATATGTTTATATTACAGTCTCTCTAAAGTGATGTAATTAACTCTCCATATACACTTAACATGAATGAGAAAAAATATTTATATAAATAATATAGATTTTATTTATTTCATTACTAAAATATTATATATGTGGGAATCATGATCATAGTATACGTTCCATAATCGCTGAGCTAAAAAAATAAAAGAAAAACAAAGCAGTTAACACCAAAATGAAAATTTAAATAGAGTGTTTTTAATATATGTGTGATTGAATGTTTTAATTGGATCATATATTACATTATAAGAGTTTATATCATTATATAACATATTTATAATAAATTTAAATTCAATATATAGGTGTTATGAGTGTTACGAGTCAAGTCTTATATAATGTAATTTTTTCTTTGTCATATATTCAATTTGATGAGACATGTTTGAATAATCGACAATTTAATGGAATTTATTTATGGAAAGATGTTATTTTCAATCTCATAATGAATTTGGATTCAAAAATTACTTAAACCAGAAGGGTTATTCATTTAACTATTTTTTCATGAAGGCATGTCTGATATTATATACTAATATACTTATATGAGGTCTATCTACTTACCCATTTGTATTTTATAGAAAAAATGTTCTTATGTTCTCATTATTTCGTATTTTATTTGAATTTACTACATTCATGGGGTTTATGATTGTAAATTTACATCTTGGGTAGGTTGAGATCTCATTATTATTAGGATTAATTATGGATAAATATTTTATGATGATCATTGTATGATCTCTCTCTAAAAAATATATAATATTTTATTCTCTACTAGTAATTCTTGGATAATACATTTCATACATTAATTATCATATCTTAAACAAATAAAGAGGTATAAACTATTTTCTAATGAAAATCAAACATTTTTTTATCTTCATTTTATAATATTTTCTTCAATATAGATATTTATTTTAAATGTTTTCAAGAAATGTTGAATATTAACCAATGATTATTTAGTGTCATTTTTTTAAATATTTTAATTAATTTAATAATGTTATAAATTAATATTTATATCATTTTCCATGGGGTAAACTATTGGTTTTTTAAAATTTGAATTCTGTTTTTTATAGAATCCTCTTGAATGACATTCTATGTCATCATGAATACTCATTTACATAAAGAATACATTGTAATATTTAATCATTATTTATAATTAAAATGTTTTCATTAATAATTTCTAAATAATAATTTTTAAATTAATTTATTTCATAATGAAAATGTTATTTTCCTCAAAAAACCAATGTTCAGTTAAGGGTATTTTTCATGTATTACAAAGTCTTTTCATGTTTCATAGAATTTACTATGTAAAAGATCCAACATTTAAATATTTATTCTTTTTCTTAATTATTTATGTGTATACTGATGAATTTTATTTTAAGCCTTTTATCATTCTGTGTGTTAATAGTTTATGTACTTATAAATTTTTTCATTATATATAATATTATATATGAATGGATTATAATTATGTGATGGGTGGTTCTATTATAAATCGATATGGTTGGTTTTGTTATATTCCAAGGATAGGCAAGTCTATTATATCCGTCCAACTATTTTTTTTTAAATGAAAAAGTTTATAAGTGCATAATATTTGGGGTAGTTAATAAAATTATAATAGATAAGCTATTTTATAATATTAATGTTACTCCCATGTTAAGGTTTCGAATGACCATATAGGTATTTCCATTAAGGGAGTTTTTCTAAAATAATAGTCTTAATTGTATAAAATGACTAAATGAAGTTTTTTTATATGCTTTTGGAAATTCCATAATCATATATATAATTCTTATGGTATTTTATCTTTGATGATAATGAATAATTTATTATTACACGATCTTATGTATTGTGTATTATGAATTTTTATTGAAAATTCCTTTTACCATGATTCATGATTAAATTTCACCAATTGATTTGGTCTGATTATTTTTTTCTATGATTATGTTATAATACCTCTATTGTTCACATATTCTCATTTATTATCTTTTATAAACTTCTATTTCGTTTAAACTCGATGAGTATATGATATCACTACTTTATTATGATTCATTTTCCCAGTTTTTGAAGATGTTTTTAGGTATGATTTTTCTATGATGTTTTATATTTTTAAAGAACATAATGGTTAATGGAATAGATATTATTGGTAAAAATTTTTTACATATCCAGGTTTCCTTGGACACTACATATTTACCATTATGTCATGTAAGATATTTTTATATAATTAATATTCCACTAATATGATAGAGTATATATGTGTGTGAAAATTATGGGTCATTATATTTGGTATTGTAAAATGGTTCTATATCTTACGGATAAATTATATGAGTATAAATTAATTATATCCACTCATACAATATGATGTGTATGATATCATCATAATTTTTTTGGTAAGCTAGATATTATGTTGTTTTCCATGAAATACATTTATTTATAGATAGTACAAGGGGGTATAGTTTTAGCTGAGATACATATATAGTGAATAATGCTGAAAAGAATAGGTCAATTATATCTTAGTTATCATTTTTTATAATTGTTAGTAGTCCCATATTACACACCTTGTTTGAAACTGCTTGAGGATATTCATAGGTTTTGTATACTTTTTTTTATTTATACCATTATGAATGATTTTGATAGATAATAATAATGAATGAAATTGATTAATCCTAAGGATACATTTTTTGAAAATAATGTGATTGGATTTAGTTTTTATGTGAAATATTTACAATGATTCGATGATAATAACTTATTATTTCACACATTGTGATTTTGGTTTTACATAATGGTTAGAACCAAGAGAAAATATTTCAACACTAATGGTGATAGATAATAAAATGATTGTTATCATACAAAAAAAATTAGATGAGAGATAGAATTTTAATTCATGTGATTATTCCTAACTACCATATTATTACATTATCGAACACCAAATCATATCAACGTATCTGATTGAAATAATTAAAATTAAATTGAAGATTCATGATGATTATGGAAGAAAGAGGATTCAGCTTCCTAGTCATCGATAACTTTGGAAGAATTAGCCAAGGATAAATATCAAATGAAATGTAATATGTTATATTTGTGGAAAATAAGGAAATAGATCAAGTAATTTTTGTTGATAAATGAAGAGTTCAATAGAGGTAAATAAGGAATCTCTTAAGGAATAATTTTTTTATTAATTTATAATCTATTGATAACATAGGAATTACATGATCCAATTACATTATCCAAGGGAAGAATAATATACCAAGGAAGGCCTTGTGACAATTATTTATATGAAATGGTTGTAGTGTTTATATATTTGGATTTTATTGTTATATTTTATAAGTATTTTGTCGATTAAATTTTAGAAGTAAGAACCATGAAATATATAAAGATATTTCCGTAATGTTTTTTCATTAATTATTTATAATTATATATTAAATGATATCAAGGACCTTGAAATGTTTTTTTGTGGTATTGTGATATTGTTTTTGGAAAACAGATGATTAAGGTTTAGTTTACACTTGATATGTTCTGGAGGTAGAGATGATAATGTCTAATTAGGATAATGAGATGACATATATTGATAGAGTAAATTGGATAGTATTGGTTCCTTAAATTTATTAGTTATTCCATGATAGATTAATTTATGATGTAAATAATGAGTTTATTAAATATATTGATTTAAGGAATATATTGTATAGATAGTGATTTGAAATGATAAAAAAGGATAGGGTTATTTTTTGGAAGCATATATATTTAAATTGAGGATAAATATAGTTTATTGTAATTACATTATTTTAGGAGAACATACGATCATGGTAATTACATGATTAGTATGTGACATTATGATCTATATTATGTTGGTTATGGGTAAATATTATGGTTGATCTTGTAAATAAAATTCCATTAATCCACGGGATTTTTTGGTGTTTTAATTTTTGTCACGAATATTTTTGATAAGTTTTCCCAATAAATATTTTTGGAATGGTTTATATTAATCTTTAGGTCTTTTGTATAAAATTTATAGATTAAAATTTCATTTCATCATATGTATATTTATCCATATTTTATAACTTATGCTATATATTTGGGTTTTGTTAATTAATTATAGTTAAAATGAATGAATTTTATCTATTTGGTTATTATTGTCACGACCCATCCTTGGGGCCCGTGCCATGACTACCCCAAGCCAGCCTTCCATAGGCCAGGGGCGGGAGACTAGCACCAAAGGCGTAAATCCCGATAACTGGGAAGACATTGACTTTATAAAAGTAAACAAAACACCATAGAGTACAAGCAGAAGTAATACAATAAGTACAAAAGAAGTGCTGAAAAGAAAATGGGGCAAAATACAAACCCAACTGAAAGTAAATCTACAACTAAACGAAAGTACAACAGAAAAAGACAATAGCTGGAAGAAAGGAAGAAGCTCCTGGGTTGTCCTCCTCGGATCCTACCTGAAGGGTAGGTACAGATAGTGCGTCTCCTGGATCATCCACCACGGATCCTACCTAAAGGGTAGGTACAGATAGTGCAGCTCCTGGATCATCCACCACGGATCCTACCTGAAGGGTAGGCACAAATATCCTCCACAGTGCTCTTACCTGTCAACCTCATATGAGTATCGTCTCGCCGTGACGTCCACCTCCTGATACTGACTCGTCGTGAGGTCCACCTCCGGGTATCGTCCAGTCTTCGAACACTCGGCCTCTGTTAGCACTGCCCATCATCTGCAACCAACACAACGATGTACGGGCATATCCCGTGCAGGGGTGAGTATAACGATACTCATTAGGGACCCCGATACCCTCAAGGTCTCACTAAATCTAACAAATATAACCACAAATAAGATCTCGACAGATAAACTCTACTTAGGTATATGCCCATACATATACCGAAGTTATCAAGTAAACCATCTCAATCGTGAGGAAACAGAAAGATTATGAAATCAACAGATATCCACTACCGATTTATATGGCCATACATATACCGAAGTTATCAAGTGACCCATATCAATCATGAGGAAAACAAAAAGGTCATAAACTAAGCTCAAACCAGGATTTTCATTATCGGAACTGTAATTACTGAAGAGCCCCGTCTCTGGAGAGTACAGTGATCTTGTCACGACTCCAAGGTACTACTCACTAACCTAAGACTGTTAAAGTACTCCTCCTATCGAGTACCGTGTGCCAGCCACCCAAACACAGTAGTGCTTCCCACCGGGGTATGCTACCCAAACACAGTAGTGAACACCCCCTAATAGCCTGTAGAGGTACTCTCCGGACAAGTACCGCGGGTCTGCACCCAAACAAGTAGTGTTCCGTCTGCCATGGGTCTGCACCCAAACAAAGTAGTGCTCCGTCCATTGGGCTAGACGACTCACTCCAAGGCGAGTCGGTCAAGCAGTCGTCAGGTCTCAGTCGGCTACACGGTCTCCGTACTCCGCACACTCATCTTTGGGAGTGTCTTCTCCACGAGTTACTAGTCGATACTCCAAGTATATAAAATTCCCATGAAGAAGTATCTCAAAGTACCGCCTCATCTTAGGGGTCTCAACGCAAGAGACAGTGCGTCAATCGGACGCCCTGTCTGTGAGTTACTAGCCTTTTTATCCCAGGGGCTCGGTTGGTTTCGTGTGCAAACCAACCTGGCTGTATCCCAACTATACCACAAACCCTCATAGGGTATGCTCATAGGGACCATTTCACAACGTGATCACCAATGCCGCTAACGGTTCGTCAAACGGACGTCTGGTCTGAAAGTTATCAGCTCTTCTGTTCCAAGGGCCCAGTTGGATTTCGGGTACAATACAACCCGACCACTGTCCAACTGCAACCAAAACTTAGGCGAAGCATGCCAAAAGTTCTGTCTCATCAAGAGAAATCTAAAAAAGTCGATGGCACGTCAATCGGATGTCTGGAGCTCAAGATATAAGTGTTTCCGCTTCGAGGGCCCGGTTGGTTTTGTATCCGAACCAACCTAGCTATACTCAAAGTTCTCCGAAATCTTGAGTGTAATATACCAAAACAACCGCCTCGATCCAAGGATCACATCACAACTGACGGTGCGTCGATCAGATGTCTGCAGGCCAAGATCTGTACAAAAGACCGTAAGAGGACCGAAAGTGGGGGTTTTGGGCCCGGACCAACCCGGCCCGAGACCCCCTGGGTCGGCCCGAACCGGGTCGACCCGACCCTGGTCTGAATCCGGCTCGCTTGGGTGTGGTCCGGCTCGGCGAACTGGTGCGCTGGAGGTCCGCTGGCCCGCTCGGTTACACCGAGCTCGGCGGTCAGGGGGGGGGGGGCACTTCCCCCCTTTCTCATTAAACGCGGACCCCACATGGGGGCTGCTGCTATTCGGCCAGCCGGGGGTTACAAACCCCAGGCTCCTCCTCTGACCGGCCGGCCCGCTCCGGCTGGCCAGCTGCTGCACCACGGGACCGACGCGGGCTGGTCCCCCTGCTCCGACGCTGGCGGCCGGAAGTTGGACGTCGGTCCCTGCTCCACCGCGGCCTAAAGCTGTGGTCTTGGTCCGTCTAGCGTGGCGTATCGGTGTCGTGCCCCTCCGCCGCAGCCCCGCTCCAGCCGCGGTGTTTTTTGTGATTCTCCGGTGCGGCGCGACGACGCCGCGACCTTGTTCGATTTCATCGGCACGGTGCAACGGCGCCGCACATCCTTTCCCATTCCCATTGTTTCTGTGCGGTGAAATCGCACCGCGACGCCTTTGTATGTGCCGCAATAAAATCAAACAAACAAGGGGGAGGAGGGTCGGCCATGTTCGAGCGGTCATACCACCTCCCGTTATTGCGGAAACAGGTGGCCCAATTTTAAATGAATAAATGATGACTAAAGTATTCACGAAAAAACAAATAAATCCCCTACCATGAGCGTAGTCGTCGAACGAGGTTTGTCGCAGAAAGGGACGTCGCAAAAATGATCATCACAGAAGAAGACGGATCGTCATGTCGCAGAGGAATGATGTCTCTATTCCTTTGACGTGGAATGAAGGAAAGAGGAGATGCGCGCTGGGTCGCCGATCTCCGAGGAAGGCGTCTCTCACCGTTTTCCGTCGTTGGAGGTCTGCGTTCTTCGTCGGTGGCGGTGTGTTCTTCGCGTTCTTCGACGAAGAACGAAGAATTTCAAGACTCTCCTTTTTCTCCCAAAATCTCAACACAACAAGCCCAACCATAATAAAATAAGACTTGTCTTATTTTATTAACACACAATCCAACGTCTTTGAAATTCAAAAATTGAATCAACCAATTAGTTGAATTTAATTGCAATGTTTAAACAACCCAATTAAAATAGGCGTTTAATATTTAAATAAATGCACGAGTTGACTTTCATTAATTGGGGGGGGGTGCGGGTGCGTTACTGAAATTAAGGAGGGGTTGAGGAAGTTTAAAGGGTGGGGCTTTTGTGGGCCCCACCCCACTAGTATCCTACCTAGTGGATTAGTTAGGATGTGGGTCCCACTCAACCACTTAGCTTAGGTAAACTCTTCTTTAAATAAAATAACATTGGTTGTACCACTTTTATTTTATTCCTTTACTTAACCCAACAATTTAATAACCACACCTGAGCAAATGCAACTCTGGAAAAGCTGTTTCTAAGAAATTATCGGCACTGCGATTCTATCGGTGCCCTAGTATTTTAATTCCGAGCACCGGTTCAAAAGTTAGAAAAACCCGCTCGTTCGTTCACTGGACGTACCCGAGATAAACTTCGGAAAATTATTCCGGGCACACCGGGCCTCGGAATCAGGCGCCTTCAAAAACTGTGCTCTTGTAAAATTTCAAAGAAAATTATGAAAAAACGTTTCTTGAAATTTCCGAGACTTTACATTACTCCCACCTCAGGGATTTGCGTCCCCGTAAAGTTTTAACACAAACTAGGGATACAAAAGAGGTACTGAGAAGACATATGAGGCTTCCGATCCCATTTTCTCACCTGGAGGCTCCCATACTACTAGTGGAAGCGCACCTGAGGAATATACAGTCCTCATAGGATCCGCTCCTGTCGATCCTCGATCCCCATTGGAACCTCCGTGAAAGTCACCCCATCGCCCAAGTCCAGCTCCCCATGGTCGATGATATGAGTTGGCTCAAGCACATATCTCCTCAGTTGAGATTCGTGGAATTCGTCGTGCACCTAGTGCAACTAAGGTGGATGGGTCAAGCGGTAAACCACCTCTTCTACCCTACCGAGGACCTAGAATGGTCTGTTGAACCTCGGAGATAACTTATTGCCTCAGACACATCTTTGTAAACCTCATTGAGAGGAGACCCGTATAAGGACGTGATCTTCATACTAGAACTCAATAGGCCTTCAATTCCTGTTAAGAACTGAAACTCAAAACTCATGCTGCCATGATGGTAAGGTTGACGGACTAAATAGTGATCGGCCGCAGCCTCCTATGCATGAGTTTATCATGTTCTGTCTGGGGTTTCCTTTTCACCGGCCAAGGAAAACCCATCCTGAAATCATAGTTAAACCACAACCTTTTGGCCTAATACCTTCAATTTGTGTATGAAATGTGATTTCCTAGTCCATACTCAAACCAACATCGTAAGGCCTCGATACTGTCACCAAGAGATTCCAACCTATACTCTTGCCTCGAGGGTCTGACCACACCGTCGGCATAAGTGTGGTTATCGAGTCTCCTCCCAAGGTATCTCCAGACTTGAGGGTCAAGTCCATGGCTTACCGGAAACTCTAGGTCTGGGACAAGATTTGTGTAAGGAAGGAATGATTTATATCAATTTCTATTACTACGGAAGCTAGAAGTGGACATAGACTATCCCTTGAATCATTTTTACAGCCATTGGGTCTTACTTCTTGACCGCATTCAGCCACACTCTTCCTCCGCCCACTGGCTCCCTGAGCATGGCGGGGACAACTTAGGCAGGTGGTTGTAGCATGTTAAAAAGTACACCACCTCATGTTTCTCTCCTATCTCTACCTCCACGTATGCTTCTTCATAGACTCATCTCTCCTTAATGCTTCCTCTTCTTGAAACATTTAACCCGCCCAAGACTCTATGACTGGTGCCAGTTTCCTGTTTCTTACTGCATTGTGCAGTCTTCATCCACCCTTGGATGATCTGCACCTTCTTTACCTTCAATCCATAAGAGATGCTAAAATTTCCCCTTTTCCGAAAATAGAAACTAGGTCTCATTCCCTAAATAAACCACAGCCTTGCCTAATATAGTCAATGCTGTCAGGAATGATATATTCATGCCATGGATGACATCGTAAGGCCTCGCCGTAACTACCAAGAGATCCAACTGTCACTCTCGCCTCTAAGGGTCGAGTCACATTGTCGTCATCAGTGTGAGGTCACTGGGTCTCCTCTAGTAGAAATCTTGAAAGTGAGGGTCAAGTAAACAGTTTTTAACTGGAACCTCTCAGTATCAACCGAACAAAAGGACAGGAAAGAAAACACCCCAAAGATAAGTGTCTTTTATTATAGAAGCTCATATTAAAAAGATACAACAAAAACAACAACATGGAACTAGAAGTACCAAGAACAAAAAGGTATCCACTAGTTCCGCTCATATTCACCTGCTTCTGGAGCTCTATTGGCTTGTCCACTACTCTTCTGTTGCTCAAGCACCCACCGCTGCTTCTGTCTCGGTGGATCCTCCAATGCCTGTGGATCAACTGTGCGAGGAGTGGGATAGTCACGTGCCATGTGACCCTTCCTGCCGCAGGAGAAACACTGTTTGTTTCTAGCATGCCTCGCTCTGACTCCACACCGGGTTTCCCGCACTACTGATCCTATAACCCGAGGTCGCCCACCTACTAGTCTGGTCCTCTGGGACGTAAGCATCATCTGTCTACTTCCTACATATGACTTAGCTATTGATGGGAAAACATGCTGCAAAGGCAGCATCTCCTGAACACGCTCGGGGTGCAGATCTACTGGTACAAACACCACCCTGAAGAGGGTCACGATGTCTTCCCACGTGAAGGTCATCCTGTCGCAAAACTGGAACAAGTGGCTCCACCACCTGCCTGCTGCTGCCTAAAGGAGGCTGGCAGCAAAGATCACCATGAAACCTGCTGGTGTCTCCACTAGTCTGAAGACTCTAACCACAACCTCTAGACAATCCTCAGCTGCCTGCGGGTCCGTCTCTCCCTAAAACCTGGGTGGCCTCCAGTGCTGGAACTCGTGCAGCGCGCTCAAGCGATGTGCATCGCCTACTGTTGGGGGTGGTGGCCTCGGTGGCCCAACATATTGTAGTACCGCTGGTGCCTCCGCTGGTGCCTAAACTGCAAGAGGGCCCTGTACCGAAGCCTCATCGCTCGACCGTCTATCAGTACGCACATCCCTCTGGGCTCTAACTGGTCATCCGTGGAAAGGCATCCTGAAAGGAACATTTGTGACATGGTCAAATGATTTATATATGGTGAGATGACCTGGTTTGAGATGACTTTAAAACTTTGGAAACACACACGCAATTAGTGTTTTTTGTGCACAAAGTCGGAGATCAGAAGTCAGGGTCCTGGTGTATGAATACGTCGGCCGCCGCACCAACACTGGACTCCCTGAACTGAAGACCACAATCGGTACCCTTAACACTGTTGCTTCACATAGAAAAAGATCATAGTCCTTAGTTCTGCGGTAGAACCGAACTCTTCTGATACCAATTTTTCACGACCCGTCCTCGGGGCCCATGTCATGACTACCCTAAGCCCTCCTTCCATAGGCCAGGGGCTGGCGACTAGAACCAAAGGCGTAAATCCTGATAACTGGGAAGGCATTTCCTTTATAAAAGTAAACAAAACACCACAAAGTACAAGTGGAAGTAATACCCTAAGTACAAAAGAAGTGATGAAAAGTAAATGGGCCAGAATACAATCCCAACTGAAAGTACAACTACAACTGAACGAAAGTACAACAGAAAAAGACAACAACTAGAAGAAAGGAAGCAGCTCCTGGGTCGTCCTTCTCGGATCCTACCTGAAGGGTAGGTACAGATAGCGCAACTCCTGGATCGTCCACCACGGATCCTACCTGAAGGGTATGTACAGATAGTGCAGCTCCTGGATCGTCCACTAAAGATCCTACATGAAAGGTAGGTACAAATATCCTCCACAATTCTCTTGTCCATCAACCTCCTCTGAGTATCATCTCGTCGTGAAGTCCACCTCCTGATACTGGCTTGTCGTGAGGTCCACCTCCGGGTATCGTCCAGTCTTCGAACACTCGGCCTCCGTCAGAACTGCCCATCGTATGCAACCAAAACAACGAAGTTTGGGCATAGCCCGTGCTGGGGTGAGTATAACGATACTCAGTAGGGACCCCGAGACCCTCAAGGTCTCACTAAATCCAACAAGTATAACCACAAAGAATATCTCAACAGATAACCTGTACTTAGGTACATGCTCATACATATACCTAAGTTATCAAGTAAGCCGTCTCAATCATGAGGAAACACAATGATTATGAAATCAACAGATAACCACAACCCAGGTATATGCCCATACATATACCTAAGTTATCAAGTGACCCATCTCAATCATGAGGAAAACACAAAGGTCATAGACTAAGCTCAAACCAGGATTTTCATTATCGAAACCGTAACTGGTGAAGAGCCCCGTATCTAAAGTGTACAGTGATCCTATCATGACTCCGAGGTACTGCTCACTAACCTAAGACTACTGAAGTACTCCACCTATCGAGTACCGTGGGCTATCCACCCAAACACAGTTGTGCTTCCTGCCGGGGTATGCTACCCAAACACAGTAGTGAACACCCCCTAATAGCATGCAGAGGTACTCTCCGGACGAGTACCGCGGGTCTCCACCCAAACAAGTAGTGCTTCGTACGCCATGGGTCTTCACCAAAACAAACTAGTGCTCTGTCCACTGGGCTAGTCGACTCACTCCAAGTCGATTCGGTCAAGCAGTCGTCAGGTCTCAGTCGGCTACACAGTCTCCGTACACCGCACGCTCGTCTCCGGGAAGGTATGCTCCATGAGCTACTGGTTGATACTCCAAGAATATCAAAGTCCCACGAATAAAGTATTTCAAAGGACCGCCTCGTCTTAGGGGTCTCAACACAATAGATGGTGCGTCAATCGGACGCCCGGTCTGTGAGTTACTAGCATTTTTGTCCTAGGGGCTCGGTTGGTTTTGTGTGCAAAACAACCCTTTCGTATCTCAAATGTACCCCAAACTCTCAAATGGTATGCTCATAGGGACCCTTTCACAACGTGATCACCAACGCCACTGACGGTTCGTCAAACTGACGTCCGGTCTGAAAGTTATCAGCTTTTCCGTTCCAGGGGCCCGGTTGGATTTCGGGAGAAATCCAACCCAGCCACTATATAACTGCAACCAAAACTCAGGCGAAGCATGCCAAAAGTTTGGTCAATCAATAGAAATCCAACAAAGTTGACAGCGCGTCAATCGGATGTCCGGAGTTCAAGATATAAGAGTTTTTCCACCGAGGGCCCAGTTGGTTTCATATCTGAACCAACCCGGCCATACTCAATGTTCTTCTAAACCTTAAGTGTAATATACTGAAACGACCGTCTCAATCCAAGGATCGCATCGCAGCTGATGGTGCGTCGATCGGAGGTCCGCAGCACAAGATATGGGCAAGAGACTGTAAGAGGTCCGAAAGTGGGGGTTTGGGGCCCTGAACGACCCGGCCCGAGACCCCCTGGTTTGGCCCGAACCGGGTCGACCCGACCCGGGTCTGGGTCCGGCCCGATGTGCTGGTGTGCTGGGGGTCCGCTGGCCAGCTTGGTTACACTGAGCTGGGCGGTCAAGGAGGGGCGTGCTGCCCCCTGCCTCATTAAACGGGGCCCCCATGTGGGGGGCGCTGTTGTTCGGCCAGCCGGGTGTTACGAACCCCCGGATCCTCCTCTGACCGGTTGGCCTGCTCTGGCCAGCCGGCTAATGCACCACGGGACCGGCGCAGGGTGGTACCCCTGCTCCGACGCCGGGGGCCGAAAGTTGGCCCCCGGTCCCTTCTCCACCGCGGCCTAAATCTTCGGCCTTGGAACGTCCGGCGCGGCGCGACGGCGTCGCGCACCTCCGCTGCGGCCCCGCTCCGGCCACGGTGTTCTTCGTGATTCTCCAGCGCGGCGCGACGGCACCGCGACCATGTTCGACTTCATCGGCGCGGCGTGACGGTGCCGCACATCCTTTCCCATTCCCATTGTTTCTACGCAGTGCAACGGCACCACGCCACCTTTGCATGTGCCACAATAAAATCAAACAAACAAGTGGGAGGAGGGTCGGCCGTGTTCGTGCGGTCAACCCTCCTCCCGTTATTGCGGAAACAGGTGGCCCAATTTGAAAGAAAGAAATGGCGACTGAAGTATTCACGAACAAACAAATAAATCCCCTACCTCGAGCATAGTCGTCGAACGAGGATTGTAACAGAAAGGGACGTCGCGGAAATGATTATCGCGGAAGAAGATGGATCGTCGCATCGCGTAGGAACGGTTTCTCCCTTCCTTTGACGCGGAAAGAAAGAACGAGGAGTTGCGTGTCGGGTCATCGATCTCTGAGGAAGGCGTCTCTCACCGTCATCTGTCGTTGGAGGTCAGCGTTCATCATCGGTGGTGGTGCGTTCTTTGCATTCTTCGATGAAGAACGATGAACTTCAAGACTCCCCCTTTTCCCCCAAAAACACTAAAAAATAAGCCCAACCATAATAAAATAAGACTTGTCTTATTTTATTAACACACAATCCAATGTCTTTAAAATTCAAAAATTGAATCAACCAGTTAACTGAATTTAATTTCAATGTTTAAACCACCCAATTAAAATAAGTGTTTAATATTTAAATAAACGCACGAGTTGACTTTCGTTAATTGGTGGGGTGCAGGTGCGTTACTGAAATTAAGGAGGGGTTAAGAAAGTTTAAAGGGTGGGGCTCTTGTGGGCCCCACCCCACTAGTATCCTACCTATTAGATTAATTAGGATGTGGTTCCCACTCAACGACTTAGCTTAGGCTAACACTTCATTAAATAAAATAAAATTGGTTGTACATCTTTTATTCTATTCCTTTACTTAACCCAAAAATTTAATAACTACACCCGAGAAAACGCAACTCCGGAAAAAGTGTTTCTAAGCAATTATCGGCGCTGTGATTCTATCGGTGCCCTCAGATTTCAATTCCATGCACCGGTTCAAATGTTAGAAAAACCCGTTTGTTTGTTCACTGAACGTACCCGAGCTAAACTTCGGAAAATGATTCTGGGCACACCGGGCCTCGGAATCAGGCGCCGTCAGAAACTGCGCTCTTTTAAAATTCCAAATAAATTAAGAAAAAAAATTCTTGAAATTTCCTGGTCTTTACAATTATGAACCATTAAAGATTAATTTTAGTGATTCAGTCATGAAGAATTCATTTGGAAAATTAATTTCATGGATAAAGAGGTGATATAGAAGTTGAATTTTTTTATTTTACAACCAAAGGATGAAATAATTGTTAGATAATTGTTATAAATTTCGTAAAAATATTTTATATTATTTCATGATAAAATTATACCTCAACTCTTGGAAAATGGATCTTGTAAATTATTTTTTTATTTTATATATATTTATGACCAAATGATGGTTTTTATGAATCCTTTATGATCTATGGATCTATTGACAATAAATTTTTCATGACCAGGTTCTCTATCAATCTATATTATTTTTGATCATTATATTTTTCCTCGATTTCCATATTTTAAATTTCTACTAATATTATCCTTATATGGGAGCCCGATTATTAGATATTCAGGGTAACCATAATATTTCCCACAATATATATTCAAAAGTAGTATTATTGTACCTTTATACAATGTTTGTTTCCAAAAAGGTTATTTAGAAATATTGATACTTTTATTAATGAGATATAATTTATGATGCTGAAATTAATTCAAGAGGGGTGAATATAGCAACTTGATATTAAAGAATATTTTTTTCTTTAAATAAATTGTATCTCTTCAATATTTTTCTTCCCATACAACCACATATCTAATTAAACAATGTTATAGTAATCATTTATACAGAAGTCATTGAATTGGAAGTCAAGAATAAAAAAAATTAAAAAAATATATAATTTTTAATATAATTAAAATATATCTATTAATTCATATTAAATTAGTATCTAACTTTCCATAATTTATTTTTATGCATCAAAATTTTGTATTCATCAAAATTGTGTTTTAAAACATTTTTTAAATAGAAAATTATAATTAATTTATACCATTTTATGGAATTTTTTTATAAATAAATATAATTTTTCAAATCTCCATTAAAATATTATATTACATCAAATTTATATAATTTGTAAAAAATATTTATAATTTAGTAAATCGAGAAAAATGCGGTTTTTATACAAACTAGCATTACTTTTGAGGTAAAAGTCAAATTATCTAAACTAATTAAACTTACATAAACATACTTTTCTTTTAATAAGAAATTATCTTATTAATTATGAGGATTCATCATTATAAATAACATTCAAATAAATAAATTTTTAGGGTTAAAACAATTTTTTTCAGAAATTATTTTCACAAACAAAATGGGTGTTTCTATTAAACATTTAAATTAATTTCCCTTTTTTAATTGTTTTAATAAAAAAATTATATTCTATATTAAATAATATCTTTTAAAATTAATTTTGATTTTTTACGTGGAAAAGCATGGATGTATTCAATGTTTAATAATTAATAATTCATTTTTCTATAATGGGGTATCATTGTGGTTTGCACGATTAATTAAAATTAAATCCAAATAAATATAGTAATTGAATCTAGTAAAATGAATTCCTTTTGTTAGAGACAGAGTAATAAATAATATTTAATTTTTTTAAATAAATTTTATTTATAGTGAATAATAAAAATAGTAAAATTTTGTTAAACAGTTTAATTTTTAAAATTGGCTTATTGTGGGAGGGTGTTAAACAAAGAGGCAACTGTATGTATACTACACATAACTATATTTTTTAAATTTCTTAAAATATATCATCCTTATATTATTATAACATCAAATAATATTCTTTTTGGAACTACATCTCATGAAATTGACCTTATATTATTGTAATATTTTATCGAATTTCATTTGTGCCCCTCCCCTCACCTATAAAATGGAATATATTATCATCCCATAATAAAAACATTTTTGGACATAATATCAAAAATAAATATTCTAATAATACCCATAATCATTCCTTTCATCTTAATAATATTTTTATTCTCCTAAGACAAATTTTTGATGGCATAAGTCGTAAACCAAATGTGGAATCTCAAAAAAATAATTATAAATACTAACAAAGCGAGATCAATTATATTTGTTCATACAATTTCAGTTAACATATTTTTTTCAGAAAAAATAAAAAATAAGTTATCATAAATATGAATATATGTTATTAGGATCTTGTAACAAACATTCCCACCATTAACCATCAAATATGAAATAAAGGTTTCGCACGTGCGTACATATGGACCACTGCCTCCACATAGAGACACTATTCATTTTTCCACTGGAATTATTCATGATTGGTTATAATGGTGGATTTAATGTTTATATATGATATTTATAACATAATTATGATTATTTAAAGATATATATTACTCATTTCTTATCATTTGATCCATTGTTAAATGATAACATCACTCGTGCATACGTGTGGACAACACCTCTATCAAGCCCTATAATTTTTATCATTTATGATTCACATAAATGGTGAAAAGGAAAATTTTAATGAAAATATAGGATATTGTTTATAAAAAAATTCGGGATTTGTGAATTTTCATTCAAATTTATTTTATCCCATCGATCAAATAGTTGAAACCTCCCTTGTGTATAATTATTGATTTGCATTTCCATAAAGTAATGAATTTTAATTTTAGTTATCACATAATGTGAATGGATATAAATTTATATAATGAATATAAATTTAATTTATATCATTATTAACGTTTTGGATATGGTGTATCCATGCTCATAGTGTAAGTATAACAACAACTTACCAAAAACATACTTGGAAAATTAAGTAGTTAACACCAATAATTATAACATTAATAGATAATTATTACTAATTAGTTTTGAAAATTTTATAAGATTATAATATATCATATTAAAAGTATTAATATAATTATGGTATATAATTACAAAAAATCTAAATTTATTATTCATGAGGTTAGATATCTTACGAATCAAGTTGGACATAAGGTATGGGTTTCTTTTTCTAAATTTAAAATTCCCGAGACATGTTTGATATTGGGAAACATAATTTCATTAATTTAGTGTGAATAATTACTAATGAATATGATAATACATATTAATGAAATTAATGTGAATTTATATTCCATATCTTATTTTTTATTAAATGGACCTTATTGAAAATTTTCAAATTTGTAAGTGTTTCCTCTCGATTTCTCTTGCTTGAGAGCTATTTCATTTTTATGAAATATTTGTTTCCTATATTTTATATAAAAGACAAGAATTTGTGATGCAATAATAAAGGATTTAATGATTTTAATATATATAAAAACATGATTTTAAAACATCCAATGACTTTAAATTAAAAAATTACTAATAATTTAAAGGTTCTTTTTCTCAATTATTTTTCCATTGATATATATTTGATGTTATGCAACTATAAATTTTAGTTAGGTTCATCTAATACCCCCATTAACATATTTTATCATTAATTTCCTTATTTTCATGGTTTTTACCATTTCAATTGATGTTATTTTTTTAATGAATGATAATATTGAAAAGATACCCAAATAGTAAGGGTTTATGTTACAATATCATTTTTATTGGGATTGCATATTATAAAATTTATAATGAGGATATAATTTGATCTTTATATATGAAATAATACTATTATTGTTATCAATTAGTTATTTCTATAGATTACTTTTTTTTTATCATTTTTCTCTCTTTACCTACTCATGAAACTGAAATAATATTTGTTTGGAAACTGAGCTTGTTTTTATCTTTGATTAAAAATATTTTCCTCATTGTCCATAAAATATTTTAAACCTTTTCAAGAATGTTGTTAGTATTATACAATGATTATTTAATTAATTTTTTATCTATATTATAGTTTTATTAATAAACATTGAAGGTATTATCTTTATAATTTTTGAATGTGGACTATTATATTTTTTTTGAAAATTTGCGATGAATTTTTTAAAAAAACATAACATGAAAAATATTACTTAAAATGATGAACAACATTTTATATGAAGCTTAATTTATATAAATGTTAATTTACAATTTTTATGTTCTCTTAAATATTTCTAAAATTTTTATATTTTAAATAACATATTTCAAAATGAAATGGTTATTTTCTTCACAAATGTTCGAGTGATATTTTAAATGAATTTCTCAGATATTTTCAATTGTATTAAAATTTCAAATATATTACTATATATTGTTGCCTAATTATTTTATCCCTTAACGGTTTTTGATTATGATTAAGAATCATTTATGAAAGCCATTTTATTTCCCTTTTTTATGATTTAATGTAATTATATTTTTTTCATAATCTTGTCGCCTACTGATGAATATATTATGATTATGTGATGGGTTATTCCATTATAATACAATGAAAGATTTTTACATTATACAAAATGGATGGGTGGCTCCGTTATATCCCTCCAATGCATTGGGTAGTGATGATGATGTGGAAAAACTCATAAGTCTTAATGGTGTTAATAAACTCTTAATAGATGATAGAGTAAACAAGATGGAAGGTACTCCAAGGTGAAAGTTGGAAATCACCATGTATAAAATTTTATTATGGGGATTTGTAACATTTCAACTTTTGATATACACATTGGTGCCGCTAGACAATTAGTTGCGTGACCTCGAGCACATATTCCCATATTCCAAACATTATATTCTAGCATTGAGGGTATAATATAGATCCTGAGGATACTATACCCAATTTGTCGAGGATGAAAAAAAGAAGAAATATCTAAATAATGGAAAAAAATATAACCATAATGAGAATAACACCAGTTTCTCAAGATGAACAAAACATGAATACAGTTTCCAAAACTAAAGTAGTAGATATGAAATGCCAAATACATGTCAAGTGTCAAAAGAAAATCTCAAACAAGGACACATGAACTCTCCAAAGGCAGTCCAAACACTTTGTCTGGTATCTTCATTCTTGCTCCATCCTGACTCATCCATGTAACATACTGTTCTTCCCATTATCATGTTCGAAAATCATGATGTCCATTCGAGTACCAAACTGTCTTCCCGAGTACGGTGTGAGTAAAAATCATTAGGCCACACCATATGATGTCTAAAACAATACCCATTTTATAAAAGTGTATATAATTTTATAAATAATAACATTCATATTATCAAGTTAATAGTTATCATATTTCATTATTCTTTAGTTAACCACAGAGATTACACAGGTTCAGAATGACCCCCAAGCCATCATTAACTGCTTTGTCCTATGATAGAGTCTGAACTATCCCCTAGGGATATCAAATAACATAATACCATGGTCATCATTTACCATTTATTTTCAAAATATATCAAAGGCAATTGGAACCATAGTTCAATTCCAATCTCATGGTTATATAACATTATGTGTAATACCATGTGGATATTTCGAGCCTACTTATTTGTCTCACACATTATTTTTACCTGAGTATTTGGAGACTCAATCCCTATAAAATACATTTTAACAAAAATGTATATTTGGAGCCTTAGAATCTTCCCATATAATAATAATAATCGTATATGGTAATTTATAGACTTAGTACCCATCCCACACCATAATATCACAAATATTACAAATGTCAAAATATCACAACATCACATAAATAAAAATATCAAATACATCCAATTTATGCATCATTAACCTTCTCATCTATCATTCTCATTTATGTGAACCTATTCAATTTATCACAATGATAATAATTAATTATCTTTATCACATCAACCACTAAAAAACATTTAACCATATAATTTTTTAAGATTTCATGGTTAATAAAAACATCCCTTGTACTCTAATAATCAACCAATTGAACATTAAATTAATCAATCAATTCCATAATACCATGTATTCACCAATAATAACGGCATATAAATTAATCAATGTAATGTCCCATTATTCACCAACTACTTAATCAAAATTACCAAATTCAATTTTCCAAAATTCTATAGATTTTGTAATAACATGAAAAATGATTAGTCAATTCCATAATACAATAAATTAATTAAATAATTATTTTCATCAATTTAAGATTCGATTTCCATGTGTGCTAATTAAAATTTTAAAACACATACATCAAATCCAATTTCAATACTATAGGAATTGAACTTAGAAAACCAACCTCAATATTGATGATGAGCGCTCGCAAAGGGAAATCTCCAACAAGAAGCAAAACAACCAAGATCACATTGACGAATGAAATATAGTTCCAAAACCTATATCAGAGATCACACAGATTATACATATCAAAACCAAAATCTAGATCCATCACCAAAGGAGGAAAAAATCCATCCAAAAGATGAGTGAATGATTGGAGGGAGCGGAGGAAATGATTTGAATGAGAATCTATTATTGGTAGAGGTGAAGATATTCAATTTTATATTTTTATAAATAACAACAGTGGTTATAATTCCTTGTAATAAATTATGGGGCCTCAGAAAAATATATAAATCAATTTAGGGTTGATTATGGTTATTTCATGATATAATATGGTTGTTTGGGATTTTTTAATGAATTATCCATGCTTTAATTTTCTTCACACATGGTTTCTTAAATGGGGCACATGGTTTTCCATAACCATGCACCTTATCTCAAGGTGTCACACAGTTACTACTAATATGGTGCACAGTTTTACAATCCATGATCAATCTATGTGAATCCTTTTTTTTTTGGTTTTGGATGGTTAATTGGAAAGGGAAAATGGTTTGAAACAAATATGAACCAACCATGAACTACAAAAATTCATCCAAAAATTCTACAATTTCACCCCCAAATATGATCAAATTAATTCCAAAAAAATACACTCATAATAAAGAAAGAGACTACCAAAAAATCAATAAATATATAAAAAATGGACAAGATCTTACAATATCCCTAACATTTAACAAAAATCATTTGTTTCACTCCCACAAATCCCTATGATTCAGAGTCAAAAATGTCATTACGCTATGACCTATTATCTACTTCCCTCTACAATGATTCCTCTTGAACACATCCACGTCTCTTCAATACAAGAATTAACAACTTGGCCTTTCCCCGCAACACTATCACTCTTTTATCTAACACACATATCAGATGATCATCATATAATGCATCAATCTCAGGTTCAACATCATCCCAATTAATCACTTAAGGAGGATCTGGGTGATACTGTTGAATTTTTTTCCCATGGAAAATAACTTGCATATATCTATATATCTATGGAAGATCCAGTCGTTATGCCTCTTGCCCGATTCTCTCCACAACATCAAACTATCGAACAAACATGGGTGATAACATTCCATACCTCTAAATCTTATTGTGGCCTAATCTATGATACAAAAAAAGAAAAAAACATTCACTACTTTAAACACTTGGGGTCTTCGATGTATATCATCATACAAATTCTTTATACTCTAAATCACAACCATACAATTCTGAATCAACTAGACGAACTCTAATGTATCCATCATGAGATTTTTTCCCATCAACTCTGACTCACCTACCTCCATCCAACCAAGAGGTTTTCTATATGGGCTATTATAAAGAGCCTTATGTGGTTCTATTTGAATATTTTACTAATAACTAATTTTGTATGAGAACTCCATATGTTCTAGGTGTTTATCCTAAGACCTACTAAGACTAAAAAATACGCTAGAAAAATATCATCAATCACATGAATAGTACACTCTAACTTCCCATTAGTTTGTCACTGAACTTCCATACTCAATAAAAATTGTGTACCAAATTCCTTTTGAAATCCTAGCTATGAAGTAGGATATAAAACCAACATCATGATCAGATTCAATACTCCCTTGAACCCCATGAAGACAAGTTATTTGATAAGTGAACGTATCTCCCAACTCATCCACTGAGAGAGTCTCTCATATAGGAAAGAAATACACTACTTTTTTTAGTCGGTCCAGAAACACATAAATAAAACGATTATTGTGAGGTATTCTTGGTATATCGACTTCAATGTCCACAGTAATTTAATCATACTTCCATTATGAAATCGAAATAGCTGTATTAAGCCACTAGGTCAATGATTCTAACCCTTCAAATATTGACAATTGTAACATCATTTTAGGAAGACTGAAAACATATTTTTCATACCCATCAACCAATACTGCTATCATAGTTGAAGGTACATTTTCTACAAATCAGGATGCACATCCCACTTCAAGGAAAATAATTTATGTATCATCTCCTCTAGAATACTCATAGCCATAAAAAACCAATTTCAAACATATATGATCTCATTCACATCTATAGTTCAATTGAATGATGACTCCACACCATAATGTGTTTCCCAAAACTAATAATAGTTTAGGTCCTCATACTATTATTCTCTAATTATGATAAATAGTGTACACTCCACTAATACATATATTAAAGACATCTACTACTTACTTTATTAATCCACAATAATAATCACAACCAACAATGTCATCATCTTCTAATTAAACCTATAATCCGGAACTACCCGAATCTATGTTTTCCTTTTTAGATAGTTAGAAAAACATTTTCCATTACATGGCATATAAGATAGATCAAAATAAAATGAATTCATATAATCAACTAACTTTCACTTCTATAGATTCAATTATCATTATAAAAAGATATAATTTAATCTCTTATGATCCGTATACATAGTAATATTTTTTACCAATAGCTATTGTCGCCAATGCATCAACGTATAAAACCCAATAGATAATTCTAATTCTTTTATAAGGTAGTTCCATTCATGTTTCCTCAAGTGATATGACCAATATTACATAGCTTTATCGCTTAGAATCAACATAAAACTAATATGAATCCCATAAGTGTCACAAAACTCTATAAATTCATCACATAGCCTCAAAATGATCAATGTTGGTGCAGTTCTCAAATTATTCGTCATCTTCTGGACATCATCCTCACAGGCTCTAGATCATTAAAACTTCACTCTCTACTTGTTCAACCGTAGAAAAAAGCATTTCCAATTGGAAAAATATCTGGATGAACCTCAGATAATAACACAATAGCCCCAGAAAACCATGGATATCAGAAATTTTCATGGGCTACTCCCAAGATAAAATGGTCAGATCCTTATCTGGGTCCACAAAAACCCCATCCTTCAAGATGATTCAACCCATGTAATGTATCTAATTGATTTGAATTTGCAGTTAGATATATTGGCATTTATATTATAATCTCTTAGTTTTGTCAAGATAATATCTATATTTTGGTCATGATCATCATGAGTCTCGATGTATGACAATATTTTATCCACAAATACAATTAGAAACTGGTCCTGATATAGACGGAACATTCCATTCATCAAGACCCCAAACAACAATGGTGTTCTCATCATCTCAAATGTTGTCATAAAAAGCACATATAGGCCATAACTACTTATGAATGTAATTAGAGATATTTCATATGGTCAAACTCTAAATTGATGATACACTCATATGAAGATTATCATGGAGAAAATAGAAGAACCCTACAACTAGTCAAATATTTCAATGATACAGGTAATATGATATCAGTTCATTAATATAATCAAGTTAAAATTTTGATAATCAATTCATAAGTGTAGAGTACTGTCATCCTTTATATGAAACTGATCGGGAAAACCTGAGGGTGATGTACTCTGAAGGAGAAACCCTTTATCCATCAACTATTGTAGTTCAGTCTTATGCTCTTGAAGCTCTATTGTATCCATTTTGCATTGTGGAATATAAAATAGGTTATCCCAAACCATTATCACAAGTTTAAATTCTAGATCTATCTTAGGTTGAATCCCAGATAAGTACTCAAGAAATAAATCCTGGAACATATCCCATATGGGTGGAAAGTAATCATGCTCTACACCACCATCATCCACTAACAGAATTTCAACTGGGATGATGAGATCCCCTATATTCTAATAATTTTGACTGGAACGACATGCATAGTTATCCCACTCTATTCAGTCTATATAACTATTACCCTTAGGAGATGTAAAATTCACTCTTGTGTGGTAATAATCTATGTGGGCTCAGTTCATCACTAACCAATCTATATACATAATTAGGTCAAATCCTGACCTATTCGGAATGTAAATATCCAAATGATAACAATACTCTCCATCCTCTAGAGAACACCCCATGCATAAACACATGTTCCTTTACTATACTACGAATAATGTATCAATCATTATAACCCTACAATGAAACTCTAATACTAGACTCAACTGATTCACATGTTTCGTAGAATTAAAATAATGATAGGAATCAGTATAAAATAAGGAATTAGATAGTGTAGAAACTACATTAAAAATGCCACTAATTGTAAATATTCAAACCTCAATATCCACTAGTGTAGGCTGATCATCCATAAAATCTCATGACCTTATTCCCTATGATGCTGTCAATGTTCCCTTTGATTCACGAATCTAATGATAGGCGCACTCATTCTTAAAGGTACCATATAAACTATCTTTAACACCACAACCATTATAACTCTAACTCCCACATTTATATGGTGTATAAGATCCCATTACGTTACCCTAGTTCTATATAGAAGTCACATTATTTCCCATCTATTATGGGTTACAAAAGAACTGTTGTGGATATCCCCTCATTACAAAAACTCAACAGTCTTCTCATGGTTGGGTAAACTATCTACAAAAATTTCCCGAGCTACCACACTAGTGGAAAAGAACTCAGGTAAGATCCTATGTAAATTATCATTCCCACTAGTCACTTTTCCTTACACATCATTGGCCAATATAATCATATCGATGCTTCATAATCTCGAAGTGTGTACCTCATAATCATCCAACAGAAATTGAATGTCCTCCAATTGAAGCATACTCTATGTTTCCTTAGATATGATAGCTGTATTTACCACCTAGGAAAATATATTTAACTAAAATATGTTATCATTTGACTTAATATCACATTTAATTCTGTTTTTGAAATTACAAGTCATAACATTATCTTCCCCAATAAGTACTAGGAAAAACCACTTCAAATTAGTAAAGTTACTAGAATAGTTTATCACATACAAACTCTCTTGGGTAAACCACATGAAATTAACTTCCCACTTTTGTCTTAGTTTCAATAGATCAATGTGATCTATGATGTTCTCCAAAAATTCATTTTATACCATACCATATACCTACCCATTTAGAGCCTCAATATCCCACCATCACATAACTGATTCTTGTGACTTATAAGGATCCAATTTTACCCTCTACTCAAAAGGAGTCTCTAAATTGTAAAGTATATTCTGGGTGGACTTAATCCAGAACTCAACTGCCTGAGGTTCACATTATTTTGTGAAAGTCTAAGGGTGATGAAACTGAATCTTATGTGTCATATCAAACATACCCTTCCCAACATTCTATGGGTATCTGACCAAAAACTGCATGAAGCGAGTGATGTTATCCCCGAACTACTCTCTAGTTCCTTCACATGGAACTATTAATGCCACTGGTAACACTGATGGAGGATCATTTCCAGCCATATCCTTATATCATCCTTTAAAAATGTGTTATCATGGAGGCATATCTCTACAATTCAAAAAAACCAATCAATAATAACACAATATTTACAAAAAATTAGGGATCCACATAAATCACTTACAAGTCATCACCTAAAACGTACCACATAGTCAAAATTGAGGCACTATCACTACCCTTAACCATCATAAATCTAGGTCACGGTTAAAAAAGTGTCTACCTATTCTCATTATTCAATTTTCTTATTTAGACGACCATTTATTGATATATTTTTTTATAATTTTTACTCTTTAAATTATATATCAGGAATGAATTTAAGTTCACTAACACAACTAAGGGAAAACATTTCAATTTCAACAATTTACCCAAATACTGCTTTTCCATGCGATAATAGAAAGGATGCATGTCACAATAATTCTCAAGTGCCTATACTGATGCACACATACTAAACTCTCATTCCATACTAGGTAATGAGTCCACCTTCAAAAAATATTAGAGACAACAATCATATCACCCAACTGGTGCATCACCTAAGGTGAAATAACATCCAACTGTAACAACATGCACTAATAATAAATATCCCACCCTAGGTACTTAGTTTTCCCCCCATATATGGGTTAACTACTCCCATAAACAAGATCATGTCCAAGGCTCAGATCTTCATAGTCTTCTATCTACCTTACATAGATAGTAAGTCAAAATAAACGAAAAGAAAGTCCATATAATACCACCTTGTAATATCCCAACCCAGGTTCCACACACTAGTTCCATGAGCTGGTGGGTCATGTGACATAAAGAAAGCCTCCCCATATTCCAGAGGATTATGATTGTATTTTAGGGACCAATATCAATCATTTGATGACTATAAACTCTTTATTATAATATAGCAATTGTAGAAATAAATAATGAATATCCCAAAAATATAATCATAACAAAAAAAGAACATTTTCACATGATGAAAAAATAGGTATATAGTATACAAAACTAAAGTAGTATGTTTGAAATTCCATATACATTTCATGTTTCGAATTCCAAAAAAAAACAAAGTAAATACATACTGATTATCCAAAGAATTTTTTTACAACAATTCTTGTTCACTCATCCATGATATATTGTGACATATTCATCTAACATACGGGTCTTTCCCTTATCATATTATGTAATCAGGATGTGTATTTGGGTACCAATTATGAATCCTGAGTATGGTGTGATTACCAATCATTAGGACACCACCAATGGAATATGAAACAAAATCCATTCAATAACCATGTATGGAGTTGTATAAAGAACAAAGAACAAGGAATAAATTGAGCTATCATCACATTTCATTATTATTTAATTGACCCCATTAATTTCCCTAAAAAAATGAAACCCAACACATAAGTACCTACTTTGGCGCATGTGAGAGTCTAATCTATCCCCCAGGGATATCACGTATCACAATTCCAGGGTCATCATTTATCATTTCAATTCAAATCATATCATGACCAATTGAAACTGTAGTTTAATTCCAATCTCATTGGAATAGAATTCCATGTCTACCCCACCCCTGAGTATTTGGATACTCTTTCCCTATCCCAAAACACATTGTTATATTGGTATTTTGAGCCTTGGTCCATTTCCCATTCTTTCTATAATTTTTTTTAATTGGATCCTTAGTCCATGTACCATACAATAATAATCACATTTGTTTATTTAGATCCCTAGTCCTTGTCCCGCACTCACTATCTCATATAGTTATTTGTAGCCACTATCCCTATCCCATGCCCCAATATAACATATATAAAAAATATAAAAAATATCAAAATATTACCTAAATTTTTTTCACATACATCTAGGTTACGCATCATTGACCTTGATATCATAAAATCACATTTAGGTTAAAATTTTCAATTAATCACAAAATTCACAATTCTTTATTTATTTCTTCTATTTTATTTCATTGATAAGGTGTTTATAGTATTACAATAATTGGAATTATACCTTCGATGATATTCTTAAGCCTATATAGTATTGGGAGTCATGCTTGAGGTCATGTGACTGACTGGGTTGGGGTACTGGAGTATGTCACTGGGGTCAATGAATTATAGACATGGTCCCCAATGATACTCTTGGGAGTGAAAATTGACTAATTTAGTGATTTTATATTCCTATTTGAATAAAAACATAAATTTCATAATATTATGATTTATTTTCAATGATCTAGATTGATTGATGATGATTCCATACTCTTATGACATATGTATTATGCCATTCGAATGAAAATACCTTTTTGCATGAATCGTGATTAAATATCATTGGCCAATTGTTTATGATTTTCTGAATTTTTATCATATTATACAAACATTGTTCTTATCATGTACGTATTTATGATAATTTTTGACATCAATTATGGTTACCCTTACTGAGAATTTGAGCACAACCCTTTATTATTTTTCCTTTCCCTATGTTATAAAGAAGGGTTTTATGAATGATATGTCAAAAAGTGAGCTACATGGAAATAAATTAACAGAAAATGAGGTATATATTTAATGTACTAGCTATTTAGGTGTCCATATTTTCAAAGATACTAAACAATTATGATTTCTGTTTGGATTATAATTTAATGTAATGAATATTCTACAAATAATATATAGAATTTCTATATGAAAATTATGACTTTTAATTACAAATTCATCTTGTTTTAAAAAATTTGCATTATTATGTATAAATATTTTTTGTAAAATTATAGATTATCATAGGAACTTCTATTTATTTAATAAAATTGATTATAATAAATAAAATAAATTATAGGAAGCTTTAAAAGTAAACCAGAAATTAATTTCATCACAATATCAGTTAACTAAAAGAAAATACTGAATACAATTTTATTATTGTAACATTTTAATTGAAATAAAAAAATATTGGACATCAAATTTATAAGTTTGAATAATATTTTAAAATTCATAATTTTATTCACTAAAATAATATTTTTTTACTTAAGGTTTAGTAATATTCTAGTAAATTTATTTATAGTGATAAAATCATAAAAATTTTAATTTCATAATCTAATAATTATTTACTAGAACTCTGGTTAAAAAAACAAAAACACCTAACAATAGGATTTAGACATATTAAATCATAAATGAATTTTAAATATAGTTTATATTTTAACATTTATAAATTTATTCTTTAAACTAATATAAAAATTATAAAAAAAATATTTTATTGAAAATTTATGTTACTTAAACCTTAACTACTTTTATATTATTTTATAAAAATTTCTATTTTAAGACATGTTAATATAATAATTCATATATATTAATATTTTCAACATTTTTAATATATTTTATTATGAAAAAATATATAACACATATGAAAAATGATTTTTTTTTTAAATAAATCATATATCTTTACTAAATACGCATTAAAAATATGATTTTATTATTTTCTGATATTCAAAAAATTATTCATTTTAATCCATTAATAATAAAATAATTATTTTAAAATCATCATATAATATTTTTGACATATCATGACCCACCAGGGCTCACTTGATCTGCGATTAGATGAGTGAGACCACCTCAATCCCACCCCTAGTAAGACAGGGGCAGGAAACTTGTAGAACGTTGGAATTTCACACACTTATTACACCTTAGACTATAATACCTGTATAAAAACACACAAATAAATCTCTATGGAATAGTACATACATAATAATTCAACTGATATTAGAATGGATTCATACATCTATCCCATAACTGTGGGACAAAAAAGTAATGATTTATGAAATGAAAAAATAATATCGCACAAAAAATGGATAAAAACATCCAATAAGATAAGTTGGATGAAATGATGTAAAATGCTACCTCTATTACACACCTCGATCTATTTATCTCACTATACTCCACTTGCTCTGGGTCCTCCTATAACTCCATCAAAAGGCATGTTATGTATAATACATTATATGTGGGGGAATATCCTATGAATGAGTGAGTAAAATCACGACTTTTAGGCACCCCAAATCACAAAATATAAGGATGAAACAAAGTGGGAGTGGTCCACTCAAACCATTTAAATAGGGTATTGATACCGAAGAGAGCGAGAGAAAAGTAATTTCTATCTCCAGAGTTCATATATACATGATTACTATACTCAGTACAACTAGGTAAGTTGATGAAATACGAGACATTCCTAAGGAATCCCTTATGAACCTAGTATACACGTTATGAGGTCCATGACTAATTATCTAAACTATATAGAGATCCATAGGATTCTACTCAAGGTTCAAAGATATCACTCATCTTGGAGAAGTCGCACCATGAGCCAACATTACCCTGTGGTTCTTATCTGAGATATCTCACTCATTGAGTATCATAAAGAAAATGGAATATATTTACATGAGTCTATCATCGTCAGAAAGCCTTGTGGATGACCACACCTCACCACCTATCTTGACATTTATGGAGAAAATAACAACAACAGAGGACCTCTATGGCTAAATATGAGATAGTGTAAAGGGAACCACTCCAAAAATTTTCTATCCAAAGCTGATGGAATGACAAATTCCATTCATTAATCATGTGAAAACTCGCCATAACCTAAATGGATGGGCTCGCCTCTAATTACTATACTCCAATAACTAAGGGCTGGACAAATCCTATAGAGGACCCAATCCCCACCAAAGCTCAATGAAATTTGATTACCACTCATTAGAAAGAGGAAAAGAGAACAATATAGGGGAGTACTAACTCTTCATCTATAAGATGTATTGGGGACCCAAAATATTGATATATAGGGTGGATTAAACCCCCAGAAAAACTCCTCTCAATTAGTTGATACTATAGTAGAGAGTATAGGAGCCCCACACCCTGGTACAATAGAGAATTACCTACCAGGATAACACACTAAGGATCGACCATGATAACTATAATCAGATAATCATGAATGATGTTTCATCCACAACAGTTACCTTCAATCATATATATCAATTAAAAAACTATATACACCATCATTTTCCACAAAGAAAAATACTCGACAAATGTCATTATCTAGTTTTTATCATATTTATAATGATTTATTTGTTCTATTTAGAACTTTTTAGTGGGAATACATGACATTTACTACTATGGTACATTCCATATATCTTGAGGCTAAATTTAGCTGTATCCCCTCATGGTACATAGAATGTAACAATGTACAAAATCTGTGCATTGGGTTTTATGAACTCTAAACTCACCAGATCACCTAGGTGATTCCTCAACCATAGATGGACTGGTTGGACATGTCCTCCAGCACAACTTCTATCCTATATACATGGATTTTACATCTTGTATTATATGAATCTCGTGTTTGTTATTATCCCATTTATAATAACACATACATGTGTAACAGTTCATGTACTCATGTACTTGGTCATGTAATCTGACCCATGTACACTCAAGTTTTTTCCTGTATACTACCACATGATCATGTACCCTAACATAATGTGTTATCCCTATCCTCTACTATATGGACAATCCTCATTACATGTAATGTACCCCCAATAAATAGAATCTTGAATAAAAAATGTTAATATAACCATAATTTGAAGAACATATGGAATGTTCTACTACACCACACATCGTGTGATCATTATTTTAGAATAGAATTTCCCTTTGATACTATAAATAACAAATATTTTAACTCAAAACCCACAGATCTACCCTCATGAGATCTCTAAAAGTAATACCAGTGATCTAAAACCACAAAACATTTAATAAATTGTTATTAGGTCATAAATCTCAGAAATTTTCAATCCTCGTGGACATTCAAAAAATATTCAGGTTTTACATGATTCTGAAAAACTATTGCACCATGATCTAGTGTCGAACACTATTGTGGATTTGGTCTTATAGTGCATCATCTCCCTCTCCCTTAGGTTATCCATTCTGAAAAGGGGGTTCTATATCTTATCTACCATGTGAAAAAACTAAATGGCGGGTTGATGATAAGTTTAATTTTTTAATTTAATTTTTATTTAATTAACAAATTTTCATAAAATTAATACCCCACTATTTTTTACCTCTGACTAGCACACACTGTCAAAAAACATGATGTCATGCCTATGGTAAAACCCAAATTCTAAACTTCACCACGGTGTTAAATAAAACACTCCATTTGGGTTTTTATACTATATTTTAGGGAAACCTATGCATGTGTGACATAAAATATCTACTAATTTTTATATGAACAAATTATACCTCTATGGGTCCAAGAATGCATCAATGACTAAGATATTGGATTCATAAATATTTCTAGAAATATTATGAAGAAAAAAATAGAAAAACTACCTTCAATACACTCTCCCCTCCACCATGTATTTGCATCCAATAAAGATAAATACTATCAAATGTGGTCAAACCAAGCTCCCAACTAGATAACCCACACCAGTGATGTCTTCTAAGGATCCCCATGTTTTCACCAAACACTTACATGTTAGAACCACTTTCCTACAAAAGGTACTCTATTGTTAAATACCAAAATAATTTTGGAACCTCAAAAGGAAACCCCATACCCTACATCTAGATCATCTGAGTATACATCATGCAATGTGGCGTGCACATGTATCCAGAGCTGTGGTATGTGGGAAAAAAATAGTAAGACTAACTACAATAATGGGGTCTTTTTGTATTCATCCTTACTAGAACAATGTTGAAACGAGAGTAATGATCTACAAATATTATCACCCATAGGCTTTTACAAGTGCAGTGGTGACCTATATGTGATGACCCGCCTTCATCAAAAGGAGGGAAGGATCAGCAGATTGTCAGGCCCTTCCTTCATTAAGGGGAAAGCGATATAAGGACCCCTGAAACCCACCTTCAATAGCTCTCGGAGTGGCGACCAGCACCAAGGGCATGAAATCACACACTAAATGGAAGGAATTACCCTTTTTATTTTAATAGGATCAGGAGATAAGATAGTGAATCCCACAACACCAAATCTTAAAGTAAAAGTAAAGCCAAGAACCATTCCCAATGCATTTTACAAAAGTAAAATCCGCAATGTAAAAGGAGACTACAAGGAAATGTACCAACAGAAATCACAATAGAAACTGAAATGATCTGTCACAATGTCTAAGATAGTATGGCCCATTACGATCCCTGAAGTCCTCCTAGAAACCTAAAAATAGTTTTATATATTTATGGTTAGCATAAAGTATACTCATTATGGAAAAACCAAAGACTCTCGTGCACAAGTGGGGAGGCATACTCATTCCCTATGAGAAAAGATATAACCAATCACCTATTATGGGAACTAACCACCCTAGCCTCACCAAGGCAAACTCCCCAAATAACTCCAGTCAAGTAATGTATAGTAATAACACATCGATGTTTGGGTACCCCGCGCCACTTTCGCACTGGTTATTGAAGACATCCTACACATCAGACCAATACCGCCATTCTAACCGCAGTCCCACTGCCAAACCCCACCCGCACACACCTAGCCCATATCCTCACCACATTCCCACTTCCAAACTCCATTCGCACACACCTAGGCCATAACCGCTCACCCACAGAAAACTGGTCCACAACCACCATGTGTAACCACACCCGCAAACACATGGGTCAGAACAACTACTGCCACACCCAAAAACACCCGGGCCTCATCCCGAAGACACATGGGAAACAACCTTCCGCACACACCTGGGCCAACCACCACAACTACCATGACCGAAGATTCTTCAGCTAATAATAGACTTTAGGCCGTCACAGCCTTCCTGATGATACTTGGGATATCCGGGAAAGGGAGCAGAAAGGAGCTAATATCCAGCCACTAATAGAAGTGTTGGGAAAAACACCCTCCCCCATGAAATGGCAGGGTTCGACACTAAGTTCTCAACTTTTTTGGGGTGCGAATAAGAAACACAAAAACTATAAGTATATGTATAGGTAAAAAACACTCCCCCAATCTTGGTTTTTCATCAGCCAACCTAAATAACACTATCCTTATTATTCATTCATAAGAGAAGAGAACAACACCCATGCTGAAGTCACAAATTACTCTAAACCAAATCCTCATTTGTACCATCCTTGTTTTCATGTTCAATAATAATGTTTAAATAAGTTTTTACACCTACTTGAGAAACTAGTAATAATAAGAACAAGCCAAGGAAAGAGTACACCCAACAACAATTTAAACATTCACACCCGGTTCTCTTGTAAAATCACATCAAGTGAGACCCCTACAAGTATTGGAACCAAAGTAGGTCAAAGTGAGATACAGTCCTAAGTTCCTAGAACTATGAATAAGAAGGTTTTACAATAGAAGAGGATCCCACCCCAATTCGTGATACAAACAGACAATCCCATCCCCACCCACATCACCTAAGCAATCTAAGCCCCTATGCAAGGAAACCGTAAGGTCGCCCGTACTCGGCCCGTGGAGGAAACAACCAACCCAATACAACCAACACAAGGCATACTCAACAGGTATTTTTAGATTTAAAATATTTAACACACTCCATGATTTCAATTCCACTGGGATTAAACCGGGGTTATCATAGAAAAGTAGTTGATCTGGGTGCTTCCAATTTATTTAGCTGAATATACGTAATTAACCAATTTCCTTTACACAGAAAAAGGTTCACAACCAAAATACAATCCATTTAAACATCACAAGGGGTTAGTTTTTATTATTTCATAGAGAAAGTCCACCAATGTCCATGATTTTTAGTATGCGTAAGCCCGCACAATTCAGAAATCATTAATCATGAAAGAGGAGAAAAACATAGCACCATCATTGATCACAACCCACTCCTTCATTCATTAGAATCCATTTATTATCTTCATTAATGCTTTGGTCATCCAATTCTATAGAAGCAGTAGCGTACCCACCCCGCAAGATGAACATAAAGGAGAGACGAAGGTGAAACCCCTACTTGATTGATCAATGATCGAAGTTTTTCTCCACACACCAGGAATAGGGGATGCGCGACATGTAGGGGAGGAAACTTGGGGACTCCAATATGGGCAGAAGGCTCCTGCAGAGGCACACCACAAACCATTGAATGAAGGACTCCAAGCACACAAGAATGAGAAAGGAAATTCAACCAAGAAGGAACTGAGAAATCTAGAAGGAGATATAAGGAGGAGATCGGGATATGGAATTTTGAACGCTGAGAAAAACTGAATGAGGTTTCCTACGTGGGTGGCCAGTTACACACAATGGTATTAAAGAGTTATTTAATATCCCCCATCGGGGATGTTTCTCGGGATTTAAATGACTTTAAAAAGGGTATTATTATTAATCCACGTCAAAAGATACGTTACGGGAGCGGAGAAGTTGGGTCCATATGGTGCGACCGCCACCGTGTCCCCTCACGGTGCCACTGTCACAGTGTCACCCACACGGTGTCACCCTTACGGTGGCACCATCACGGTGTGACCGTCACGGTGCGACCATCACAGTGCCACCGTGACCAGCGCCACTATCACCATGCATCTGTGATGGTGCCACCATGACCAGTGCCACCATCAAGGTGGAGCAGTGTTTTTGGTAAAGTAATGGACACGGGGTCCGGGCCATTTCATTAGATACCTCTCAAACTATTCTCTCCATCAAGAATTAAAACCAGACCCGAAGGAAGGATGGGGGTCCGAACAACCACCCCGGAAGATACCTCTCAGGAGCGATCCTATCTGGAATAGGAATCATCTTATATCCTGAACAATCATGTACGTCCTACTGCTCCTTCCCCCCACTCAACCATGTAAAAAAAAGGCTATCCATCTGGTCAAGTGGGTGAGGGATTTCCCTTCCTCCATGTTAAGTTACTATCCGCTTTGGGCGGTACTGACTCGCCTGCACTGGTTTAGGCGTATCTACCTTAATGTGTCTTAACTAGGAATAAGGTCCTCTGCTCCCCATCATTTATGACACTTCACACACATCCACAGAAAATGAACTGCACAACTCATAGTCAACAAGGTAAAGCATTACATAGTGAAAAATTAATGACAATACAGGATAAAAACACTAAAAACAACTCTGGGTACGGGGCACACATCTATTATTCCCTCTCCCAGGTACTCTCCCCAAGCCCACCTTGCCTCCATAACACACGAATCAATGAGATGGTTCATCTACGAAGCACCTTCTCCTCACGACCCTCGATCATAACCGGTCAATCCACAAAGGTTGCATCATCTTCGATATCTATCAATCCCCAATCGATGATGTGGGAGTCGTCGCGTAGATATCGACGAAGCTGGGACACATGGAATAAATCGTGTATCCTCATTAGCACCAATTCTAGCACTAGCTGATAAGCCACTTCACCGACCTGCTGTAACACTTTGAAGGGTCCGATGAACCTAGGAGAAAGCTTACCTCCCCTTATGAAACTCCACTATCCACGCTGAGGGGAGACCTTCAAGAACACATGGTCCCTGACCTCTGACTCCAATGGTCTCCTCATATCATCGACATATGACTTCTTCCGGTACTGATTCACCTTCATCCTTTCTCTTATAAGCTAAACCTTCTTTGTGGTGTTCTATACCACCTCTGGGCCAAGAACACCTTCCTCTCCGACTTCTGTCCAGCACACGGGTGAGCGACATGGCCTCCCGTACAGGGCTTCGAACGGAGCCATGCCAATGGTGGAGTGGTAGATATTGTTATAGAAAAACTCCACCAGAGGCAAGTGTCGCACCCAGAATCCTCCAATGTCCAGGATGCATGCTCGCAGTATATCTTCCAAGGTCTGGATAGTGCGCTCTGTCTGCCCATCTATCTGGGGGTGGAAGGCAGTGCTAAGGCGCAGTTGGGTGCCAAACGCATGTTGCAAACCCCTCCAGACTCGTGAGGTAAATTGTGCATCCCTATCCAAGACTATGTACATTGGAACTCAATGCAACCACACCAACTCATCCACATACCTCCATCCTAGAGCATCCACTACACTCAACTCCTTGATCACGAGAAAGTGAGCCGATTTCATCAACTGGTCCACTACTACACAGATGGTGTCACAATCTCCATGAACCTTGGGTATCCACATGACGGAATCCATCGACATATTGTCCCACTTCTATTAGAGTACATATAAAGGTTGCAACAAACCACCTGGAACACAGTGCTCAGCCGTCACCTGCTGACATACTAGGCACTTGGCAACAATGTCTGCCACCGCCCACTTTGCTTCAGGCCAACAAAACTGTCTCTTCAGACCCTGGTACATCTTGGAAACTCTTGGGTGTACTGATAGTGGTGAGTTTTGGAACTCACTATGAACAATTAAACGCATCGCCTCTGGAACAAGCATCTTCCCCCAGAAGAGCATCTGAATTTGACCATCTTCAGTCCATCCTTCCGGAGCATTGCCCTGGTCAACTCAGCCGCCCATCACTTCACACTCTGGGTATCCCCACTGAGACTCCTCCACTTTCTGCAACAGAGAAGACTACACTGTCATCTGATACGGGCAATCTCTACCACTATCCATCCTCGCATCCAGGTGCAATGCGGCCAACTCCTCCATTACCTTCCAGGCGTCTGCCGAATCATTGACTGCATCTTTCTGCGACCTCCTGCTCAGGGCATCTGCCACTACATTCCCTTTTCCTGAAGTTTATGAGATCTCGAAGTCGTAATCTTAGTGGAAATCCATCCACCTTCGCTTCCTCAAGTTTAGGTCCCGCTGGGAGAAGATATACCTCAAGATTTTTGGATATGTGAAGTCCACAAAGATCTCCCTAATGAGGTAATGCCTCCAAAACATTAGTGCGAAAAAGACTGCTTCAAGCTCCAGATTGTGGGTGGCATAATTACGCTCATGAGGGCGTAGCTTCCTAGACCCATAAGAGATCACCCCTTGTAGCTTCATCAACAAACATCTCAGGCCTTGCCCTGAAGCATCATATAACACCTCATACGCCGCCCCTTCTTCTAGTAGTCTCAGCACTGGGGCACTAACCAATTTCTCATTCGATAGCTGAAGGCTGCCTCGCACTGCTCACTCCACACAAAAACCTGGTCCTTTTTGGTCAAGGCTATGAAAGGTTCCACAACATGAGAGAATTTGGGTATGAACCTCCAGTAGTAACCTACCAGCCCGAGGAAACTATGAACCTATTCCACGTTCTAGGGTGATTCACAAGAAAAAACCTCCTCAACCTTTGATGGTTCCACTGCTACCCCTTGCTCGGACACTACGTGCCCCAGGATGTGCACTTCTTGCATCCAGAACATGCATTTCGACAACATCCCATAGATTTGGTGCTATCGGAGGACCTCCAAAACCATCCTCAGGTGCTCAGCATGGTCCTCCTCTGATCTTGAGTAGATCAGGATGTCGTCAATGAACACGACTATGAACCGATCCAGATACTCCCAGAAGATGGATTTCATAATCCCCATGAACACTGACGGAGCGTTCGTAACACCGAATGACATGACCACAAACTCGAAGTGCCCATATCTTCACCTAAAGGCCGTCTTCGAGATGTCACCCTCCTTCACCCTCAACTGTTGATATCTAGTCATAGGTCGGTCTTAGAGAACCATCATTCCCCTTTCAGCTGGTCAAATAAATCGTTTATCCTCGGAAGAGGGTAGAGATTCTTGATCATTACCTGATTCAGCCTTCTGTAGTCTACGCACAACCTGAGACCACCATCTTCCTTCATTGAGAACAAGACTGGAGCACCCCACGGTGGCACAGTCAATCGAACAAAACCCTTCTTCATCATATTGTCAATCTGAATCCGCAACTCCCGTAGCTCTGAAGGTGCCATCCGGTAGAGAGCCATCGAAATCGGATGAGCACCAGGCTGTAAGTCTATCCCAAACTCGATACCATGTCGAGGGGGGTAGAGTCGTCACCTCCTCAGGGAAGACGTCCATAAACTCACTGACGATCCCTGGTACTTCCACCATCTCAGCATCCACTAACTCGACTAACATCTCAGCTAACAAGGAGAGGAGGGGTTCCTCTCGCCTGCTGTCTGTATGGCTACTCTGCGCGCTGGTGAAAGAAACACGTCGGTCACCCAAGTATGAGAACACAACCCTTCCTCATAAGCATTTTATGATGGTACACACAAAGAACAGCCAATCGATGTCTAGGATGACATCGTATGGTTGTATCTGTAGCAGTAGTAGATCGCTGACCGACTAATGTGGCCCTATCATCAGTCTGCATCCTCTACAAACATATAACAAGTCGTTCTGACCTCATAATTCTGTGCTCAGCACTAGGGGCATAGGAAGTCTCTCAGCATCTAGACCCAGATCACGGGCCAGACCGAGTGCAACAAAGGAGTTCTAAGCTCCGATATCGAACAAGGAATAAGAAATGGTACTGAACAAACTGATTGTTCCTCGAACAACCTCTGGTTCCACAAGATCTGCTACCTCCGAGGTGTGCAACTTTCCACGCCCAGCTCCTCTGCCCCTCGACTTTCAGCCACCTCCCTGACCACACCATGGTCGAGGTACCTGAGGAGTGCCATGAGGTCAGCCTCCCCCTACGATGTCTACCCTCGGAGGAGTGGGAGCTTACTACCCTTGCTGCTGCTGCTGAAAGGGCCTTGCTGGAAGCTACTACTGAGGCAGGTGTTGGGCCTGTCCGCCACTGTCGTACTGTACTCGATCCGGGAACTGATTCTGGAGATGTACATGGCTCCCAGAGATGATGTAACTCGGTCCTGGTACCGAAGGGAAAGGGCGAGGACCGGGGGACAAGAACTGGAACTACTACGGCCTTCTCCATACTGGTCAGAACCTAGAGGGTCCTGATGCTGGATGTCTGGTGCTGACGGCCATTCCCTTTGACGGGCCTAGATGAATCCCCTCTCGTGACACACCTCCCAGCGTTTGCATCATCTCCACCACCTCTACCTTCTTCTGAACCTCCATGTATGTCAGCAAGGTGAAGGGGGAAACATCGTATTGGAGGGACGGTCGGAGCGCCTCCTTTAAACATCTCGCTTGAGACTCCTCATCTAAAAAGAGGTCTTGAGAAAAATGGAGGAGGTCATTGAACTTGATTCCCTGCTCCCTTACTAACATAATCCCCTACTGGGGGAGATTAGCACCTAACTCTTCTCTGCCTTCATTGTAGAAGAGATGAATTCCAACTGTAACTCCTTATCGAAATCATCCCATTCCACCTCATCAACTCTCCTCTCCCTCAAGTAGAGCGGCCACCACTAACGTGGTGCTCCCCACATCTGGCTGATGACTAGAGGAACCCAATACGTGTGTGGAGCCTAGAACAGGATGAAGTCTATCACCAGCTCCTCTATCCATCCCTCTATCTTCATGTCAGAGGTGCTGCACTCATACTTCTCGAGGGTCTGTCGGTGGAAGGTTTGAAGCATCTTCTGCCACTGGTCGTCCTCCTCCACTCGATCAGCCCTCTGTTGATCAGCCAAGTCAACCTCCTGGGCCTCTATCCCCGTACAAATTGTGGTCATCTCCCGGGTGCCATAGCTTCAAGATAAACAAATAATGCCTAAGCCCAAGTATAGCGACCCATACTTTACATACATTGTTAATACTTAAAAATTGAAGCACACTTATTACAACATATGACAAAACCGCAAAGGACCGTATAGGTATAGTGTCTTTAGAAACTGGGAAACATAAACAACTGGTTCATAAATCTTCTACAGTGTCTCCCATTTATTTCATCATATCTAGGGTCCCTTTTAGCATATTCTACTTAATATCCATCTTCCTGACCTGGGGAAAAGAAAACATAAAAGGGTGAGCTCAAATGCTCAGCAAGGGCAAATAAAGGAAATAAAAATCATATCATATCTTTTTTAAAATCATAATCTGCAAAAGAGATCATAATATCTTAACATGGAATAAATCATAGAAGTGAAAATGAGATCCCCATAATCATAACATGAAACTTGAAACTTTGTGGCATGCACACATAATCATGGAAAATCAGTTCTTGTTAGTCATGACTCATTGCCAAGACTATCTTAGTGGACAAAGTCCCTTTCTGAACCGAGTTCACTCCTCGTTTCAGTCATGTATCACTGAACCGAAATAACCTTCCGTTCCAGCTATGTTAATCTCATGAGATATAAAATCTTTACCCAATGCATTGGAGGGAGATATAGGTCCCACCCATCTTATAATTAATCCTTTCTTATGTGTGCCACATAATCATAAACCATACTTCATAGCGTAACCCATGTAATAAAAATGGGATTCTTAAACAACATGACATCATAAAACAATTCATATAAGATAAAGGAATTCATAAAAATATTCCCATCACAACATAATCAAATCCATGCAATAATAGGGATAAAAACAGAACCCTTTTATTATCTTAGATGGAAAATAATTTTGATAAAATACTTGTACTCCATTCTTGAGGAAAATATCCTTTCTACTTCAAATTTTTTTTTCCTTTCTTAACATGTCATACAATTCTAAACTAAAAGAATTTGATTAAAAATAAACTTGAATACTTGTAAAGGATGCTTCTTGGAAATAATGTTTTAAGAATCCATTCATGTCGTATAAGTAAAAAAAGCATTCTTCGTACTTTTGTTGGAAAAGTCAAAAAGTACCTCGTACGAAAAAACGATAAATGATTCCTTTCATATTCTTTACTAAAAATTCATCGAAGGGTAAAATTTGATTTAAACTATTGTAAGTTGATGGAAACAATATTACATATTGATGTAACATGGATGTGGATGATAAAATACACCCCATTAAATGCCAAAGTAAAAACAATCTCAGATAAAAATGAGATTGTGATATTTTCCCTTACCTTAGGTCCGATTTTCTTTGTATGTGTCCGAAGCTCCTGTATAATCGTTTAAATAATGTTATTGACTTATTCCAGAATCATACTTATTGATATGATATCATATATGTTCATATTCTTAGCTTCTTGTTAGTAATATTTCATTGTTACTTGTTACTCGGGTCTTTATTGCCTTTTGTTCTTATGCGTGTTTTGCCGAATAAATTCTTATTCTTCTTTTAAGGATATAGATACCTTATATCCAGAATGGTATTAGTGTAACATATATCATATTTATTCATTCAATTCATTTATATAATTATAATGTAATGATGATCATGTAGAACGAGTCGCATCACATCGTGGAGACGGTATTCCGTACGTACGCATGAGTGATGATATCGTTCCTATGATCATGGAATTGTATTGGAGTATATATATATTATTTCAGTATCAATATTACTTTATAATAATCATAAATAGTTACTCATTACACCATTTTACCCATCCATGTAAGGTGGTGGCGGAAAAAACATTACACCACGACGTGGAGACGGTATTCCGTACGTACGCACGCGCGGTGATTTCATTTTTCCATAGGATGGATAGAAGGTGAATTAGGGTTGTTTAATGTTTATAATAACATACCAGTATGTAATTAATACTAATGTTATTACTTTATCATGAAACAAAAAATGAAGAAGAAGAAGATGAAGAAGAAAGAAATTGAGAAAGATCGGTAATGGGTATTACCTCTTTTTGACGCGCCTTCTCTTAACCTTCTCTTAGGGAACTATGGATGGTCTTTGAAGAAGACCAGGAGCTCTAGGATGATCCTAGGGAAGTGGAGGAGGGATGTTTTCATGGTTTGGCAGAGCTTGAGTGCTCAATTTGGTGTGAGGAGGAGGGGGAGGAGGTGCCATTTTATAAGGGAGGAGAGGGGCACCTTAGGAATATCTCAAAATATTATTTTATAGTAAAGTCAAATTCGGTTTATAATGGTTCCAAAGGGACTTATTTCGAAGGTAAAGTGGGGATGGGTCGAAATCCTATCAACCAATAGGATTTAGACAAGTTTAGGGTATTATTTTAACCTTATCAATTCGATTTAACTGTAAGTTAAATAATTTAACTTTTACCGTGTCTTTTTGTTTTCTTTCACTATATGGTTAATACACTTACTATAACATGCCAAACGAACCCCAAATTGTTTATTATTAATATATATATCCTTATATAAGTCATTGGGCCGAACATTATATTTTTTAGGAATAAAATAACAATTAATAATATTTTATTTTATTTAAAAACTATTTTGTGTCAATTTTGACACTATTTGATATATGATTTTTTAAAAAGTCATAACAGAATTATATGTTCGAACCAAGTTTATTAAATCAACACTAATATATCATAGTAACCTAGAAAATTATTTTAATTCATAAAAAGTCTCAAATTACATTTATTTTGGTGTTTATAACATCAATTATGCCAATATTTCATAAATAAGATAATTACTGCATCATAATTGTGTCATAAATAAATTAAATTATTTAATGTCTAAAAATTATATATAAAATACCATCATGTAGGAAATATTTTTAGTTTTCTAACGAATATTTATAGTCGAATTTATCTTATGCATAACCCCATATTAAAAATGATTTACTTATTAAACTTTGATTTTAACTATTTTAACCCTTCTTTAAATAAATTAATAATAAATGTCCTAATCTAATCCAAGTGGACCTAAATGGTCATATTTTATTCCTAAGTTTGTTTTTGGTCGAATTACACTTGTGCAATAGAATTAGGACATGTGTTAGGGTAATAATAATATCATTTTTACCCTTAATTACCCTATTTACTTTTAACCGTGGTAAAAAAAGTAAAAAGTTACTATTCACCAAAAAATTATTTTCATCTCATTGAACCACATTTTAGTCCTTGATATTAACAGTGTCTCTCGGATTTTCGAAATTCCATTCACAGAAGTGGTAAAATTATTTTTTATGCAAAATTCAGTTTTTAACCTACCACTTAGTGGTTTCACTATTCATCAAAAATTGAATGTTTTCAGAAAAATAGCAAAATTTCACCCTAGGCTAATTTCGGTATTCCGAATCCAAAAATGAAGTCCATTGTGAAAGATAAAATTTATAAAATTTCAAAAAGTGGTTAATACTATTCATAACGGCTAGTTTTAATAATATTTTAATAGCATATCGTTGTTTAGTGAAACTCAGTATTGCGTACGACGCAAGCTATCGAGGAAGGTCGCGATTGCGTGTAAAGTAAGCCAAGCTAGTATGTAGTGAAATATTTCTTTGATGATATATAAAAACAAAATATTACTCATAAAAATCTCGGGTGTTACATTCTACCCCCCTTAAAATGAATTTCGCCCTCGAAATTCGTCACTTTGTAACAAACAGATGAGGATACTTCTCCCTCATCATATCCTCAAGCTCCCATGTAGCTTCTTCTAATTGGTGGTTCCTCCATAAAACTTTCACCAAGCGAGTGGTCTTGTTTCGTAGGACTTTTTCGCTACGATCCAGAATCTCTATCGGTTGTTCTTCATAAGAAAGATCTTGCTCCAGCGGTACAACTTCTGAGCTGAGTACATGTGAAGGATCAGGTATGTACTTTCTCAGGAGAGATACATGGAACACATCGTGAACTTGAGAGAGATTCGGTGGAAGCGCCAATCGGTAAGCTACCTTTCCAACACGATCCAGTATTTCGAAAGGACCGATATATCTAGGGCTCAACTTCCCCTTCATTCCAAATCTTATAACCCTCTTCCAGGGAGATATTCGTAAGAACACTTTATCGCCCACTTCAAACTCTAGGTCTTTTCTTCGGTTGTCAGCATAACATTTCTGTCGACTCTGAGCTTCTCTTATGTGTTGTTGAATAGATCTGACCTTTTCTGCCATTTCATCAATGAGATCAGGTCCTAACAGCTTTCTTTCCCCAACTTCATCCCAGCAAGTTGGAGTCCTGCATTTCGTTCCATAGAGAGCTTCATAAGGATCCATCTGAATACTGGAGTGAAAGCTATTATTATAAGAAAATTCCACCAAAGGTAGGTGTTGATCCCAACCTCCTTTGAAATCCATAGAGAAAGCTCTCAACATATCTTCTATGGTTTGAATTGTTCTCTCAGACTGACCGTCTGTCTGGGGATGATAAGCAGTGCTGAAACTCAACTCTGTATCCAGAGTATGCTGAAGAATTCGCCAGAACTTCGAGGTAAATCTCGGATCTCGATCAGATATAATAGAAAGTGGTACTCCATGCAATCTTACCACTTCCTTTACATATATCCTGGAAAGCTGATCTAGAGAGAAATCCTCTCTAATAGCAATGAAGTGTGCAGACTTTGTAAGACGATCAACTATGACCCAAATAGCATTATTGTGTTTGGATGTTTTAGGAAGTCCTATGACAAAGTCCATAGTGATGTTTTCCCATTTCCATTCGGGTATGGGTAATGGTTGTAACATCCCCTTAGACTTTTGTCTATCAGCTTTAACTTGTTGACAAACCAAGCATCGAGAGACATATTCAGCAACATCTCATTTCATGCCATCCCACCAGAAGTACTCTTTCAGGTTCCTATACATCTTCGTGCTTCCAGTATGAATAGAGAACGAAAAACTATGAGCCTCATCCAGCAGCTCATTCTTTAATTCGGGGATGGGAGGAACACAAACCCGATTCCTGAACTTTGTTATCCCATCACAATCAAGGTTGAATTCCGGAACATTTCTCACCTTCTTTTGTAACTCTACATCTTCTTTCTGTGCCACTTTAATCTTCACATGTATAGATGGTTGAACATTCATTTGAGAAAGATAATATTTTTCCCCTTCGATTATAATTCCAAGATCCATCCTTTGTAAATCCATAAATTTTGGATCTTTTGTGATCCTCATCATGGATAAACTAGTATGGTCTTGTCGACTTAATGCAGTTGCCACCTTGTTTTCTTTCCCAGGGTGGTAATGGATTGAGCAGTCGTAATACTTAATCAGCTCCAACCATCTTCTTTGATGCATATTCAACTCCTTTTGTGTGAAAATATACTTTAAACTTTTATGATCAGTATAAATATCACACCTTTCACCATAAAGGTAATGCCTCCAAATCTTTAATGCAAAGATTACCGCAGCCAACTCCAAATCATGAGTTGGGTAATTTTGCTCATGGATTTTCAACTATCGTGAGGCATAAGCTATCACCATATCATTTTGCATAAGAACACAGCCCAATCCCTTCTTGGATGCATCACTGTAGATCACAAACCTTTCTCCACTACAAGGCAGTGTGATCACAGGTGCACTGGATAACCTTCTTTTCAACTCCTTGAAATTCTCTTCACATTCCTCTGTCCAAACAAACTTAACTCCTTTCCGAGTCAACTTGGTGAGTGGATTAGATAATCTTGAAAAATCCTTTACAAAATGTCGATAATATCCAGCCAAACCAATAAAACATCAGATCTCAGTTACTGTTGTAGGTCTCGACCATCTTTTGATAACCTCTTTTTTTGCTGGATCCACAGATATCCCCTCTTTTGAGATTATGTGACCCAAAAATGCAACTTTTTGAAGCCAAAATTCACACTTGGTAAATTTGGAATAAAGCTTCTCCTTTCTCAGGGTCTTCAATATAATTCTCAAGTGATCTTCATGCTCTTCTTTTCTCTTTGAATAGAAAAGAATATCGTCTATAAAGACTACCACAAATTGATCAAGATAGTCTCTAAAGACTCTATTCATTAGATCCATGAAGATAGCAGGGGCATTAGTAAGACCAAATGGCATCACTATAAAATCATAGTGTCCATACCTTGTACGGAAAGTCGTCTTTGGTATATACTCCCTTTTGACCCTTAATTGATGATACCCTGAACGAAGATCAATCTTGGAAAAGTATTGAGCTCCGCGTAGTTGGTCAAATAAGTCATCAATGCGTGGGAGAGAATATTTGTTCTTGATAGTGATCTTGTGAAGTTCTCGATAATCAATGCAGAGTCTCATTGATCAATCTTTCTTCTTAACAAATAGAACATGTGCTCCCCAAGGTGACGCACTAGGGCGTATGAATCCCTTATCAATATTCTCCTGGAGTTGCTTCTTCAATTCCTGCAACTCAATTGGGGCCATTCTATAAGGTGTCTTTGAAATAGGCAAAGCACCCGGTACGAGTTCTATTGAAAACTCAACTTCACTATTTGGTGGAAGACCCGGTAATTCCTCCGGAAAGACATCATCAAACTCCTGTACAATGGGAATATTCTTAATCATGAGTTTCTCACCAACCATTTGAGATAGATAACCTTCATTTAGTGGAATCCATACCCATAAGATGGATGAAATTTCCACTGGAAGGTTATGTTCATCCTTGCATTGATAGACGATCGTAGATTGATCTGGAATATGAAATGTGACTTCCCTTCTTTGGCAATTGATATGAGCTCCATGTAGAGAAAGACAATCCATGCCAAGAATCACATCAAATTCCACTAAATGAAGTATCACAAGATTTGCAGGAAGCACTTTCCCACAAACTTCGATCGGAGAAGAATTATAAACTTTTGATGCGACTGTTGTGCCATTAGGTGTTGTCACAGCTAACTCAACATCTAATTGTTGAGGTAGTATGGTGATACCCTTAGAAAATTTTTCAGAAATAAAACAGTGGGTGGATCCAGAATCAAATAAAACATTTGGTACTTTAGAGTGGATGGTAAGTGTACCTTTCGCCACTTCGTTATCGTACTTTACATCGCTGATAGAAATTGCATGTGACTTTCCTTTGTCTTTAGCCTTAACATTTTTTTGACGTCGACCATCATCATCAACCCTTGGATTTGGGCATTGATTGGCATAATGCCCCATCTCCTTGCACTTGAAACATTGAAGTGTATTAGGTTCATTCTATGTATCCCTTACTTTGTTTGCATCATTAGACATCTTCTTCCCATTATCGCGGCATTCAAAAACCCGATGACCTTCCTTTCCACATTTAAAACATTTACTTTTCCCTTTAAGACAACTCCCTCCATGTTTCTTTCCACACTTTGAGCATAAGGGAAAGTTCATCTTCTTTTTAGTGTTCTCTTTAGATTTTCCTTTGAATTCCATCTTCCTCTTCTTATCAAACCCATGTGACTGATGGGTTACTCCAATATCCATCTCGACTTTGAGAGCACATCGAACGATTTCCTCGTAGCTATTGAAGTCCGTTATGGCTAACGCCCTTCGAAGACTTGGTTTTAAGCCACTAAAGAATCGATCGATCTTACTCTCAGGTTGGATAATAATACCAGAAGCATACCTTGAATGTCTTGTAAAATTTTCTTCATAGGTACCAACAGATTCATCATCCCTTTGCTTCAGTTCAAGAAACTCTTTCTCCATCTTTTTTTGGAGAATACGAGGGAAGTACTTATTGAAAAATAAGTTCTTGAAATCGTCCCATTCCATAGACTCAATTTCATCCCTTTGACTTGTATTCTTAATAAGATTCCACCATTGATCAACATCTCTTTCCAAACGATACACTACTAGGATGGCTTTATCATGTTCAGAACATTGAAGAACTGAAAATATCTTTTCAGTAGTACTAATCCATTGTTCAGCAACTAATGGATCAGTAGAGCCGCTGAAAGAAGGTGGACGCTGCCTCATGAAGGATTCAACAGAATGTTGCTCCTTCCTTTTCTCGTTTGGAATTCCTGCATGATTCATAGCTTGAGAAAGTTGTGTGAGCATGGCTACAAGATTTTTCATTCCATATCCCATATCGTTTGGTTGCTCAGAGGGACAATCATTGCATTGCCCATCACATTCCGCATTAACACGGTTCCTTCAGGTTCCAGCCATTGACTAAAACCAAGAAGAATAGTGTGAGCAACACTAATTATAATAGGAAAACCACATAATCAAGAATAAAATTTCACACTTAAGGTCTTATCCTAGGGTATTCATGGCTATTTCTAAAACACTAAGATTGTGTTCTATGCTTAGACTTATCCATAGGGTTCTTACTAAGGCTTTCACATCCTAGTTTCGAAAGGTTGACTATACCTTTCCTCTGATACCAACTATAGCGACCCATACTTTACATACATTGTTAATACTTAAAAATTTAAGCACACTTATTACAACATATGAAAAAACCGCAAAGGACCGTATAGGTATAGTGTCTTTAGAAACTGGGAAACATAAACAATTGGTTCATAAATATTCTACAGTGTCTCCCATTTATTTCATCATATCTAGGGTCCCTTTTAGCATATTCGACTTAATATCCATCTTCCTGACCTGGGGAAAAGAAAACATAAAAGGGTGAGCTCAAATGCACATCAAAGGCAAATAAAGGAAATAAAAATCATATCATATCTTTTTGAAAATCATAATCTGCAAAAGAGATCATAATATCTTAACATGGAATAATTCATAGAAGTGAAAATGAGATCCCCATAATCATAACATGAAACTTGAAACTTTGTGGCATGCACACATAATCATGGAAAATCATTTCTTGTTAGTCATGACTCATTGCCAAGACTATCTTAGTGGACAAAGTCCCTTTCTGAACCGAGTTCACTCCTCGTTTCAGTCCTGTATCACTGAACCGAAATAACCTTCCGTTCCAGCCATGTTTATCTCATGAGATATAAAATCTTTACCCAATGAATTGGAGGGAGATATAGGTCCCACCCATCTTATAATTAATCCTTTCTTATGTGTGCCACATAATCATAAACCATACTTCATAGCGTAACCCATGTAATAAAAATGGGATTCTTAAACAACATGACATCATAAAACAATTCATATAAGATAAAGGAATTCATAAAAATATTCCCATAACAACATAATCAAATCCATTCAATAATAGGGATAAAAACATAACCCTTTTATTATATTAGATGGAAAATAATTTTGATAAAATACTTGAACTCCATTCTTGAGGAAAATATCCTTTCTACTTCAAAAACACTTTTTCTTTCTTAACATGTCATACAATTTTAAACTAAAAGAAGTTGATTAAAAATAAACTTGAATACTTGTAAAGGAAGGTTATTGTAAATAATTTTTTAAGAATCCATTCATGCCGTATAAGTTAAAAAGAACATTCTTCGTAATTTTATCAGAAAAGTCAAAAAGTACCTCGTACGAAAACACGACAAAATATTCCTTTCTTATTCTTTACTAAAAATTCACCGAAGGGTAAAATTGGATTTAAAATATTGTAAGTGGATGGAAACAATATTACATATTGATGGAACATGGATGTGGATGATAAAATACACCACAGTAAATGCCAAAGTAAAAACAATCTCGGATAAAAATGAGATTGTGATATTTTCCCTTACCTTAGGTCCGATTTTCTTTGTACGTGTCCGAAGCTCCTATATAATGGTTTAAATAATGTTATTGACTTATTCCAGAATCATACATATTGATATGATATCATATATGTTCATATTCTTAGCTTCTTGTTAGTAATATTTCATTGTTACTTGTTACTCGGGTCTTTATTTCCTTTTGTTCTTATGCGTGTTTTGCCGAATAAATTCTTATTCTTCTTTTAAGGTTATAGATACCTTAAATCCAGAATGGTATTAGTGTAACATATATCATATTTATTCATTCAATTCATTTATATAATTACTATGTAATGATGATCATGTAGAACAAGTCGCATCACATCGTGGAGACGGTATTCCGTACATACGCACGAGTGATGATATCGTTCCTATGATCGTGGAATTGTATTGGAGTATATATATATTATTTCAGTATCAATATTTTGTTATAATAATCATAAATAGTTACTCATTACACCATTGTACCCATCCATGTAAGGTGGTGGCGGAAAATAGATTACACCACGGCGTGGAGACGGTATTCCGTACGTACGCACGCGCGGTGATTTCATTTTTCCATAGGATGGATAGAAGGTGAATTAGGGTTGTTTTATGTTTTTAATAACATACCAGTATGTAAGTAATACTAATGTTATTATTTTATCATGAAAAAAAAAGAAGAAGAAGAAGTTGAAGAAGAAAGAAATTGAAAAAGATCGGTAATGGGTATTACCTCTTTTTGACGCGCCTTCTCCTAACCTTCTCTTAGGGAACTATGGATGGTCTTTGAAGAAGACCAGGAGCTCTAGGATGATCCTAGGGAAGTGGAGGAGGGGTTTTTTCAGGGGTTGGCCGAGCTTGAGTGCTCAATTTGGTGTGAGGAGGAGGGGGAGGAGGTGCCCTTTTATAAGGGAGGAGAGGGGCACCTTAGGAATATCTCAAAATATTATTTTATATTAAAGTCAAATTCGGTTTATAATGGTTACAAAGGGTCTTATTTCGAAGATAAAGTGGGTATGGGTCGAAATCCTATAAACCAATAGGATTTAGACAATTTTAGGGTATTATTTTAACCTTATCAATTAGATTCAACTCTAAGTTAAATAATTTAACTTTTACCGTGTCTTTTTGTTTTCTTTCACTATATGGTTAATACACTTACTATAAAATGCCAAACGAACCCCAAATTGTTTATTATTAATATATATATCCTTATCTAAGTCATTTGGATGAACCTTAGATTTTTTAGGAATAAAATAACAATTAATAATATAATATTTGATTTAAAAACTATTTTGTGTCAATTTTGACACTATTTGATATATGATTTTTGTGAAAGTCATAACAGAATTATATGTTCAAACCAAGTTGATTAAATCAACACTAATATATCATAGTGACCTATAAATTTAGTGGAATTAATAAAAAGTCTCAAATTACATTTATTTTGGTGTTTATAACATCAATTATGCCAATATTTCATAAATAAGATAATTACTGCATCATAATTGTGTCATATATAAATTAAATTATTTAATGTCTAAAAATTATAAATAAAATACCATCATGTAGGAAATCTTTTTATATTTCTAATGAATATTTATAGTCGAATTTATCTTATGTATAACCCCATATTAAAAATGATTTACTTATTAAACATTGATTTTAACTATTTTAACCCTTCTTTAAATAATTTAATAATAAATGTCCTAATCTAATCCAAGTGGACCTAAATGGTCATATTTTATTCCTAAGTTTGTTTTTGGTCGAATTACACTTGTCCAATAGAATTAGGACATTTGTTAGGGTAATAATAATATCATTTTTACCCTTAATTACCCTATTTACTTTTAACCGTGGTAAAAAAAGAAAAAAGTTACTATTCACCAAAAAATTATTTTCATCTCATTGAACCACATTTTAGTCCTTGATATTAACCGTGTCTCTCGGATTTTCAAAATTCCATTCACAGAAGCGGTAAAATTAAGTTTTATGCAAAATTCAGTTTTTATCCTACCACTTAGTGGTTTCACTATTCATCAAAAATTGAAAGTTTTCAGAAAAATACCAAAATTTCACCCTAGGCTAATTTCGGTATTCCGAATCCAAAAATGAAGTCCATTGTGAAAGATAAAATTTATAAAATTTCAAAAAGTGGTTAATACTATTCATAACGGCTAGTTTTAATAATATTTTAATAGCATATCGTTGTTTAGTGAAACTCAGTATTGCGTACGACGCAAGCTATCGAGGAAGGTCGCGATTGCTTGTAAAGTAAGCCAAGATAGTTTGTAGTGAATGATTCCTTTGATGATATATAAAAACAAAATATTACTCATAAAAATCTCGGGTGTTACACCAAGTAGTGCAGGATATTGTTCTTAAAACTTCTTAAACTTATTATTTATTTCAAATTCCCAAAAACCCTAGAAACATGAGAACTCGGGTCGTTATGATGCATGTACATTTCTGAAGGTCTCTACCTTGCAATCAGCGTTGCCTCACTTGGTCATTCGGTAGACCCAGAGTCCTTGCATCGGATCACGGGGGGGCCCTAAAATCTCGTGCCCTAGCCAGTCTTCCCTAGACTAATTCACGCACCAAGGTCACCCAACACAGTTACCCTACCATCCCATGAAATACTCACTATGACTAACTCTAGACTCCATCCTATCTCTCAACCCTACCTCTGATACCATTCTTTCATTACCCGCCTTCACCAAAAGGAGGGAAGGGTCAGCAGATTGTCAGGCCCATCCTTCTTTAAGTTGAAGGAGAGATAATGACCCCTGAAACCTGCCTTCAATAGGTCTTGAAGTGGTGACCAACACCAAGGTCATGGAATCACACACTAAATGGAAGGCATTACCCTTTTCATTTAATAGGATTGAGAGATAAGATAGTGAATCCCACGACACCAAAACTGAATGTAAAATTAAATCCAAGAACCATTCCCAATGTATGTTAGAAAACTAAAATACGCAATGTTCAAGGAGACTACAAGGAAAAGTACAAAAAGAAAGAACAACATCAACTGCAATAATCTATCACAAGGTCTGAGCTAGTGCGACCCTGCACAATCCCCAAAGTCCTCCTAGAAACCTGAAAAAAAAATTATATACGTTGGGTGAGCATACAAGTATACTCAGTAGGGAAAAACCAAAGACTCTCGTGTACAAGTGGGGGGCCATACTAATACCCTGTGGGAAAAGAGATAACCAAGCACCTAGCAAGTGAACTAACCAACCAAGCCTCACCAAGGAACACTCCCCAAATAACGCAAGTCAAGTAATGTATAGTAATAGAACATGGATGTTTGGGTACCCCGTGACACTTTCCCATTGGTTATTGAAGAAATTCTATGCATCGGACCAATCCCGCCATTCTTACGGCAGTCCCACTACCAAACCCCGCCCGCACACACCTGGGCCACAACCTCACCACAGTCCCACTTCCAAAATCTGCCCGCGGACACCTAGTCCATAACCACTATCCCACCCGCAGACACCTAGGCCACAACCACCACGCGTAACCACACCTGTAAACACCTAGGTCAGAACAACTACTGCCCCGCCTGAAAACACCTGGTCCTCATCCCGAAGACACTTGGGAAACAACCTGACCGCACACACCTAGGCCAACCACCATAACTACCTTACCTGATGATTCTTGGGCTAATAATGGACTTCATACAATCAGAACCTTCCCGAAGATACATGGGCTATCCGGGAAACGGAGCAGAAAAGAGCTAATAACCAGCCACTAATTGAATTGTTGGGAAAAACACCCTCCCAAATGAAACGGGGGTGTTCTATACTAAGTTATCAACATGGGTGGGGCGCGAAGAAGAAACACAAAAAATTAAAGTATATGTATAGGTAATAAGCACTAACCAATCTATGTTTTTCTTCAGCCAGCCTAAAGAACACTATACTTACTATTCATTCATAAGAGAATAGAACATCACCCATTCCCAAGTCACAAATCACACCGAACCAAATACACATTTGGCCCATCCTTGTTTTCATGTTCAGTAATAATGTTTAAATAAGTTTCTGCACATACTTGGGAAACTAGTAAGCATATGCACAAGCCAAGGAAAGAGTACACCCATCAATAATGTAAACATTCACACCCGGTTCTCTTGTAAAAGCACATCAAGTGACACCCCTCCAACTATTGGAACCAAAGAAGGTCAAAGTGAGATACAGTCCTAAGTTCCCAGAATTATGAATAAGAAGGTTTCACAACAGAAGAGGATCCCACCCCAATTCGTGATACAAACAGAGCATCCCATCCTCACCCACATCACCCCATCAATCTAATCCCCTATCAAAGGAAAATGTAAGGTCACCTGTACTCGGCCCGTGGAGGAAACAACAAAACCAATACTACCAACACAATGTAGACTCACCAGGTATTTTCAGATTTAAACGATTTAACACACTCCATGATTTCAATTCCACTAGGCTTAAGCAAGGGTTATCATAGAAAAGATGTTTATCCTGGTGATTCCAATTTATTTAGCTGAATATACATAATTAACCAATTTCCTTTACACAGAAAAAGGTTCACAACCAAAATACAATCCATTTAAATATCACAAGGGGTAAGTTTTTATTAGTGCACAGAGATAGAACACCAACGGCCATGATTTTTAGTAGGTGTAAGCCCGCATAATTCAGAAATCGTTAATCATTAAAGAGGAGAAAAATAGAGAAGCATCATGGATTACACCCCTCCCCTTCATTCCATAGAATCTATTTTTTTATCTTTATTAAAGTTTGGTTCATCCAATTATATAGAAGAAGTAGTATACCCACCCCACAAGATGCACAGAAAGGAGAGACGAAGGTGAAACCCCTACTTTATTGATGAAAGATCAAAGTTTTTCTCCACACGCCAATAACAAGGGATGTACGACTTGCAGGGGAGGAAATTAGAGGACTCGAAGATGGGCAGAAGGATCCAGTAGAGGCAGACCCCAAACTATAGAAAGAAGGAATCCAAGCACACCAGGAAGAAAATTGAATTCAACCAAGACGAAACTGAGAACTCTAGTGGGAGATATAAGGAGGAGATCAGGATATGTAATTTTGAACGCTGGAAAAAATGGATTGAGGTTTCCTATGTGGGTGGGAAGTTACACATGATGGTATTAAGGATTATTTAATATCCCCCATCTAGGATATTTCTTGGGAATTAAATGACTTTAAAAATGGTATTAATATTATTCCACGTCAAAAGATACGTTACGGGAGCATAGAAGTCGGGTCCACATGGTTCGACCGCCACAGTGCCACCCTCACGGTGCCACTGTCACAGTGTCACAGTCACGGTGCGAACGTCACGGTGCCCCTGTGACCGGTGCCACCATCATGATGCCACAGTGACCGGTGCCACTGTCACAGTGCGTCCATCACGGTGCCACCGTGACCCGTGCCACCATCAAGATGGAGCTATGTTTTTGGTAAAGTAATGGCTAGGGGGGTCTGGTCCATTACATATAAGACCACAAACAAATCCTCAAGCCACAAAGAAAACCTGGGTCATAGGGTAGAAATAATGATCTCATCCATAGCTCATCCCCAAATCTCTTTGTACACATATATGATTCCCTCATACTCTAGTAATATCTAACCATGGTTGGTTATGAATTTTTCAAAATTATTTATTCATCCTATGATCACAATGATTTTTTCATGACCACTCGCTACTTGTGGAAAACCCTTCATGAAAACCTTAGGGGTTACCCTATATCCTCTATCATTCGGGACACATCATCCTCTAAAAATACGCATGACATTATAAGGTTACACTACACTAATCCACATCATCCATTTCCACATGAGTTGGATATCATTGGATTTGGGTTTAACCACCTCTCTCTTGGTTATACTTTTAATTGAAAAAACATCTTCAACAACTTTTCTCAAATAATGAATGGTTTCATCATCAATCCTTGAAAGGTTAACATACTCCCATGCATCATAAAAAACATCAATAACATGTCATGTAGATATCTATATAAGAGATAAATCATAAATAATATCCCTATGTTGTAACTCCCTGACTCTCTTTAAATGCGGAGGTGTAACAACCATTGACTGGAGGAATTTCAACCCATCTTAACCCAAAAGGGTTAAATTATCTGTTACATTAATCATCTAAAGTGGGTATAAGACATTACTATTAGAATATGCTTCTATAACCGCAACTTTGGGCGGATCTCAATATTGCATGACGTCAACCTCTATTAGGTCCACTTTCACTCACATTTCCAAAAAGAAATGTCATCATAAGTGGAATTTCATAATCTAGATCTAAATCTTTGAGATATCCCCATGAAAACGGAACTCCAAGATATTCTACTGAACTATACTCAAGTTCTTCCCATGTAACTTTAATTTTGATCACATTAGGGTACTATTTAATACAACCATGAACCAATCCAATCATAGTTGAAGGATATTGTTATATAGCCTTTCATTTGACTTCAATGTAAAAAATTAAGGGACTCCCAAGTGAACACATCAGGTCTTACATGACCTTCCTTATATAAACCTCCAACTATACTTCAATTAAAAAAGATATATGGGAGCCATCCGTTATGCGGATGAAAATTTTGAGGAAGTACATGGGTTCTAGTATATGTGGAATTACAACTCTCAGTGGGGAGGTAATCCTGACAACTCTAGAGGAAATACTGACGCACATTTTAATAGTAGTTCATGGAATATAAATCTCATTGCATCCAATAATCCAATGGTAAAACTATCTAGAAAATAAAAGTAAAAAATAGCCTCTCACACTTGAGCTCATCCTTCACGGATTGGGTTACTCGTCAATAAGGAAGGAAAAATCTGTCTCAAAATATATAGACATTTTCTCTCATACTAGTGTAAAATATCAAATCATGGATGGTATGCAATGAAACCTCACAGAGGAATCATCGTAGGGTCAGTCTATTCCACTACAGAAAGGTTCTATGTGAGGCCCTCTCTCCCCTAGATTTGGGTCATTTTACATAAAGTTTCACATGACCATACATAATCTCTGTTGGATAATTTAAAAATATTGGTTAAGATAAAAGGATCTACTATATTCCATATGTCTCAACTTTTGGAAACACATAGGTAAGATTGTCTTATGATCCTATTTAAAATATAGATATGGAGGTCAATTCATATATCATACCTCAAACAGCACTCAGAAATCCATGTCAGGGACCCCTTACTCCTGATGATCATCACTTCCCTTGTGTTCCTATTCACCAAAACCTAGGCCGGATCTGACACCAAAACACACAAAACTACCCAAAACACAAATATTAGAGAAAACTGTTTTCCTCATGTTAATAGTGTCAAATATTTGTGTAAATAATTATAATGGATGGTTTTAAAATAATTTCCCAATAATGTCTCTCAGTGGGGAAGTGTCTCAATCTCTTTCTTTTACAAAGGTACATCAAGCATCACCATCATATGGCTCCAGTGATACCCTACATAACCCAAGAGAATCATAAATACAAATTTCTCAATAAAAGAGTATCATGATGCTATCCCAATTAGTAAAAATGATAAATTTAAATGAAATATATCATACAACCAATAATAATTAGATTATATGGATCATAAGTTTCTATGTCTTGCAGTTATGCTCACCCCCATCCTCCAGCTCCATTAGATTAGAGTGGACCAACTGGGGGTGTTAGTGGTAAAAGGTCTAACAGTATGCTTCCTTGTGCTTCACTCCCTACTCTGATGTCTAATCCACAATCTAGAAGTACTAATTTCTCTTATTATTTTAATTTATGGGGTTGTCCATTGATCACATCTCTCTCATCTTCCTAGCAGTCTAGACCATCTCACAAGATATCTCCCCATTTGAATCAAGAGGAAAACCACCTCTCTTGTGGATATATAGAATCGTCTTTATAGAATAAAAATCAACCCCTCTATGATGGGACTTCCTATTGAAATATCTCTCATTCTATAGTCCATGCCCATTTCATCATCTACCTTCTAATATTGTCTCAGCTAATATATTCCCATTACAAATGTCAACTGTGGGATTCTACTTGTCCATAATTATATCCACTGACAATGTATGCTTTCATAGTCTAGTATATGTGGTAAGTAAAATAGGTATCATATTAGCCATGATATTTTGATATATGACCAATTTTAAGGTCTTTTCATGGAAAAAATAATCTCAAAAATTATTTAGAGAGTACATTGATTAATTAGTAAACTTCATAGAATACACTTCAATGGGAATGATATGGTACTGAAGATAATGATTCTATTGGATACACACAAATCACTAAAGTGATGGATAATACTATTCACTGAAGATCCCGTCGAACTATCTCATAGTGAGCGTTATCTCATCGTGTGAATGAGTCCATAGAATCCCCCATTTTCTCATAGAGAAAAAATAGGACTCTCTATTTAAAAACTGTGTGATCTATAGCTGTCCTCACAAGGAGGAAAACCCAAATTACTTCTTTAATATTTCCATCAACTGAGTTCGGGTTTGGACCACCCCAAAACATAGAAGATCTCTTAGTTTGGAACTCAAGGATTGAAATCCTCCTACACACATATCCAGCCAGTATTTCCATTGAATCCAACTGCATAATTGGTGGTGGAATGATTAGAAACAGACCAGATGAACCATCTCCTACAAAATTTCCTACACCGAAGCCTCAAAACTAGAAGGATCATCATCAAAACCTACCATGGAATCCTAGCAGGATAAAATTGTAGAGGAAAAATAAAATGATAATGTTTCTCTAGGGTTATAGAGTATATATATGGAGCTGACACAAGAAGGACTTGGAAACTAAACCCCATTTCGATTCGATGTATGTATAAATTTTTTCCCTATATCCCATGTATATATGTGTCATGTCAATAAGAATTTTTTCATTGTCTTAGTGTAGTGATTCATCTGCTTCCACTCCAACACTAGAGTGCCTTGACTAAAGTTTGAACTAGAAGAATTTTGACAATGTTTCCCAAGACTCCAAATCAAGATCACAGCTTGAAAATATCAACAATGTTGTCTAAATTTGACACCATCTCGAATAACACACCATCACGATCTGACCCATGGAGGCCTGCCTCACTAGAAATAATAAAATTATGACTACCCCTACCCTAAATCCAATATGCCAAGGGCTATTGAAATGTTTTGAGTAGGCCTGTCGCACATATGGTTGGTCATAGACTATCATATATATATATATATATATATGAATTCACACACATCCTAATCTTTGAAACACTGTAGATAAAATAATAAAATTGATAAAAAAATGAATCTATACATTTATCCCACAATCAGAGATAAAAAAACTACTAAATCCAAAAACGGAAAATAAATTACCTAACAGAAATAGAACAATTAATATAAATTTAAAAAATGAGGGGAAATCATTCAAATGCATACAGTGATATACAACTCAATCTGTCAAGATTAGTATGTTCCACATGATTCGAGTCTTCCTAGGCCTTGGTCAGAAGGCCTTTCATTTGTATAGGGAAAAAATTTTCTAGGTAGATCCCATATAACTCTGACTGTAATTATTCTTATTAGGTTCCCCCAAAACCCAAAATATTTGAAATCATCTGAAATGAAACTGTTTTCATAACTCATAGCCATAGGTAACATAATCTTAAGAGATAAAACATAGTAATCTATATCATTGCTGCTTGACAATACATGACTATCTATATCTCCACAGCTTGGTGTGTTAATAAAATATGAGACATACAGAATATAATAGCAAGGTAAGAAATATATACACTTCATACACACCATGTATCGTGGTCTCAACCAGAAACTCTACTTTAGGTTTCTACTTGAGTTTTAAAGGTTTTTTTAGTCTAAGAAAAATCACTCTATGAGGCCTTCCTTCCCTGATGGTTCTCATCAAAGAGATCTCAGTCATTGGGAGTCTCTACGAAGATCCAACCTCCATGTGTTATCTCCAACATCATTAGGAAATCATCTAGAGGCTATGCACATTTCTACAACTATCAACATTTAATGGATTACTAATTTCAATCTAATGGGATACATGGCCAACGTAGATACAAATTAGAGCGTCCTTCTTATCACCACTACGCTTCACTAAAAATGGAGAAACAACTCCCATCCATGTATCTCAGATAACTTCACCATAATTTAATCTATGGGGACTACACATCACAACTATACTCAAATGCCCAAGGATCTAAAACTCCATTGGAGGACCTCCATCATGTCAATGGTAGAAAATTGTTGATTAACACTCCATAAATATAGAACCCATGAATATTTAAGAGAGTTTCAATACTATATATATCATAAGTATGGGGGTCCTATTACCTGGTTCGATATAGTGAGGGTCAAAATTAAATAATACTCTGAATATCACAATTGTTCACTTTCTATAAGAGTTTAGAGTATATGGTACACATAACCTGGTATACTTGGGGAGTAACAAACCCTAATACATATATAAGGATCTTGCATGATCATTGATATCGTCTAATAATTTTTGAAACAAAAGTCCTACTAGCATCAATTTTCAACAAATCTCTTAGTTACAAAACTATTTCCACTATCATGTTTCATGTCGGAAACTACTCATGATAGGATACATGTGGTCCTACAACTAATTCCATTAAATTATGATTTTAAGTGAATAAATTTATTAGGGGTGTAAATAGAATGTACTACTAGGTTACATGGTGTGTTTGTTGAGGCCAAACCCTATCTGTGTCCCTTCAATAAACTCGGCATGTATAAAAGTATATTAAAAATACATGTGGTTTAATATAATGTAACCCAGTATAACCCCATTGGACTGCCTTTTCTCACACATGGTCAATATTTCATTGTCTCCCTACATGAATATAATATAATGTAAATGTATTGAACACATTGGCCTAACATATAAATGTTTCCTTGGTAATGACCATGTATAGGAACCTATTCCATTGTAGCATGGATAATGCATGTGTACCTGGATGAGTACTCTATCCCATGTACCACCAATTTCTATCCATGTAATACAACATGACCATGTTCACCTACATGTAGTTCCATATATATCCTTTATAACATTGATGAGCCTCACCACCTAACATTCACCCCCAGTACGCCGCATTTAGTTCCCCAAAGTTGATGTTCCAAAAATGGAAAGAACACATTATGTTTTCCCCTACACTGTAATCTATAAAATTAGGTTTATAAATATGAATTTCGTTACGATACTCCCATAAAAACATATTTTAACCCACAACCGAAACATCTATCACTATGGTTTCTTTAACTATAATAATAGTGATTCAAAACCATAAATATATATTCAAGTCACGATTATAATGTAAATATTATAAATCCTCCTACATCGTGGAGGAACATTAATGATATTATTTTAATGTGATACCAAAAACAATCTGCAGCATGATATGTTATCGAATGTTGTTAAGAAAAATGGTACGACATCACCTCCTCTCCCCCACCCATTGGGTCATCTGTCACAAAATAGGAGGATCTCCATCACCCCTACCATTTTTTAAAACCATAGAGGATTATGAAATGTTTCTTAATTTTATTTTTATTTAATTAAAAATACTTCAAAATCTAAATCATGTCCAATGGTCCCCTCTCAACAAGTGGTCGATGCCAGAATCAATATGTTACGACTATGGTAAATAACACAATATAAACTCAACCACTGTTTCATATTTCTATTTAAATACACCACACTAGAGTTATTATACATTTCATGAAAAAAAATCTTGAAATTGATATAAACTATTTAATATTTATTATATCACCACATAGAGGCCCTCAAGGACCATGAAATTCACATTTAATTAGTTATATGATTCATAACTATTCTAGTAAATATTCTTAAGTCTTACATAAGAAAATCCACATTCATCGAAAACATCCCACCATCAAGGATTTTGATCATGAAATAAACAATCCTCTCCCCAAGGGGAAAGCGGATATCTCTACTAGGTATCCCATAGTAGAGAGATCTCCATATTGTTCTTATTCAATCACAAAAAATTCACATAGGAAAAATGATTAACCATAAAGGGTCCTCTATATTCCAATCCAAAAAAATCCAAGTACATTAAAATGAAACTCTATAGGGAACACCCTAGTCATCTGGGTTTCATAAAAAATATCATGCACATGTCTCCTAAGCTACAACATGTGGAAGACACCAAGCACCCAATATAACTACAATCATGGGGCCAACTAATACATGACCCTTGTATTCCAAAATAGAAACTATGGAAATGTTTTACCTATTCATTCTCACACTAGCGTCGACAAATTAATTTGTGAACTCTAGGGCCTCATACATGGCCTCAAACTAACATAGACCCTAATAAATGTGGTAGAAACCCTATTCTCATCCATAATTGATCACCAAAATACCTACCACACAAATAAAAATCCCATGTTATCCACAAATCACTAAACATCGATGGTTAGGAAGGTAGGGTAAGATAACATGTCTTGGATCCCTACAATACAACCCCTCTAACCTGGGACCACCTCCTAAATAATCTCACACACATGGGTCCTTGAGTCTACCATTGGATTACCAATTCAATGAAATCATCTCCCATATTCCCATTACACCATAATTTGGTTTCTACTTAGCCAAATGTATCTCTGCTACCATGGCCCTCTCAAGCACTAAAATATAGGTGTGATGGTAAAGGTATATAAATGTATCCCTGATATATATGTGTAATCCATCTACAAGGGTTTCTTCATGGAAGAAAGTTTCATGACAAATATCTAAAGAGTACATCAAGAGGTCATTTAACTTCATAAAATTATATTACACAATCATGCCACCCTGTTAATGATTAATAATCTCCCATATAAGCACGAATCTGAATATATCTAAAAAAGCTTCCCAAAATATAAACTCAAACTCTATCCCAGTGAGTTCCATCTCATCATGTGTTCATGTAACTAGATTCCATCTTCCTTGACATAGCCCTAAAAAATATTCTCCTCTAGAACGACAATATAATTAAGAGGTGTCCTTGTAAGGAAAAAACATGTGTGACTATATCAAAAGAGTCCTCAAATATATGGGGTTTTGACTCACCCTAATACACAAAAGTTCTATACCATTAGAATTGAATATATTTTATCAACATGTTCCAATTTATAGCTAGTATTTCTGTGCACCCATCTTCTCAATGTGTGGTGAAATGACTAGAAAACCACCTAAAGAAACTGTCTCTTGTTTCCCTGATATAAATTTTTATATGTATCGAGTCAATAAGAAAGTATCCAAAGTCTTAGAGAATAGATACATGATCTTCCACAATAATACTAGAGTCCCTAACATGAAATCCCACCATCATACATTGGTACATGGGCTCCCTAGTTCTCAATCCAACCTCATATCTAGAAAATCTCAACACTGTGTATCGAAAGTGAAACATTCCCTAATACCACTATTTCGTGAACCATCCCAACAAGGGAATCTGGGTCAATGATTAGCTGAGTGAGAATACCCCAATCCCCCCTCAAATAGGATATATATATGAGACCAATGATCAGTAATAATATCACACACAGGGGAGGCCTCATCATGTTTTTAATTTATGCAAGAACACACATCCATCTATTAATGAAACAATGTAGAGATAACAATACAAATAATTCCAAAAATCATGTATACATATGTCCCATAATCAGAGTATGAAAAAGTACAGTGGCATAAAAGGTAAAAATACAAAACCATGAGAAACATATGAAATCATCCAACCTACTCATTAGGAGCATACTTATATCAAATTAGACCACCGACACACACCTCAATATGTCAAACTCCCTTTTCTCCACCTACCCTCGACCCTCTTAGAACACCATTGGATGTAATATCATTTACACAAGACATGAAAATTGAAATAATATCCCATGCATTGGTGTGGTTAAAAATAAAAATTAGACACCCAAAGACCCAAAAATAAATGGGTGGAACTGAAAGGAAATAGTTCTTTCCACCCATAGACAGAGGGTATATAAACCCAAGTGAGAGAAAAATAATCACCAAATCCTAAGTTCAAAACATACATGAAATGTCCCCTCATTCTTACATATTATGTTAATAAAATATTATATATACAAAAAGGGATCCAAAATTGACACGCATATACGCTACACGTAATCCTAGTCTAATGGTCTCTAAAATACAACCTTCCATTCGATTCTAATAAAGGCTCAAAGTTATAAATCATCTAGGAGAACTCACTATACAGTCCCTTATATCCCTTATAGTTCTTATCCAATATATATTACTCATTTTTATCACAATGATAACGCAACATCTCTATGTTATGTCCAATGTATTGAAAACCATTTAGAGGGCATATACCTCACCACTAATATTGAAAACCTTGTGACCATCAAAAGTAATTGTGGACCTACCCAGTGAATGGAGGTACATATTGGAGGGTCCCTCTCCTCCCTACTTCAATCCATAAATAATGATTTCAAAACCTCTATCCACACATCTTCTATAACATCACCCGAATCTAAGTGGATAGGACCTCCCATCACTATTATACTCCTATAGCTGACGGATATACAACTCATGTTCAAGACCATCCCCCCATTGGTGCTTGATGATGGGGTTGTACCACTATATAGATAGAGGATCCACATATAATATAGGGGAGTGACGACTATACTTTTATAATTAGTATAGGGGAGTCGCTCCCTAATGTGCAGGGGGTTTCCGAACATAATAATACGTAAAGATCAAACATGAGGTCTTTCTAAAAGAGTAAAGAGTATATAGAACCAATACATAGGTATGATAGGGGATTTACTGTCCATTTTTCCTCTTTAAGTATCAAACCCAATCACTTACATTGGATAATAATCATTGAAAGAGTAATTCCATAGTATTGAACATGCATTGCATCTCTCAATGACAAAACCATGACCATTATCACATTATATGTGAAAAAATACCTAAAAGAAATCTACTCATGGTCCACCATTCAAGTGTTGAAGATGGATCATCTCAAGGGGGAATTATCTAATGACAGTACATGACATGTTATCTTAGGGTACACAGTGTGTCTATTGAGGCCAACCACGGGTTGTGTCAACTTGTGGAACTTGGTGTGTAACAAAGTAGATGATGTGTACAGGGGGTAACATGGAATGTAACCCATCCTGATCACCTGGGTGTGTAAATGACAACACATGTCCTAACCATCCATGAAACACTACACTAAATGTATTTTAGGGACATAGTGAATACCTCTTATCCCAAACCAAACCTATGAATATGGTCATTACCATTTATAGGAGCATGTACCAATTTACCATGGCCCCAACCCATGTACTTGTCTCTTACCTCTAGCCTACGTTCACATAGGGTATAGAAGTATATTTGCACATGGGCATACCTCTATCATGGAATTCAAACTGTATCCTTGACACATGATAGAGCCTCGCTGAATAGTGTTGTATACCAACACAGAGTCTCTAGTTCTAAGATGTTCATCTTCCCCTAATGGAAAGAATAGACTATGTGTGTTCCTATATGACACACTGTGTAATTGAAATTTTTGAATGTAAATTCTCTATGATAATTCTGTTACCCTAATTTTACCCAATATCCTACAAATATACCAATAGGGGAACACAAACATTTGTAATGGAGATCTAATGACTTAAAAATGTATTAATAGGAATTGGGATGTAAATCTAACAATTCTACCAACCACATAAGGAAATACCATTATGTTCAGTCAAATGTGATGCATAAAACCTACTAAATCTTGATTTGGTGCTAATTTCCATCAAGGATGTGGTCCAGTTGCACCCTATCTCCCTCTTAATTGGTTCATAAATCATGAAAATGCAGTATCCCCCACTCTTCTATAGTGAATGAAAACTAATGGGGTGTGAAATTGTATGGTTCTGTTTATTTATTTAATATCTATTTATTTAACTAACCTCCAACATTAATACTCCGTTGAAGGTCAGCTCTAACATGGATCCCAAAGAATAAAGACATTATATAGCCCCATATCTATTTCTTTAACACAACCATAGTATCATATTTCTTATCAGAGACTCAATTTGAGTGTTCTTCCAAATTTCATGAAAAACTATGCATGTGTGATATAAAATATTTAATATTTTTAGGTCACTGCTACAAGGTTCTTTGGGCCTTAAAATTTCACAGTGAATCAGTTTTAGATTAAAAAATATTCTAAAAAATATTCTAAATCCGTGCATATTAAAACTAGAGTCACTAAAATGTAAAAAATAAAATTTATATTGATAAGTAACACACAATTATATTTAAATATATATAATATTGTTTTATTTTATTTTTATTTCACATTGCGTTTTATTATATAAATATACTATATATTAATAAAAAACATCAAAATGCCTATTGAAAATGTGAAAAAAGGATCATAATTTCAATTTCATCATTTTAAATGATCATATTTCGAATGGAAATATTTACAATGGCCAGATTTTATCCCAAAGTATATATTATTGTTAGATTATCAATTCATTCCTCTCTCACTTCGCATGGCATAGTTTGTAAATAATGCTATAGAATTATCTTAATTCATTCATCTTTTAACGTAATTTTCCCAAATATTATATTTTTTTATTTTCATGATCCTCATGTATGAAGATGATATATGTGATTTTTTATTTAGGAATCATTGTTTTATCTATCACCCATTACCTATTGGTCAATTTATAATGGATTTATTTTATCCACAGTGATTAGTAATTCATATAATAAAATACTTATTTTTAATTTTTTTGTAACATTTAAATTAAGAATGAATATTGTCTTTCTAGTTTAAATTAACATATTGAATGAATTATTACTAAAAAATTTAAATTTAATAAAATAAATAGATAATATCAATTATAATTATTTACTTAATAGTTTATAAAAGAAATATCATTTATAAAAACAAATGGTGTTACATTCACTGTAAATAAATAAATTGAGTCCTCATAATTTTAATTATGAGGGATTAAAATTTCTAAGTGAATATAATTTATAGATATGACCATGATATAATTTTATAGACATATCATCCCTAAAAACATGGGAAACATTTCAAGTTTCTAGGAATAGAATTATCCTTAATATTTAGTCTTTCACCAACCATTTTGGTTGTGATTTAATGATTATTTTATATCAAGACCAATATTATGTAATTTATAACTAGAAGTTTCCTATTATTATCCTTTCATAGATAGGATATCAAAAGATAATATTAATTTTATTTTCTGTATTCTAGATAATTATTTCTCTAATTGGAGGGAATAAATTAATAACTAAAACTTCTTAAATTTATAAAAATGAATAATAGTAAGATTCCCAAAAGACGCATTTCGATAAATAATTATTTGTAATAAAATAATCATAACACTGGAAGATTTCTTTGACAATCAATTAATCAGAGTGGCTATTTAATGATCTTCTAAAACCTCTTAGATATAAGATAGTTCCTTCAAGTAAATTCAAATAATACATCAACAAATATAGATTAGATAGTACATATTATTTAAATATCATGAGCCACATCAAGAGAAGTTCTTGTGTATGTATTCAACTATCCACTAGGTTTGGAAGGTTATCACTTCTCATATTATTGTTTTTTCCTTCGATTAAAGTAAATAATTATATAATTCTAATGATAACCCTAAATAATATATTTCTTTATTAATTGAACCATCAGATGATCTATATTTCTTTTAACCGTGTTAACTGAACTCTTTGTTTAATTATATAATTTTGATGCTCTAAGAACCCCTCATTCATATGTAAAACAAATTCCAGTGTAATTGAGTAAATTGACATGTTGAATTTTCCACATTTTTTACGTAAAATTAATTCAATATTTTTTCCTTCATCATCTTCATTAGTTCACCATAAATGAGACTCAATAATTCTATTATTTGGTGGGTTTATTACATTAACTATGTAGACAGTGTTAGTCATAATTCATTATATATGGATTGACATAGTCACATGTTTTCTCACTCTAGATCTAATTTTGATGAGTAGTTCATTAAACCAATCTACTATTTTTCCATCAAGTACATAGGTACTTCTATTTTAAACTATTATAAACAAAATTGGGTGACATGAGTGAGAAAACATTAGATACATTAGGGGATAAAATAAAGGGATAAAACATAAAATTCATTTTTCATTTACATTATCTAATATTCCTATATATTCTTTAGTAGAACATTTATTGATATTAGTTTAATATATGTTACATTATGTTGGATTAACATAAAAATATAAACATAATCCCTCAAACAAAAATGAAACAAATAATTGATAGTGGTTTTTAAAGATAATTGAATCGATAAAAGAAAATACCCAAGAGTGTCTAGATTAGTGTGTTATTTTTGGTCCACTAATGATACATATGAGTGGTGACTAATTCAATTCCTAACCAAACTTTTTTGGGGTGATTATATATAGGTGCATATATGCCAGAACATAGTACAATTTCTTATATCTAAATGGGGAATTATTTGTTTGAAAAAAACTTACTCACACATTATGTGTATTTCATGGTACCATAATATATTAAGAAACATCTCTTGGGTTTTAAATAAGGTTCTAAATCACTAAATTGAAAATTTTCCTATCAAATATAATAAAAATAACTAATACTTACTCTAATGGAATCTATGGTTACCCAGTCCAAACATGAAACAAATTTTACATTAATATCATGATTTAAATAATAAATTTAACAAACATTCAAACTATCTAAGGAATAAATGTTTTTTTGTCTTGGATATTTGGAAAATAAACATAAAAATATACAATTAATACCACATAATCAAACTTCTCTAGACTCTCCATTGTAATTTACATAAGTTATACATACCATGATAACCTGGGGAAAACAAAAACATTAAAAAGTGGTGAACTCAAATGGATAGTAAGGTAAAAAACATTCAACATTTCATAAAATGTTAGATCCTAATCATATGAAAAAACATGGGAAGAATAGAAATATTATATTAAAAAGAACATGGAACAATTAGTGTTTTCAAATGTAATGATTTAACAATATGTAATCTCTAATGAACAAACATGTACCATGGAAAATGCTTTCTAAATAATGAGACATTAAACATGACTCATTGAGAATAATTATAAGATAAATATTATAACATAAGTTAATTGAATAAAAAATCAATGATACAATATAAAAAGTAAAACCAAAAAGACATTCCTCACATAGTAGGATGTGGATAAAAAACTATTTAACTTCTTGGTCTTGCTATAACACTCCAGTGTACCCATGGGATTGGGAGAAAACCTCATATATAATCATTTTTATTAGGTTAATTATATTAGTGTACCCCTTATAACTGTGATAAATCCTCTTGTATACTTGTTTTCTTAAGAAAAATACACTTGGGAACCCTTTGGCATGTGATAAATCCTCACATGCACCCATTTGATCTTGTGATATTTAAATATAAACCAATTAAATGGCATATGATATAGGTAAACACCCATATTAATCCCTTAATATGTTTCCATCATTAAATAAATCACAAAAATATATCAATGATCTCATGGAAAAGAAATTGGTTTGTTAAAATGAAAAAAATATATTTCATAACATATAATGAAATGATGATAGGATAGTAATGATCAAATTTTCTAAAAGAAATAATATATTAATAAAATATATAAAAAGAAACAAAAATTGACTTATTGAGAGATATACCATGTAGGAATAACATAAGTGAAAATGAAAAAGATAAAAAAAATATATATTATTTTTTTTAAATGTTAGGTTAAATTTTTATATAACCCATTATTGATAAGTTAAGGGGAAGAATTTTGAAAAAAAATATAATAACACATTATAAATAAAGGATTATAGAAAATAAATAATTTGTATAATAAAATCTGGTGTGGATGATAAACAATATGATCTTTAATTTATATAAAACCCCTTATTATTTTTTTGGAAATACCTCTGTTTAAAAACACTCATCAAAATAAAGATAATGTATCCATTTGTTTTGAAATGAATAAAGGGGAATAAAAGGATAATTGATGTTAAAAAAATTAGAGTTTTAACAAGGTAAATTGGAAAATTTGCGGGATATAAAAACATGGACATAACAGAAAATCTCTTCAAAGGAATGAGAATTATTTATAACAAAATTTAATTTTTAGAGAGAAATAGATTCACAAGGAAGAATAATTTGGTGTGAGCTGTGATTCCCAAATAAATGATAGTGGAAAAATAACATAGCATAATCCTAGGTTTTAATTGATCAATTTTTAATCATAATTGTAAAGTAGGATTAATTATGAACCAAAGGAAACAATTTTAGTCACGAAATCCTATCACAACCTTTGTAACATTGGAATATATACACCATGAGAAGAAACAAAATTAAAATGAAAATTTAAAATCATGGGATATAATTTTATGATGATAAAAATATAATTATTAGTAATTATTTAAACTATTGAAATGAAATCATAGAGTTTTATATATACATGTATCAAGGTATATAAGTTTTAAATAAAGAACCCCTACACTTTATTACCACTAAGTCAAATACAATATAAAAAACTCTAAAAATACATAAAAATCATAATATAACATTTTGGAAAAATAACTATAAAACTTAACCTCTCATATACAATTATTTATCATTTATTATGATCATATGAGATAGTAGTTACTTTATATTACCATATGGCATTAAAACATCATATGGTTTTTTTACATAATTCATGAAGAGCAAATTGATACTCCCTATGTGGTTTCATGTTCCTAAATAATCGATAATTTATGATATAATAATAATTTTTTTAATGATTAATGAAGAATAATTTTAATTTGGTGAAATACCTGAATTCAACTTGGGAAAATGTAAATCAAAATGAACTATTTTTCAACATGCTTAATAATGAAAAGTTATATAGTAATAAATATTTTATATATTAATAAAAAAATTATGATCATTTAAAAATATTAAATATATCATTATAACTATTTATTACCATTATATGAGATACCATAATAATTTATGACATAATTGTGATGAAATTGTTTACACGGGTGGTCAAATCAGTGAAAATAAAAGCATGTTATTATAATTTAATGATTAATAAAATATATTTCGAAAAAGACAATGTAACCTATAAAGGATATAAAAATATTTTTATCATCATATATACTAATTAAATCTAAAATATTAACCATCAATGTTTTCTAGTGATGAAAAATGAATTCCATTTCCCATGGAGTCAGTAATTTGCACGTACCCATGAACAAAAAATTATTTGTTCTTAACTAAGGGATATATGAGTATGTAATGAAAATTAATTTAAAATAATAACATATTAATATATAAATGAATCTCATGTAATAATATTGTTTTTTAGAATAAATTTTAATTATTATAATTAAGATGATATGATGTGCAATTTATAATACTTATGCTTGAGATTTGAATTTTCCATTGAATTATACATAGATATAAATAAATTATAATATGTAATGGATACCCTATGATCCTAAACAGGGATAATATTATACTAGTATAAATTTAAAATATTTTTATTCAGAAATTATATGTATGGGTGAGTCTTTAAGTGGGAAAAGTGTTACTCTATTTTAAATGAATTAAAGCCTAGTTTTTTAAATAACCACTACATTTTCAATGAGGGAATGCTACAATTAAATAGTCTATGGAACAAAAATGGTAAAAGGTGGTGTGAAAGATTATATAACAATATTAATTTCATCAAATAAATTTAGAGACACCATGGAGTGTTTTATAATTTTATTTCTTTTCAAATTTTACCAGAATTTACTTTTAATTTTCTAATTCATTTTTATAATTACTAATTATTAATAATAAAAAATTCATATTGTACCACTAAATTAATATAAATCATTTAATCTGAAAATTATAATCTATTATACGGAAAAAAATCGGGTCTTAATAGTGAACTCTAAATTGAACACAATGATCATGTAAAAATATGTTTTAGAAAAAGTGCATTATTATGATTAAAATTTTATGTATAGGATAATATTTTTATCAATACAAATTTTTATGACAAAAAATATTTTATTATATAAAAAAATGTTATATGGATTTCAAAGTAATCCAAAACTGAATAAAGAAATATTAATAGTTGAGGAGATATTCTCATCATAATTATAGGGGATCAAATTATTAAACTGAATTTCACTATAAAAAATTTAATTAGAAGGAAACGAAAAAATATAATTTTTTATTAAATTATTATTTTAATTTAATTGTAACATTTTTAGACATAATATTTATAAGTTCAATGTGTATTTAAAAATGAATAATAATAATACTTAAGTACTTATTTTGTTATATAAATTTTTTTTTAGTATTCTATGATATTCATATATAATGATAAAACCACAAAATTATATTTTTCCAAAATCTATGTTTTTTGGACAAGTAAAAGTTTCAGAAAAACTAAACAATTCTTAATAAGAAATTATTTACATCCTAAATCTAAAAATGAAGATATATTTATCTTTATCAGATAATAAAACATAAAAATTTTGTTTTTGAATTAATATTTAAAATACAATTAAAAACTATTTTATTGTAAAAATATAGTTTTTAACATGTATTTTTCTTAATGGTATTTCATATATATTTATAATTTATATGATGATAATATATATGTTGATATATAATATTGTTCTAAATTTTTTCAATTTAATCTAGTAGTATAAAATAAACCATAATTAACAAAATGGTTCATTGAAAAAAGATAGAATATTAATTTTATACTAAATACACTTTAGCGAATTCAACTGAAATTATTTATTAATATTTTAATGTTTATTTTTAATAATCCATCGATATGAAATTATTTATTTCAATTTATTCATATAATATTTTTATATAAAATATTAATAATTATACATAATTCATAAATGTAAATCTTGATCCAATGTCACCGTGTTCAACCTTGGTTTCCATCTAGCCACATGCAAACCTCGCAGTACACAATAGGCTGTTGAATAGAGGTGTGTTTACAATGTTACATGGGAATAATATACCATCACTAATCATAGTAATTATATGATAAATAATAATAATTTAATAGGTTAAATTATTTTCATAATGGAAAACAATATAAAAAGATATAATAACATATGTCTTGTCGGGTCATGAAAAAATAATAAAATAGACAACCAATATGGAGGGTCAATAATATAATAGTAAAACTGACTATAAATAAATAAATGGTTGTTGCATAAACTATTCAGATTCAATCCTGATACCACATCTATATCCCCACTCTATTATCCCTAATAACCTACCCCAAGGCCCCTTACCTACTCCGAATTCGAGACCCAAATGTCTTCTTTCACAATGATATTCCCATTCATGGTGTTAGGAAAAACCCAACATGACACCACTATTCAATTCTTTACATATGTTCACATGTATACAGATGTGTATGATATGATGGAAAAATAATTATTCCAATAAGTATACATATAATCATGTACTGAGTGACCATTTTCTAATTAAGCTTCCATGAATCCCAAATGTGCTCGATTTGGTTCCATGTAAGAAGAATATCATCTGTGTTATCAAATGAAATTGAAAATTCCAAGTAAATCTATATTCCTTTAATTAAAATTCACATTCCATCTTTGAGTAAATACTCAACACCTATCATTAAAGTAAATTCAATCCCATGACTCAGGGTTAATTTCACACCTATGGTGGTATATACACTTGGAACACGACATCTAATAGACCTATAAAATATGAATGGATGTTCCTCAATGATAGATAATACTAGAATATATGGACTCTCTCATTATTTTATATGGTGTTCCCCCATGCATTCTGAGTCAATGTACTAACCACTCTATCAAAAAGCATCATGAGTGAGTCAATTCACCCATTTCCCCACTCTAATTAGTTTATAAGTATATTAGTGCCACCATTCATCCTAAACACTGAAAATAGATACTACTAGAGATGTGAAAATACTCATGAAAAGTATTACATAATAAAGAACAAAATGTCACAATAAAAATTCCATAGGATATGAAATATTACTAAAATAATAAAGGTCTTAGTTAGGAACAACATGTGATAACCATGCATAGGTCTCATCGTCCACCCGTAACATGTGGAACGTACATATCATTCTCGAGTATCTAAAAAAATAATATATACATGATCAAATCCTAGAAATTGTTTATACGAAATGGAACAATATGGTTAAGACATTATACCTTAGTGTGTCAAATCCTAATTCCATAATCTGTTAATAAATGACATCTATATCATGTCAATGTTCCAACATTTACTAAAAGAATACACAAACCACCATCATAGAGTCACATGATTTGAAATTAATTAAGTATTCATATCAAGAGATGAAATTCACATCAATATTATGAAAGGGATTTTTTAGTGATAGATAATGGATCAATCAAAGAGAGGCCACACAAATTGATTATCTAACACCAATTTATCAATCAAGTCGTAATTCTACTCTTGATATAGGTATAAATACATATATCTTTACATATGGATTAAATATATGATAGATTCTATATAATGAAATTTAAATAGGATTATAATGGATACATCTTATGTCAATTAGTGTATCAGATCAATCTAGACTTACAACACCCATGAGGTTTGGAAGGGGAATAATATAGCACTACCAGAGTGATATCTCAGTAATTATAGTCACATTAGTATAATAAATGGGAAAGAGATATTTTAGTAATTTTTTCAGAAGATATATTTATAAATTCTCATTATGTTGATAAATTATGCATGGAACTATATGGCTAGTTTCGTTTGTTCGGTGGGCTAGTGGGATCTATACAATCACAGTTCCCACAACCAGAACCCCTATCTAGTCAGTGAACACCCCTGGGTAGCCGGTAGCCTATTTTAATCCACCATGTGTCCCACTAAAAATCCAAAAATAGATAAAATATTTGAAAGACAACTTTTCAAATAAGAAAAACATATAAGGAAAAAAATTGTTAATAAACATTGTTGTTTAACAAAAAACATATCTTGAATATTGAGTTTGATATGATTCTCCCCATATATGAACATATAAACCCCATGTTGTGTATTTAATGGTCTTGATTTATTGAATTGGTCCATTAAACTCCAATATCAAATTCGTGCACCCAAATATAAACTAGTATTCATCCTAATTAACAATGGACCATAATTATTGGTAAAATCATTCCACAAACACTTTATGACTATGTTTTATTATCTTCTACTTTTTCATTAAAAATGATGGATCAACTTCCATATTAGTTTCCTAACAATTGATAACATGTGTAGAATATGTAATGTGCCTAAAAATCTAAGACACATGGAACACATCATGCATACCTGGATAACATGGATGAATATCCAAGATGGTATGAAACTCTCTCGATACATTCAATAATCATGAATAGACCAAAATATTTCTACATTGGGTTCCCCTACAAATGTAATAGTCAATTACCCAATTGAGGAGTCTCCCACTTTAAATACTAGTCACATATATTGAATTTAATGGGTCACCTCCTTTCATCAAGTATTTTTTTCAACTCTGAGTGGTTATTAAATAATTCCAAATCGATAGAACTATCGTAGAGGTATCTTGTGCTATTATTATCCTCATATATATTAGATCAATTACATTCTTCTAATATTGTGCTCTAATACATAAACAACCACAATGTTACTCAAAGGTTTCCATATAAATTGATTCCTAAAATATTTTCTTTTATTAAAATTTAACCAATATTAAGTGATTATCCCATGCTCTACCGAAGTCTAGAACACAGTTCTGTAGTTTACCATCTGAATTCTTAACTATTCCCATTGATTGGCCACTAGTGTATGGATGATAAACTATAATCAGTTTGAAATGGGTTTCCAAATAATTTTTTAATCCTACAAAAAAACGTGATGTAAAACACATATATCTTTCAGATACAATTATCAAAGGATCCCTACATATGTTTATAATCTCCTCTATATATAGTTTTTGAAACTCATTCACTATAATTGTACCTCAAATCAACATGAAATGATAATGTTTATCATTTTATCATCAATAACCCCAATAGATTCATGAACCTACATGTTCCTGGGTATCCCATTTCTAAATCCTATCACCAGGTTTCATAACATTAACAAATTCATTGAGAGTATCCAAATAATCATACTAGGAAACTGATTCTCAATCATTACCACTAGGTAGGAAAGGTATCATAAAAAAAATAGTGGTGTCCCCTATTATTCTAGGACAAAAAAACTAATGTTGAGTATCATGGTGCATATTCATAGACACTAGATACACATTTAATTTTAAAAAATTGATTTCCTATCATCAAATCCTTCATAATATAAAATGAAACTACTAACCTTCATTGAACAAAGATCACATCATCGTAATCTAATGACCACACGGTACTGAATAATCCCCTTCCAAGTGTTTTTATATCACTACACACTCAAGACCTGAATCTTGGATAACCATTTCATACAAAAAAGTAATCATTCATAGCCAAGAGAATAAAAGTTAGAAATCCAATTAACTAGGATTAATACATTACCACTCATTGATAAAACTCATCATATTACATTCCTCTTATAATGTGCTCTCTCCAAGTTCATGCATCTTGTATGTTGTTCCAAATCATAGAATCCAGAACATAATATCATTCCTTAGTGCATAGTAAATATCAAATTTGAATATCTATAGTTACTTCACCCAATTCCAATAACTCTAATTCATATTCCACTAAAAAATAAGTCATCAAAATCTCTTGTTGTCCATATTGTTGATAAATATCTCTCTGAAGAGATAATTTCACCAAAAATTAGATGATAGACCATCACATCCAACTCCATGTCATTAATCAAGTAGTTTTTCTCATGGTGTCACAAATGATGTGGCCCATAGGGGACTACCGGTTCTATCAGCATCAATATAGCATCTAAACCAACACATGTGAAATCATAATACACTATGTACCTAATCCATATACTATAAATAAAAAAAGAGGATTTCTCCCACCAATCTCTTCTTAAACTCTTGTAAACCCTCTTCAAACTGATTAGACCCCAAAAAATTATCTTACTTTCGGTCCAACTCTATCATTTTAACATCCAAATAGAAGAAGTCCTATCTAAAACATCAATAGTACCCCATAATCCAGTGGAAACTCTTGATATCAAAAATGTTCCTAGGAGATGGATAAGATAGTATTCCTTATAACTTTTCCAAGGTCCATTAATTTTAACATCTCAAAAATTACATACCTTTGAAACTGCACCTCTTGAATTGAAAAGTGACACATTCATAGTTTGATATAAAGTCATTGTACTGGAATTTTTATCAATAAAATGTAAATGTAACTAAAATGAATATCACAATTCTTAATATATTTCAAGATATCACCCGAAAAACGAATAATTAATTATTCATGTTTTGGATGGAAAATATTTTCCATCAGAGACAGAAATACTAATGGTTAATATTCTAACACAAAATGTTTGAAAACAGACTTATAAAATCAATAAATACTATTAAACCCTATATTTGGAATTTCCTCTTCTCTGACATGTTGTTGATGGTATCTAGTATGAATATCAAACCCCATTTATCACATATATCTCTATAACTTATCAAATTGATCATTAATCCTAGGTATAGTGTACATATTCTTTATTTTTTCCCACATTTTCTTCTTATATTTCAAATATAGTCATATACTATCATTTTCCTTCATGTAAAACAACACTAGATCACTCGATTGAGAAGACCGTTTTCTGATGTTGTCCTTCTACTCAAAATGCTCAAATTGCACCTTAAAATTTCTACACATTAATTGTTTCACTTGTTAAAGAATAATTGATATCGATTTCTCCCAATATATAATACTATTGTGGAATGAAAATCCTTAATCCAGAGGATGATCTCAAAAATCACTTGGGATAATATTCTCATAATGATGCACCACAAGAGGGACGATACAAGGAGTACTATTGATTCTACAATGGGTTGCAAACCTATAACAAGAATAGTTATATGACCAATCTTACTCTGTTCCTATCCCCTCAAAATTATTTCTGATATCCCAATCACATATAAACACAAACCTATATCCTTAAGATATGGTTAATGATATAAATTATTGATATATTTCAATATGATCTCAATAACTAATAAAAAACTAATGATAAATTTTAAATCTAAATTAGTGACCCATAGGATCATGAAGTCCCAAAAACATACATAGCCATCAATAACAAAAATTCACTATGTACATCACTGAATATTTTATACTTTCATTATGATGTACATGTCAAGAGAGAGTATCCATGAAGATTACATAACTAGTAAAACTTTTCCAATATTGAATTGAAAAGTTATAAACGAATGTGAATCTCATATTTGAATTTTTAACACTATGTGAGGGGGGGGGGGGGGTTAAAACTATACAAATAATTATAGAAGTTCCATAAAAACTAAATTCCGGAAAATCATCTATCCTATACAACCTACATGTATCTGGAGTATAACATTTCTACTGGGTTTCATTACACACTTAAATCATTGCTATTTGTGGTTTCTAGACCTATGAATGGTTATTCATAATTTTACTATTTTCAAGTACACCTATAACCTATTTTGAAAACATTTTGGTTGGGGCTTATTAGTGGGTTATTTGGGTGAAAATTTTGAAAAAAATTTGATGTTTTTGGGTTGTGCATGGTTGGGAAACAATTTTCCTAGACCCTGAACCCACCCCAACTAAATTATAAAAACCCAAAAAATTGGGGTTTTAATGGATAGTGAATTGTTTGAAAAACTATAGACCTAACTAGAGGAAATATCTCACCCTTTTAGAGCGGCACACATATAGGGTGTACAGTTTCACAAACCGTGCAACCCCCTATAGTAAACCGTGCACACATAAGTTTTGAATTCCAAAAATTATTTTATGAATTTTTGTAGCCCCATATGAAGTCCTACTCGACCATAACTCATGATTAGACATCTTAATATGTCAATAGAGCTCTCAAGAACCCATTTTTGATCCTCCAAACCTATTCTTTGGTGGATCAAATATTTCTGAATGTTTTTTTGACTCTTCTATGAAAAGTGACCTTCTTCGATTTATTTTATTATCTCTTACTTATGGTTTGTTTGATCATATGGTTATTGATGGAACTAAACTGCATTATTTTAGATCATAAATATTTGTTTGATTCCGTGATATTTGTGACTGACTTTCTTCATTTGAAATTCTCAATACTGGTGTTATGATACTTGATCTCAATGTTAATGGTAGGTGGATTCGAATGAGATTTTTCCATGTTAGAAAACCATTATTTGATTAATTTAACTTGAATTTGATTCAATTGAACTAGGAATACCCTATCTGATATGTATTGGGGTTGTAATTTATTTGGACTTATTTTTGTAAAACTTCCCAATTATGATGGAATTGGAAATTGGGGTGTGATTGTAATTTCATGGAATTAGTGAAATTTATTGGTGAAATTAATTTTAAGAAAAATATATTAAATTCATTTTATAAAAATCTAGGATTGATTTTATCTTGAAAAGGGGCATGTATTTTTTTAAAAACCATTTTTTAAAATGAAAATTACCATATTGAAACTAAAAATGGGGTAAGTGTATTACAATTTTTTTAGAATGATTTCCTCACGCTGATTTATTTATTGAGAATATGAGCTCCATGAAAGTTAATGGGTTTTTTAAAAACATGCTAGTCTGAGAATTCACTATTAATGGATAGATACTTTAAAATAATTACCAAAAACCAATTTTGGTTGATGCTATCCCCTACCGAATATTGATGATTCCTCTTTGGATTTTTTTTAGGGATGTGTGTGCACACTTCCATGATCACCTATATGATATGTGTAAAAATACCATTGATTAAAACAACCATACAACTTATAATGTGACCATGTTTCTTATTGTGTTTATTATATATATATATTCCATTGACTGTGAAAGTCCTTTATCATGCCTAGTGAATTATATGAACTACTTTAGATAAAATTATTATTAAGACACTATTTGAATCGTTCCCATTAATTGAAATGAAAATAATTTTTTTCTTTAAATATAAAATTGTATTGTCATGCATATTTTATCTGATATTGAAAGAATTAATTTGTTTATTTATATTGGAATATTATTATCGAACACTTGGTGGGACACTATGTGGATTTTATCTCATACCCCACCTTTCACTTTATTTATTTGTAGATGTCATTATGCCAGGTTTGAGAATGGTTAATGTACCACTTGGAGGTGGTGATTGTTTTAGAATCCTTAGTTCTTTGAGTTTCATGTCTATTGGGGTTGGGTTATCCCGCATTTTTTATGTAATTTTTCTTTTTACTATTTGGGTTTTGTTCTATGTCTGTGTGTCTTCTTCTACTGTCTCATTTGGGATTTTCTTTTAGCATACTAGTTTTTATCTATTTTATCCACTATTGATTTGGAAATATCATTCCCAAATTTTTATTGAATGATTATAGGTGCTAGTGTCCATCCCATGGGGATCAGGAATAACCTTCATTCTATGTCAATATCTACCAAATTTTTAGGGTATTGGGGTATCGAGTCCGATTTATGACAAATTATTATCAAAGGTTTAGGTTAAGTATCTAGAATTGATGTTAGTATGTAGTTGTGAATTCTTGATGGGATATAAAATGTAGTTGTGATTGAGTGAATAACTATCTCTAATTATAATAAGCCTTAAGATACCATGGGTGTTTTTGGAATTAAGTCTTGATAAATCGTTCTTCACTTTTCCCAACCTTTGATATGGGTAGTTGAAATCATAATATTTCTGTCTTATTTGATTTTATTAATTTATTTATTAATCTTATATGAGAGTTTCTATGAGTAATATTATGATGTATTCAATGTTTTTGTAAATGATTTCCACCATCACGACTCTGAGATGATGTGTGAATAGGATGAAAAAGGAAGTTGTTAATGAACCACAATTAGAAAATCCCCTCATGTACAAAAATCTGATTGAGGTTATTGAACATAATACATAAACTCTAGGAAAATCACCTAAAACCATTATTAATTAGGATCAATACATGGAATGTCAGAGGGATGAATTACAAATATTATTATTATAAGTTCCTTCATTTGATGTAACTATAATTTCACGGAAATAAATCATCATGATACTGATGATTGGTTGAGAAAGATTGATCTATTGTTTAAGATCATGGAGATACCTGATTCAATCAAGGTAAAATGTACCTCCTTAAAACTAGAATGATATAATAAGGAATGATGTTACATAATGGTGATGGGCATAAGAATGATTTCATATAAGGGAGGAACATTAAAGAAATTTTAAATGACCAGTTCAATATATATTCGATGGTGTTGGATACGGCTATTGATTTTTTTCAAACATGAGTAGGCTGACCAGACTATGACATAATATGAAGATTTATTCACTGATATTGTATTGTTTTCAAAAAAGATTATATCGAATGAGATTATTAAGACACAATTATTTTATATGGTATGACAATATGATATTCATTGACATGATTTGTTGCAAATGATTTCTTATTATGATGTCTTGGATATGTCATTGATGGTTGGGATAAACCTGGATAGTAAGTCAAGATTTATGGGAGTTATTTTTTCTCCCAGTGGGGTTTTTTGAATTAAATTAATGTAAAGATAATGTGTGATGAATCTCTTAGTGTTTCTTAATAATATGGTTCTTCTATCCCGCTTGTAGGTTTAGGAATAGACACTTTGAATTGCTATAAGTGTTGCAATCATGGGCATTCTATACATGTATTCACATAGGAATCCAATATGTATTGTTCATGAAGAAACTTGAGTCACTTTTAGATGTTATTTCATGTATATTATGACCCATGTAATGGAACAAGGTCATCATTACCTAAAATTACCATGGCACAATTAGATAATTCAAGATGTAATGGTTTTTTTCCATAGGAATCTGAAACAATGCTCCTTCAGGTAGTGGAAGAGTCTTAATAGGAAGATGATATAGGTTCAATGACTATGTTATGCATTATCACTATAGATTCATATTTAGTGAAATCTTATTTGAAACTATTGAATTTCTGCTATTCAGATCCACTCATATTCTAAATAAGATAAATCTTCCTATGGAGATTTTTTATGCAAATGATATTACTAAACACCTCAATATAAGGAGATAACAGAGTCTCTGTTGTTTTTCTTGTTTCTTTTCATTATCAGATATTAATCTCACCAGGGATATTCTAGTTCATGAAATAAAATATCTAGACTTATTTTTGAGGATTGATTGGCTCATTTCTAAAAAAATCCTCAATTGATTTCTCTTTTTTTGTGTATCCATTATTGATCCAGATGCGGCATGTCTTGTATTTCAGGTTGAATGGGACCTATGGTTGATTATATCCAAACATTCTTATCCATAGTTGGGTAAACTAATAAAAGTGTTTACTTTTGATCTGGAGTGATTATATTTGAGTGATTATATCCCTCATGTTGTGGCCACATTTTCTTATGGTTTTCATTCTAAGATTTACTGTTTTTACCAATTATAAAATTACTGTTTTCTATTTATTTTATACCCATTAATAAACAAGTATATATTCTTTAATACGAGATAAAACCAACTAAAATTAAAGAGTTGAAGAATAACATGGATGAACTTTTAGAGAAAGAATTTATATGTCCGAGTGTATCCAAATTAGTTATTTCAGTTCTATTTTCTAATAATGGCGATGAGTCACTTCTAATTTCGGTTGGTTACCAAAAACCCAATCTATTTACAGTAAATAAAAAGTCTTTCTTGTCATGTATGGATGATTTTTTTACAAGTTAGAATAGGTTAAGTTATTTTCATAGATTTGACTTTCAACCTGGTTATCACTAGTTTAGAATAATCGAATCTAACATTCATAAAACTCTATTCCTGGGAATGTATGCCCATTATTAGTATCTTATCATTCTATTTGGTCTAACCAATTCTCATATTTAATTATTATATTTTATTAACATGTTTTTTATGAGAATATTGATACTTTCATGTTGGTATTGGTGGATAAAATACTTGATTACTCTATGCCTAAGGAGGATCATGTCTATCATCTAAGAGGAGTTCAAGAACTATTTGAAATAATTGAATTTATATAAAGATAAAAACATGTGAAATAAAGATTTAGGAATTGAATTTATTATAAAAAATGGTTTTGGAGGATGGTTTTTCAGTTGATTCAGAGAAATTTGATTCTATTATCGCATGGGAGAAACCATTAATTGTTTCTTATATTATGATATTTTTAGGTTTGGTTGGGTATTATCAGTGGTTCATAGAGTATTTCTCAAATATTTCTTCTTTGATGTCCACACTCACTCAAAAGGGAGTGATGTTTTATTTAGGATGATAAATGTAAAGGTTAATTTGTTGATATGAAATTTATTTTGACTTCTTTGATTGTGTTGAATCTTTTAGAGGTTATGCATGGATATGTGGTTCTTTGTGATAAATATGGTTATATTCTAGGAAATGTTCATATGAACTATTATCATATCTTTTCAAATGGATACCATCTTCTTAATATACTGGAGAAAAATTTCCTAACCCATAACCTTGAACTTGTTGTTTTGATGAACTCACCAAAGAGTTGGAGGAATTAACTTTTATGGAGAATGTTTTAACATGTATTCTGAAAATAGGATATTGATAAATATATTTCATCAAAAATATTTTAATCTACACTATAGGAATTGGGTGGAATACTTGAAATTATTTGATTTCAAATTCACGTATAGCCTGGGGAAAGGAAATTTTATCACATATTCTTTTAGACGAAATCTTCAGACCCATGACTAGAAAGAATATTTGGAAGATTTGAACTTGATTAATCTTTTTCTATAGTTTTTTATTGGTCTTCAGAAAATAAGCGCCAATGTTTTTTTCCAATTTTCATTTGACCTCATATTTTCTTGAGATGATATGTTAGTAATAACATATTCGCGATGAATTATGTGGAATTAGTATCTATCATTATAATGAGAGACTATTTTTTGGGGTAAATTATTCGCAGAGTGTATCATATATTTCTAAAACTATTACATTATAACCTTTATTATGGTGAAACGATAATATGTGATTTTCATAATTCGTAGTTTTTAGTTCACTTTGGGACCAAAAATATGTTCTATGATATGCAGCATAGATTCTAGTGGCAATGTATATGGTGGAGAAAAACATAATTTGTCTCTTATTTTTATATGTTCCAGAAATGTAAAGGACAAGAACCATAGACCTTTAGAATTTCATGAACCACATATAGTACCAACTATTATGTGAAATGAATTCTCTATATAACTTTTGGTTGGGTTTCCACACACCTAGATAAAGAAGATTGTGATATCGGTATGGATTAATTAGATGACAAAATATGATCACATTATAGCCATTCAAGATATTTAAAAATTGTAGGGTCTACAAAATTTATATGTGAGAGTAATTGTTATATTTAATATAGTTTAATATTCTATAAACTCTAGAAGAGATCCCCATTTTACATATCAATTTTTGAGAGTCCTTCAATCAGTAATGGGGTCTCATGTTCATTTGAGTTTGGCACAATATCCACATAATTATAGTATAATGTAGTGGAATATATAGACTATTGGGAATGATCTTCATGCCTATGTCGTCGATTTTAGGGGAGATTAGAATGAATATTTAGGATTGATTGAGTTGTCTAATAACAATAGTTACCCATCTATGATCATTATGGATCCTTTTAATGATGTTTATGGTCACCCTTGTAAATCCCTTTTATATTTGTTAGAGACTAGTGAACGTTAGATGGTTGAACAGAGCATGGTTCAAGAGACAAAAATCATTTAGTTGATTATTTATAGTATGTGGACATCACAAATCTCTTTCAAATATTACATCGATCTTCATCATAGATAGGAGGTATTTTTAGCTGGTGAATAGGGGTTCTTTAATGTTTCACTTCTTTTGGGTCACTGATGGATTGGGATGCAAGGGAATAATGCTACTAATTTGGTGGGACCTTTTGGGGTTGTTTACAATGTTAGAATGTTTCTAACTATTTATAACATCTACCATAGTTTATGTTGATACATAATTCTTTTTATGTATCATATCTATGAGTGTATCTCTCTCATCTGACTCATGTTCTTTGCTGGAATTATTTTGACATTTATCCTGATTTATAATTAAAAAAATAATCATGATAGTTTATTTTCAAACCATGGTACATTGTGGGAGGAATGTAACTTTGGTTCATGTGCTAGGGAATCATGATTATGATACTCAATAGACATGGGAGATAGCAGCACTGATGATTGAGTAATGCCCTTATCTTTTTGACATGGTGACTTATTGATAGGATTTATGGGGACGTAATGATTTTATACTGGGGAGGTTGTAAAATCTCATCATTGTTTTTAGTTACTCCTGAACCCTCTTTTTATCAATATTAGGTTTTGTCACATTTATGTTTGTTTTTTGTGAAAATTTATAAAATATTATATGTTTCTGGGCTGTGAATATTAGCACATGGTTTTCCCAAACTGCACCCCACTATGGGAAAATAGTGAAACCCAAATTAGTTGGATTTCTTTCACAGTTGAATCAAAATTTGAAAAAAGATATTCTCACTTAGAATAAAATTTTCTTATAATGTATTGATGAACCATTATGGCACACAATTTGATAAACTATGCAACCACCTATAAAAAACCATGTGCACAGAACTTTTAAATTTTAAAAATTATTTTAAAAATTCAAAAACCTCCATACGAACCCCTGATTGACCCTAAATCAAGATTGGACATATTTATTTGTATTTGGAGATCCCAATAACCCATTTTACACTTGAGACATATTTTAAAGAAGATTGATTCTTGGAAAATGACATTCAATTCTTCTCCTAGAAGAGATCTTCTCTTATTTGTTATCTCCGATGCACTATTTGTCAACTCCATATGGTTTTTTATATCAAAATGTTTTTATGGATATAAATTAATATTTATCATTAATCTAGGTTTGATTAATTTATCTTCATATCTGATGTTCTTTATTAGAAATTTCCAATTTGGGAATTGTGGTATGTGACCAATGTGTTATTGTTTTGTGTTTCTATTGATATTTTATATGTTATAAAACCTTGAGTTTATTAATATTAATTAAATTGGTTTCAAATGAATTATGAAAACCCAACTAGATGTGGATTTAGGAATGAATTAATTAAGATTGTATTTTTGGGAAATCCACCAATTCTGATAGAATTGGATGTTGGGGTGTGATTGGAAGTTTATGGAATTAGTGAATTATTTTGTTAAAATTATTTGGAGTGAAACTGATAAAATTTCTTTGTTAGAAACATAGTTTTTTTATCTCTAAAAAAGAACTTGAATTGATTAAAACCACATGTTTCTTTTTTAAAATGTAAATTCACTTATTGAGACTGAAAATGGTGAAATTATATTTTAAACAGTATTAATGTGATTTTCACATTGTTTTTTGATTTATTGAGCACATGCGATCTTGGGTAGTTAGTGGGTTATATGCGAAAACATGCTAGTGTTGGAATTCCATAGTAATGGATTCACACTTTGTAAATATAAAAAAAGCTAGTTCAACAGGTCTTATCCCTTATAAGATGTTGTGATTCCTTTGATATATATTCCTTTGATTTTGAAACTTAATTACACATTTCTAGTGAAATATATAATCTATTTTATAGAAAATAATTAATAATCCATTTTTTTAATGTTTCTATTAATTGAAATGAATATAATGGTTTTTTTGAAATAATCTATTTTAATACCATGACTGTTTTATTTGAAATTGAATGTATGATTTAGTTTATTTATAATGGAATCTTTTTTATTGAACAAATTTTGAGACCCAATTGGGATTTAATCTCACACCCTACCATTTACTTTGGGAATTTTTATATTTTATTCTTCCAGGATTGAAAAATGTGAATGTGGCACTTGGTTGTGGTTGTTGTTGATGAATATTCAGGTATTGAAGTGTCATGTCAATTGGTAGTTGGGTTATCTTGAAGTTTCTTTGTACTTTTTCATTAAACTATTTGGTGTTTGTTTTATAACTGTTTCACTTTTAGTATAGTCTCATTTTGGATTTTTCATTAAGAATACTGATTGGTATTTGTTCTTTGACAATATATATGGAAAACGCTTTCCGTCTATTTTATTTTTTGATTGTATGTGTTAGTTTACAACCCATGGGGGTTCAAAATTCCCTTTCGGGTATTTCAGGATCAACTCAGTTGTCAAGGAACTAGAGTATTCAGTATAGTTAATTATAGTTGGGGACCTCTACATGTAGCCTAACTCAATATCCTTATATCAAGATGTGTCTCTTAAGTACATAATCAATTGAGATGACCCATTCTTCTACATGAATGTCCTTTCTAAGTTGGAATCATTTAATATTTAATAAAATTTCATTTTCAACCATTGTTATAGCTATTGAGAGAGCCTTATCTCATAGAGGGATTAGGATAGACCCTACTATTCACCACCTATATGATGTCCACCTATACTTCCACATCCATCCTTTTTATACTATATGATGGGGCTCTTACTACCACACTTAAAATTCTAGTTATCTGATTACTATAATCTTGATTAATACATGCATGCATATCCTTTTCTATCCATATCCCATATTTAAGTGACTTGAAAAGAACCTATGTATATGTTGTAATATTCAATCCCCTAAAAAGACTTATACTATCTATATAATGTCCAATATCATTCTTTAAATCCCTCTCCACCTCGTTCCCAACCAAAATTTAATTAAATAATATAAATGACAAAATACAATTTGATATAGATGAAACCAAAATTATCCCCCAACTAATGCTCCATAAACACATGTGATATGTCTACCATTTGTATGTCAGTAGATAAATACATTAATAATTACTTTTTTAAGGCCAACCAAGTAAGACTGTATCACTTTCAAGCACGATCCATAACACCCCAACCCATAGTGGTAGTTCAATGAAGAAAAATGGCTTCCATCATTACCCTCCTATCTCTATGAGTGTCCACATAGTACAATATTTAATTGACTATTTCAATATATAATTCATCACCTTGTGTCCCACCAGTTCCCCACAATGCTAGAGGATGTAGGAGCTGAAGGTATTTTCAATAGTCAACCATTTTTTACTACTCCCATCACCTAGAGAAGGTGAAATATGTAATACTATAAGATCAATCAAGATTACCAATTGAACCATTGGATCAAGTTTAGAATATTTAACTAGTGGACCCTCATATATATCCTATAGTGGAATTGGAATATCCTCCAATGAATAATCATCTAGGTGTCTCAAATGGGACATTTTTTAATATTCCAAATTAATGTTCATAAATTTAATAAAAAAATTCCTAAAAGAATAATTGATGTAGTTATGAGGAACACATAAGTTATTTCCATAATAATTTGTATCATATTAGATACCCGTAGAGAAGATATAACCCTTTTATATCAACCCAAGGATCATTCCTATACCTCTTTACCTTCTTGTTAGCCACGGGAAAATATATTTAAAACATATTTTTAAGAAAATTTTCAAAAACATAATTCCAAAATAAATGTATCATAATATAATAGAGTATAAATATATCACATTACAGAGAAAAATTCACTTAATTTAATTAAATAACTAATATGAAAGAAAAAAAATAAGTATATATATGACACGTGAATTGTGTTACAATTTTTGATAAATGAATGATCTAATATCCAATAAACTATAAAAAATACCATCACTAGTAACTCAAAGGTCTAGTACACAAAAGATGTATAGAAATATTGAAACTCACTAAATTATCTTACACATAACCAATCTTATTTCTATCATGTACCATAATAAAGAAGAAGAAAATAATGGAACTTATGATCTAAAAATAATTAAACACCCCAACCCAAATCACTAGGTCCAATATAAGTTACCAAATAACCTTATGTATGCCTCCTCATATTAAAGAGGCTACCGACTAAATGATAGGTTCTAACCTGATGTGGGTTGATTATACCCATTATAATCATAACCATTATCAGACAAATATCAACATAGATTTTAGATGATTTTGTATCATAATTTAACACAATATAACAAGATCTAATTATATATTTCATCACATGTGATATTAAATAATTAAAAATACCCCTAATAGGGTAGTCCAAATTTATACCATCAAACTAATTGTTAATAAATAAATTGTAGTAATGGAGACTATTTAAAGTCTATGTGGATACAACGTCTATCTCCCATCTCTAAGATCCTCAAAAAAATAGCATAGGGCCTTTTTATATCTCTATATCCTAAATAATTATGTCTACATGTGCACTAGGATTCATGTGTTGTGTGTGACTATAAAACCATTAGGAAAATACCCATTCATCCTTAACATATGGGAACAGGTTTAAATGCATGAATGACATGATCAAAAAATAAATATGTACATGAAAATATAAAAAATCATATACTGAGAAAACATGTTGTAAATATGTTTCCAAACACCTTAACTATATCTTTTTAACTACCATGCTGGAATAATATAATATGTTGCATCGCAGGGCATATATCACACCATGTAATTCCATCTATTTTAATTAAATATTCATCTTTCACCCTTAAGGAATGACTCCATGCCAACATATAAGGGTCACAACCCTGACTCATGTCTATCTTTTAGCTAGGGATGGTACACCCAACTGATACATACCACTAAATATACCACTCTCATAGGAACATATGTTCCCCATTAGTAGAACATACTATAATATATTGATTTTCTACCAATGGCATGTGTAATTCTCCCATTCATTCCAAGTGAATGTCTTAAACGTATTGTACATATCCAAAAACTAGTAATTCATTCCATCTAAACATCCCCATTAAGGAATCATTTGTTTCTATCAAGGAAAGAAATAAACAAGATCACTTAATAAAGATTCCCCTACATTTGTACAAATATACCTTTAAGGGATAACATATAAAGGAAAAATATAACACTTTAATTATTCCACAAGCTATGAAATATTACAAAAAAATTACATAATAAATAAAATCTTGACATGACCAAGAAAATGTATAATTGTGCACCCTACACATATCTTACACACCAATAATTCAAGTTTATCTATAAAAGGGATGTATAAACAAGCCAGTCTTTCTGATAAATACCATAAAATGAAAAAATACTGTAACACCCTGAAATTTTATGAGAATTATTCTATTTTTATGTATTTTTTTATACGCATCACCAATGGAATCTTTCACTACACGCAACATTGTCTTGTTTTGCATTACACGCAAGAGAAACCTTCCTCAATAGATTGTGTTGTAAGCAATACCGAGTTTCACTAAACAACGATATGTTACTAAAATATCATATAAACTAGCTGATATGAATAGTAATACCCACTTTTGGAAATTTTATAAATTTTACCTTTCAAAATGGACTTCTTTTTTCAATTCGGAATATCGAAATTATCATTGGTTGAATTTTTGGTATTTTTCTAAAAACATTCAATTTTAATGAATAGTGAAAAACACTCAGTTTGAGTTTAAAACTGAATTTTTATTTAAATAATTATTTATTTTATTTAAATTTAATTTATGTGAAAATAGATATATAATACCTATATAAGTTAAATTTAATTCATTTGAGTCATTTGATAATAATTTTAGATATATAAAAATTTTATTGAACTTTTTACCGTCTTTTACCTACCTTCTATGAGAATTTGAAAATTTACATAAAACATAAATTTACCGCTTGTGTAAGTTGAATTTCAAAATTCTGAGACACATGGTTAATATAAAGGAGTAAAATTTGGTTCAAAAAGATAAAAATAATTTTTGGGGACTAGTAATTTTTTACTTTCATTTACCACGGTTAAAAGTAAATTTGGTATTTAAGGGTAAAAATGATATTATTATTACCCTAACACATGTCCTAATACTATTTTATATGTTTAATTAAACCAAAAAAACCTTAGGAATAAAATATGAACCTCTTTGGTCCACATGGATTAGATTAGGACAGTTATTATTATTTTATTTAGAGAAGAGTTTAAAGAGTTAAAATCAATGATTAATAACTAAAAAATTTTTAATATAGGGTTATACATAATATATATTCGACTATAAATATTAATTATATAGTAAAAAAAATTTCCTACATAATTGTATTTTATTTATATTTTTTTGACATTATATAATTTAATTTATTTATGACACAATGATGATGTATTAATTACCTTATTAATGTTATATTAACATAATTGATATTATAAATTACCAAATAAATGTAATTTTAGACTTTTTATGAAATAAACTAATTTTATAGGTTAATATAACATATTAGGGTTGTTTAGATAATTTTTTAAGAAGTAATAATACTTTTATAAATTTAGCAAAAACAAAATACCAAATAATGTCAAAATTGACATAAAAGAGTTTTTTAAAAAAATATTATATTATTAATTTATATTCTATTCCTAAAAATCTAATGTTTGAAAATAAGACATATATAATGATATTTGTATCATTAAATAACATCTTGGGTTATCTTGGATGTATATAGTATTTTTATTATCCTTATAATATAATAATACAAAGAGACATGGTAAATGTTAAAATATTTAACTAAGATTTAAATATAAATGATAAGGTCAATATAGTGACCCAAACCGATCTAAAACCTATTGTTTGAGTGTATTTTGATTCATTACCACATTATAATCAAAATAAATCAATTTGGAGCCATCATAAACTGAATATAAATTTATTATAAAATTATATTTTATGTTTTTCCTATGGTGCCCCTCAACTCTCTTATAAAAGGGAACCCCTCCTTCTCTCTAATTCACATCTCCAAAGCCATTTGGATCGGCCAAACCCTGACCAAATACCCTCTCAACTATCCTCCCTCCAACCTAGATGACCTCCTTTTGTCATAATGCCATTCAAAGAGACCTTTTGATCAAATCAAAAGGATGAACCTGAAGAAGAGGTAAATATCTCGCCACCTATTTCAAGTTCCTTTCATCTTCCACTTCCTCCATCCTTGTTGTTTCCATTATAAAATAATAACTACAGTATATTCTATATAATTTTATGTTATTATAAAAATGGTACAACAATATTAGTTATATTATCCATCCTATGAATTAAAAAGTCACCACACATGCGTACGTACGGCTTACCGTCTCCACGTCGTGGTGTAGTTTGTTATTCAAACATTTCATCATTTCGATGGGTATAATAATGAGTATAAATGATATAAATAATAAATATAACATTATTATGATTCTGTATATAATATATACCATCCAATTATATACGATTTTAATATCAAAAGAATGATATCATCGCTCGTGCGTACGTACGTCCTACCGTCTCTACGATATGATGTGACTCGTTCTACATGATATTGACTGAATAATGATTATATAAATGAATTGAAGGAATAAATATGATATATATTACATTAATAAAACTTTTTAAATGAGGTATATATAACCTAAAAATAGGAATATGTATTTTTTCTAAAAAATAGGCATAAGAACATAAATCAATGAACACACGAATAACAAGTAGAAATGAAATATTACTAATAAAAATATAATAATATAACAATATATTATATCATAAAAATGAATATGATTATGTAATATGTTAATGAAATTATTTAAATATTTATAAAGGAGGTTCAGATATGTATGAAGCATATTAGACCTAAGGTAAGTGAAAATCCCACAATCTCAATTTTTATCCGAGATTGTTTATAATTCGTTATTTACTGGGGCATATTTATCATCCACATCCATGTTTCCTTAATATGTAAAATTATTTCTATCCCCAAAATATGGTTTAAATAAAATTTTACCTATTGGTGAGTTTTTATTAAAATATATGAGAGGAATCTTTTGTCGTTTTCAGTACGGTATACTTTTTGAGTTTTTCGGCCAAAGTACGAGAAGAATGCTTTCTTAACATATACGGCATGAATGGATTTTTATGATTTCATAGAAATTTATTTCCATGAATCTTCCTTTAAAGTTTTCAAGTTTATTTTCAATTAATTACTTTTAGATTAAAATCGTATGACATATTAAGAATGAAAAAATGTTTTTAATGAAGAAAGGATATTTTCCTCAGGAATGGAGTTCAAGTGTTTTATGAAAATTATTTTCCATCTAAGATAATATAGGGTTATGTTTCTATCCCTATTGTTACATTTATTTGACTATGTTATGATGGAATTCTTTTTATGAATTCTTTTATCATATATGGATTATGATGACATTATTTTTAAAAATCCCACTTTTATTACAAGGGTTATGCTATGATGTATGATTTATGATTTTGTGGCACCCATAAGAATAGTTTAGTTATGAGATGGGTGGGACCTATATATCCCTCCAGTTAATTGGGTAATGATTTATGTCTCATGATATAGAAATGGATGGTACGACAAGTTAATCCGGTTTAGTGATACAAAACTGGATCGAGGAGTGAACTCAGTTCAGTAATGAACTTTGTTCACTATGATAGTCTAAGAAATGAGTCGTGACTAATATGAAATGATTTTAAATGATTATGTGTGTATGCCACAAAGTTTCATGTTTTATTTTATGATTTTTGGGATTACATTTCACTACTATAATTTATCCCATGTTATGATATTATGGTCTATTTTGCAGGTTAGGATTTTTAAAATTTTATGTTATTTTGAATATGATATGATTGATATTTCCATTGTCTACCCTTACTGAGAATTTGAGCGCACAATTTTGTATGTTTTATTTTCCCCAGGTCAAGAAGAAAGGTATTAAGTAGGATATTCCAAAATGAACTCTAGATATGATGAAATAAATGGGAGACAATGTAGATGCTTTATGAACTAGTTTTTTATGTTTCCCAGTTTCTAAAGACACTATACATATAAGGTCCTATCATGGTTTTCTTATATGTTATAATAAGTATGATTCAATTATTAATTAATAGCAATGTATGTAAATTATGGGTCTTTATAGTTGGTATAAGAGGAAAGGTATAGTCAACCTTTGGAAACTAAAATGTGAAAGCCTTAGTAAGAACCCTAAGGATATGTCTAACCATAGAACAAAATATTAGTGTTTTAGAAATGGCTATGAATAACCTATGATAAGACCTTAAGTGTGAAATTTTAATCTTGATTATGGGGTTTTAATATTATGATTAGTGTTTCTCACACTATTCTTATTGGTTTTAGTCAATGGATGGAACCCGAAATAACCATGTTAATGCTGAATGCGATGGGAAATGCAATGATTGTCCCCCTGAGCAACCAAATGTTATGTGAGTTGGAATGAAAAATATTTTATCCATGCTAATGAAACTTTCTCAAGCTATTAATCATACATGACATACAAACGAGCAATGGAAGGAGCAACATTCTGTTGAATCCTTCATGAGGCAGCGTCCACCCTGATTCAGCGAGTCTATTGATCCATTCATGGCTGAACAATGGATCAGTGCCTCTAAAATGATATTTTCAGTTCTTCATTGTTCTGAACAAGATAAATTCATCTTATATGTATATTTTTTGGAAGGTGATGCTGATCAATGATGGAATATTATCAAGAATATGAGGCAAAGAGACGAAATTGAGTCCTTGGAATGGGATGACTTCCATAAAAATATTTTTCAATAAGTACTTCCCTCGTATTTTTCGAACAAATATGGAGAAGGAGTTTCTTGAACTAAAGAAAAAGTAAGATGAATCTGTTGGTACCTACGAATAAAATTTTACAAGAAGTGAAAGGAATCCTTCTAGATTTATTATGCAACCTGAGAGTAAGATCAATGGATTATTTAGTTGCTTAAAACCAAATCTTCGAAGGCCGTTAGCCATAATGGACTTCAATAGCTATGAGGATATTTTTCAATGTGCTCTAAAGGTTGAGATGGGTATTGGAGTAACCTATCATTCATATGGGTTTGATAAGAAGAGGAAAATTAAAATTAAAGAGAAATATAAAGACCACGCTAAAAAGAATACGAGTTTTCCCTTATGCTCAACATGTGTAAAGAAACATGGAGGGAATTTTCTTAAAGGGAAAAGTAAATGTTTCAAATGTGGAAAAGAAGGTCATCAGGCATTTGAATTCATCAATAATGGGAAAAATATGTCTAGTGATGTGAACAAAGAAAATGATACATAGAATACACCTACTACACATCAATGTTACAAGTGAAAGGAAATGGGGAATTATGATAATCATGGACCTAATCCAGGGGTTGTTGATGATGATCGATGTCAACAAACTCTTAAGGCCAAAGAAAAAGGAAAGTCACATTAAATTTCTATCGGCGATGTGGAGTATGATAATGTAGTGGTGAAAGGTATACTTACCATCAACTCTAAAGTAGAAAATGTTTTATTTGATTCTGTATCTACCCACTCTTTTATTTCTGACGAATTATCCAAGGGTATCAACGTACTACCTCAAAAATTAGCTATTGAGTTAGGTGTGACAACTCCTAATGGCACAATGGTTGCATCAAAAGTTTATAATTCTTCTCCAATTGATGTTTGTGGGAAATTTCTTCCTCCAAATATTTTGATCCTTCATATAGTGGAATTTGATATAATTCTTGGCATGGATTGGCTTTCCTTATATAGATCTCATATCGATTTCCAAATAAGGGAAGTCACATTTCATATTCCTGATCAATCTATGATCATATATTGATGCAAGGATTAATATAACCATTAAATAGAAATTTCTTCCATATTATGGGTCGTGATTCCAATAAAGGAAGGTTATTTTTCTCAAATGGTTTGGGAGAAACTCATGATTAAGAATATTCCCATTGTAAGGGAGTTGGATGATGTATTTCTAGAGGAATTGCCAGGTCTTCCACCAAATCGTGAAGTTGAGTTTTCAATAGAACTCATATCGGGTGCTATTCCCATTTCAAAGACAGCTTATAGAATGACCCCAACTGAGTTGCAGGAATTGAAGAAGAAACTCCAAGAGAATATTGATAAGGGATTCATACGCCCTTGTGCATCTCCTTGGGGAGAAACTTTTCTGTTCGTTAAGAAGAAAGATGGATCAATGAGACTCTGCAATGATTATAAAGAACATAACAAGATCACTATAAAGAAAAAATATCCTCTCCCATGCATTGATGACTTATTTTACCAACTACGCGGAGCTCAATACATTTCCATGATTGATCGTTGTTCAGGTTATAATCAATTAAGGGTCAAAAGGGAGGATATACCAAAGAGGGATTTCGATACAAGGTATGGACACTATGAATTTATAGTGATTCCATTTGGTCTTACTAATGCCCCTGCTATCTTTATGGATCTAATGAATAGATTCTTTAGAGACTATCTTGATCATTTTGTGATAGAATTTATAGACGATATTCTTGTCTATTCAAAGAGAATGAAAGAACATTAAGATCACTTGAGAATTGTATTAATGACCCTAATAAAGGATAATATTTAATACAAATTTACAAAGTGTGAATTTTAGAACAAAAATTATCATTTTTGGGTAACATAATCTCAAAAGGGAGGATATCTATGGATCTAGTAAAAACAGAGGTTGACAAAAGATGGGCGAGACCAACAATAGTAACTGAGATCCGAATTTTTCTTGGTTTGGCTGGATATTATCGACGTTTTGTGAAATATTTTTCAAGATTATCTAATCCACATACAAGGTTGACTCGAAAAAGGAGTTATGTTCGTTTGGATGGAGGACTGTCAATAGAATTTCAAGGAGTTAAAAATAAGGTTATCCCGTGCACTTGTGCTCACACTGCCGTGTAGTGGATAAATGTTTGTGATCTACAGCGAGGCATCCAAGAAGGTATTGGGGTGTGTTCTCATGCAAAACGAAATGGATATAGCTTATGCCTCATGATAGTTGAAAATACATGAGAAAAATTACCCAACTCATGATTTGGAATTACCTACTGTAATCATTGCATTAATGATTTGGAGGCATTATATTTATGGTGAAAGATGTGATATTTAAACTGATCATAAATGTTTAAAGTATATTTTCACAAAAAAAGAGTTGAATATGCACCAAAGAAGATCGTTGGAGCTGATTAAGGATTATGACTGCTCAATTCATTACCACACGTGGAATGCAAACAAGGTGGCAGACACATTAAGTAGACAAGACCATGTTAGCTTATCCATGATGAGGATCACAAAAGATCCAATATTTATGGATTTACCAAGGATGGTTCTTGGAATTATAATGAAAGGGGAAAAATCTCATCTTTCTCAAATTAATGTTCAACCATCTATACATGTGAAGATTATAGAGGCACATAAAGAAGATATAGAGTTATAAAAGAAGGCGAGAAAAGTTCCTGAATTCCACACTGATTGTGATGAAATAATAAGGTTCGAGAATCATGTTTGTGTTCCTATCATCCCAGAATTAAAGAAAGAAATATTTGATGAAGCTCATAGTTCTTCATTCTCTATTCACCATGGAAGCATGAAGATGTATAGGGACCTGAAGGAGTACTTCTGGTGGGGTGGCATGAAACGAGATGTTGGTGAATATGTCTCTAGATGCTTTTATTGTCAGCAAGTTAAAGATGAGAGACAGAATTCTGAGGGAATGTTACAACTATTACCCATACCAAAATGGAAATGGGAAAAATCACTATGGACTTTGTCACTGACTTCCTAAAACATCAAAATGAATTAATTCTATTTGGGTTATAGTTGATTATCTTACAAAGATGGCACACTTAATGGCAATTAAAGATGTTTTCTCTCTTGATCAGCTTTCTTGGTTATACGTGAAAGAAGTGGTAAGATTGCATGGAGTACCACTTTCCATTATATCTGATCGGGATCCGAGGATTACCTCAAAGTTTTGGTGAAGTCTTTAGCATACTGTAGATATAGAGTTGAGTTTTAGCACTGATTATCATCCTCAGACCAACATTCAGTCTGAGAGGACAATTCAAACTTTAGAAGACATGTTGAGAGCTTTCTCTATGGATTTAAAAGGTTGTTGGGATCAACACCTATATTTGGTGGAATTTTCTTATAATAATAGCTTTTACTCCAGTATTCAGATGGATCCTTATGAAGATCTCTATGAAAATAAATGCAGAACTCCAACTTGTTGGGATGAAGTTGGGGAAAGAAAGCTATTAGGACCAGATCTTGTTGATGAGATGGAAGAAAAGGTAAGATCTATTCAACAACACATAAGAGCTGCTCAGAGTCAAAAAAAGTTATGCTGACAACTGAATAAAAGACATAGTGTTTGATGTGGGTGATAAAGTGATCTTATGAATATCACAGTGGAAGAGAGTAATGATATTTGGAAAGAAGGGCAAGCTGAGCCCTAGGTATATTGGTTTTTTTGAGATACTGGATCGTGTTTGGAAGGTATCTTACCGATCGGTGCTTCAAACAAATCTCTCTCAAGTTCATAATGTGTTCCATGAGTCTCTCTTGAGAAAGTACATACCTGACCCTTCACATGTAATAAGCTGAGAAGTTGTACCGCTGGAGCCAGATATTTCATATGGAGAAAAGCCGATAGAGATTCTGGATCGTAGAGAAAAAGATCTACAAAACAAGACCACTCTCTTGGTTAATGTTTTATGGAGGAACCACCTATTAGATAAATCTACATGGGAACTTGAGGATATGATGAGGGGGAGTTATCCTTATTTGTTTGTTATGAAGTGATGAATTTTGATGGAGAAATTCTTTTTAAGGGGGTTAGAATGTAGCACCCTATGATTTTATGAGAAATATTTAGCTTTTATTATTATTTTATACACACCACCAATGAAATCTTTCACTACACACAACACTATCTTGGCTTGCGTTACACGAAAAAGAAACCTTCCTCGAGAGCGTGCGTTTTACGGAATATCGAGTTTCACTAAACAACGATATGTTATTAAAATATTATACAAAGTAGCCGTTATGAATAGTAATACCCAGTTTTTGGAATTTTATAAATTTTATCATTCAAAATGGACATAATTTTATGATTTTGATTATTTAAATTAGCTTATGTTGAATTTTTGGTATTTTGCAGAAAACATTCAATTTTTGATGAATAGTTAAAAACACTGAGTTATAGTTTAAAACCGAATTCATATTTAAATAATTTTTTATTTTATTTAAATTTATTTTAGGTCAAAATAGATTCATAATACTTATATAAGTTCAATGTAATTCATTGGAGTCATTTTATAATAATTTTAGATATTTAAAAAGTTTATTGAACTTTTTACCGTCTTTTACCCACCTCCTAGGAGAATTTGCAAATTTAAATAAAACTAAATTTTACCGCTACTGTGAGTTGAATTTCAAAAATCCGAGAGTCATAGTTAATATAAATGAGTAAAATTTGGTTCAACAAGATAAAAATAATTTTTGGTGAATAGTAACATTTTACTTTTATAAACCAGGATTAAAAGAAAATAGGGTAATTAAGGGTAAAAATGATGTTATTATTACCATAACACTTGTTCTAATTCTATTGGATAAGTATAATTCGACCAAAAAATCCTTAGGAATAAAATATGAACATCTTTGGTTTACTTGGATTAGATTATCAAACTTATTATTATTTTATTTAAAGAAGAGTTAAAAGAGTTAATATCAAAGTTTAATAACTAAAATTTTTTAATATAATGTTATACATAAGATAAATTCAATTATAAATATTCATTAAAAATATAAAATTATTTCCTACATAATTGTATTTTATTTATATTTTTTAGACATTATATAATATAATTTATTTATGACACAATGATGATGCAGATATTACCTTATTAATGAAATATTAAAATAATTGATATTATAAATACCCAAATAAATGTAATTTGAGAGTTTTTATGAATTACACTAATTTCATAAGTTAATATAACATATTTGGGTTGGATATATAATATTTTTCGAATTAATAATGTTTTTATGAATTTAGAAAAAACAAAATACCTAATAATTCCAAAATTGACATAAAAGAGTTTTTAAAACTAATATTATATTATTAATTGATATTCTATTCCAATAAATCTAATGGTTGGCCAAAATACTTATATAATGATAGGTGTGTCATTAATGAACCACTTTAATTATATTGGATGTATATAGTATATTTATTAACCGTATAATATAATAATACAAAGAGACATGGTAAATGTTAAACTATTTAACTAAGAGTTAAATATACATTATAAGGTTAATATTGTGACCCAAACATATCTAAAACCAATTGTTTGATTGTATTGAGACCCATTATTTCCTTATAATCTAAATAAATCAATTTGGAGGCATTATAAACTGAATATTAATTTATTATAAAATAATATTTTATGTTTTTTTTAATGTTCCCCTCAGCTCTCTTATAAAAGGGCACTCCGCCTTCTCTCTAATTCACATATCGAAATCCATTTGGCTCTGCCATCCCTTTCCCAAATACTGTCTCACCTTTAATACCTACATCATAGAGACCTAACTTTAGTTAGAAATCCAACCTAATGAAACCTTTTGATCAAATCAAAAGGAAGAACCCGAAGAAGAGGTAAATATCTCACCACCTATTTCAAGTTCCTTTCTTCTTCCATTTCATCCTTCTTTGTTGTTTACATTCTAAAATGATAAATCCAGTATCTTATATACACAATGATGTTATTATAAAAATGTTAAAACCATATTAGTTATTTAATCCATCCAATGAATGAAAAGGCCACCACACATGCGTACGTACGGCTTACCGTCTCCACGACGTGGTGTAGTTTGTTATTCAAAAATTTCATCATTTGGATGGGTATAATAGTGAATATAAATGATGTAAAGAATAAATAAAACATTATTATGATTCTTTATATATGATGTACCATCCAATTATATAGTATTTTAATATCAAAAGAATGATATCATCACTCGTGCTTACGTACGGCCTATCGTCTCCACGATGTGATGAGACTCATTCTACATGATCTTAATTGAATACTGATTGTATAAATGGATTGAATGAATGAATATGATATATATTACACTAATTACATTCTGTAAATGATTTATCTATAACCTAAAAAGAGTAATAAGAATTTATTCGACAAAACACACATAAGAACATAAAGCAATGAATACTCAAATAACAAGTAGCAATGAAATATTACTAATATGAAGATAAGAATATGACCATATATGATATCATAACAATGAATATGATTCTTCAATAAGTCAATGACTTTATTTAAATCATTATACAGGAGTTTCGAATACGTACAAATCATATCAGACCTAAGGTAAGGGAAAATATGACAATCTCAATTTTTATCTGAGATTGATTATACTTCGGTATTTACTAGGGAATATTTATCATCCACATCCATGTTTCCATAATATGTAATATTATTTCTATCTCCATAAAATTTTTTAAATCCAATTTTTCTTATTGGTGAGTTTTTATTAAAATATATGAAATGAATCTTTTTTTGTTTTCCATACGAGATACTTTTTGACTTATCCGGAAAAAGTACGAGAAAAAAATTTATTTAACTTATATGGCATGAATGGATTTTTATGACTTCATAGAAACTTATTTCTATAAAGATTACTTTACATGTTTTCAAGCTTATTTTCAATTAACTCTTTTTAGATTAATATTGTATTACATATTAAGAAGGAAAAATGTTTTTAATAAATAAATGATATTTTCCCCAAGAATGGAGTTCGAGTGTTTTATCAAAATTATTTTCCATCCAAGATAATATAGGGTTATGTTCCTATCCCTATTATTAAATTGATTTGACTATGTTCTGATGGAATTATTTTTTTAATTACTTTATCATATATGGATTATGATGGCATGATGTTTATAAATCCCACTTTTATTACATGGATTATGCTATGATGTATAATATATGTTTTTGTGGAACACATAATAATGCTTTCATTATGAGATGGGTGGGACCTATATCTCCCTCAAATGCATTGGGTAAAGATTTATATCTCATGAGATATACATGGCTGGAACGACAAGATAATCTGGTTTACTGATACAGGACTGGAACGAGGAGTGAACTCGGTTCAGTAATGGACTTTGCCCACTATGATAGTCTTTTCAAAGATTCTTGAATAATATGAAATTATATTCTATGATTATGTGTGTATTACACAAAGTATATTGTTTTATGTTATGATTATTGGGATTAGATTTCACTATTATAATTTATCCCATGTTATGATATTATATTCTCTTTTTCATGTTAAGATTTTCAAAATGTTATGTTCTTATGAATATTATATGATTGATAATTCCTTTGTATACAATTACTGAGTATTTGAGCTCACCCTTTTGTATGTTTTATTTTCCCCATGTCAGGACGAAGGGTATTAAGTAGGATATTCTAAAAGGGACTCTACATATGATGAAATAAATGTGAGACAATGTAGATGCTTTATAAACCAGTTGTTTATGTTTCCCAGTTTCTCAATTCACTATATATATGGTTCTATCATGGTTTTGTTATATGTTGTAATACATATGCTTTAATTATGAAGTAATAACAATGTATGTAAAGTATGGGTCATTATAAATATGATAAGGACCTCCTAACATAGTAAATAGGTGATAAATAGTAATATATAATGAGGAACGACTCCGAAATCACCCCCACACACCACTATTAACTAGAATATGTCCCAAATCATCATTATAGAGTCTCTAGACTATAAATCTACGTTGTGGTCACAAAAAGATATGAAATACACTTCATCTAACCAATTTTTATTTTCTATTAGTGGTGTATATATTACCGACCATGTTGAAGCTAGTAAAATTCCTGGTTGAACACTAGTTAATAAATCAATCATGAATATTTTCATATGTCTCGTTGGAGATCTATAGATCTAGCCAACAAGCTTTTGATCTATGATAAATTACATATAGGGAGGAATAATTAGTCATAGAAAAAATAATTATTAACTCTATTTATTCCTTAAAATTGATCTCAAATTTAGGTGTGGGTTAGTTTATTGTTATGATTATAGAAAAAATATATAAAACACATAATAGTTCAAAATTTTGGGTTCCATTAGCAATAATTTTCACCCCATCGTCTACCCAGTGGCCATGTTTCAGTTACCATGAAACTAAAAAAGCATCCCAACACTCTAAAAGTAACTCAATGATTCCCTAACCCAAATTACACATCTCCAATGAAAAATAAAAAATAAGATAAATCATAATTTAAATACAAATATACCTAGAATTTCGAGGTTGTTACATACATGCATACATTCATACATATATTAATATATATAATAATATAAAAATGTATATTTATCTCAGTATGAGTTATTTTATCTAAAATGAACAGCTAATAAATAAAAACCAATAGTATAACAATTGTATATATTACCAATGACCATATTTTTAATGAATGTATTAGAAATTTCTATATTTTTAAGAAATGTATTTTCAATGAATATATTTCATTCCTATATGTATATATATATATACTAACTGAATCATTCATTCATTCAACTCTCAATTCAAAAGGAAAAAATATTATTTTATATTATCAATATATCCAAATTCATTCTCCATTAATGCTGGTTTAAATCATTATAGGTTTTGATTGGAAATTAGGGATCCTCAATGTTAAATAAGCTAATCAATATTTCCAAGTCCTAAAGATATCATTTTTCTCTCTCTATTTACCAAAATAGAATTATGTTATTCTAGTGGTTGTATTTTAACCATGGAATGTAATAATTGATGGTACACCAAACATAGTTTTATGTTCCTTTTTTTGAAATCTTCCATTTATGAATGAATATTGTGACTCTAGTTTTAATTCATAAGTTGTTTGACATATTTAATAATAAACTATAATTTATCCAAGAAATTTATAAATATTTTTTAGAGTTATAATAATATTGTTTTTTGAATGAATATTCATCCTAAAAACATGAGTATTTATAAGGCGTCCATCATTAGGGGTACACTAACTACATTCGAATACAGTTTTGGTCTGGTATATTTTTTTCATTTTACATTCATAATGTAAAAAATATAACAATAATATTAGTTATAATAAAAATATAATAATTATTATTATCATTAATAAGAATTGTAATAATATTAATCATATATCAAATTAACTAATAAAAACATGAAAAATAAATAAATGTAAATACATAATATTGATAAAAATAGATATTTTTGTATAATCAATGCTATTTTTTGCCATTAGATGTACTCTATTTCATTAATTTTAATAATTTTTATTCACTATCGACATTTGGAAGACCATTTCTCTATTTTTCTCATACCACATTCCAAAAACCATTACTGAGCATATTTTAATATTCCAAATCATTCATTTATCGCTTCATCATCTTAAATATTTTAGCAATATATTTTACCTCTTGAAAAAGAATGACATAAAATATTATAATCCTATAAATTCATAACTCATGTACGAGACAATACTTTTTTTCAATAACATCTGTTCTTTACATGTCCCTCTCTCACTTCCATTATTTAGTTAGATATTGGGTATTCAATTTCCTAAAAATTTACCCCTTTTATATTAATAACACATAAAAGACCATTGTATAATTAAAAATTTGTCATTTGTGGAATTCGTACCCCATATTCAATAAATTTATAATAATTATTGTGAGGAACATACATTACATATTTATATCCACGGTATTTATTTTAAAAAAATACTCCTCTTTCCAAATGTGATAGTTAATTTTTTTAATAATAGAATCAAACTTAGCTTGAATTACTACACATCTAGATGCCAATTAAAAATATTGGAACAACATTATGATTTACACCATGAGAGTAACGTTATTTGGTAGGTTTTTTTATATTTAAATATACAGAACTGATAACATAGTTTAATTATCCAAAATTGGTTGGAACATTACAGATGTGAGAAAATGTTCCTTATTTATGAATTCCTCCACTTTAAAATTCTACCTATCTAACATCATAATTTCATCAATCCTCTAAATATTATATCATAATGTCATATCATGTCAACTAATATGCAACATGAGGAAAACACAATTTCATTATAAGATTTAGCACAAAATCATACTCCATTATGTTTTGGATTGAAAAACTATTTATAATTATAACTCAATTTTCTAAATGAGTAAATTTTATTTATTCAATAATGGGGTTGAAACCCTAATCAAAATCATCCAAAAACTGCCATTAACCCCCACCAATTGAGATTGGTTAAAATTCTATTTTCTTATATAATTATATCCTTAGGATTTTTTATTTGGTTAAAATTTTGAATTTAGACCCCCCTCATAAGGATGAATCATCATATCTTCTAGATCATAACACCTACGATAAATTTAAAAGCTATCAAATACTCAATAACACATATTCTATCAAAAATCACTCTATGTCATAAATGTTATAGATCATACACTTCCGTCTGAATACATGGGAATCAAGAATTAGTCTAAAAAAATTAACTTCCCACCTTTTGAATTTCCTTATTTCTTTAATAATTGGATTTACCGGACTCTTGAGATTTTTTTAAGGAAAGGGTAGAATTTTCATCTATATTAGTTTTATTCATTAAAAAAAATATCATGATTATAATTTATTAATTATTTATAAATATTTTTTATGTATAATAATATAGAATCATTAAATGGTTCTTTTTAATCTTCATCATTGATCAATTCTCTATGTTATTAGAAATTTGAATCAGAAGAATAATAAAACCAATATTATTATGTTATAATTGAATAAATGTGGTGTATATTATTTATAAATCCCAATGGAAAATAATTATTGAAATCTTATTTATTTTTTGTATTAAAAAATATATATTATATGAATATAATAATTAATATTATCCACATATGATTCACCTTTAAATATTTAACCATGTATGAAAAATCATATTCAACACTACACAATTTTGTACATCACAAATTCTAGTGCATTGAATTTTTTAAATTAATCCATACTCTTGGGAACATGATTTTATGTGACATGGCACCTATATATTTATGCATAAAAACCATCTTATATTATTTCAAAAATTATTAGATTAGATTATATGATCATGAGGTATCAAACATTATGAGCATCTCATTAACATCATCTGGTTTATTTTCTTCCAAAAATAAGAAATTTGAAATCGAGGATTTTAATATATAAACCAAGATTGAAAATTCTCTATGTACATAACCTACTATGATCCAAATTAACCATGAGGAAATGAAATTATTAATCAATCAGATTTTCTATATTGACCATGAAAATAAACCAGAAGATTAAACAATAATGGTCAGTAGATCAAACTCATGTTAAAACAATGATTATTGGTATTGGATTATCTATAATAAAAATATAAAACATGTGGGTAGTGTACTAATCATAAAAATATAAAGTCAGTGGATCAAACATTTAAAGAAATAGCCACATTAACTTTCAATAACCCCAAAATTATAACATTAAATTTTTGTAATTCTTTATTACCTTTATGAAACACCATAACATTATAAATGTTTACAGCATCCAGATTTTACAAACTATCATTCCACAGCTCCTTATTCACCATTAAATAGGTAGTGTAATTTATTATCTACATTTATATATCATATTGGTTTATATAACCATTGTTTGTATAAATATTTATGTACCCATATAAATCTTGTATAAAAATAGAGTTATTATTATATATGTTGTGAAATTATCAATTTGTCATAATGTAAGTAACAATTCAATCTAAAAAATATATTAGCATCCAATGTTTTATAAATTTCATCACAATCAAATAAAAACATCTTCCATATTTTTATAGTAAATTTAACTACATCCAACAAAAAATTTCATTTGTTTCTAGTTAGAAACAATACATTAATCTACACATCTTATTTATCAATTATTTTGAACCTCTCATCATGTTTTCATCATTCTGTAGCACAAAATATTTTTCAATTGAATATGGTAGTATCTCCCACTACATATGAACTTATATGATTTTTCAAAATTGTCATATAATTTCAACTAATAAATCCCAGATATTCTTACAAGAATCATCACCTTGTTGCTTCACCAAACAAATATAAACTTATTGACAATAAATTCAATTCTGACATGGGAACTTAAATAACCCCCATTAAGTATATTATATTAAATAATAGACACTAATGTCAATATGTGGGATCATATGGATTATTTTCCTTTTTAAAAATAAATTAAATGGTCAATGTAAATGGTATTTTCATTACATATTATTCCATTTAAAGAACTCATAATGTGCACTCTTTTATCACTTTAATATAAAAAATTATCTATTACTCGTAGAGAAAATAATAAAATCAATTTATTTTCATTGCAATGAGAGTTTACATAGAAAAAGTTTATCCTACAATGGAAACCCATTTTATGAAAAAAATATTTCATAATGAATGATGTCAATTTTTTCAATAAAATACCTATCAATTGATACCAGGGTAAAAATCTAATATTATAGATTTAATTTAAGGCTTATTTTAAAAAATAGGATTTGGAATGCACACATCTCAACAAACACATTAAATAGTACATGTGAAAATCATTCAAATTTCCCTTTATGGGATGTATTTATCAACTAATACTCCCCCTTAATATGTTAATTTATTATAAAAATTAAACATGTTGAATGAGTGATTTTGATATCAAAAAACCTATAGTTTTTAAATCTATCTAAAATTTAATGATTTTCCAGAATTTAGGAAATAAATAGATTTGTCTCATATTTTATCCCCCTTAAATTCTTTATTGACTTATTCTTTCTATTGATGATAAAAATAAACCATCAGGAATTGTTTCTTTACATTATAGTGTGTACAAAACTCATTTAAAATGAACTTTATTAATATTTTCAATCTATTTGTAGTGATATCTTCTCATTTTTTCTATCTTAATCATCTGTAAGTACATTATTTATATTTTCATTATAATCAATATCGTATTTCTCTAATATAGTTTCCCTATTCAACTGATTTTTCAAAATATATAAAATTTCATTCATTACCTTATAAATTTTATTTTTATTCTCAAATTATTTCATAGAATCCTTGAAATTTCGTGTTTTCAATTTTAACAAATCTATTATTTTGATTTTATAACCATAGAAATATTATTAATTAATCAAAGTGATATAATAAAAAAATATATGATGGTTTATTCCAAAAAATCCCCAAAAATTATCTTAATATTTATATCTATTTTTTGATGATAAATTTTATGAATTTTCATACATTTCATGTTTCCTTTTTGAATTAGTTCTCATTTTCATCCAAAGACCCCCCCTAAAATCTTTCCATATTCCCAATAATTACATATTTTATATAAATGAATATTATTTGTGTTGAAACCTTCCACAACATAATCTTATCCCATAAAATATTGACCGTATAGATTAATTCTAGATATTCCATTGATTACGTTTTTGGGCCATCCCTCTTATGTTTGAGAAATATTTTCCTAGGGGAGAAGTGGAGTCTAGGGAACAGTCTTCCTTTACATTGATGAAATAAATTTCCATTATGTATTCTTGGTCTGAACCTCCTTATACTTTACATTCACACTTGGATAGTTAGAAACATGATATATACTTTGTAACTAAGTAGGTTCTAAAATACATTATTTCCTTAGACCACTCTTCTTAACAAAATGGGATGACTCACCATTTGGTTTGATTGAATTGGTGAATACTTATATGAATTAATTTATGTTTTCCTAGAATATGATAAATAATGATTTTATTATAAATTATTCTTATTCCCTTGAAACTAGCTTTGCATCCAGATCTGTACCATTTTCTCATATTCAACACACATTTAATCATTTCTTCTTACTATGATAATAATTGTGTTTTATTTTCAATATTAATCATATTTTTCAATATAAAACCGCGTTATTTATGACTATTTTATAAATTTATTTCTTGATATTTATATTTTTGTATATAGATACAACAAAAAAAATTCAGTATCTATTCAAGTTAAATTATTTTGTCACAATTATCAGCACTAATTGATGAATAAAATCCTTTTTAAACATTAATATGAAAATTAAATTCATCATCTAATGTGATATTTTCTAATTAATTGACTTCATTGTGTTTTATCATAAAATTTCACTTCATATTAATGATAATATAATCTGTTTTCTTATGTTTTTACATTTTATCATATTCCTTATTTTATTTTTATTTAGAACACATCTTCTTTTGATAGTCGTAGGAAAAATGTTAATCAAGATCACAATTCAAAAATATTAGTTACCATTAATTTTTTTACAATTAAATTTCGTTTTTTGAATACTTTTTATGAATATATAATTACATCCCGATGATCTTCATCTCAATTAGAATTTCAGTCACTTGATTATGCAACCTCTTCTTTAATGACTTTTCCTAGTCTTATGTGTTCAAATTCTGTATCACCTCTTTAGTTGTTTGTGATTTTTTTAATTTTAATACTATTTTATTATATTATAATATAATGTAACTCATGTAGTGTAAAATATTATCTTTTATATGGGAATAATATTTTTGATTCAAATATATCCAAATAAATATTCATTATTTTTTTAACAACGAATGAGTATTATAAATTCACAAAAAATCCATGGATAATTATCATAGTCTCACTAAAACTTATAATGTAGTTATCATTTGTCTCATACTAAACTATCTTGGTGTCATGAAATTTTCTCCTCTAGCCACATAGCTTTGATTCCAAGACATTGACCTTACCTTTATAGATACACACAAATCTTCCACAACAAATTATTCACTTTAAAAAACCATTACCTATTTTTAAGACTTTATTGATTGAGACATAAATATGGAATTTTAATCCATTATTTCTAACTATATATTTATCTTATCAACTAGAATTAAAATATAATATTCATAAATTTGAAATAAAACCTCTATTAAAGCATTTCTAACATCCATGACATGTCATACGAGGTAGGGTAGTATACTACATCTCTATCAAATATAATTCATAGCATAAAAATATGAAAAACTTTTAATATTCATTGAATTAATATTCTATACTCTTAAAAGTCTTTTTTGGAATATTTAGAGCAAACCACACTCAGATACCTCTTTGAAATCCCTAGTATTGTTAAACCACAAAGAGGGGTGTTGTTGAATATGGGTCATATCATATGAATACAAAAACATTAAAATTCATCCTATTAAACATATTATGGTTCTAGATCCTCTCTATATTATATTATAAGAGAACCTTATATGAAATTGTAATGAAATATTAATCAAAACATAGTATTTACATGGTTTGGAAAAATATACTACTTTTCACACGTTTATTAGGCACCCTAATATGTAATAAACACAGGATATACAAGTGGAGAAATCTATTTATACAACCTCATTATAATTATTTATAAATTGATTGGACACCCCATTTTGATATTTCTATTTTTTGGGTTGAAAACACAATCAAAAGACTCCTACAACTGGTTAGGTACTATAGTCATAAAATTCATTCTAAAAATTATGCCACATGAAGAAATATATATTTATGATACTAATTTTTTTTCTTTTATTTTGAATTGTGTTCCCTCTCTAAAAGGAGGAATCATTTGATATTATCATGTAAAAACATTGAAGAAGATCCGTAGTAATAAATTTTAAATAAGTTCTAGATTTATCAAAACACCCACTTGATATTGAATGACATTAGTCCTTATCTTCATTATTAATACTTGATTAGTAAGTCTTATTCCGAAATTCCTGGTCTCTATATCTTCAAAATGTTATTCTCTCATAGATACTAGAATCTATTATCCATAAATTATTTTCTCAAGGTATAAAGAACATCTTCATAACTTAAAATTAAATTTTATATTCAAAATATTAATATTGTGAAGATAGTCTCTCAATTATTCCAATATATTGTTTCATGATAATTATAAAAAAGTATCAATATGTTTAAATTCTTATCATTTGGTCATAAAATATATATTTTTTGTTTATATTTAAATTACATGATGATTTTAAAATTAATTATGATATGGTATTTAGATGATGAAATCACATCTTTTTCATAACTTTTAGGGAAATTATTTTCATTTAAATCCTCATAAATTTTTGGAAAAATAAATCAATATGATTTAAATGAGGTAGATAACCTCTCCGCTGATCATATAGCTTTAATTATTCCCCCAATTATGCATGATTTCATAAAATATAATTAAATTATCAAATCTATAAATAATAGTGACTTAAATAATATTGAATAACTGTACAAGAATGTAACAATTATTCTCTATGACATAGAAATTATAGTTATCAATATGTAATTCGTATATTCTTCCTTAAATATTTATTGGATTTAGATTATTGATAATGATGTATAAAATATGACAAAAATATCATGTATATCATCTGATCTACTTTCATAAAAATATCAAAAAATATAAAAACTCATATTTTCACCAAGAACATTCACTAAAAAATTAACTAATTACTTATTATAATATGGTCATAATAAATCATAAAAAATAAGAATGTATAAATAAAAAATAGATTAGATTGACTTTGAGGATCAACCACAAGAACAATCTGTTATGTACAATGGAATGATGGTATGAAAAAAATAATGCATTCTCATAGTGGATTGATCATAAGAAAAAAATCCTATACATGGTTAGTATATGAATCTATTGAAGATACGATCATTGGATTTAATCTAGTATAGAATTTCCAAATGACCTATGTATCTCCATAGTAATATCAATTGACCTTGACAGAGTGATTCCTTAGCATTGTAATGTTCTTAAAATACACACATTTATGAAACTATAACATTTTCCTCAATAAAGTTAAGTAGTTTATATTTCACTATTAAATAGGTGATGTAATTAATTTTTTTTTCAAATATATAGTGTATTGGAATATATTTACATTTGTAGTATAAATTTGAATGTACCATTAAATATCCTTTACACATATGTAGTTACCCTTATATAGTTAAATAAATTGTTAATTTATATTAACACAAGTAATAATTCAATCTCATAATAATACATGGCATTCTAAAATAAAAATTATTTCATATCAAAAAAGAAAAATCCTCATTAAATATGTTTTATTTAGTTTCACTATAACCTAAATCACTTTTTATTGATTTCCTTTATAATTAACAAATCAATCATCAAATTTTTGTATTCAAATTCCCTTAAACGTCTTCTCCTAGGTCTATTGAGTTATAGAATGAAATAAATTTATATAAATATTTTTATAAGCCCACTCAAATTGTGAACTTTAATTATATATCCCAAAATAAACCTAACTCCAAACTAGGAATTCAAAACAATCTTCTATGAATTGTTGCTCCATTTATTAACTCATCACTTGTTCAATAATTAACAATATATTCACTTTTTTGTGTAATACTAAAATTTTATTATCTCACAAACAAATTAATATGAATTCAAAAACATTATTCCTCTTATATTTAGTGGTATTATATTTCTTGGTGGAATGGAACCACTTAAAAAATATTGATATGATTTATTGATCCATTAATTTAGAATGGTGCGATTATAAAACATAGATATGGATATGAAACTATTTTATCTTTAGATCAAGATATATAAAATTTAAAATTATTAATCACAACATGAATTTATATGTTTATCAATTGATATCCCTATTGGTGTATTGAATTATCTTGTTCATTTATATTTGGTTTTAATACCATTATCGTCTTCTCTAACATAGCATATTTTATTGTAAATTTTTTCAATATGTACACATTGTTTTATCACAATTATCATCATATAGAGAAATAACCTATTAATATTATCTAATACTTTATCCATCAAAACATTATCAACTAATAGAAATTATAATGTTCTTAGGGAATCGGGTATATCTTAAATACCCATATGTTGGTTCTTAGGATGGTATTAATGATTAAACCATTTGAATTAATCATGTTTCTTACCCTTTATAGTGATTCCCCATATAGTAACAGTACTATAAAAATTCCTTAGATAATAGTTATATAGTTATATAGATTTTATATAATGTGATTTAAATTATTAGTGATAGTATTACCACTTTTACAAGTTTCTTCTTTGGATGGATCACAACTACATCCTTATCCATGCATCCTAATATAACAAAGGACTTTTTAGGCTTTTCTTGTCTGCTTCCCTTATGGTATAGATTGTGAAACCACATTGGAAATATTTATTCTTATCCAATTAATAACCATTTTTGTATCATTAAACATGATTATCTTTGAATAATATTTACTATAAATTTTAACTACCATTTTAAAGATAGTTGAAACTTCCTTTTTTATTTCATATTTTCATGGTATTTATTTTGAGGGATTTTGAGATAAAACCATTATTAGTGAAGTGTGCACACTTATTTTATCTCGACCATTATTTTCATCAAATAAGATAATTATATTTTACCATATGAAATATATTATTTCAGTTCAATGTATCTTCTTAGGAGTGATAGGAAATACGATTTTAGTGTGATATTTCTAGGTCATTCTCCACTATATTAGATTTATCTATAATTATTCCTAACATAAATAAAATATCAGCCAAAAAAATCATGTCTCAAGTTATCCTAACTCAATTGAATTTTTTATATTGACAATATTATACAAACATTGATCCTTAAAACTTATGTATACAGAAAATCATAATTCTTCCCATTATTCAACAATAGTAACAACATAATGAAACCTTTAATTGTGTTTTTATTCCTCCTAATTATGAAATAAAAATTAATTTATATAATAATTCAATATTTCGTTCATTCCATATTCCATTATATTATAATTCTATAGGAGGAATCATATTTTGTTTAGAGATAAAATTTCAATAGGGGAGTGTGGTTAATTACCTTTAAAAATAACCAAAAACAATTTTAAAAATTAAAGAATTTATCATGAAATTATTTGATTGTAGAATTAAATAAACATAATAAATTGATCCTAGGGGAAATTAAAATATTACATATATACGTTAATAAATTGTGGAAATTGAAATGGAAAACATTTATATAGGTGTTTAAAAATATCACAGTAATGAACCCCTCTGTCACCTCGCCTTACGATGGATAGATATGGATATATTTCTACGTTGGTTTTAATGGAATACCATGAATTTTAGAAGAAGAAAAACATTTTTTTAAAATGAAAACAATAAATATAGATTACCCATGGATTTAATGGATTCCAAAAAGAATCATCCAACATTATAATGGTTCTGAGAACCTAAACATGAATTTGATGTTTATGGTGTTCTTTGTACAAATCATTTACTAAGTAATCAATTGTATCTATAGAATATTTTTAAGAAAATGATATATATAGATGCAGAGAGAGATGGATGGTGAGATAAAAATTTATAAGTGGAATAAACAATAAATAATTACAAAATGTGAGTGATCATATAAATTAAAATGTGGCTAAGAGATAATATATTAAAGATAAAGGAGGTCATACCACCTTTTGATATTTTTAATTAGATTATAAATCTCATGAAAAATCACATGTGGGATCGATTTGAAATTAAATATTATCATATAGTGTAATTATAATTTGTAGATTAGATAAAATCCTCCCTCGGTCTCTATTTATAGAAATAATAGGAGTTACAAGGCTTTATGGTCGAACAAACTCTTTATAGAGCTATTTCAATGCCTTAAAGTCCATTAAATAGTTACCTTTTTCTATGTAAGATAAAAACTAGTATATAGGTATATGAGGACACGAGATATTTGTTGACACACATATGGGTTTCTAATTATATCTAAATCCTATGGGGTAAAATGTGAGCACAAAATACTGACAGGTGGTCTTGGTAGAGCTATAAGAACTTCTCCCATCACAGTCGGGAGTCTTTTAATAGAAGAACGATGTTGTTGGCTTATGATCTCCTGGGATTTGGTATTTCATGCTCCTCTGGATGACTCCTCCTCATCCATTTTCTTGGTGGAAATATTTATAAACACTATACAAAAAAAGAAAAAATAAAAAAATTATAATAATCATAATTGATTTTGATCATTAAAACACACATGAGGTTCAAAACTATACCCCATTTTGATAATAATTAAATCTTGTATAATATTTAAATAAAACAATAAATCAACAAAATAGGTGAAGAGTAAATTGGAAATAGGATGTGAAAGCATAAAAGATATTTATTTATAAATTCCCATTTCCATGAATTCTTATGTCTCCACCTTGGAACATTCTCCTTCCTATTAGAGGTCTTCAAAATTCATCAAAACATTAGTCATTTATCTGCCAAATTGAATCAAATCTCCACATAAATTAGACATTTCTCCAAAAAACACTAAACTATTCCCCCACATTATTATTATGAAAATATTTACAACATAATGAGGTTTTATATATAAGACATAAAACAAGTACAATATGGTAATTGTGATCATAAAAACCTGATATTGGTATCTAAACTAGATGTTTTGTTATAAAAGAAGTAAATATTCTTCAAAAGATTATTATTTTTAATGAAAAATTAGATAATAATAGATAAAGGGATACAATTAAAATACATACAATCCCATATCCCCTTTAATAAAATTAAAACATTTTAAATATAATTTTTAATAAAATATATCATATAATTCATTATTGATGTTATTATATTCAAACACGATATCTCTTTTTTGAATGTGGTCTCTCAAAAAGTGAAGTCTAATATTAATTTCCATAGATTGTGCATACATAATAGGATTTCTTGTCATTATTATTGAACTAAAACTATTAAATTTGATAGTAAGAAGAAGAAATATTTGTGTTATATCAAAAGTACTTTTTTCATAAAATTTGGGCACAATAACATGGTGTGTCAATATATCCTATTTATTTTTTGTAAAAATATCAATTGATCTTATCATTTAATACCATTAGATATTATTTAATAACCATGAAAGTGAAGGGTACGACTATTAATTTCCATTACATAGTGGATATCTATAAAAATAATTATAAAACTTTCAATGATAATAATGGATCCTTTCTGATAAAATATAACTCAATTTTATAAATTTTTAAGAAATAGTTTTTAGTGATATTATTTAGGAATTTCTTAAAGATTATCCAAAATTAAAAACCTGAATATAATTTTTTTAGGTCCTAATAGGTAATGTAGAAACCAAATAATACATCAATAATTTATTTTTTCAACTGGATTACAAAATTCATTAATGTATTTCTTATAAGTTATATCCATTAGTATGAAAAATTAATTAGTATGATCCATAAAAATTCATTATTAATTAAAAATTGTATTTTATTTGGATTTGAAATATCTTTCCTATTTTTTTAAATATTTTTAATGTAATGGTTAATTTTAAATCTCACATAAAATTGATTTCAAATTATTTTTTAATAATAGTTTAAAATTCATTATAATATTCTCTATTTCTTGATCCAAAATTAACATCATCGACATATATTTGAATTATAAAAACATAATTATAATGAATTATTAAATATAATTTAAGTTTGTATTTTCACATTATAAAATAATTTGATAAAACAAAATTGGTTAACCCTTCATACAATGATCTAAGAGATTTTTTTTAAAACAATATAATGTTTTTGTTTATTTAAAAACAAGAAATTTAAATTTTTTATTTACAAAATCAGATGGGTAATAAATAAGGTTTTTAGAAACAACCCAAAATAATGTGTAACGACCCAAAGTTTCATTAATGGAAATCCATATTGATCTAATTAAATGTCTCTTTATGTTAATATAGAATGTCATCTTCTTTGGTTTTATGTTAATAATTTTCGTCGTTGCTAATATAGTTGTTGAACAATGATCACATTATTAGTATAAATAGAAGACTTTATCAAATCCAATTTACTCAGACAAAGAAAGTGATGGCCTCATCTAGTAGAATTGCCCCATATGAAGCCCATTTTTCAGAGCTCGGAAAAGAGGTGGCGTCTTTGGGCTTCTCCCTTGACCAATCTCAAGCTCAGCTTCATCATGTCAAACTCTAACGTGACCGTCTACGAGAAAAGTGGAAGTTGATGGAAATTACCACTCGAGTGATGTTATCCGAGCCACCCCAAGAGTCTGTCACCATCGCACACCTTACCTTTAGGTATTATGAGGCTGTTTTAAGGGGTTATGTAACAAATAAGTAGTACTATGTTCGTGTACATTATTTTTTCTATATAATAATGAATATAATTTCTAGTCATTTTTGCTACATTGTAAATAGTTTTTAAAGTACAAATGGTGTTTTTAGTTATTATTTAATTAAGAAATCTATTTTATTAAATTAAGGGATTTTTGAATTAAATAATATTTTAATAAAATAGTATTATTATTATTAAATTAATTATTATTAAATATAAATGATCTTATAATTTTATGAATGCAATTAATTTTTTTTAAGGTTTGAAATCCTTTTCTGTCAAAACCCGTGAAATTTCGATAAATGTCGGTTTTTATTTAAAAAGATAAAATTAACATATTTAGAAAATTTTTTAGATAAAAGAAATTTCGTTTATGAAATAAGGACGTCATAATTATCCAACGGTGAATTTTCCATAATTTTCTAAGACAGTAAAATTTTTGGGTAAAAATTAAATACCATTTAAATATATAATGTGTTTTATGACATTACAATGACTCAATAGTGATGTAATAAAATACTATAATATTTATGTTCTTCCAATATATGTTTTACCATTAAAGTAATGTGATTTTGGGTTTGTTTGTCTTAAATTTCAAAGCATTAATGGACCCCTCAAGACATATTCAACACCTTGACTTTTTAAATTAATTTTCATCGGAGTGTGACTAACCTACACATAAGCAACCCTAATATTTTAAGAATTTAGGACTTTGGCCTTATAAAATATATTTTTCCTCTTCCCTTTTCTAAAAACCATGGGCAAAAACCATGGGATTGATTGTGGTTTGGGTTAATATAATGTAAGGTGACCCAAACCTAAATAATAAAGAATTCCCTCACCTTTCCTATATAAACCCACCCAAGCTCCCACTTCCTCCTCACTTAAATCCCTTGGAGTTCGTCATACCACTTCCCTAATTTCTATATAATTTACCCAAGGTTCCCCAAGATCCCAATAAGCCTCTCACAAGCCTCTCTCTAGCCTCTGGAAGTACACTTCCAAGTAAGGGTTTTTTCCTCCTTTCTCATTTTTGTCAAATTTATTTAAGCTGTATTGCCTATTTGATATAAATTATGAATGTTGGGGTATGGTTTAGAACCTCCCCCATACTTCCCTCTTATTGTTTGAATTATGGGATACCCCTTTCTCTCTCATTAAATGCCTCCCATGTACACCCGTTACTATGTTGAAATTCCGAAAGGAACTTCTCTCTCTTCTTTTACATTAAAGAAATAATTTTGTATCATGAATATAAATTCCATAAAATTGTTGAGACATGTATCTATATAAACTCCTTACTTCCCATTACATTTATATATGATGAGGAACCCCTTTATCTCTCATCAACCATTTTTATTATGAATTCTTATGTCACACTTTTAAGCTGCCGAAATCGCACCGATTTTCTAAGCCAATGCCATTTGTAGTGGATACCATGCCCATTTCTCCATCAAGGGTATCCAACTTTATGAAACATTACATATTGATTACAATGTATCATATATGAATTCCACATTCCTTTATCATGGAATAAATGATTATGTTTTATGAATCCATGTTTTATGATCCATGTGGCACACTTATGCATGAAATGAAATGTTTAAGAAGGGTGCGCCCTTATAGCACTCCAATGCATTGGGTAAAGGATAGTATCATGATACGTCATGTGTAATGAGTGTTGAATCATGAGAATTCAAGTAAAATTAGCTTTTACTCTTTCTTCATGTGAAATGAGGATTTAATCATGCTCTGTGTGAAATGAGCCTTGGCTCATGCTAATTCCATGTTAAGTGTTGTTGTCACATTTCCATGTTATGATTATCATGCTTTATCATGCCTTTATGTTCATGTTTATTTTATTCTCTATTGATATGACTATTGTCTAACATGTATTTTACTCATCATGTTATTCCATGTGTACTCCCTTACTGGGCTTTATAGCTCACCCTTTTCTTATGCATGTTCTCAGGTTACCCCATGCAATGCTAAGTACGAGGGAATGAAGTGGCCATGTAAAGAAAGTTTTCAATAACGATGTTGTATTTCATGTTTTAAGTTTTTATGTAATGATCCTAATCCCCAATGACACTAAACCTCTCGATCTTCTTTATTGTATCATGTGATGTTTTATGTAATAAATCATGTTTATGTTTGTAATAAAATAGGGTTGTCTTAGTTGGAATCAGGGGATAGGTTTAGTTATTTTTAGAATTAGGAAACCCTAGTAAAGACTTAGACACCCGACTAGGTATAATAAAAACATCCCTATGTTTTGGTAAGTACTGAGTAAGTGGTTTATCAAACAAATACATCCCTGTCTGGTTACGAGCAGGTAGAGGTGGCTCTGGCACAGATGTATCCTAGGGGTAAAACATGAAAACACCGCTTTGAGCTAGACTCTAACGAGAACTAGTGCACAAAAATGGGCCTTGCTGGACTCTTAGTTATGACACTCCCGGGGGACATGTTTTGATAAATTCAGAAGCATAGTATGAACCCTTATTAAGGGAATTAAAAAAATGCCCCTACGAATATATGTTAGAAAGTAGATCATGAAAAGCGTATATTGAAGCCTATAGACTCATGACTAAGGAAATAAAAGTTTATTTATAAGTCATCAAATTTTGTCTTTGGATTACCCTTTATGTGTTACCCCTAACATTCCTTTTATTCCAGCCAATGGCCGGTAAGAGGAGGACTCAGGCTAACAAACATTGTGAAGATCAGTGTGATGATTGTACTAATGAGATGCCAAATCCAATGGGAGCGGAAATCGAAAACTTTGTCATGCTTCTCTCTAGGATAACTCAAGTTTTGAATAGAAACACGGGTCAAGAGGAACATACAACCCCCCCTAAGAGTGAACAAGTCGCTATCGAGAGCATAATGAGACAAAGGCATCCTACTTTTAGTGGATCATCTGATCCCACGATCGTTGAACAATGGCTCAACTCCATTTAAAAGATCATATCCATCCTTCAATGTTATGAACAAGAGAAAGTTCTCCAGGTTGCTTATCGTATGGAGGGTGAAGCTGATCAATGGTGTATGTTGATCAAAAATACGAAGCTTGAGGAGGAGATCGAGGTATTGGAATGGAAGTATTTCCGGAAGATGTTTTTCGATATATATTTTTTGCGCACCCTCCGTCTTAAGATGGAGAGGGACTTCCTTTCCCTCAAGAAAAAAGTTGATGAATCTGTTGGGGTGTACGAGGTAAACTTCACAAGGCTTGAATGATACGCTTCTGGCTTTGTCGTTACCCCCGAATGCAAATTTGACTACTTCTTTGGTGGGCTAAAGCCTAGCCTACGGAAAGCATTAGTGAACCGTGACTTAGACAGCTATGAGGAGATTGTCCGATGTGCCCTCAAGGTCGAAATGGAGATCAGGGAATCACAGGGGTATCATGGGGACAAGAAGCATAAGGTGGACTTCAATGCTGGTGGTCTGATGGCTAAATCCAACGGTGCTAAGAATATCCAGCACCCCACTTGCCAAAAGTGCGGAAAGAAGCACCCTGGAAATTGCCTTAAGGGGACGAGAAAATGATTCAAGTGTGGAAGAGAAGGGCACCTTGCTGTTAACTGTCGGCAAGAAAGACCCACGACTGCGAAAAAGGAGAGGAATGCTCTGTTCGATCCTCAACGTGTTGTTCAATGCTACAAAAGCAAAGAACCAGGTCATTTTGCAAATCAGTGCCCTAATCCAAGGGTTTTTGGAGACAACCAACAACCTCTAAGGAATCAAGGAAGAGCTTTTTCCATCACTTCTGCCGAAGTGAACCCTGACAATGAAGTGGTGAAAGGTACGTTAGTTATTCATTCACGAATAGTGAATGTAATTTTTGATTCAGGTTCTACACATTCTTTTATATCTCAAAAGTTTAGTAGAACAATCCCAGCACCACCACAAATCAAGGAATTAAAGATGTCAGTGAGTACGGAAAATGAGGCAATCATTGCATCCCATGAATATAAGTCCTCTCCTATTATAATCTGTGGATTGAATTTCCCGTCGAACTTCTTGATACTCCTTCTAGTGGAATTTGATGCAATTCTTGGCATGGATTGGCTTTATTTATATAGAGCCAACATAAATTGTCGGGAGAGGGAAATCACACTCCATATGGAGAATCGACCCTCGATTCGTTACAAGTGTCAGGGGGAAGATGAATCTCCTTTAGATCCATCATCTCAAGCATGGATATTACTACCTTATGAGAATGCGTATCTGGCTCATATGATTGAGTCCAAGGAAAAAATCATCCTTGAAGAAATGCCTATTGTGAGGGAATTTGCTGAAGTATTTCCCGAGAAACAACCTGGTCTTCCACCAAGAAGAGATGTTGAGTTCTCAATTGAACATATACCTGGGGTGCTACCAATATCCAAGACTCTATATTGAAATGCAGCTTTTGAGCTTTAAGAGATGAAGAAACAACTATAGGAGAATCTGGATAAAGGGTTTATAAGCCCATGTGCTTCACCATGGTGTGCACCAGTCCTCTTCATCAAGAAAAAGGATGGGTCAATGTGTCTTTGCATCGATTATCATGAACTTAATAAAATCACGATAAAGAACAAGTATCCTCTCCCAAGAATCAATATCTTATTTGATCAGCTACATGGAGCACAATACTTCTCCAAGGTGGATTTCTGGTCGGGATATTATTAAGTAAGGGTGAAGAAGGAAAATGTCCCAAAGACTGCTTTTCGTACAAAATACAGGCACTATGAATTCATAGTAATTCCATTCAGACACACCAATTCTCCAACAATATTCATGGACATGATGAATAGAGTCTTTAGAGATTACCTTGAAAAAATTTGTGGTAGTCTTTATAGATCATATTCTAATATACTTCAAAACCAAGGAGGATCATGAGGAGCATTTAAAAACTGTACTAGAGACATTGTGCAAGGAGAATCTCTATTCTAGGTACAGAAAGTGTGAGTTATGGTTGAAGGAGGTTTCATTATTGGGAAATATCATCACAAGCAATGGGATATATGTGGACCCCTCCAAAAAAGATGCAATTGAGGGATGGCCGAGGCCAATATTGGTAATGGATATCCGTAGCTTCTTGGGGTTAGCTGGATATTATCAACAGTTTCTAAGGAATTTATCACGATTTTCCAACCCTCTTACCAAGCTAACTCTAAAGGGAGTAAAGTCTTCTTGGAGTGATGAATGCGAAGAAATCTTCAAGGAGTTGAAAAGGAGGCTTATCACTGCGCCCATGCTCACATTACCCACAAGTGGGAAACTTTTTATCATATTCAGTGATGCTTCGAAGAGGGGTTTAGTATGTGTGCTGATGCAGAATGATAAAGTGATATCCTATGCTTCAAGGCAGTTGAAAATTCATTAGCTAAACTATCCAACACATGATCTGGTGTTGGCAGCTATGATCTTTTCCTTGAAAATCTGGCGGCATTATCTCTATGGAGAGAAATTTGAGATATATACTGACCACAAGAGTCTTAAATATATATTCACACAGAAAAATCTTAATATGCGCCAGAGTATATGGATAGAGCTTATCAAGGATTATGACTATTCAATACATTACCACCCTGGGAAAGAAAACAAGGTGGCTGATGCCCAAGGTAGACAGGACCCATCAATTATTTCAATGATGAGAATTAAGAAGGATCCAATCTTCTTAGACTTGATGAATATGGACGTGGGAATAATAAAGAAGGGAACATCATCAATAATTTCACAAATGATTGCTCAACCATATCTTTTGAAAGGTTAAAGGATGCTCAAAAGGATGATGTGGGAATTCAAGAAAAAGTGGAAGCTATCAAAAAGGGTAAATCCTTGGAGTTTAATGTTAATGAAGAAGGAATTGTGCGGTTTTGGAACAGACTATGTTTTCCATCAAATCCAATGCTGATGAAGGAACTTTTGGACTATGCACATAGTTCAAATTTCACCATTCAGACAGGGAGCACAAAGGTGTATCGAGATCTCCGAGAAAACTTATGGTGGGATAATATGATGAAGGAGATCGCTGAATATACATCAAAGTGCTTAGTGTGTCAGCAAGTGAAGGAAGAGAGGCAGAAGTCTAAGGGGATGATGCAACCATTGCCCATACCATAATGGAAATGGGAGAACATCACCATGGATAATGTCACCGGACTTCCGAGGACATCCAAAGGCAACAATGCAATCTTGGTTGTTGTGGATCATCTTACAAAGACTGCACACTTCATTGATATTTGGGAGGATTTTTAATTGGATCAACTGGCGTGGATATATATCAGGGAAGTGGTAAGGTTTCATGGAGTACCACTATCTATTGTGTCTGACCGAGATCCAAGATTCACCTATATGTTTTGGAAGAGTCTTCAACATGCTCTGAATACTGAACAGAACTTTAGTACGGACTATCATCCTAAAACTGATGGCCAATCTAAGCGGACTATCCAAACACTTGAGGATATGTTGAGAGCGTGCTCAATGGACTTTAAAGGAGGATGGGATCAACATCTTCCTCTGGTTGATTTCTCTTATAATAAAATTTTCCTCTTGAGCATCCAAATGGAACCATATGAAGCCCTGTATGGGAAAAGGTGCAGAACACCGGCATGTTGGGATGAGGTCGGCGAACGTAAGATGATTAGACCAGAAATGGTCGAAGAAATGGTGGAGAATGTGAAAACCATTCAGCAGCATATCAAGGCATCCTAGAGTCTACATAAGAGTTATACAGATAATCATTGACGAGACCTTCAGTTTAAAGTTGGATAAATGGTTTTTCTACGCATACCTCCGTGGAATAAGGTCATGAGGTTTGGAAAGAAAGGGAAGTTAAGTCCAAGGTACATCGGCCCCTTTGTGATTCTTGATCATGTCAGGGATGGGGCCTATCAACTATCACTTCTACCAACTATGGCCAAAGTACATGATTTCGTTCATGTATCCCTATTAAGAAAGTACATACCAGACCCTTCACATGTACTCTCTTCTGAGGTGGTATAATTAGAAGATGATCATTCTTATGAGGAGAAACCAGTGAGGATCTTAGATCATAGAGAAATAGTTCTACGAAATAATACAATGCCCCTCGTCAAGGTATTGTGGAGAAACCACACGTTTGAAGAAGCAAATTGGGAATCGGAGGATATGATGAAGCTGAGTTACCCACATTTGTTTTAGTGTGGGAAAAGGAAAATTTCGAGGGGGAAATTTCTTAAGGGGGAATATTGTAACGAACCAAAGTTTCATTAATATAAATCCCTCTTGATCTAATTAAATTTCTCTTTATGTTTATATAAAATATCAACTTCTTTGGTTTTATGTTAATAATTTTGACTATTGCTAATATAGTCATTGAACAGTGATCACATGATTATTATAAATATAGGAATTTAACAAATACAATTTACCCTGAAAAAGGAAGCGATAGCCTCATCTAGTAGAATTTCCCCATACGAAGCCCATTTGTCAGATCTCAGAAAAGAGGTAGAGTCTTTGGGCTTCGCCCTTGACCAAGCCCTAGTTGAGCTTCATCATGTCAAGCTCGAATGTGACCGTCTATGGGAAAAGTGGAAGTTGATTTAAATTACGACTCGGGTGATGTTATCTGAGCCACCCCAAGAGTCTGTCACCATCGCACACCTTACCCTTAGGTCTTATGCGGTTGTTTTAAGGGTTTATGTAACAAATAAGTAGTACTATGTTCATGGACATTCTTTTTTGTATATAATAATGAATATAATTTGTAGTCATTTTTGATACATTGTAAATAGTTTTTAAAGCATAAATGGTGTTTTTAGTTATTATTTAATTAAGAAATATATTTTATTAAATTAAGGGATTTTTGAATTAAATAATATTTTAATAAAATAATAATAATAATATTAAATTAATTTTTATTAAATATAAATGATCTTATAATTTTATGAATGCAATTAAATTTTTTTATTAAGGTTTGAAAGCCATTTCCGTTAAAACCCGTAAATTTTTGATAAATGTCAGTTTTTATTTTAAAAGATAAAATTAAAATATTTGGAAATTTTTTTAGATAAAATAAATTTCATTTCTGGAATCAGGACGTCGAAATTATCCAACGGTGAATTTTTCATAATTTTTTGAGACAGTCAAATTTTTGGGTAAAAATTAAATACCGTTTAAGTATATAATGTGTTTTATGACATCATAAGGACCCAATAGTGATGTAATAAAATACTATAATATTTATGTTCAGCCAATATATGTTTTACCATTAAAATAATGTGATTTTGGGTTTGTTTGACTTACTTTTCAAAGCATTAATGGACCTCTCAAGACATATTCAACACCTTGCCTTTTTAAATTACTTTCCATGGGAGTGTGACTAACCTCCACATAAGAAAACCAAATATTTTAAGAAGTTAGGACTTTGGACTTATAGAATATTTTTTTCCCCTTCCCTTTTCCATAAACCATGGGCAAAAATCATGAGCTAGTTTGTGGATTGGGTTAATTTAATGTAAGGGGACCCAGACCTAAATAATAAATAATTCCCTCACCTTTCCTATATAAACCCACCCAAGATCCAACTTCCTCTGCACTCAAAGCCCTTGGAGTTCGTCCTAACTCTGCCCTACTCTCTCTATAATCCCCCCAAGGTTCCCCAAGCTTCCAATAAGCCTCCTACAAGCCTCTCTCTAGCCTCTTTAAGCACACTTCCATGTAAGGGTTTTTTCTTCATTTCTCATTTTTGTCAATTTTATTTAAGTTGTATTGCCATTTTAATTTCAATTATAAATGTTGGGGTATGGTTTCTCACCAACCCCATACTGCCCTCTTATTGTTTTTATTACAGGAGACCCCTTTCTCTCTCATTAAATTCCTCCCACGTACACCCGTTACTATGCCGAAATTCTGAAAGGAACTTCTCTCTCTTCTTTTACATTCAAGAAATAATTTTGTATCATGAATCTAAATTCCATAAAATTGTTGGAACATGTATCTATATGACCTACTTACTGTCCATTACATGTCAATATAATGAGGAACCCATTTCTCTCTCATCAACCAATTTTTATGAATGCTTATGTCACACCGTTACGCTGCTGAAATCACACCAATTTTCTAAGCCAATGCCATTGTGTAGTGGATACCATGACCATTTCTCCATCAAGGGTATCCACCTTTATAAACCTTTACATATTGATTAAAAAGCTTCATGTATGAATTCCGCATTCCTTTATCGTGGAATAAATTATTATGTTTTATGAATCCTTGTTTTGTGATCCATGTGGCACACTTATGCATGAAATGAAATGTTTAAGAAGGGTGCACCCTTATAGCGCTCCAATGCATTGGGTAAAGTATATTATCATGATAAATTATGTGCAATGAGTGTTGACTCATGCTAATTCAAGTGAAACGAGGTTTTACTCGTGCTTCAAGTGCAATGAGGATTTACTCATGCTCTATGTGGAATGAGCCTTGGCTCATGCTAATTACATGTTAAGTGTTGTTACCACATTTCCATGTTATGATTATCATGATTTATCATGCCTTTATGTTCATGTTTATTTTATTCTCTATTGATATGCCTATTATCTAACATGTATTGTAATCCTCATGTTATTCCATGTGTACTCCCTTACTGGGCTTTATAGATCACCCTTTTCTTATGCATCTCCTCAAGTTACCACATGAAATGCTAAGTTCGAGGGAATGTAATGGTCATGTAAAGAAAGTTTTCCATAAATATGTTGTATTTCATGTTTTAAGTTTTTTTTAATGATCCTAATCCATAAAGATACTAAACCTCTCGATCTTCTTTGTTGTATCAAGTGTTGTTTTATGTAATAAATCATGTTTAAGTTTGTAATAAAAGCAGGGTTGTCTCATAATGATATTAATGATTTCAATTATTATATCAAGATTTCTCAAGAAATTGATCATGTAATACTTTAAAATACACAATATGACATGGGTGACTGATTTCGAAACCTCCTAACCAGTTTTTTGGAAAATACATTATTTATCATCTTATAAAAACATGATGTTTTAGGCATAATAAAAAGTGAAATGATTGACCATATAGAATAATCATAATTGGTAATATTATTATATATATATATATTTTATTTATCTTATTATTGTCTTGTGTGAGGTATATTTCTGAAAATTTATATAATATTATATTAAAATGAAATTTTTATGAGGGTAATAAGGTATGTTTTGTCAGGGATGTAATAAAGAAATATTTTGAGAGGAATCAGGGAAATAAAATCTATAAATAATTGCAATGATCATAAATAATTAAATTAAGACATTTTATTATAGAAATCGAAACATCAATAATGGAAGTTCCTCAACAAACGTGACATGAATGACATGGATACTTGAATGAGAAAGGAATTTTATAATTTTAAAAAATGAGATGTTTATATGAATTAGAGGTACCAAAAAGATATTTTTTTATTAATTCTCGGAATAGTATAAGATGTATCATTATATGGTCACACTTAATGTAAAAAAAATTGTTTTTGATGTGATTTTTAAAATTTCCAACATGATAAGTAAATAAATAATTTAGTTGGGTAATTAATTCTGAAAAAATTGAATTAACATTCCAGAAAAGTATATGTATTTTTTTAAAAAATAAAATATCAAGTAAATTTTATTTTCATGTAATTTCATATAAATGTTAATTGGGAAAAGGGTAAATGGTATTTATATATGTTATTTGATAAAAATATAGAATAGAAATGTCAATTTGATAAATAATTTTTTAATTTTTTTCTTCTTGGAGTGAAAATAAATATGAAAGGAACCCCACCATAATTTTATTATGGAAATGATTTAAAAACCCATTTAAGTAAAAATTGGGGTATGCACTAAAATTATATGGTTATAATATTCTTTTTTGGGAAAATACTAAGGAAAAAAATATATTATCAAAAAAATTTGATGAGTTCCACTTAACTGTGCAGGACTAGAAATATTTTTTATGTGATTTGATATTTACTAAATGAACATGAATTTTTTTTGCAATAGGTGAATTTTTCACATTCTGAAATAAGAAACATAAAATCTTGAAAGAAATGAAATTTAGTGTATTTATATAGTGTATTTGATTGATGATTTTGGATATAAACTATGAGATTAAATATATATAATTTATTTCTGATGGAAAAGACATGTATTTATTGAAAATAATAAAATTGAATATTTTGAGAAAACTGAGAAGATCCAATTTGAGTTAGTCATTTTAGAACTATATAATTAACCATTAGTTCCAAATATTATGTGAGATGTTCATAATACTAAAAATAAAAAATTACCCAGAAATATATCTCTATTTGTTGATATTAATCAATAAAATGGAATTTTATTTCGAATTCTACATAAGACACCTTTGTGGAAATAAAAAAGTGAATGAAGATAAACTATTTGTTACTCATATAAATGTTATATGATTTTCATTAAATGGAGATAACCAGGTAATTATGTTGATTGAAAAGTTATTTCCACAAGTTGGAATTGAAATGTTCTATTTAAAATAGATTATGAAATTGTATATGGATGAAACATTTTACCAAATATAGTTACCACATTGATTTAAATAACTCAAACAATGTTTCATATAGAATCCAAAGGGAATATTATAGATCACAATATTGTTTTAAATTTCAAAAATTTATAGATGGTTTCATAAAAATAAAAGGAAATGATATGGATGATATTTTTTCTCTCCTGATAATAATGACATTAATTTGGGTTATTATTTTATTTGTAGAAAGTTATAACTTGGAATTGTAATAACTTCATATACTTATTTCATTATTATTTGTTGGTATTGGAAATGATATTTAGATAGATAAATCTAAATGATTACAATTGAATAATAATGTAACATAATATTTCAAAAAAATGAAATTTTATACAATTTTTAAGAGACACTGAGGATTTTTTTATGAAAAATGATTACTTTATATTGAACAATAAGTACATGATAATTAATAAAAATTATTTCACCTTAATTAAAATTATTTAATGATGAGTTCATTATCTAGTAGCTTTAAATTTTTTATAAATTTATTTCTGAAATATATCAATGAAATACTAACATTTAAAAATGTATCAGAATTTTTTTTAATAAAGGACATAGAAGTTTATATATAGATATTTGAAAGGATGATTAACTATTCTTGTAGAATTGAATGGTCTAGACATAATAAGAATGAAAATTTTAGTTTTTTATTAAATAATTAAATATTAATTATTAAAAAATTAAAATATCTCTATAAAAAGTATTCTTTAATTATACACATGTATAAAATCCTCTCAACATTCAAAGAAAAAATACATATAAAAAATTATTTTCTTTTAGTATATGGTAGTCTTATATGATTATTTTTTTCACATACCAAATTTTAATGTGACTTTTTTTATGTAATTATTATGAAACCCAAAAAAAATATAGAAAAACAACCAAATTGATATTAAGGTACCTTAAAGATACATCTAACCATAAATTATGTTATGGTAATTCTATCATATTTAATAATGATATGTATATAAATATAAAAAAGGATATTAGAACAATAAAATCAACAAATATATAAGTAATATAAATTTCATGGATAATTATTTCCTCAAAATCAGGAATAGAATAATCTATTTACTTATTAACTATAAAATAAAAATATATCATAATCACTGAAGATAATAATGAGTTAATATATATGAAAAAAATATCAACATGTTTTAAAATAAATATATGAGAATAAAATAATAATTTTTTGTTGATAAAATTAAAATAACACATGTAAGATACATTTTCCAGTCAATATAAAACACATAGATATTTCATTTGACTTCATTTGTGGTGATTTGGAAGATAAAATGTAGAATATAAATAAAATATAATTCTACGATACAATGGAAAATATGATGATTGAGGGGTTAATTTTAGAGATTATTAATAGTGAGTTGAATTTCCTATAGAAAATTAATTCATTAATTTAAATAAATATTTTTGACACCCAACATTACGAGTTGTGAAAATGAGGGGGAATTTGAAACAATTATTTTCTATAGTGTTCGTAAAAAATGGAAGATCATCGGATAATAAAATCTCAATAAGTTTTTTTAACACTATGTTGGACCTAAAATTGGGTGTTTACCATAGGAAACGATTTTGGTATAAATCCAATTCATTCAAATTTCTATAGAAAATTTAATATTTAATTAATTTAATATTACTTTATTCAGGTATGTTCATTCAGTGATATACTTTTATTGGAAAATTCGATTGATATTATATCTCTTCTAATGAGTATGTAATTAAGGGGTTTTGTAGGTAAATCCATAACCGTACAATGGGTGTTTGGGTTGGGGTAATATTTTTACCCCTTTCCTATTTTTTTTATTTTTATTTTTCAATCATTTTATTTTTCATTTAACTCATTTACCTTTTCTCACATGGAATTTTATGAAATTATAAGGGGATCCCCATTTGGGTTTTTATCTTAGAGACTAATATGGTGAAATGAGAGGGAAATTTAAATGAGGTTGTTCTACCATTGATCTCAACATGATATAGATCATTGTGCAGTAACTACATAGCGTAAATCAGATTGAAGAATTCGTGGATTCTCTCCAGGGGGAATCCCTTTTTATTTTTTTCTAGAAAACTCATTTCATTGTTTTCATAGTGTTTTAATATAATCTTTGTGTTTAGGGGTACCCCTTGGGTGTCAAACTGTGAATTTCAGAGTTTAATCAGTCATTTGGGCGGAATGGAGGGTTTTCTATATGGGGAATCCCATATACACATTAAGTGGTTTAGTGAACACATTTTATTTGTTCTTACTATTAAATAAATATATAGTATACGAGAAAGTATTATGTTTATTGTGGGTACATATTGTGTAGTGTGATTTTAGGGTTTGGTTGTGTTCTCAGCAGACACCCCATGTGGGCGAACATGGCTATGTAGAACTACACCACCATGCCCCGGTGGGGTTTATGAAATGTTGGTGTACACACCTAGAAATATACATGGTCTTGTTTATGGTCTAGCACCACATGTTGGGTAAAAATTCATTTACAATTTATGCACACTTTGATCTGGGGCATTTAATGTGCCGAGTTGGGATGAGGAACACAAGCAGTTACCCACATGGGTGTATAATCATTGTACAAGTTCCACACACCGAGTTATTTAAAAAAGTACATATTGGGTGACCTGAGAAACACATTCATTGAGGACCCTTTTAGGTCCAAATTTTGTACCCTAATTACATTTCATGCACTTTCCCTACCATGTTATCATTTTACTATTTGTGTATTGGTTATATAATTCTATTTGTGTGTAGTCCATTCTGATCATTTTTTCGAAAGATCACAATTATAGAATCCTTTATACATTTAGTGGCCACCTGGATGTTGTTATGGATTGTGATTGTTTTTAGGAGGATTTCATTGGTGGATGGATTTAGAATCATCCAAGGGTTTTGATTATGATATGTGAGGATCAGGTGGGGGTTGTGAGCTTGTTAGTGGGTCTATCTTGTATATGTTGGGACGTTCCTTAAAGATTCATTCCTAAAGATTACATAATTTGGTATTAATTGGGATCTATGAGGATATTTTTTTGTCTCTAAATTTTTACCTATATTTACATGGTCAATGTAGTTGGTATTTAGATTATTCATTTGTGGATAAGAGTTATTGGAACCTTCAGGATTGGTTGATGCCAATTTTTTTAGTTATAGATAATGCCATTGTGCTATTTATAAAAGTTTCATATACTCATAAGGATTATCTTATGGGATTATTCCAAATATAGTAATCATATGTTTCTATAGTCAGCTACTGAGAATTATCGAGTGGATTTTTGTTCTTTGGATTCCATTGTGGGAATTTTGGTACCATTAGAAGTGTTTCTTTCTAGAAAAGAAAGTGGAGGGATTTCATTTTTTTAGTTTTCCCCATGAATTATCTCATTATGTGGAGCCCTCGTGTAGGGTTTAGATATGGGGTGGACATGATGAACATAGTGAATTCCAATGTTTGTTGTATTAGGCTTTTATATACCAAATTTGGTGAATTATTGATGAAACACAATATAGTATCCATTGTTGGCTATTTGGAATGTTTATATATTATCCATTTCTAGTGATTTTTGATGATCTAGGGAAACCTTTCATAGAGTTTCTTGATTTTATTGTAAACATCAGAATATTTTTGGATATATGGACTATCGTGTCCCATTGTTGAGATCTTATGGTAGATGTTTGTTTGATAAAATGATTGAAGTTATAAAATTTCCCCCATTAGTTATTGTCTATGAGTATATCAACACTTCTAGTTTAAGAATTTTTACGATGGGTTAATGGTTGGATAATCCACCATTATTTTGGCCCTAAGGTGTGATCTTTTTCATAATTTCATCCCATTTCATTCCCTTGAGGAGAAGGACCTTGTGATATATTGTATATTATGTTTTCCCAAGTATGTGATATAGTTATCTACTCTATTTTGGACTATTTTTAGATGTGGTTATTATAAGGACTCGACCTTAAAACATTACTTAATCTTGAATTATATTGAGTAATTCACATTGAGGATCTTTTCAGGTTTAGAGTTTTAGAGAATTAGGACATAACTATTACATCTCAAAGATTACAAAGTACACACATCTACTTAGTTTCCATTTTTTCACAGAATAAAAACTCTTGAACAACATGGTCATGTTTAGTTCTTGTTTTAGACATCATGACATTTCCTTGATCCGATCCTTGACCCTATTCCACTTTATTTCCTGTGAAAAAAATTTCAAAAAAACTTGGGATGAGAAGAAATATCTCAGTGAGGGTTATAAAAATACTGAAAGAAAACATTAGTCCATGTATACATAAGAATCAATGAAATCATACTTTACTCATAAAACATATGCTCATTAACATACCTCATGAAATCATAAGATTTATGAATAACTCATAGAAATAATAATACATAAAGGTTACTTGAGGCATTCATAACATTCTTACGTAGGGAGTAACCCTCATGGTTACATTTGGAATACCCAACACATTATATTCCCTAAAACTCTTCAGGGAAACCATAGCGTTTAACCCCTTCGTGTTACCCAATGCATTGGAGAGATATATCAGGCTCACCCGCCCTTAGTTTATCACGGAAACACCCACATTAATAAACAATTTCCAATAAACATAACATAATCATAGCACACAAATTAAGCATAAATTAAAGATATCATTCCCACATTGCAATAAAAATATAACATTTTAAGATATTGAAATAATAAATCCATTCTAAAAAACATTTTCAAAACCATTTAAATCATTTAATAAAGAGATTTATGAATCAATGTGTCCCATACCACATTAAAGCATTTAACATTTTAAACCATTAAAATCCAGATAAATAAATCCTTAAAACCATTATGAAAACATGGATATTAATGAGAAATATTTATAAGAATAAATCATTAAAACATTTAAAACTATATTTTAGTTAATGGGTTTTTAACAAAATGAGAGACACTTGAATACAATAATTGAGGAATAACATTTAATCAGAACATTATAATATCATGAGAATAAAGGGATTCATGATATAATATTCCAAAGAACACTATATAATCTATATAAGAGTGAATTGGTGCATAACAACAATGAAGTCTCAATAGAAATGTAAAATGAGATGAAATCCCTTATAAAGAGGGTATCCTTAAATTAAGGATAAATCAATCTCATAATTATGTGTGAAAAATATAAATACACCCAATATAAGTGGATATTAAGTGTAAAATAATCAATGGTCATTCACACATACTCAAATGACGACATATTCAATAACTACATGTTGAACTCAAAGAAATCGAAATTGGGTTAAGTAGTTCCCTTGGTAAAATTCAACAGCCTAACGGCGTTACTTTAAAAATCATAAAATTAGTTGATGAGAGAGAAAATGGTATCTAATCACATGGAAATAAAATATACATCAATAATGATATATAAGAACATATACCAACATAAAAATATGTAAATTAAAATACATAGAAAAATAAGTATTTTAATAAGAGGAGTGTGAAAGGTTCCCTTACCGATTTGGGCATCTTTTGAAACGTACACCCCATTAAAGAAGGGTCATAAAATGAAGATGTAAATACCCATAAATGAGAGTATATTATACAAATAGTAAAATAATTTGAAGTACATACACCACACAATATTAAATAGTGGAAAATGTAGCATGAATCTCACAGAAATAAAAAATGAGATGAAAATCCCCTTATAAAAATTTGACAGCCTAACGGCACCACATAAAACATTTAAAATTGGATTGATGAGATCAAATAGGGTCTCTAATCATATTAACATAAAATTTACATAAATAGGAACATAAAATAACATCCTCTAACATAATAAAGATGATCTTAACTTATGTTACATAAAAAAGAGTTCTTAAAATGAAAGAGAGAGGTAGGATCCCTTACCTCAAGTCCGACTTGCCTTGTTTGTTTCTTTATATTCCTGAATAATAAACATTTTTCAATTTATAATTGCTTAAATAAATCCTTTAAATATTATTATTCATTTCATATCACATATTATAATGTTATAATAATTTGTTAATAATGTGAGTTCATATCAGACGTTTTTGTCGATGTTTGGTACATGAGTCAAAAAAGAACTTGTTTGAAAATGATTTTCCATGTAGTTATAAGTACATCATCTCTAGAATAGTATTAATGATTTAAATATCATATATATCCATTATATATTCATTTTATACTATTCCATAACATTTGTAAATAAAAATAAATGAAATGCACCGTTCATGGAGACTGTAGGCCGTACGTACGCATGGACACTACATTCATTTATTTTTCATATTAATGGAATTAAAAATAATTTATAGAGATATATATTATAATTCCAGTATAAAATATATGTTATATAGGTCACATATGTTTATTAATTTCATTCTTTATACATTCCATGTATTGCATGAATGAGTCACATCTCTTGAGGGGGCGGTAGTCCACACTTCCTCATATGAAATTATCACATTTTCACAACATGCAAAGAATAAAGGTATGTTTTAACTATAAAATAAATAAGAATATAGCAAAAATAAATACCATATATATCATATATAAAATATAGTGACATCATAATGTCCACCTTTAAAGGTATTAAAAGAATATTGAACAGTCATCGTTTCATGAGGCAGTAATTCTCCATCCATAGAAACAGTATGTTCTTTAACCATTAGACGGATGTCTGTGTAATTGTAGCTAGAATACATCTAATAACAACATCCTAGTATATTGAATATACTGTTTTTGTTACAAAATAATAGAATAAAAAGAGTTTTGGGGGTTGGAGAAACAAAATAAAACAAAAGAACATAAGAGAAGACATTACCATTAAATCAGGTAACTTTTTTTGGTTTGAACCGAAAGGGTTTCTTGAAGAGCATTCTGCCTAAGGTGATGCTTCAATGATGAATAGAGTGATGTGGAGAGATTAAATGGTCAGGGGTTGTCCGATCCAATAGCTTTAGAGGTGTGGGTAAGGAGGTAGAGTGGGGGGCCTTTTATAAGAGCAGAGGAGGGGCACTCTTGGAAAGTTATAAAATATTTGTTTATTATAAAATTATTTTCGGATATTAAAGGTCCCAAAAGGATATATTTCGAGTATAAGGTGATAAGGTTTCAAAATACACCCATTAAATAGGTCTGTTACATGTTTAAAACTTAGATTTTACCCTATCTTCTCATTTTATTTAAATCGTTCATTTATGAGGTGAGTAGTGCATCATAATGGTGTCATAAATAAATTAATTTATTTAATGTATAAAAAATATAAAAAAAATATCATGATGTAGGAAATATTTTTATCTTTCTAATGAATATTTATAGTCAAAAATATGACTTGTATAAACCAATGTAATGTTTTTTAGTAAAAAAATTCATCTTTGTGACATTTTAATTTTAACTTTAAATTAAAAGTTATTAGTGTAATTTTCCTACAAAAGTGGATCCATGGGGTCCCCAAGTTGACCCATAGATTTTCTTGGTTTGACATGACTCATACAATTAAGGTAGGACATGTTTCAAGGTCATTTCATATTATTATAACATTATCTTTACCTTAAATTATACTAATTAACTTTAATCACGATTAATAAAACATAAAAGTTACTATTCACCAAAAAATTATTTTAATCCCATTGAACCACATTTTACATCTTAATGAAAACCATGTATGTCAGATTTTTGAAATTGAAATCACAGATGTGGTAAAGATTCATTTAAATGAAAAATCAGTTTTTTAACTACAACTTAGTGGTTTCACTATTAATCAAATATTGATGTTTTTCAGAAAAATACCGAAAATTCACCCTAAGCTATATTTGATATTCCAAATTCAAAAATGATGTCTGTTTTACAAAATTACAAAAATATAAGTTTCATTAATTAATTTAAATATTAATTCTCGTTCTCCAAACAAATAGTGCATTTTTAAGAAACAATATCTATTAAAAGATTAACACTAGTTCAAGTCCAATTTCAAAGTAAAATTAATTCCAATAACCACCATTGGATTAAATGGTAAAAATATATTCTAATTTAAATTTAAAAAAAATTCAAAAGATGATCTAATCATATAAATAAATTAGATTAAAATGAGGTTTTGAATTAAAATACATCATTTTACACAATTCATAAAAAATGAACTTTATCGGAAAAATACCAAAAATTTATACAAAGTAAATTTGGATGTCCCGATTCTAAAAAAGAATTTTATTTGTTCCAATATAATGTATAAGAGTGACCAAAACTATATTAACGAGGGTTCACCATCAAAAGGCGATAAATCGACCTTTTAGTGAATTTCAGAGTATTTATGCTTAAAATTGAATTCTTTTCTTATTTTAAGCCATTATCTTTTATTGGATAAATTTAAAAAATAATAGAGTGAAATGGATAGGCATTAACTACCATTTAAAATAATATTATTTTATTATAGAGTGCAATGTAAGATTTCAAAGAAACTCATTGTTGCGTATTGGGTACCCCATCGAGCATAGTGTTCCCTTTAAAGTAATATTAATATTTTATTCACAAATATTAATAAATATGAAAAATTAATATTCTTTATTTACCTCGGATGTTACACTTATGAAGAAAAAAGGAATATATGGATAAATGAAACCACCATTTAGTTTTGTGTTATCTAAGAATAATATTTCTTTCAGCTCATGAGGATATATAGAAATCGTAGTGTGGGTTTTTACATGGAGTGGATTTTATTGTGTTCTCATAGATTGTGGATTCTATTCAGACTCTGATTTTTTTATGGTGCCTACATTGTGGATTCTATTGTGTAATTTTTTATGCAGAACCATCATGTCTGATAGGTTCTATAGATATTCCAACCAATATGTTGATGTTTTGAGTTCATATCATTATATGTAAGTCCTATAAACACAATACATGTGTTTTATTTGTTTTTTCGGTTTTCATGTAGATAGGTGGGATACATGATTTAAATTATATGGTAGGGTCAAAGGAATGGGTATATTTACCATGTGTTTTAGGATAGAACCAGTGGTTGTCTTTTTTTCGGTGTATTGGATTACCCCATTTTTGTAAAGTTTTTTTCATCATTCAATTTGTTTTTAGTTTTCTTATAGGATTAGAATATCATGTCCATATGCAATTTTTCTAAAATAATACTATAGGTTCACCCATGGGGATTTCCTAATGTGATTTATTTCTTATCCCATGTATGTGCACATCAGTGTGTGGTCATCCCTGATGCCTAATTTCAGGTGGGATTATAGGTTTCATGACATATGTCGACAATACCAACTGTTTCGTGATCAATAATTGTTTCTCATGTATAATATCAAAAAAATTCAATATACCCCAATTGTAATATAGATGACATATATGGTCAGATAAGAGATGGTAATAGAGTCAGTTGTTTTTATTTAAAGTCAATTTTTTTTGTACATGTGGTCAGTTAAGTGGGTGACTGCCTATTTTTTTTTTTTTATACATATGAATATATAATACTATATACCATATTCTATATATTATTTCATTTATCAGTTTAAATTTTTTATTATGTACACTTTGATGTTCATCACTGCTTATGAGTTCTGTAAATTTCAACACTTATTTCACTCTAACAAGAGGATATAGTCATTCCATTACACCATTTACAAAATTTCCACATATTGATATCCTCTGTCATTTCAGGATACATGCTTGAATAATTGTGGAGATCTATGTACAGATGAATGTCATTTCTTCATGGGTTTGTTCATTATAAATTGATTTCACTATTGTTCGATTTAATGATTGGTGGAGTTGGTAGATAGGAATTCTATGAATGTGTTAAATAATGTGATGAACATCAGAATGGTGTGTCAGGAACACCTTTGTGGACTGGGATTCCACTTTTCTAGTTCATTATCTTCTTTGTTTTTGTTTTTATAATTGCATGAATTCACCAAGTATGATGCACTTGGGATTGTGGATATATGGTTTATTTTGGTATATGGGTCCTTGCTCAAGGAAAAGAGGCCAATGTTCATGAATTATTATAGGAAGTTAGTATTCAAGTGATATTTTACTATCTATGGTAATTTAGCATATATATACATTGTTTTTATTATTATTAATGTGTATCATGTGGAAATAGATTCACCAATGTTAGATTAGGTATCCATTTATTGTAGGATTAATGGAGACCCAAGTGGGTCGTTAGTGGACACATAGTTCCCTATGAGTGGATTAATTAAGGAAATTATTCCTAGGGATCATTGGTTTGAGATATAGTTTCCCTAGGGAGGGTGTATCCCTAATATCCTTGGATCATTTTCTATAGGTGGGAGTGGAATTTTCAATGTGTTATCTACTAGGTCCTGTGGTGGGGCCCATGTGCCATCTATCACCGACCACTTGGGTGTGTTTGTGTTTTCTTCTATGGTGAATCCATTGAGGTCTTTTTCACTAGGTCGTGGTAAAGGCTGAGGATTCTCAGTGTTCGAGATATAGAGTGATATGATTTATCCCAACCTCATTTCACACTTAATATGTAATTTCATGTTAGTTTATGGGCCCTTATTATTTTTCATAAACCATGGATGGTGTGGTGAGAGCAAGGTAAGATGATTTTGGCTTTGGAATGATGTATGAGTGGATATTTGTTTGTTGGTTGATTCTGGCATGATATAAAATCCTCAATTTTTTATGTAGTGTGATGACGAAGCTCAAGTTTCTTTTAACTGACAGGTTTGTGGAGGTTGGTCAATGATTTTAGGTGTGTTAGCCTAGTTTTGGTAATAATTTCCCATTGTTTATGATTGTCTTATTGTGTGATCGAGTAGTAGAGTATGTAAATCCTTGTGGTGGTGAGTTTTCATTATAATTTTGTCGGTCGTTTACATTATTTTATGTGTTTTTATATAATTTAGTTGTTTGTTTTTTTCATTTGATTAAGTGTGAGTGGTTTTCCAAAGACTATCCATTGCACTAAATAATGCATATGGCATGGGCTTTCTGGGTTTCAATTGGATAAGGGGGGAGAATAATGAAAATCCTATAGAAGGGAGAATTGGATTAGTCATGGTTGAAAATATCTTATATTAGGATGGAGTTGGGGATTCTAAAAGGCTAATGGTGGGATATTTAAGATAGCATTAGTGACACAATTTCATGGGTGATAAAATGAATGTTAGTTACCCATCCAGGCTTCTTAGGGTGATAATAATTTTTTCGGTGGGGATTTTTTGATGACCTATGTTGTCACAAATTGGGAAAATCAAGGTAAATTTGAACACTTTGTTCCCATAATTGTTAAGGGAAAATAGAATTTTTTGACTATAAGACGATCTCAAATACTTTATTAGCACTTTCATGGTCCTATAATAGGGTGTTTAATCTAGTAAAATAGTTTAGTAGAAATCCAATCTATTCAAATTTTCATGGAATAATTAATATTTAATTAAATAAATATACATTTATTCAAGAATTTTAAAAAAATGACATCATTTAAATGGATCAAGGAATTGAGATTCCATCTCTGAAATTCATTCTAATATGATATTTTTTACTAGTTGATGCATAAACATGTGGTTGGAACATAGGATGAGTGTATGGCCCTTTCTTTATTTATTTTTATTTTTTTCTCCATTACCATTTTTATATTTTCTACTTTTCCTTTCATCTCTTGGATTATTGTTCTTGACTACGGGGTTCCCCCTTTAATACATTTCTCATTAAATGGAGATGGAGAGAAGAGATGGAGATAGAGAGAAAAGAGGGAGAGGGGATGGAGGGTGTGCCACAACAGAGCATAGGTTGTGCCAAATCATCAGTTGGTAGTTGTGGATCACAGATTAGAATTATTGTTTAACTGTTTCTAGATAGAGATAGGACAATTTTATTTTTTCTCTAAAACACCAATATAATAGTATTTTATCTATTTTAACACCATTTTCGGTTTGTTAGGGACCCATTATGTGTTTATTTGTGGATTTTGAGGAAGAATTAGGATTCTCGACCTGATTTAATGGGTTTCAGTTTTGGAAAACCCATGTACACATTTTGTGGGAAAAATAAAAAATATTATGTGTTATTTATATTTTATAATGATAAAATTTATTAGAATATACATTGTGTATCATGGGTATAGTCTATGTAGTGGGATTTTAGATTACGGTAGAGTACTCTACCAGAAACCCAGTGTGGGGGTATATGGATATGTAGAATTTTATGACCAGTCCCTAGGTGGGGTGTACACCATATAAGAATAAAGACCCACACAGAGTACATGGACTGGATTATGGTATGGTACCCCAAGTGTGGTTACATGCAATGTATAATCATTACACACCTTGTTCTTGGGTATTTTACATGCTGATTGTGGATGATGTACATAGAATGACACCCACATGGGGGTACACAATATGTACATCTTCTATATGTTATTTAAATGGGAAAATTACAAGATGACTGACATAAGGCACATGGTCGAGGATGAACCGTAAGGAAACACTCTGTGTCACCATTGTACATCCTGTGTACTTTCCCTACCTTTTCATATTTTTCCTATTTTATCCTTCATATCAGAATTGGACGTTTGATTATTCCATTATTAGTATTTTCTATGTAGATATTTATGGTTCATTCCATTTAATTTTTAGAGACCATATAGATGGTGTTCTGTAATGTGAGATAAAAAATGTGTATTTAATTATGGATTGGTTTTATAATCCTCTTTGGGGTTGGGTTGTGATATTCAAGGCCTTGGTGTGGGTTATGAGCTCAATAGTTGGTATGTCTTGTGGATAGGTCATGTGATAATTAAGGATATTTCAAAAATATCTTAGAAGGCATGAAACAATGGTATCTTTAAGGATATATTTCATCAACTAGGCATGTTGTGATTAGTTACTCGAGGTTAGGGAAATTTGAGTTTAGCTCTTATGTATGTTGATCGGTGTTTTGGAGCATTTTAGGATGGGTTGATGAAATCAGATAGCAATTAGTGCTAGGTGATTTTGTTTTATTATGATTTTTAGGGAATCTTATTGATTCCCTTATGGGATTGTTCCTGATCTACTTATCATAGGTTATTGTAGTCAAGTATTGGGAATTTCCAAGTGGATGGTTGTTCTTTAGAAGCCCTAGTGGAAGAGTTAATACAAGTGAATCGATAAATTATTGTGAATGTCAGTTGAGGTTTTTTTGTGTTGGATTTTCCACAATACTTTTATTGTTTTAATGAGACCTTTTGGAATGCACCACTTTAAGGATGTCATGAGGATCATTCTGAATTTCCCTATAGGTGGGATGTAGTTTTTTTGTTTCCCCTTTAGGAGTGTTGTTGATTAGTGATTAGTAGGGTTTTTTGAGGACCATTTTTGGTGATTCTACAATGGGTTTGTCCCATTCATTTGGTTGAGCTTGAGGAACCCCTCGTAGTGTGGCGTACACTTTCTAGGTCCTTTAGTCTAGTAGTGGTTTCATGGAAAGGTGTGAACTATGATCATGGGTTCAGCATCATATTTTGTAGTTAGATATTTCTTTTTGGTGTCACTATGGGTACCTTAGGATCTCTATGTTTGGGATGGTCCCCAAGGTGTGTGGTTGTGAACCTGTTGTGGCTAGTTTTTTATATTGAGATCCAATGTGATGAAATATTCAATATTCATTGTTGGGTGATAGTGGATCAACATTCCCAATTTAGTTATTTGGATGGTATGTTTGAGATTGGATGACCCAAATGCCTATTATCTATTGGCCTAGATGTTTATTGGGTATTCTTCCCAAGAAATTGAATCAAGATGGAGTAACATGGGGTGTCTTGGATTGGCCCATTGTCCAGATTTGTGATCATGTTATCTAATTCATTGGTTGGCTGTTGATAAATGGGATTCGGGGCATAAGGGATGATCTGGATAAGTTCCACCCCATCTAGTTGGGTGTAATCCCACGCTATTGTGTAATCAGGATCATGATACGACGAGGCAATCATGAAGTGAATTTTTTATACATCATAGATGTTGTTATACTCCCAAGGCCCATAGATTGTGCTCACATTCTGATATTTTTATTGGATCCCACATTTTTTACCAAACACTATGCCTGTTATATCTTCAAAAACTTTAAGATAGATAGGTTCTCAACTTGGTATGACTTACATATTCCTATCAACATTTTAGATTATGTTGTTGGATTTTAGGATCCAAGCAGATACACGTTGATTGTGTGGATTCTTATGGTTATGCCCTATGGTCCAACATTCATGCCTATTGTGTTTAGGTTTCTTGGATCACCTATGTGGATGTAGGGGATTCACCAATTTTCATGTGACCGGGTGACCAACATGATGTAAATCCTTTATCAAGGGACAAAGTGGTGGTAAAATTTACCTTGGGTGTCATTTTAAGATCCACAGTTGTTTGTTTTCACTGTGTTTTATTTCCCCTTTTTAGTATATTTTTTTATTAATAAATTTAAAGTTAGTTTTTATCTTGTATATTTATATTATGGGTCAATCCATATATTTTCAAAAATTATTATAGGTTCACCCTTAGGGTGGACTATTGGGAATTATTTATCACCCACTGTATGTAGACCTTCATGTACACTATGACTCAATATCTTCATTCATTTTGAAGCATATATTTCATGATATATGCGGCTGAGGCCTTGAGTTTTTTATACAAACAAAGCATCTTGTGTGGAGTCTCGAGATCAGTTTTGCGTAGCTCAAGCATCATGGAGACTGGTTATGTAGTACGACTGAGACTGGGTAGTACAGTTGATTGTTTTTTCTATAAGTTTTCATCCCAAAGGGTGATTGTCTGTGGTATTTCTTGGATTATTATGTTTATATAAGACTATATTATGTAATCTAGTTTTTATTTCATGATTTTATTTCAATTCCTTATTATGTGTACTCTAAAGTCTAGCCTTGTGTAGGATTTTAGTTAATTGATATTATTATTTCACTATGCCAATATGGTGTAGTCTCCCTAAGTCTTCATTCAGACCATCTATATTAGTTATAATCCTATAGAATATAGGGATACAATATTACGACCTTGTAGAGATCTATTATAGGTGATGTGTTTGGTTGATCTCAGCCGGTTATTACAAAAATTAATATTTAAATCATTTCAAAAACAAAATATAAGAATTTTATAAAGATATTCTGGAAAAAACTCAATCACCCAAGTTTCTACATCCCCACTAATTAATAGTTTACGTGTTAAAATAATATACTCAATATAGATGTTTCCAAATAGACAAAAAAAAATAATAAATGATAATTCATATGGTTTTAGATATAAAACCAATACTTTTATTAATTGACAATGAGTTCCCATGAAATTAAAAATAATGGAGAAATTGTTTTTTTAACGGTACTCATATAAACTCACCAATTTAAAAAAATAAAAATAAAAATAAAAATAATTTTATATGATGAATGGATGAGTGAATTTATATGAAAAATTACTAAATATGAATCCATTGTGTGTTATGTTTTAAACATATGAGGTTTATAGCTTTTCATTTATTTGGGAACGATTTCTTAAAACTTCCTAGACGTAAAATGACAAAAAGGAAGAATTAATGTTTAAAAAACACATTGGTAGAAAAATATTGTTATTGGGGAATTCAATTATTAATGAATATGAATTTATTGAAAACTATATTGGGTACCTAAATTTAATATGCTTAGTGGATTGTGTGATGAAAATAGGTCAAATAAATTCTTACAGCTCTAACGAATAGTTGATAAGAGTACATCGATTGGTATTAGCCAACTAGAGTCTACAAGGTAGACATCCCATGAATATTGAGTGATAGGTGAAAAAATAGAAGAAGATAATTTTGGTTCATGAATCTTAGTACCTAGTATATCTCTTAAATTTACCTATTGACATGTTCTTCCATGCATTCTTACTAATTTAGTCAAAAAAATCCTGTAGATTTAATATTAATTCCTTATTCCTTTGTTAATATTTCTCAAAAACATAAATATTTTTTTTCTGTAACTATAGATAAAAGGGGTTTAATATCATTATAAATAAATAAAAGAGTGATAAATACAATAAATCTCATACTTTTTATTATCACAGACACTTGGTAAAAATGAAGATATTATCACCAATTAAAATAATCACTGTACTAAGTATACAGAAGTATACATCAACAAATAAATCCTATTTTAATAGACTAAATATATAAAATTTATCGTGGAATAAAAAAAACATAGAAGGAGATAAAAATATATTTCCCATAGAATTGATGCCTCCCCCAATGTGATAGCAAGGTGGAAGAAATCACTCTTGTGAAATAGTACTTTAAAAATTAAATAATGATAAAGAAATATTAATATTATAATTAAAATTAATGAAAATATTCATCAACCCATATAACATGCCCTATTATTATAAATATTATAATAGACATGGTATATAATAAAATTATGAATGAAAATAAGTATGTGTTGTGACTGGTATAGAAGTGTCCCTGACTATTGTAGTGTTATAAAGATGGTATTGAAAAAAAATCTATGTTACCTCAACTATGTCTTCCATGTGGTCATAATGATGTTTATTAATACTTTATTTTTTATTAATATTATCAATAATCATTTTGTGAAGATAAGATAACATGAGTTGAATATATCTGATCCATATCGGTAGAGAATCAACATGTTTTAGATGAAATAAAATAATGGAGATCATAGTAGTGGAATCTCCATTATATAATAGATTTGGATTATTTTTCCCATATATTTAGAAATTAATAATTAAATATTAAATCCATATGTAATAAAATTTATCCATTATTATAGGATTTATATGTTGTCAATAAGGTTATGATAAGTTAATTCAAAACCAGTTGTGGGGATGATTGAACTATTTTAATTATGATTGGAGAAGGGATAAAATATTTTGGGAAATAATGAACTGTTTAATGAAGCATTAATGTATTAGATATTATATTTGACTTCTATGAAGATGATATTTATGTAAACAAAGGACATTATTTGATTAATGGTGAATCAAAATATAAACTAGACTATAAAATAGTTTGAAAAATACCACTATTTATGATATGGAAAATTTTACTGAAAAATCGCAATTCTGAAAACAAAAGTTATCTAAAGATGTTATGAATCCATCCATGGTGTAAAAATGAAAAACACAACTATATCTGTGTTAAAATATTTTTTGGGTTCTAATTACTATTTTAGGTGTTGGAGGAATCACTAAGTTGATTTGATGAGGTTTCGATTCAATTTGAGTGATTTTTGAAATATACATATTGGAACTAGTAATTATCAAAGGACTCTACATATGAGTCATTCGATATCAATTCAAAGGTCATTTCAATAATATGTACTATGATTTTGATAATTTAATAAGAGTGGAAGAGTTATAAGAAATATATGTATCAATTAATGATGCTTTCATAAATGTCATTTGGGATCTATGTGATTGAAATTGACGAGAGATTCAATGTTAGTGGTATCTGCAAAGTAATCATTTGAGATCCCTAATACTATGTGAGAGTAAGTAAAACCGACAAAAGTTTCATTAAAGATAACTAGGATTTATTATAGATATACATATGATCCTTTGATTCTATGCATGAGAAATTCTAGATCTAAATTTGTTTCTGTAGACACTATATATAATTTATTTGTAAACTCCATAAAAGTTTTTCAGAGCCTATCACCTGAGTAATAATATATTTGGAAATAAAAACCTAAGAATAAATATTTTGTTAAATTAAATAGTTAAATTTAATAATGTGTTATGGATCATCATTATATTCAACTGTTGCAATTAGTCTAAAAGAAATTTTAATGAACTTAAGAATAATTTCAGAGTACTTCTATACTATAGGCCACAGTTCTATGTCTTATTTTTTAAAACTTATTGATCTGAATGAGAAACTTAATGAAAATAAAAATGATGTATTTTTTGGATATTTTAGAAGGTAATTTTATCTCGACATTAATATATATTGAAATAATAAATTTACCATGTATTTTATAGAGTTTGAATGAGGGGATAATATAAATAAATCTTCTTACTGATGTTAAATTATACAAATTAATTTTTTTGTGAAATACATAGTGCTTCAGAATTTTGTTTATAAAAATAATATTCAAAATATAAAGTAATATTGTATTATGATAATAATCAATTGAAAGAAATAATTTATAATTTATGATAATAAATAGAGAACCTGATATAGTAATTTATCCAATAGAGAATATGGGAAACCCAAGTTGAGAATATTTCATATGAATGATGAATTACATGCTTGAGAGTTCAAAGAACTGATAAATATATAGAGCATCAAAAATTTAATGAAATATATAAAGACTATTAAGATTTATTATGACTATCATATATGGTAATTATTGAAAAAATGAGCATGTGTTGATTATATTATCCATTTCAATCAAGGTTTAAGGTCAATTTAATGTGGTCTTAATGACACTACGATAAATTGTGATATCTTTTTTATTTTGGTATGAGTAATTTAATTATATAAAATAGTACTATATTTCATTCTAGTGGGACTCTATGAATAGGATAATTGTAGGACTCCATGTTTATGGGGTTGGAAATATCACTGGTGTAGTGACATCAGTTTGTATTCAAGAATCCATGATTTGGGAAACTGACCAATATAAGAAGGAAATATGATTTTAAGGATAATCCTTTTAAATAACCGTGTTCCAGAGATTATTTCCTATTGTATTTTGGATTAATAGAATATATATAGATTTAATGAATCAATTACATGAAAAGTATAATTGGTTGGATTAAAAATAAAAAATTTATAAAACAATACCATTAATTCACACACCCTCCAAATCTTACCATTTTTTCTTTAGGAATATAAGTGTTATTTGATAACATATATATCCCCTCTAAAATAGTGCAAATGTTTTTGAGTATAGAGTGTTTAAATTCAATTATTGTAAGGGTGTATATAATATTTGTTGTATGAAGTACCAAAACCTGATGTAAATGATAATAACCTACCAACTATCACATGGAACAAAAGGTAAACATGTAGAAATACTGGTATTTGAACCTATTATAAATGTTTATATTTTAACTTTATCTATTAATTTGATAAAAAAAATTGATTGAAAAGTTAAAATTTCCATTTTTATGACTCTTTTAGAATTATTTTACACATATATCATATGAGGTTAAACTATAAAATGGTATTTGTAAATATTGAAGAGTTGTAAAAAAGGAAACAATAAATTCAAGGAATCCAAACTACAAATTTTGAGGAGTAAATTTTATGATATTAAAATTTATGTGGATGTAAATATTGATAAATACATTCCAATATTAAATAATATCATCATCATCATCTTTGTATTTAGTGTAAATAAAGATGATTATACTATTATTAAGAAGATTAGAAAAGTTTTCTATATATTGTTTATCTGAATATTTTATCTTTTGATGTTATAGAAGCCCTATAATTTGAAGAGCTTCATAACATAATCATAAACTATGATATGATAAGGTATATAGTTTCAGAAAGAATGAAATGGGTGAAATCGCCATTGAGTTATAATAAATACCAATTTTAAAGACATTGAGGACGTAGAATTACGTGATTCTAATAATGATGATTGTACGAGAGACCTAAATATAGTTATTATCTATATATAAAAATGTTTTAAATTGGGAAAGAGGAATTTAATTGGAACGATACAACCAGTGTTCTTAAATATTACCTGACATAAAAAATTTCAAAAAAAGTTACCAAATAAGATGGTTTCTCGAACTAAATAAAATTAACAAGATGTGAAAAAGAAACAATATAAGAGGATAAAAAGTAAGAAGAATAAATATGTGAGTCATCATTAATAATGTAATACAAATATGAATTTTATTTTGGGTATCATGTTAAAAATGTGATCCATTCTATAAGAAATAATGATGAAGGTGAAAGTAAAGAGCCTACATATACGATGAATGATGACTTTGAAACTTTTCTTGAGTAGATCAAAAATCAATTTAAGGAGAATATGATACAAATTAATGGAAGGGAAAATATAATTGACATAAAATATGATTATGTTATGAAATAAGTGTTATAATTTGACGACAAAAATAATATATATGAATTATAACTGACAAGAAAAATATTTAAAGAGATATTCAAAAAATGGTTATAAAAGAAGAATATATATATGAAATGAAATTTATAATAATGAAAAATGAGTTGTAGAATATCATATAAGGCATTAACAATATGGCTAAGGTTAAAAATAAGTTTTTTTAAGCTGGTGAGAATAATTTTACCAATAAATTGGTGAAATATATTCTTAACAAGTCTCAGAGTAAATATATTATATATAAAAAATGTTACAAAAAATTATAAAATATTTTATATCATCAAAAAATAAGTGACATTATTATAAATAAAATAAATGGATAAATATTAGGATATTAATACTAAAACATAGGAAATACCAGGCTCCTGTTTCTGTAGGAAAAAAAGCATACTTTTTTTGATTAAACTATAATCAATATGGTAGGAAGAAATTTGAATTCTTTTTATAATATTGTGGGGTATCTAAATATAAATCCTTCCATTTATAGATTATTATAACATTATTAGTGAATATATATTAAATAATTGGTATCTTTATGGAGTAGATGAAGAAAATGATCAAATAAATAAATCTATCTGATGAAATTCAACTCATCTACAAAAAATATAGAGTTGAATATATATTTTATATTTGTGGTAGATGTGAATATTAGGGAAATAAATCAATGAAGTGCATGAGAATCTTACATTGGTATTTTTCTAGTTTGTTTTAAATTGAAAAAAATTATGAATATAAATAATGAAGATACATTTTTTATAGATTGCAAATAAATATTTTGATAAATACAAGGAAGTTGAAGATGGTGATTAGTAATGCCTAATAATTTCATGAAACCAATGTTAATGTGTACAGAAATTTAGAATTAGTAACAATTTTTATGCTTAAATAAAACTAATATAGTTCATAATATTTGATCTTAGATCTTATAGAACCATCCAAATGCCTAAACATAGAGATTTATGATTTTAATTATGGAAGATGTGAAAAATCATGAAATGATATGAAAAATGTTATGATATTCTTTGAATACCCATTATAATTAATGAAGAAGACCATTCCAATGTCAGTAAATTTAGTTTCTCTGATGGATTATTTCAATAATAAAACACCAAAAAAGGGACGAATATTATCACTTAAATAATAAAGTGTAATGATAGGATAATTGTAATTTACATTTCTTAAAATTATAATATTATAGTAAAGGATATATATTTGTTTAAAGGAAACTCTCATACTTAATATTTCAAAAGAGTAATTAAGAGGTGTAAGAACCCCAATCCTAGTATCGCAGAGTTATGTTATACTTTATTACATTGGAATATGATCAAAGTAATCGAATCCCAATGGATTGAACTGTTTAGTAGTATTGGTAAAATAGATATATATATTATTCTAAGATTATATTTAAATATTAAAATTGAAACATAATTTTTTTATAATATCATTATTAACTCTAGAATATTTTTTCCTTTAATTCATAATTTAAATCCCTATGGAACATCCTATGATTTTATGAAATATTTTCAATGAAATTGAATTTTAATTAATTCCTAGTTTGTGTTACTTCCAATTCATAATTTATATTTCATCACATGAAACACCATATTTATATTTATTTTAATGAAACATCAACCCAATTTGATGACTTATGATACATAGAAGTTCATGTCCTATCGAACAACAATATAATATTAATATTATTCATTTAACATAATAGTCATAACATTGATGGAATAAAACGGATGAATATGAAAAACTAAACTATGAAATAATTTTTTTAACATTTTCATAAAATTAATTAGTTGGTAACTAATTAAATATAAATGAAAATAAATACCAATTGAGTATAAAGGGTGTGGTTTTATGAAAAACTGGGTTTTTAAAAATGGTTTTTTTATATTAAAAAATTAAATTAATAAGTATTATTTAAATACATTAATTAAATTAATTTTTTCTCTATTTAATAAAATGTTATCAAATTAATAGATTTTGTTTAATAGGACTAATAGTAGAATAGATCAATTTTTAAGAAAAAATATGAACATTTTCATGGTTGTTTTACTTCTTTTTAGTGGATTGATTTTTTCAAAAAAAATTTCAAAATTTTAGAAATTTTATATGAAAAAATAAAATTTATTTTTGAAACCCTAACATAAATATTTTATTTTGGTAAATTTTTGGTATTTATCTAATAACTTTCATATTTTGATAAAAATTCAATGATACAAAATTTTAATTGAAAATTGAATTTTCATCAAAAAAAATTATAGATTTAAATTATAATTTATATTTTCTAAAATTATAAATATATAAATTTTATATAATTTGTAAATATTTTATTAATTTGAATAAATTTTACTATGAAATTGAATATAAAAACATATCAAACTTCTGGTCTTTTCACTTTAAAATACCATTTATCTCGTCTCGTCTACCAGATTATTTTTAAATTAATTTCTAAATATTAATTGATTTGAATATAGAAATGTGGGTACTATATATGTAATTAAAATAATTTTTAATATATATTAAGGACCACATAACTTTTGACCGAAAATATAAGTGAATGTAATCAAAATTAATTTCAATGATTAAGGTAAAATGAGATTAATTAATTATTAAAATTAGAATATAAGGTGAAAATTGACACTAAAATTCTATAAAAAGTTTTTGATGGAACATTTAGACCATTGAACCTATAATGATCTATAATGGTCCATTTTTTACACTTATAGGTCAATTAAAACGTGCATTTCACTCAAATATTTTCCAGAATAATCAATGTGTTCTTTGCACAACTTATAAAATACATCCTCTCCTCCTCCAAAAATAACACCTCTAAATCCATTGTTACAATCAAAAAACAACTCAAATATTTTCCCAAAATCCATAATATGATCCTATAAGCCTCATTATTTTTAAAAATTAAACCAATTAGGTCCTTTAGTGCAAACCAAAATGAGTTACCTGAAAAACGACAACATTCATCAACAATCACATTGGTTTTATTTTTTCTCAAAACACTTAAATTACATTTATTACCAAACTATAGAATAACATCATTATCATAAATATAATAATATTTTTTATGTTATGGGTTCTACCAAAAACCCCACACACATAAATCAAATGGATAATTAAAGCACTCATTGTGTTTATGGAAAACTAACAACTCACAAAATGATGTCGTTAGTTTTTTTACATTACCACCTATTACGATAAGAAATTATGTTAAAAAACTATTTATATTTAAAATATATTATATTTATAATTTCTTAATTGTTTTATAATTATTATATAATACATATCTTCAAGATTTCCATTTTGATGGAACATGATAGCGTCGTTTGTGGATGTGCGGACTACCGCCTCCTCAAAGCGAAGTGATTTTTTCACATATTACATTGAATGTATTAAAGATATATTTAACAAAAATATATGATATTAATGAACTATTTATGATATTGATTTTATTATTATCATTAAATAAATATAAAATACCAGTTTCTTCTTTTCATTTCACACACTGAAAAAGTGATAACGTCGTTTGTCGATGTGTGGGTTACTGCCACCTCGAAGCGATGAAAATATTTTTTTCATCCAAACATCAATATATATATATGTTTGTTTTTATATAATAAAAAAAATATTTTATTTATGATATAACTATTATTCATTAATGAAGGAAATTTATTACGTTAATTCCATAATGATCAACAAAAAATGAGTCTGTTATTCATGTGTACGGATGGCTTACCAACTACATGATTGTAATGTTGGTACATTTTCCTACAAATCATTCCTATTATATTTTAAAATTATAAATTATGTAAAAAAATTATTACTATTTCTGGATTATTATTCTAGATATGTTTAAATAACGAAAAAATTTACCATATTTCACCTACCAAAGTAATTATTGAAAAATAAACCGAATATGGTCACACCACATGATGTAAACATAATTTTTTATTTTTTTGTATAAAAATTTATCATAATAGTATTTTAAAAATGATAAAAAATAAAAGGTTCTGAATAATTTAAATAAAAAATATATTTTTATTATTCAAGAATTTAGAGGGCATGAATAAAAAATTTGCCTCAATGTATGTGGTTTCATCTCAATTTACATTTCATTGAGAAAGGTTTTTTATTATGAAAAAAATTAATTTTATATTGTTTATATGATTCTATATGACTTTTTATATCATGAGTTTAATTTCTTTCATGATATTCAACATTTTAATTGATTTTATTCTTTCATGGATCTCATGATTCAAATGTTACTCAAGTTGTAAGGGATTTCTGAACTCTATTTCCATACCATGGGTTAAGATTCTATGTCATTGGTTGTGTTATTCCATGTATATGTGTTAAATGACCTATAATCATATAATTATTATTTTCCATTTCTAATTTTTGTATTTATACTTTCCACACAAAATAAATCATTTATTTATTCTCACTCAAATGATATTATATTTGTAATGTATTTTAATATCAATTTTTTACAACACTGACATATATGTCATATTCACCACTAAATTATTTTCAATGGAATACATACATAAAATTTTTATTTATTATATCATAAATTATATTATTTTTATGGTATCCAATTGTTTCATTTTATCAATATTAATTTTGTGGTTTCTAATTCAAATGTGAACACAGTTTTAAGGGGATTTTTATCTCACTTTTATTTTTGTGAGACTTATTCCATATTCACAACTTATTTTTTGGTGTATATAATACCCCTGAATTATTTTATAATACTTATAATTAAATTTAGGTGGATTTATATATATGCACCTCGTGATCTCGATTTCATGGGGTTTACGGTATCAATGTCACCAATGTGGTAGTAGAATCTTGTCACAGGTTACCTTATTTGAGAAGTCTGTAATGTTATCCCAATATACTCTTTTATGAGTTCTTTATAATTATACTTTGAATTGATGTTTCAGGAATGTCCTTATTCTCATGATATTATAATTTAATTTAATTTCAATAATTTTTATGTCTTATAATTCGAATTTTTCAGTGTGGTATGGGAAAATTTGTAATGATTAATGATTATTTTCCACATGAATGATTTAATGATATTTTAAGTGAGTTTAAATTAATCAATGTAAAAACCCTTGTGGCTACATATAATCCATTGGTTATATTCTTTATAGATAACATCGTCATTATTTCTATATATGTATTATGTTTTTTTAATTTGTTTTTTTGAAACCATATTCTATTCATCAGGATGATTATGTCCTATAGAGATTGTTATGGAATGTATTTTGGTTTCATAGGTTATCCATGATTCATTGACAATGTTATTGAAACCATTTTCTTTATATGGGTTAATAATGTCAAAAAATGTATTTCTATGGAAGCCATTTTTTAGTGGGATAATCATGTTTCAAAAATATTTTCATTAAACCCATTTTCATTCCATGAGGTAAACATGTTCTAAAGATATTTTTATGGAAACCATTTCTATAAATTAATTAATATTGTTCTAATTGATTGTTTTGGAACCCATTTATTTTCCATGTGTTAATCATGTATTAATGATATTCTTAATGAAACTTTTTTCTTTCCATGGTTTAATCATGTTGTAAATAGCTTGTTATGGAACCAATCTCTTTCACATGGGTTATTCATGTTTCAAAGAGACCGTTATTGAACCAATTTTTTTCTATGGGTTAATCATTTTCTAAAGAGAGTGTTATAAAACCCATTTCTTTCTCATGGGTTAATCTGGTTTAAAATATTTTTTTGGAACCCATTTCTCTTAACATAGGATAATAATGTTATTAAAGTGATAATGGTTATTCATATGGGTTTTGATGAAAAGAAACCTTTTATGTGATATATTACATGTACATTTGATGTGTAGTTCTATGATAAACTAATGATGTGTGGTTCTATGATAATTCATTGATGGGGGTTTCCATGATAGACTAAGGATGGGTGGGTCCATGATATCCGTATAATTCAATGGGAATGGAAGTAAGTAATACGGTCATTCTATTTGTAAGAGTTACATGTATGTAAGTCAGCTGCATGGTTATTCCATATATATGACTGAAAAGTATAATAATTTTCAAGATAAATTTATATGTTTTCTATGAAATAAATGGGTTTATAATGTTTCTAATGATTGATATTGTTTTCACATGACTTTTGATTATTGATTTTTATGACTCTTTCCTTTTCTATGTTTTAATATTTTTTATCTTGTATTGATGTGTAAGAGTTATTTTATGACTCGCTCATGCACTTTGATTATTTCATCATAAACTTATGTACTCTTTTTATCATTAAAGGCTTTAATTTTTGTTCTTACTGTAGTGACTCGTAGCTTTACGTACATGAACATAACATTACTTTTGCGGAATACTTAATACATAACAAAAACTGACACACAAGGACCGTAATAGTTTAGTGTCTTTGGAAACTTGGCATGTAATCTTCTAATCGTGGTGAATGATCTTCAACATCTCCCATAAAGATCTTCCCCTTTTTTTTACCTAAAATCTTTATTTATATCCTGGGGAAAAGAAAATATAAAAAGGGTGAGCTCAAATTCTCAGTAAGGGTAAGCATGGATAAAATAAAACATACCATATACATTCGAACTTAAAAACGTGAACATAATGTTTAAACATCAAAAGCTTGAGCAATGACATAAAACATGGAAGTACGTAAGGCATAGATCATAAAGAAACATTACAAATGATAAAATAGCACGGGAATAAAACATGTAATTGTGGAAACCATTAATCACATGATATGATTTCCATATTAGCCAAGGAATTGCTGCCAAGACCATCTTAGTGGAAAAAACCCCTTTCTGAATCGAGTTCACTCCTCGTTCCAGTCCTGTATTACTGAACCGGTTTAACATGTTGTTCCAGCCATGTCTATATCATGAGATATAAATCTTTACCCAATACATTGGAGGGAGATATAGTTCCCACCCATATCATAATGAAATCATTCTTATTTGTGCCCCAAAATAAACTTAAAACATTCATCATAACCTAAAGAATAAAATGGGTTTCATAAACATCATCCCATCATTTCATAATCCATATAAAACAAACGGAAATTTCATCATAAGAAAAGTGAACCATGTAAATTATAGAGACATTAAACTTAAAACACACACATATGAAATAATTTCATCTTAGATGGAAAACGTTTTTGATAGAACATTTGAAATGAATTCTTGAGGAAAATATCCTTTTTTCTTCAAAATCAATTTCTTTTCACAAAACGTCATGCTATTTTAAACAAAAGCGATTTTTTTGAAAATAGTCATGAAATATTCTGGAGGAACCTTCATGAAAATAAGGCTTTATAAAACTGTAAAAATCTGTTCATTCCATATAAGTTAAAAAAATTATTCTCGTACTTTTGCCGGAAAAGTCATAAAGTACCTTGTATGGTAAACAAAAAAATGATTCCTTCCATACGATGTGGTAAAAGTAAGAAAAGGGTAAAAATGTATTAAAAATACATGGAAGGAATTTAAATATTTTATGAAAACATTTTGAGAGCATATGGACATGGATAATAAACATAACCCCCAGTAAATACTTACGAGTAAACACTCTCAGATAAGAATGAGATTGGAATAATTATCCCTTACCTTATGTCTGATATGCTTCGTATGTATCCGAACATCCTGTATAATGATTCAAATAATTTCATTTACTTATTACAGAATCATAATCATTTTTATGATATCACATATGGTTCACTTATGACTTTATATTACCCGTTATTTTGTAAATTCCATGTTAAAGAGCATTTTGGGTAAAATCGTTTCATTTGTCGTTCGTGTTTTGAATTTTAATTATTCATATGATTAATTAGATAATTATTACTTAATTCAAGAATATAAAACATGATTTATATATAATATATATTCAGAATATACATATATATATAATAGATCGATAAATGGAAAGAAATACACCGTTCATGGAGATGGTAGGTCGTACGTACGCATGAACGCTGTTTTCGTTTCCTTATTGAGTTGAATGGAATTAAGTAGATGACATACATATATATATATACATAAATCCAGTAGATTTATAATTTCATAGATGTCATTATTATTTCTTATATATACTTTATAATCATTCTTAAATGGTTAACCTGGAGAATGAATCTCATCAGGTCGTGGAGACGGTAGTCCGTACGTACGCACGAGCGATGATATCGTTCCCATAATTATTGAATTGAATTGGATAGGATGATACAATATATCATAATAAGTATAATTTTATAATAACTATTTATAGTTATTCTTTACACCATTATACCCATCCAAGTAAGGTGGTGTTGAAAAGGAAGATTACACCACGGCGTGGAGACGGTATTCCGTACGTACGTACGCGCAGTGATTTTGTTTTCCGTAAGATGGATAGATGGGGAAATAGGGTTGTTTCATAATTATAATGACATATCAGTATATGAGTGATACTGATGTTATTTATTTATAATGAAACAACTAGAGAAGAAGATGTAGAAGAAGAAATAAAGTTGAAAGAATCGGTAACGGACATTACCTCTTCTTTGAAGTGCCTCTTTGAGACCTCCTATTAGGGCAATAAAATTGGTCTTTGAAGAATCCCAGGACCTCTAGGATGTTTATAAGGAAGTGGATAAGAGAATTTGGTAGGGTTTGTTCGAGCTTGAAGGCTCAAATTGGTGTGAGGAAGGGAGGGAGGAGGTGCCCTTTTATAAGGGAGGAGATGGGCACCTTTGGAAATCTTAAAAATATTAATTTATAATAAATCTAACCCCACTTAATAACCTCATAAAATGACTCATATTCGAATATTAGATGATATAAGGTTTTAATCTCATAAACCAATCAAATTTAGACAAGTTTTTATTTTATTTGAAACCTTATCATTTTCATTTATCCTTATTTAATCTATTTAATTTTATTTGTGGTAATAAAATTATATATTTTAAATTATAAAAAATAATTACTTATTTGTTTTGAATTTCCATAATTGGATACTTTATAACATTTTTGACCATATAAATTTAAATTTATAATTTTTAAATATTTTTGTGATTTTTAAACAATTTTATAATATGTTATTTTTATAACATAACAATAGTGTCAATTTTGACACTATTCATTTATTGGAATTTAAATAAAATATATACAGACGATATGTTCAAAATAAAAGATTTAATAGATTCATAAAAGGTCATATGTATCTATAAAATTATTGGAGAACATTGAATAATTCATATAATATTTATTTTATTAATTTTAAAACCATTTATTTGGTTTATCTCTTAATAAAATAATTACTGCAATATTTTTGTATAATTATTTAATATACATATTTATTGCATAAAAATTAAAAATAAAATCCTATGATGAATATAAATCTATTTCCTTTCCAAATAATACTTTTAATCGAATTTATCATCTTAAAATCACAATATTTAAATTGTTATATTTATTAAATTATGATGATGTCAACTTTGGCATCATTTAAAATAAAATAATATAAGTGTCATAATCTCTTTAATAAGGCTTAAAATGGTCAACTATTCGACCATTGGAGGATTATGTTTTACATTTACATTACCAATAAGTTTTGGTCAGGGTTTTGTGCCTTTTATGGTCACTATTAGTTTAATAAAAACTATATTCTTGATTTTTCACTAGATAAACAATTTTCGGCATCATTATTGTGTCACAATTAATGAAATTATATAATCCCTAAAAATGATAAATAAATTCATATTATATATATAATTTCATTATATTTCTGTAGACTATTCATGTTTGATGTTTCATTAAATTTATCACTAAATTAAAATTAATATACTTATAAGATTTAAGAGAGTGACATGTTGTAACTTTCTTTGGTTTTAATAATAATTAAGTTATTTTCATGGACAATCGTCCATTAAATGATTCTAATCTGACCCTTAGGTGATATGGGTTGACTTTTAGTCATCCAATAATATTTTTATAGGTGTTAGGGTAATTTTATAATCTAATATTTACCCATAATTACCCGATTTACCTTTAACTATTGTGAAACAATTTTACCGTAGTTACTATTCATAATATCCAAAAATAAAAAGTAACTTATTAAAATAATTTGGACCCCCTGATTCCAAATATGGAATCCATTTTTCATAATTCAAAACACATAAGTTACAGTAATTAATTTAAAATTAATCCCGATGTCGAAAGAAAACGGGTTTTTGTTTAAAACATTGCAAAAATTTGAATTGATTTAACCTACGAATTCAATGTAAAATCAATGCTAATGACATAAATTGTATTAAATGGTAAAAATATATTCTATTTATACTTTAAAACCATTCAATATTATAATTTAACCACACAAATTATTATGATGAAAAAAGTTGTTTTTAATTAAAATATAGCGTGTTTTTACTATTCATTAAAATATGAAAGTTATCATAAAAATATCAAAACTTAATCCAATGTAATGTTTTATATCCTGATTCAAAATAAGAAGTTTATTTTGTAAAATTTAACATATAAACATGTCAAAAACTAGATTTAACGTGGGTGCGCCATCAAAAGGCGGCAGAACTGCATTTTTTTAAAAATACTTATTTTTCCCGAAAAATTTATTTTGTTCTTATACCATGTTCTAGAAAATGTGTAAGATGAATAATAATGTTATAAAATTCAAATTTTAGTTAATACTATTCATGACGGCTAGTTCATAACAATATTATAATAATATATCGTTGTTTAGTAAAACCCCGTATTACGTACAACACATGCTATCGAGGAAGGTCACAATTGAGTGTAATGCAAGACATGTTTGGGTTGTGTGTAGTGCATGACTATTTTGTTGTTTCGTATAACAAAATAAATTGAATATATATATATATATACTCAATGTTTTATAGAATAACTACTATAAAAAAAATATGAAATTGTGTGTAACACCATCCAAGAATAATTTTGTGTATATTGTAAGCTAATACGGTGTTGTGTATAGCGCAAGATAATCTTGGTGTAGCATATAACATATGGTTTAAAAGAAGTTAAAACGAATATATCTTATAAAATATCAGGTTGTTACATTCTACCCCCATTAAAATGAATTTTTCCCTCGGAATTCGTCGGGGTTATAAATCGTTTACTATTCATAGAAACCCACATCGTAAAAAGGAAAACTAAAACATAACATTAAAAAAGAATGTTAGAAACATAATGGTCACCCAAGGTAACCCAGCATTGGGTTTCCACATATGTGAGTATAGGTGAAAATATGGATATGGAGGAAAAATCTTACCATCATGTTCTGATAGATGGTGGTAGAGAACATGGCTATGAAAAAGCCAATAATCACAAAGCCATAGATTTGTGATGATCTAAGGTACCATTTGATTCATCGGATATAAGGTCACTAGGAAAAAAATTTTGGTTTTCAAGATCATTTCCCTAATGTTGATGAATTAAAAGAAATACTTACATGATTTTGGTACAATCTCACTATTGTTCGTGAATTGAAAAATTTCCACTTCATCCCTTAAGGAAATGAAGTGGAATTTGTTATTCGTGATGTGTTAGAAGATCATGTGATAGAATGATGGGTCATTCCATATGTTTCAAACAAAAGGTTAGAAAAAGTTATAATTCCATCATATGGTTAGATTAATCGTATATGGTTCCAAAAATGAACATATACTTCATATATCATACCGCTTAATAAAATAAAACTAGTTTCTACTAACCAGGGACTTCCTGTAGGCTAGTGGTATGCGATAAAGGCCAGTTGCACTTCGGTTGTGGGTTCGATTCCCACAGCCTTGTCTGACGCGATGGGCTATCGACAATCCTACAGGTTGTCCTTTTTCTAAAACTACATTACTATAACATCCCATAAATAATATTGAAAAAAGTTCTATCCTTAAACAATACTAACTTATGTCCAACATAATCCATTCCAATCTTTAGGCTTATCTAAAATACTTCAGTCCAAGATCATTGTATAAAGAAAATGATTACATGAAATTTCACATAACAATCACGTGAATGCCATCATTTATCCCTCATATATCTTGTTGGTCACATTCCAGTCATGTGAATACCTTAATCATCTATTCTCTTGAAAAATGAATACCCATTGAATCTTAGTGAAAACATGAGTGCTGTCAAAAGTTAACTCTTTCCACATACCAAAATCCTGAAAATTATATATACTCAAACCATGATATCACATAGTCCTTATATTAATAATGAGCTCATGAATACTATCAAACGTTTTATTTTCTCCTTATCCCCTAACTATGTGCATATCATCTGCTTTCCAAAATAATTGAATCACTTTTCATGGTTACCGGTACAATAAAATTATTGAAAACCACAATATAATAATACAAAAATATTCTAATACACCATAAGAGTACCTCAATGAAATTATTCTTTAATACCAATACATAAACACTTCAATCCATCCTCTTCAACGATTGTCCTGGAATAAGTCCTTCACTAATTTTAGAAGATACTTTTTAGGTCAGGGCATTGAGTTGGGTAATGCCCATGATATCTACAAATAAGACATTGAACACCATAACAGTCTGTCACTCTATGACCCTTTTCTCCACACAGATAACATTTGTACCTCCATTTGAGGTATTCCTCAAGGTTCTTCTTCCATTCTTTAGAAATCTCAATCTTCCTTTCTTTATGCTCCTCAACATGCGAACATGCATAAAAGTCTATATTCCTATTTTTTGATGAATTAGGCATACCACTAAATTTGACCTTGTTAATCATATATCGCGATGACTGATTTGGCATAATCACAATATCATTCTCTCTAGGTATTACGCAATTTCGTTGCTCATAGTCACCAATTTTTCCATTGGATTCAATGTTAACCAAATTCCTTCTGGTTCCCTCCATTGACTAAAACACAAAAAGAATTCTATGAGAGGCAAAAATCATACAAGGAAAATAACATAATCAAGGGGGAGTACCTTAAATATCGAACATCTTAGGGTAATTTCTATGATCATTACAGTAGTTCTGGGACTATATCCTATACGTATACTTATCCTTAGAGATATCCCTAGACATACCTTAGAAATATCTCTAGGGATCTCACTAACGTTTCCGCACCCTAGTTTCCAATGGTTGACTAATCCTTTCCTCTGATACCAACTGTAGAGACCCATAGCTTGACGTACATGAACATTACATTACTTTTGCGGAATAATTAATACATAACAAAAACAGATACACAAGGAACGTAATAGTTTAGTGTCTTTGGAAACTTGGCACGTAATCTTCTAATCATGGTGAAAGATCTTCAGCATCTCCCATAAAGATATTCCCCTTTTTTTTCTTACCTAAAAACATTATTTATATCCTGGGGAATAGAAAACATAAAAAGGGTGAGCTCAAATGCTCTGTAAGGGTATGCATGGATAAAATAAAACATACCATATAAATTTGAACTTAAAAACATGAACATAATGTTTAAACATAAAAAGCTTGAGCAATGACATACAACATGGAAGTATGTAAGGCATAGAACATAAAAAACATTACAAATGATAAAATAGCATGGGAATAAAACATGTAATTGTGGAAACCATTAATAACATGATATGATTTCCATATTATCCAAGGCATTGCTGCCAAGACCATCTTAGTGGACAATGTCCCTTTCTGAATTGAGTTCACTCCACATTCTAGTCCTGTATTACTGAACCGGTTTAACTTGCGGTTCCAGCCATGTCTATATCATGAGATATAAATCTTTACCCAATTAATTGGAGGGAGATATAGGTCCCACCCATCTCATAATGAAATAATTCATACTGGTGCCACAAAATAAACTTAAAACAATCATCATAACCCAAAGAATAAAATGGGTTTCATAAACATCATCCCATCATTTCATAATCCATATAAAACAAACGGACATTTAATCATAAGAAAAGTGAACCATGTAAATTATAGATACATTTAACATAAAACATACACATATGAAATAATTTTAATTTAGATAGAAAATGGTTTTCATAAAACATTTGAAATGAATTCTTGAGGAAAATATCCTTTCTTCTTCAAAATCAATTTCTTTTCACAAAACGCCATGCTGTTTTAAAAGAAAGAGATTTTGTAGAAAATAGTCATGAAATATTTTGGAGTAAGCTTCATGAAAATAAGGCTTTATAAAACTATAAAAATCTATTCATTCCGTATAAGTTAAAAAAACATTCTTCTCGTACTTTTTCCAGAAAAGTCAAAAAGTACCTTGTATGGTAAACAAAAGAAAGATTCCTTCCATACGATGTGGTAAAATTAAGAAAAGGGTAAAAATGTATTAAACATACATGGAAGGAAAGTAAACATTTTATGAAAACATTTTGAGAGCATATATACATGGATAATAAACATAACCCCCAGTAAATACTTATGAGTAAACAATCTCGGATAAGAATGAGATTGGAATAATTATCCCTTACCTTATGTCCGATATGCTTCGTATGTATCCGAACCTCCTGTATAATGATTAAAATAATATCATTGACTTATTAAAGAATCTTATTCATTGTTATGATATCATAAATGGTTCACATATGATTTTATATTACCAGTTATTTTGTAAATTCCATGTTAAAGAGCGTTTTGGGTAAAATCGTTTCATTTGTCGTTCGGGTTTTGACTTTTAATTATTCATATGATTAATTTCATCATGATTACTTAATTCCATAATATAAAACATGATTTATATATAATATATATTCAGAATATACATATATATAATAGATTGATAAATGCAAAGAAATGCCCCGTTCATGGAGACGGTAGACCGTATGTACGTATGAATGCTGTTTTCGTTTCCTTATTGAGTTGAATGGAATTAAGTAGACAACATACATATATATATATATACATAAATAAAGTAGATTTATAATTTCATATATTTCATTATTATTGCTTATTTATACTTTATAATCATTCTTAAATGGTTAACATGGAGAATGAATCGCATCACGTCGTGGAGACGGTAGTCCGTACGTACGCATGAGCGATGATATCGTTCCCAAAATTATTGAATTGAATTGGATAGGATGATAAAATATATCATAATCAATATTATTTTATAATAACTATGTATAGTTATTCTTTACACCATTATAGCCATCCAAGTAAGGTCGTGTTGGAAAAACAGATTACACCACGGCGTGAAGACGGTATTCCGTACGTACGCACGCACGGTGATTTCGTTTTCCGTTGGATGGATAGATAGTGAAATAGGGTTGTTTCATACATATAATAAAATATCAGTTTTTTATTGATACTGATGTTATTACTTTATAATGAAACAACTAAAGAAGAATAAATAGAAGAAGAAATATAGTTGAAAGAATCGGTAACGGACATTACCTCTTCTTTGAAGCGCCTCTTTGAGACCTCCTCTTAGGGCACTAGAATTGGTATTTGAAGAAGACCAGGACCTATAGGATGTTTATAATGAATTGGAGAATAGAATTTGGCTGGTTTTGGCCGAGATTTAAGGCACAAATTTGTGTGAGGAAGGAGGGAGGGCGTTCCCTTTTATAAGGGAGGAGATGGGCACCTTTGGAAATCTTAAAAATATTAATTTATAATAAATCTAACCCCATTTAAAAACCTCCATAAATGACTCATATTCACATTTTAGATGATATAGGGTTGTAATTTCATCAACCAATCAAATTTAGACATGTTTTAATTTTATTTTAAACCTTATCATTTTGATTTATTCTTATTTAATCTATTTAATTTTATTTGTGGTAATAAAATTCAATATTTTAAATTATAACAAATAATTACTTATTTGTTGTTAATTGTCCATAATTGGATACTTTATAACATATTTGACCATATAAATTTAAATTTATAATTTTTAAATATTTTTTTGAATTTTAAACAATTTTATAATATGTTATTTTTATAACATAACAATAGTGTCAATTTTGACACTATTCATTTATTTGAATTTAAATAAATTATATACAGAAGATATGATCAAAATAAAATATTTAATTGATTCATAAAAGGTCATATGAATCTAGAAAATTATTGGAACACTTGGAATAATTCATATAATATTTATTTTATTAATTTTAAAACCATTTATTTGGTTTATCTCTTAATAAAATAATTACTACAATATTTTTGTATAATTATTTAATATACTTATTTGTTTCATAAAAATTAAAAATAAAATCCTATGATGAAGATAAATATATTACCTTTCCAAATAATAATTTTAATAGAATTTATCATCTTAAAATAACAATATTTAAATTGTTATATTTATTAAATTATGAAGATGACAACTTTGGCATCATTTAAAATAAAATAATATAAGTGTCATAATCACTTTTATAAGGCTTAAAATGGTCAAATATTCTACCATTGGATGATTATATTTTACATTTACATGACCAATAAGTTTTGGTCAGGGTTTTGTGCCTTTTATGGTCACTATTTGTTTAATAAAAACTATATTCTTGATTTTTCACTAGATAAACAATTTTCTACATCACTATTGTGTCATAATTAATGAAATTATATAATCCCTAAAAATTATAAATAAATTCATATGATGTAGATAATTTCATTATATTTCTTTAGACTATTCATGTTCTATGTTTCATGAAGTTTATCACTAAATTAAAATTAATATACTTATAAGATTTAAGAGAGTGACATGTTGTCACTTTCTTTGGTTTTAATAATAATTAAGTTATTTTCATGGACAAAAGTCCATTAAATGATTCTAATCCGACCCTTAGGTGATATGGGTCGACGTTTAGTCATCCAATAGGATTTTTACAGGTTTTAGGGTAATTTTATAATCTTATATTTACCCTTATTACCCGATTTACCTTTAACTATGGGGAATAAAATTTACCGTAGTTACTATTAATAATGCCCAAAAATAAAAAGTAACATATTAACATAATTTGGACCCATTGATTCCAAATATGGAATACATTTTTCAAAATTCAAAACACATAATTTGCAGTAATTAATTTTAAATTAATCCTGTTGTCAAAAGAAAATGGGTTTTTGTTTAAAACATTGCAAAAAAATGAATTGATTTAACCTACGAATTGAAGGTAAAATCAATGTTAATGAAATACATTGTATTAAATTAAAAAAATATATTCTATTTATACATTAAAACCATTCAATATTATAATTTAACCACATAAATTATTATGATGAAAAAAGTTGTTTTTAATTAAAATATAGCGTGTTTTTACTATTCATTAAAATATGAAAGTTATCAGAATAATATCAAAACTTTATCCAATATAAAGTTTTATATCCTGATTCAAAAGAAGAAGTTTATTTTGTAAAATTTAACTTATAAACATGTCAAAAACTATATTTAACATGGGTGTGCCATCCAAAGGCGGCAAAACTGCATTTTTTTAAAAATACTTATTTTACCCGAAACATTTATTTTGTTCTTATACCATGTTCTAGAAAATGTGTAAGATTATTAATAATGTTATAAAATTCAAAATTTAATTAATACTATTCATGAAGGCTAGTTCATAACAATATTATAATAATATATCGTTGTTTAGTAAAACCCGGTATTGCGTACAACACACGCAATCGAGGAAGGTCATGATTGTATGTAATGCAAGCCAAGTTAGGGTTGCGTGTAGTGCATGACTATTTTGTTGTTGTGTATAACAAAATACATTGAATATATATATATATATATAAACTCAATGTTTCGTAGAATAACATCTATCAAACAAACATGAAATAGTGTGTAACACGATCCAAGAATAGTGTTGCGTATACTACAAGCTAATACGGTGTTGCGTATAGCGCAAGATAATCTTAGTGTAGCGTATAATAGATGGTATGAAAGAATTTAAAATGAATATATCTTATAAAATCCCAGGTTTTTACACTTACTTTTTCTATTATTATGTATCTTATCTCACCATTATTATGTTTCCTTTTCCCCACATAACATCTCAGGATGAATGACCACTAAGACTATTGCTGGATCGGTGGGTCACATAGACTGAAGCTTGTCTCCCCATACTCTAGAGTCTACCAACATGTACTGAATTTATATGTAGGTGATATTATAGAGACAATACCATCTTATTAGAGTAACAAAATGGTCTAATGGAAATAAACTACCGACAACTGTGGAAATAGAAATAAATGATTGAAAAAACAGTAGCATAAGAATAATATTAACTAACTTTAAAAGATATGTCCATCACAAATGTATACAACAATTAAAGCAAGACAATATGATTTAAATAATATAAAATTTAAGACTTTATATTGGGGGATATATATAGTATAACAAATAAATTAATAAAAACAATAACAAGACCCTAGGCCAACTCCACCAGAATCCTGAGCACCAGCTCAGCCATGTCCTCATAACTCCCTGGTACTAATTAATATCCCAAACAATAATCCACGGTCATGTAATTATAAGGAATACTCTAGTACCCTAGTGTATTGGTAGTTGGAGTAGGGTGTGAGATATTAATCTCACTTGGTTCCCACCCATGATGTATACGACCGAATCCAGTCCATAAATGTAAATAAGTAGTGTGCAAGAAATATTAATAAATAACAAACTTAATTAATAATGAACGACCAAACCGGGTTCTTAAGGGACACCTTGCGACTATACGTACATCATATATTAGTTGGAATAAGTTTTAATAGTGACTATATATATAGTAGAAATATATATATAGTTTAGTTATATATTGCATACACCAAATTAATTATGTGTATGGGGACTCCAAATGGCCATATAACAGGAATACAAGTGTTGGATTGGACCACTATGTAACTCAAGAATCCATAACCAGTCTAGAGGGCCTCAAGTATAATGCAATATGGTATATTCCCATCATCCCTATAGAGTGATATACATCATTTAACAACACTCAAAATAGTGAGTGATATTCTATGACATCACTCAAATTATAGTATATGGTGCATAAAGCTAATAGCCCAAATCGTATCACTAGATTGAGTCACCATGCTCAACAATAAATATAGGATAACATGATTCCTCCTTCTAAACAGAACCATTATCATCATAAACAACCCATTTATAAGGTGTAATAAATGAATCATATTTATAATCCAATCCATGAAGAAATTCCTCTCATGATTTTTATTTAAATAATCTATTATAATCAAGGGTATCGTAGTTATAACAATTCATTTAATTTGTTCTTATTAAACTAAATCAAGAGGTTTGGTAATACCTTTCAATTCATTTCACTTCACCTAAAAAATTTAATAAATATTGGTCATATCATTTAATGGTATCCATTATAAGAAATGATCCATACAATTCATTATGACCCATTGAATTCATTGAACATGTAATGATAATTTAATAATATCAAGGGGTCACATAAAATGGTGTCACGGTCAAAGGAGGTAATATCATACATGGGTAATTACCTTAACAGCCTATTCCAAGCAATTAAATTAATTATTAATGGGACAATAACATGGAAGGTTTTTTGGCTCAACAACACATTAATATAAAATACGTAAATTGGATTTATTTCGCCAATTGGTTTGATGACCCAAACATTCCATCTAATTAACCATAAAAAAAGCATAAAAGAAAACACCAATGTAATGAATCCTATGAAGAAATAATACTCTAAATAACACTTCATATTTCATTGATAGTTTACCTTGATCTGATGGTTTTAGTATAAGAACATAAAATTACTTTATCAATAACACATTTTTCACATTTATTAATTTAACTTGTGAGTCATAAATAAATTCACAAAATTAAAAAATTTATAGAAGAAGCACTCAACATGGGAAAAAACTATAATGATTCACATGGAACATTAACAAAAAATACATTACAAATTTCATTTATATCCCATCCACACTCATAGAAGTAATTATGGTTGTTTTAAACAATTAATCATTAATGGAAATTTGAATTCTACTACCCACAAGGTGTCCAAAAACGGTTCAACCATTCACCAAATTCATAAACAATTATCAACATGTGAGTATCAAGGTGAATGGGTCAATTCAATATGAATAACCAATCTGAAACAGAAACTTGTAAAAGGACATCACAAAAAAATACCAGATGCATGTCTTGAAAAAATTTCATGAATGAATAGTAGACTTCATACCTTAAGCCTAAGATATATCACATGCCTAATATCAAGCTCTGGTTAGATCTGATTTGGGAGAGATCAGTGAAACAAAAATACAATATAAAAATGGGGAAAATGATATAAAAAAATAGTGCAATAGATGGAATAAATTAATTGAAATAGATTATAGAGGACTTGGGTAATTACTGATTTAAATCCATAGAGATTGATGGTGAACGATTTAGAGTACAGAAAGTGGAGAATTAACAAATCCTAACATGGATTGGGGGAATTCTCAAGGAAACCTGTAAGAAGAGTTGGCATAGGAGAAAAAAGAAATAAATAACGAGATACAATATTTTATCCTTATTAGGTTATTTTTTGTAATTTAACCCCCATATATGTGGTCACACAGTTTAGAAATATGGTTTGGCCAAACCATGTGCCTACTGTGCACCACCTAGTCCTTAAGAAAACACCCCACATAATTGGAAATGAACAATGACCTAACCATGAAAACCCCATGTAATGAATATTATTTAGGTACATCATAATTATAAATAATCATTTGGGGTAGATGCATGGTTTAAGAAAAACTAAGCATGGCCTGTGTAGGGAACATATGGTGCCCTTCCCACTATAGCCACACTATTTTCTGTAAGGGTTGCATGGATTCATACAATCTTCGTTCCCTATTCATATCTTCCAAACATTGAATTTATAGCCTCAACACATTCAAAAATCAATTCGACCTCCATGGTACATATCGAGCAATCACCTAGGTCCAAAAAACACATATAAGAGTTTCAACTATCATAATTACATTTCGATGTGTAGTTTTAAAAACAACCCATCTATTAAACTCTAATATCAAAACTCCAATAGAATTTTATCTTTAATCAAAAAAAGAGACATGACATCCCCCCCACATTAGATATTATTTCCCTTGAGAAGTAATCAAGAACAATAATAACATCACCCAAGCCATAAGGGTTGTTATATTTCATTCAAACTGATGCATTGTGTTTCCAAATTCCCAATGCACCTTTTATCGTTTATTTAAGAACATGAAACTTAATCCATTAGAACTATATAAAACACTCATTTTCTGCCTAATAAACCTAAACAGAGATTATCCAGGCCTTTTAAGATAGAGAAAATATGATGTTTTCATCTCAAAAAAAACTATAAATTGGTCCTCACCAACATAAGACTTCCCATTAGAATGTGAAAATTTCAATACATGATGCCCCCACCATCGGAATGACCAAGAATCTTTCCATAAATCATTCTTGTGATGATCTAGGAATGTATTAGTAAATATGGTGAAGCATATCACATCAAAGGACATAACAATGACCTCTTATCCAGAGGTGATAAAATCATAATCGACACTCTTGAAAACAGCCACATATACTTTCATGGAAATAAGTGGTTGATCCATTCTAAAAACCACTCCCCCTAAACCATGCTGAATGCATAAAAATGGTTAATCTCTAACTGAACTAACTCTACAAGAATAAAACTATGTCAATCAAACTTCAACATACCTTTCTAAAGATGATCAAATTTGATGGCCGGTATATTAAAAATATAATATAAATTCATTCCTCCAAGGAACCTCCCATTTATCATAAAAACATTCATCAAAGTTCATAACAAAATTTCTATGATGTTTTTATAAAAACCATAACATAGACATTTAAATAGTCATGCATCAAAATGAGAGAGAAGTGTATCCTTGTTATTGGACACTTGAATAATTAATACTTTTTTAACAGCATAGCCAAGCATGAAAATAACTCTGGGGTAACCTAAGATTCAATGAATAAGATTCCAATGAACTATCCAAGGAAGTCCAAACTCCATATATTACAAGTGATACATTGTTATAAATAGAGAATAATAACTTCATATCATTAAATGATCCCATAATAGTATCTATCTAGTAGTTTATTCAAGGAAAGGAAAAGATGGTGTCCAATATCTCATCCAAGGCATTCCAACATGGGAACTCAAGAACCACTCAATGATAACCAAGACACGATAATAAAATAATATGTCAAACATGAAACTCCAAGGAAACACACCTGAAAATTCCAATAGCCTTAAAATATTTACTACACCAAATAACTAACGCACTCTTAGTGTATCAAAAATGACATCAATATATGGTAAATGATCATCACTAAACTAGAGTACACTAATTGGAAACCAAGAAGGAAAAAAGAAGAAATATTGGTCAACTAACTATTAGTCAACTTCTTGAAAATATCTAAGTATCATCTACCTTCACATCACCTCAAAAAGATCACAAGCCTTCACCACCAAATGTATTTATATGATCATTCTAGATTTACCACTAATGTTCACCATGACCATGATAATTTATAAAGGATTCACACACAACAATCCAAATTGATGTTGTTATTCTTACCAATCATCGACACAATTTATAACATGAAATCCTGAAATGGAAACGAAAAAAACTGACCATTTCCAATTGGTCCAATTAATTTATGTTCCCTATACTCAGGAGGAAACACATTTACCAAATCCAAAATAATTCTATCCATCATATGAGTTTCCTATTCATCGAAATTGGGTACTGACTAGCTTATCAAAAAAGCGTTATGTTCATACATACCATAATAAAATATATATATCATTTGGAATGAAAACCAATACCAAACTAACCAACGTGTCAAAAAAATAGATTCTCTGAAATTTATCTTGAGCATTGGGAAGGAATTATTTCATAATGGACTAGATCACACTACTATGTAGATAACCTATTACTGTACTCAACATTTCAAAGCTCAACAATTTCCTAGAACTCAAATTGTCTATTACGTCCTTTACTACTCCATGGGAATCACTTACGTGAATGTATACTACCCATACATCTTCATCGCGTACGTGAGTGTACTATCCATTGGTTTTCTACTTTATGAATTCAAGTATCAGATAGAACATATAAGATATTTAACGCAAATATATATTAAAACATATAACCTTTAACCTAGATGAATATGTATCGATATATCCATCACTGAGGAAAATAAATAGTTAATAAACCTATGATGTGACAGACATTGCCCGAGGCATGTCTAACAAGCAGAAATCAAGAGTTACATGAGGCTCATTCCCATAAAATGGCTTAAAAACCTGACCACCCATCACATTAAGGGAATAATTTAGTAGGAAAGGGGACCTACTAGGGACAACGACACCTGAATGACAGCAACTGTTATGAAACACATGACATTAGCAGTTCATTTGAACTCTAAGGGCGGTACCTACCTTGGTCTAACACCTGAAGATATAAAAACAAAAAACCTATCACTAGTTCATGAAAATATATGTCATAGTCTGAAGATACTATCATTAAAGACCTATATAAAATAAAAATGACCTATGGGAAAATATCATGTTTCTGTACTAATGAAATTCAAGAAGAAACATAAACTAAACATACACAAGGGTCTAAAAAAGGGAACTACATTATCTTCCACTTACAATCGTTAATTTTATTCAAATTCAACCATTAAACATTTAAAATGAAATAAATATAAAATCAAGGCATAATGGGATGTCTTATAAAACATACTTTAAAAATTACTAATAATTAACATCCCATAAAAAATTTGTAAATTTATGAAATAAATTATTTTAATATATAAGGTGATCTATGAGGGTCCCATTAAGACAACATAGGTTCATCCAAATGAAACCCAATTGTAGTTTTTTATTTATCAAATTTCTAAACAACCAAACAAGTCATCTCATAAGAATTATGGCCCAACTGACCTACATGGTTTTAGTGGATCATTATAGAAGTTAACCAAATATTTACATATTAAAATTAATCTTCTTTCACATTTCATACATTTAAAAATAATACATGGTCATATACAATGATTGATTATATTGGACACCATTCATAACCTATAAAATTCCCATAAACATTATTGACTGAAGCCTAGCTCTAAAATAATCAAACATATATAAAATTTCATTTATATGGGATGACACATACCGATCCAAAAAGTACCCAAACACTTTATATTTTTAAATTTTCATCCCATTAATCAAAACCAATTCACATTTAACTTTTAAATTCAAAATATTTTTTCGTGTATAATAATTATTTAAAAAAATACCTTGGTCATATCGAATGGTCCAGCTACATGTTTGGACATCCACCAACCTATAATGATCCCATACACTTTTCAGTTCGGCATTTGGGTCCCATTTACATCGAAATCATACCATTTCAAAATTTACTCTTTAGCGCCATTTAAATATTCAAAATAGTTCTAAACATTAATAAAGATCAACCGATGGTCTGAATATATAGGATGAAATTTTACTGATTACAAGGTTCCCATACACCATATAATTGAAAACAATCTCCCATTTATTCACCACGTATGATGTTATTCCAAGAAACCATTTACATATCCAAATCGAGGGAATGCCATGATCTTGAGTTAAAAACACATAGACACATTGTATAAACACAAAATCATGGAATATGTGTAGAAAATGCATGATAAATAAACAAAATAATGCCAAATAATTCAAATAACAAAATCCAAATAAATAAATAGCATATATTTGAGACTATATGGCATGAAATATTCCTAAAAATGTGAATTATCTACGTTCCTATAATGATTCTCGTCATGTTATGTCATTTCCATACCAATCCATGGGAACAATTTCATAAATTCCATAAATAAATATGAAATAGAAAATACAGCAGTTACTCAAGGTGAAATCATTTCATCTGTATTGACAGACAACATGAACTAGAATCCCATCCCTGGACACTTGGTCATTTTCCCTTGGGTGGGGTGATCATTACCATAAACAACTATTTACCAATCACATAAACATTCCGAATCTCTTATATAACCACCCAAAATAGTAAGATAAAGTAAAAAATAAGGCTATGATACCACTCTACAACACCCTAGCCTGACTAACCACTAAGGTGGTAGTCAAAGCAGTGGGTCACATGGCCTCAAGCATGTCTCCCCATGCCCAGAGGGTGCCGACTAGAAGGGAGGGTTTAAAGAGGTGATAGTGGGAACACTATACCATCATATCATAGTAGGATAGCATTATAACATAAATAATTATTATTAAATAACTTAATAATAATAAATGAAATACAAACCATCAGTGGAAGAATAATGTTAACTGAATCTAAATGATATGGATAGTGTCAATGTATACAAAAATTCATGCATGTTAAGATGTTACACAAGAACTAAAATAAAATACATGATATAGGTAGAAAGATACATATGGATAAATAATAAATGTAAAATTGAAACAAGCCATGAGGTCTATACTTTAAGAATCCAAATCTCCATCTCTATGATATTCTTTAAAATCTCTAGTACTAGCTATAAAGCGCAGTAAATAATCCATGTTTCTTCAAATACAAGGTTCTCTTAGATACCACATTTTAATGGAGGCATAGAAGGGTGTGATATATAAATCGTAGTAGGTTCCAAACCATGGTTTCTTTGAGTGAATCTTGTGAGTAAATATAAAAAATCAGTTTTATGAAAAAATGAATAAATAACTGGCTGAAAAAAAACAAAAAACGACCCGCCTAGGTTCTTGGGGGACAACTGGGGGGTAGACCTACTTTAGATCATATTTAGAATAAGTATGTGTCACAACCCGTCCATGGGGCCTGTGTCGTGACTACCCCAAGACTGCCTTCCATAGGCTAGGGGATGGTGACTAGCACCAAAGGTGCAACTCCCTATAAACTAGGAAGGAATTGCCATTATAAAACGTAAACTCACACATAACCAGAGTACAAGAGGAAGCATACAGTAATTATAACCATAAAAAGTGTGATGAAAGTACAATGGGGTCGGAAATACAAGCCCAACGGAAAGGTACTGCTACAACTCAAATAACGTACAAATGAAAAGACAACAACTGAAAGGTGAAGCAGCTCCTGGATCATCCTCAGGGTTCCTACCCGAAGGGTAGGTACAGATTTCCTCCTTAGCACTCCGTGTCAATCAGCCCGCTCCATGTGTCATCACACCGAGTGTCCACCTCTGGGTACCGTCTAGTCCTCGTACACTCTACATCGGTCAATGTTGTCCGTCATCTTCATCCAACACAATGAGGTGTGGGCATTGCTCGTGTAGGGGTGAGTATAACGATACTCAGTAGGGACCCCGAGACTCTCAAGGTCCCACTAAATCCAACAAGGATAAACCACAGGAAAGATCACAACAAATAACCTTTACTTAGGTATATTCCCATACATATACCTAAGTTATCATGTAACACATGTCAATCATGAGGAAAACACAAAGATTATTGACTCAGCTCAAACCAAGATTTTTATTCATGATGTCGAACCATGGCTGTAAAAGAACTCCTCCTATGTCGAGTACAGTGGGACTTCCACTACAACCAAGTTCTTCCAACTAACCTTGTAATACTGAAGTAATCCACCTTTCGAGTACTGTGGGCCAGCTGCTAAAACCACGCGCTTCCCACCATGGGTCTGTCGCTACATCCAAGCGCACCCCGTCATAGCCTGCAGATGTACTCCTTCTGGCGAGTACTGCGGGTCTACCACTACAACCAACTACTCCACCTCCATGGGTCTACAGCTACAACCATGCGCATACCACTAGGCCATAGGAATCACAACGAGTCGATCGATCAACAGTGGTCAAGTCTCAGCCTGCTACTAGGGCTCTGCACTCCGTACCCTCATCTCCAGGAGGGTCCGCTCCACGAGATACTGGTCGATACTTCCAAGTGTGACGTAACCTCACATGTATGTATCTCAAGGGACCGCCTCTTTATAGGGGTCTCAACGCAACAGATGGCGCGTCAATCAGACACCTGGTCTGTGAGTTATTAGCATTCCTGTTTCAGGGGCCCAGTTAGATTTTGGGTACAATCCAACCCAGCCATGCTCAAACCACATCTAAATTTAATGTAGATTATTTCAAAAGAACCATATAATAAATAAGAATCTGTCATAGTCGAAGGAACGTCAATCAGACGTCCGGTCCTTATGTTATAAGCGTTTCCGCTCCGATGGCCCGGTTGGTTTTGGGTTCGAAACAACCCGGTCATACCCAAACATCGAAAAAACCATGAGTGTAATATACTGAAACGACGATCTCGATCAAAGGATTCCTACACAACTGAAAGTACATCAATCGAAGGTCCATAACTCAGGTTATGGCTGTTTAACCAATAGACGTCTGGAAAAGGGGGGTTTGGGCCCGGTCCGACCCAGCCCAACCCACCCCGGGTCTGCCCGAACTGGGTTGACCTGACCCGGGTCGGGGTCCAGCCTGGCAGGGCGCGGCCCGGCCCAGCTGTGCGCGGCCCTACCCGCAGCCGGCCGTGGCCCAGCCAGCCTGGCCGAGCGGAGGGTGTGACCTACCTAGCTGGCACGACATTAAGACACGCCCCTCCCTCTCCAGAATGTCTTTGTCATTCCGGTCTTCCTCCGCTGCCACGGCTCAACCGCATCGGACTTCTCTGTTGGCGCGCTGCCGCTACCTTCTGCGGACCACCGGATGCGCTCCGGTGGTCCGTTTTTTTTCCACTGTCTATGCCAGTGGCTATCCTGGGACCCACTCTTCACTGCGACATCTTCAAATCACCTTTGCGGCACCGTTTCATCATGTTCCTTCAATCCGTGCACAGACAGACAACATGCGGAGGGTCGTAGGGCCGTGTTTGTTCGGCATGCGCCCTCCGCGTTATTCATTATCAATTGGACAATGATAAACATGGTTTCACGTAGACCTAATAACAATTATATTCAAATAAAATTGAAGCAATTCACCCTACAAACAAATTCTCATGGTCGAGGGTATAAACCACATAATTGAAATTATACTATATTCCCCTACCTCGATAATTAACGTCGCACATCATTGAGCCGTAGAATATGAGCGTCACGGTAGATGGTGTTGCAGAGAACGAACGTCGATTCCATGGACGTCGGGATGCGTCTGAAGAGGAAGTGGTGTCTCCTCTCTTGCCACAGAGAAAAGAAAAGAAGGTGTATCGTCGTTCGTTGTGGAATTGGCATTCTTTATCAAAGGATGAAGCTCTCTTTTAGTCTAAAGGTTCCACCTATGATTTTCCAAGATAATGAAATAAAAAATTCTTCATAATGATATAATGTTGCCAAGTATTCCAATTTAATTAAAACACCCAAAAATAATTAATTAAGTGTTTCACTTAATTAAGTTACCATGGGTTGGAAAAATTAAATAGAGAGAGAGAAGATGAAGAGGTGTCATGAAATAATGAAGGGGAGATTAATGGGGGGTTAAAGGGGGTTTCAAGGGAGATGAAAGGTTGTGGATCTTGTGGGCCCCGGCTTAAAAATATCCACACATGCAATGTTATGTGGGGGTGGGACCCACCATTAACTACCCCATGTAAAATTTAACCACCATGGTGAATAAAATTGTTCTAAATAATTTCATTTAACTTTTTAACTAATTCCAAAATTTTAACTTTCAACCCGCATAAAACAAAACTGTGGTAAAGATCTCCTTAAGCAATTACCTGCGCTGCAAGATCATCGGTACCCTCATATTTCAATTCTGAGCAACAGTTCAAAAGATATAAATACCTGTACGTACGTTTACTGAACATACCCAATCAAAACTTCGGAAACTGATTCTGGGCACACCCGGCCATGGAGTCAGGCGTCGTCAGAAGCCACAGACTCGTAAAATTCAAAATAATCATGAAAATAATAATTCCATGAAAATTAAAGGTCATTACATTACTACCACCTCAGATCTTTACGTCCTCATAAGGCTACAACACACACTAGGTAAACTAAAGGGGTGGGCACACATCTGAGCCTCTTGCTCCCAAGTGCTCTCCTGGAGGTTCCCATGCTACTAGTAAAAGCGCACAAGAGGAATCGACCATCCTCGTAGGATCCACTCATGTCGATCCTCAATCTCTACCAAAACCTATGTGAATGTCTCCCCATCATCGATGTCCATCTCCACGTGGTCAATTATGTGTGACAGGTCGGGAACGTATCTCCTCAGCTGAGATATATGAAAGACGTCATGCACCTAGTGCAACGGAGGTGGAAGAGCCAAGCGATAAGCCACCTCACCTACACTACTGAGGACCTGGAAAGGTCTGATGAACCTCAGAGATTACTTTATGCCTCGACCAAAACTCCGCAGACCTCGTTGAGGTGAAAAAACGTAAAAAAACGTGATCTCCATCCTTGAACTGCAGTGGCCTCTGTCTCCAATCAGCAAAGGTGTTCTGTCTGCTCTGTTCAGTCTTCATCTGCTCCTAGATGATATGCATCTTCTCAGGTAGCCTCAAGATGAGCGCACTGGTCAACCTCTACCTCATCTCCTGAAAAGATCTGCAGGCATCTCTCTGACCACATGAATGGTTTTCCTCTTCTTCGTCAATGCTAAAAGTGGTTCGGTAACTCTGGAGAAGTCTGGAACAAATCTAAGTCTGGTCAACTCATGAGTAATCGACTGCACCCAATTATGCAAGATTCCATCATGTGATGTATGGGGTTTCCTTTTCGCCGACCAAGGAAAACCCATCCCAAAGTTGTAGGTAAAAAAAATCCTTTTTTCTAAATACAGTCAATCAGTGTATGCACTGTGGTTGCCCAGTCCATACCCAAACTAACGTCGTATGGCCTCGATGCTACCACCAAGAGGTTCCAACCGAAACTCTCACCTCAAGGGTCAGATCACACCATCGGCGTAAATGTGATTATTGAGTCTCCTCCCAAAGGTATATCCAGATGTGAGGGTCAAGTCAACTACGTAACCAGAAACTCTGGGTTTGGGACAAGATTCATGGATGGAAGGAATGTTTTGTATCAATGTTTGTTGATACGGAAGCTAGTATTAGACACAGACCGTACCTCGAATCATTCCTTGAGACTTGGGTCACACTTCTTGACCACATACGGAAACTCTCTTCCCCTGGCCTCCTACTCCCTGAGCCTGGCGGGGACGACAGAGGTGGGTGGTTGTAACATGTAGAAATGTACACCACCTCATGCTGATCTCTTAGCTCTACTTCCACGTCTGTTGTTCTACAGATTCATCTATACTTAACACTTTCTCTTTTTAAAACATTTCACATGCCCAAATCTCTGAGACTAGTTCCAGTTCTCAATTTTCCCACTGCTAACATTCTCTGGATGTATCCACTTAGGCAAAGAACATTCAACCACAAGGGTTCTCTCTAGCACCCTAGCATAATTAGGAATGCAATGAGGAAAAGCGCTGGCTCGGATGTCCTTTAAACACACCTCGCTTTTAGGTCCGTGCATCGAAGCACTGATCTTATCGTTTTTATCGAGTATCGGAACGATCAGTACGCCTCGATGAATACTCATCTACCGACATGTCATCCTGCCGAAGCTATATAAGCTCTAGAAAACTCTCAGCCACCTCCTCATTCCAGTCTTCAGCTGCCTGTGAGTCGAGCTCGCCTCGGAACCTGAGGGGTATCTTATGATGAAACACGTGTAAGGAACTAAGCCTACATGACTCATCTACCACTACCGCCGGTTGAAATAGCTGACCAACAGGTAGTGATATAGCTGGCACACTACCCGAAGGTACTATATTAGGCATCGGTCCCTGTTCCGAAGCCTTATCACTATGTGGACCATCCTCATGGTCACTCATTGGGAAACACTAGTTTCTAAGATCACCATCTAGTCTACTAGTTTATAAACTAGGTGTAGAACTCTAGAAATCACCTCCATCTAGTCAACTGCTTCCTGGGAATATGTCTCGCCTCGTATCCTCAATGGCCTCTATTGCTGGAACTCATGGAAGACACTCTGTCAGTGTGCACCGTCTGCTAGTACGGCTGGTGGCATCTTCTTCCTAATGGGTGGTGGTGCTGATGGTACACCACCCAAAGGTGCCAGCATAGTAAGAGGGCCTTGCACCAGAGCCCCGTCGCTCGGTGGGCCTTCACCATGTACTTTATCGGAACTCCAACTGATTGTCTGCATGGAGGCATCCTGAACATATGTGACACGGTCTAATGATTTAAACCTGGTGAGCTGACCTGGTTGATCTGACTTATAGAAACATTTGACAACACACACGCAATTAGTGTTTTCGTACATTGAGTCAGAAATCAGAAGTCAGGGTCCTGGTGTATGGATACGTCGGCCTCTACAACAACACTAGACTCCCTGAACTGAAAACCACACTCGATACCCTTAACCCTATTGCTTCACAGAAAGAAAATATAATATTTCTATGTTCTTTGATAGAACCGACTCCTCTGATACCAATTTTTCATGACCTTTCCATGAGGCTCGTGCCGTGTCTACCCCATGCTCGCCTTCCATAGGCTAGCGATTGGCGACTAGCCCCAAAGGTGAGACTCCCTATAAACTGGGAAGACATTTCCTTTATAAAACATAAACTCACACACAACCAGAGTACAAGATGCAGAAAACACGAATTATAATAGTAACAAGTGTGTGGAAAGTACAATGGGCCTGGAAATACAAGCCCAACGGAATGGTACAACTACAATTGAAAGAAAGTACAACTAAAAAGACAACAGCTGAAAGGTGAAGCAGCTCCTGGATCGTCCTCCGGGTTCTTACCTAAAGGGTAGGTACAGATGTCCTCCTCAGCACTCTTCATCTATTGATCTGCTCCGTGTGCCATCACGCCGTGTGTCCACCTCCGGGTACCATCCATTCCTCATACACTCTTCCTCGGTAAGTACTTTCCATCGTCTGAATCCAACACAACGAGGTACCAGCATATCCCGTGTAGGGATGAGTATAACGATACATAGTAGGGACCCCTAGACCCTCAAGGTCTCACTAAATACAACAAGGATAAACCACAAAAAAGATCTCAACAGATATCCTTTACATAGTTATATTCCCATACATATAACTTTGTTATCAAGTAACCCATCTAAATCATGAGGAAAACACAAAGGTCATTGACTTATCTCAAACCAGGATTTTTATTCACGATGTCGAACCACAACTGCTGGAGAACTCCTCCTCTGTCGAGTATTGTGGGCCTGCCGCTACAACCAAGTGCTTCCCACTAACCATGGACTGCTAAAGTACTCCACTTGTCGAGTACTGTGGGCTTACTGCTACAACCAAGCACTTCCCACAATGGGTCTCCCGCTACAACCAAGCACACCCCGACATAGCCTAAAGAGGTACTCCTTCTGTCGAGTACCGCGGGTCTGCCACTATAGCCAAGCACTCCTCTGCCATGGGTCAGCTTCTACAACCATGTTCACCCCACTAGGCCATACTAACCACTCTGGGTCGATTGATCAGCAATCGTGAAGTCGCAGCCAGCTACCAGGTCTCTGTACTCCGTACGCTCATCTCCAGGAGGGTCCACCCCATGAGCTACTGGTCGATACTTCCAAGTATCATGTTACCTCACGTGGATGTATATAAAGGGACCAACTCATCATAGGGGTCTCTACACAACAGACGGCACGTCAATCAGACGCCCGGTCTGTGAGTTATTAGCATTTCTGTTCCAGGGGCCCGGTTGGATTCCGGGAACAATCCAACCCGGGCATGCTCAAACAACATCCCAATAAATTGTAGAGTATTCAAAAAGAACCTTCTCATCAATAGGAATCCAACATAGTTGAAAAAACGTCAATTGGGCGTTCGGTCCTTAAGTTATAAGTGTTTCCTCTCTGAGGGCCCAGTTGGTTTCAGGTTCGAACCAACCCGGCCATACCAAACCTTCGCTGAAACCTTGAGTGTAATATATCAAAACGACCGTCTCGATCCAAGGATTTCTACGAAATGGAAGATGCATCAATCAGAGGTGTGTAGCTCATTTTATTGATGTTTAACTGAAAATGGTCCCGAAAAGGGGGGTTAGGGCCAGGTCTGACCCAGCCCAACCCACCCTGGGTCGGTCCGAACCGGGTCGACCCAACCCAGGTCTGGGTCTGGCTCGGCCTGCAGATGGCCGCGGCTCGGCCAGCCTGGTTGAGCGGAGCGCGCGACCTCCCCAGCTAGTGTGACATTACGTCATGCCCCTCAATCTCCGGAATGGCTTTGCCAATCCTGTCATCCTCCGCAGTCGCAGCTCAGCCGCGGCGGACTGCTCCGGCAGCGGGCGGCCGCCGCCGCCTTCCACGGACCACCTGACGCGCTTCAGTGGTCCGTTTTGCCCACCGTCTACGCCATCGACTCTCCCGGGACCCTCTCTTCACCGTGACAGCTTCAAATCACCGTTACAGCCCCGTTTCATCGTCGCATGTCAATCAGGGGACATACAAACAACCAATGGAGGGTCGTTGGGCCATGTTTCTTCGTCCCGCGCCCTCCGCGTTAGGCATTATTTATTGGCCAAATATAAACATGGTTTCACGTAGAAATAATTACAAATTTATTCAAATAAAATCGAATCAATCCACCCTACAAACAAATTCTCATGATCGAGGGTATAATACACATTAATGAAATTATACTATATTCCCCTACCTCAATAATTGACGTCGCACATCGTCGAGCCATAGAAGAAAATCGTCATGGTAGATGGAGTCACGGAGAACGAATGTCGATTCCATGGACGTCGGGAGGCGTCTGAAGACGAAGTGGTGTCTCCTCTCTTGCCGCGGAGAAATGAAAAGAAGGCGCGTCGTTTTTCATTGTGTAATTAACGTTCTTCGTCGAAGGATGAAGCTCTCTTTTAGTCCAAAAGTTCCACCAATGATTTTCCAAGAAAATGAAATAAAATTTCTTCACAATGATATAATGTTGCCAAGTATTATAATTTAATTCAAACACCCAAAAATAATTAATTAAGTGTTTCAATTAATTAAGTTACCATCTGTTGGAAAAATTAAATAGAGAGAGAAGATGAAGAGGTGTCAATAATTAATGAAGGGGAGATTAATGGGGGGGTTAAAGGGGGTTTTAAGGGAGATGAAAAGTTGGTGCTTTTGTGAGCCCCTCATTCAAATATCCACACATGGGATGTTATTTGGGGGTGGGACCCACCATTAACTTCCCCATGTATTATTTAACCACCATGGTGAATAAAATTGATCTTAACAATTTTATTTATATTTTTAACTAATCCCAAAATTTTAACTTTCAAACCGCTTAAAATGCAACTGTGAAAAAGACCCACTTAAGCAGTTACTCACGCTGCAAGTTCATCGGTGCCCTCGAATATCAATTCTGAGCAATGGTTCAAAAGATAGAAAAACTTCTAAGTACGTTTACTGAACGTACCTGATCAAAATTTTGGAAACTGATTCCGGGTACACCGGGCCTCGGAATCAGGCGCGGTCAGAAGCCACATACTCATATAATTCGAAAGAATCAAGAAAAGAAATATCTTTAAAATTCTGTGTCTTTACAGTATGAACATGTAATATTTATATATAGTTGTGTATATATATATATATTTAATTTAGTTATATATTTAATTTACCTCTATGATCCATGTGTGTGAAGACACCTAATGTATAAACCTGGAATACTACTGTTAGACTCGACTTGGGCATAACTCAAACATCCATAACCATTCTAATGATCCTAAAATCACATGAAATAGGATACATGCCATGCATCCCTATAGAGTGATAGAGTTCATACAACAGCACTTGGGATGGCTAGTGAGCCACTATGGAAACAATCTAATCATGGAATGTGGTGCATAATCCCCATCACCCATATCATATCACTGGTGTGAGTTTCTAAACTCGAAAACTTATTTAAGGGAATATATTGACTCCTACTAAACAGAACCCTCACCATCACACACAACCTATGTATAAGTCATAATCATATTTATATTAAATAGACATGAGGCAATACCTCTCATGCCTTACATTTATCCATCTAATTGATGGAATCATATTATTTTTAATGCAAGCCATGATGAAATAATTATCATGTTTTCATTTAAATAATATATTATAATTAAGGGTTTCATAGTTATAAAAATTAATATATGTAGTGCTTATTAAATTAAACATAGAGGTGTGTTCATAACACCGTATTCATTTCACTTCACATAAACATTTTAATAAACACATGTCATTTTATTTAAATGGAGCCACCATTATGAGTGATATATATTATTCTTGACAATCCATTGAATTCCTTTAACATGGAATTACAATTTGAAAATATTGAGGGATCCCTAGGAACGATCTCATGGTCAATGGAGGAAATATCCTACATGGAAAATTTACCTTACAGGCTGGGCGAAGCCATTAAATTTATTAAAAGAGTTCTATGAAATTAGAAGTTATTTTGGATCAACAACACATGTTTATAAAAGCGGGATACTAAATTTATTTCACTAACATGGGTCAAGACCCAACCATGCCGCATAATTATCCATAACAATAACATAAAGGAAACACTAATGCAATGTAGCCATGAATATGATAAAACTCTAAATACCACATTGTATTTTCAGGGAAAGTGAAACACTATTCATGGGGTTTTATTATAAAATAATGAAATTACATTATCAATATCTCATTTTTAACATTTAATATTTTAAATCATAATTAATAAAAAAAAATTAACTAGTTATTAAAATTATATAACAAGCACTCAACAACAAAAAAACAATAAAAATCATCACATTGAACATGAAAAAAATCATACAGGATAAATTCTATTAGTAGCCTAAACCATTTTCTTAGAATGAATTTCAAAAAATTTAAACAATTAAATATCTAGGTAAATTAATCTTTGTACATCGATGGGGTTTCCACCAAATGTGCAACCATTCTCTAAATTGTGAAATTGTGGTTAACATGCGTGTATCAATGTTCATGGGTCAATTTACTAAGAACGAACAAATCAAAAAGGGACAATCGAAAAAAAACTTTGTATATAAAAATAAAAAATTAATATCATGAAGGAAATTTGAGAAATGTTTCATAGATCACATATGATAGGCCAAGGATGTATCACTCTTCACTATCAGGATTATATTTGATCTGGTTTAGAAGATATCTATTTAATGGACATCCTCCCTAAAAATGGTGAAAATGATCTTGTTCCAAAATATCATAGAATATTGAAAAAATAATTTAGAATAGGATATAGAGGACTCAATAGCTTACAAATACATATTCAATGAGACCAATGGATAATGATTTGGAGTCTTTATAATGAAACAACATCAAAGAAGAACTTTTCATATAAGATAGAATAAGGGTACTGAGATAAGGATCTCTTACGAGATGATGAAGAAAGGAAAACTGGAGAAAAGGTATAGACCACATTCATGGAATGTTTGTAATTCCCCCCCCCCCAAACTTGGGTATCATAGTCTGGCCTCATGGTTTGGATGCATGATTTGGAAAAACCATGTGCCAACTATACACTTCCCAATCCATAAGAAAACACATCACAAGGTTTGACTCGCATGGATAGCCTAATCGTGTGAAATCCATTTGATGAATTGTTATTAGGTACATCCTAATTTGATCTATCCATGTGGGTTAGGTAGCTAGTTTGGAAAAACCATGCATGACCTTTGCAGGGAATATCTACCCCCGCATTCATCCTCATAGTTTTCTACAGGGGTCCACACATTTTCAGAAAAATCGTGCACCCTATACATATCCACCAATCCTAGAATTTTAGGACTAGTGGTCCTGAAATTCATTTGGACCTCCCAGGGACCTCTCATTCCTTCACCGTTGTTAAGAAAACACATATAAGTTTTCCAACTCACTAAATTATGTTCCAAATCTCAATTTTAAAAACAACCCATCCAGTAAACCCCAATGTTCAAACGTCACTAGAATTTTTCGTTGACTCAAAAAATATAAAGTTAGACCCGAGGTTATATATAATGATATCAAATGATTTATTTCTATATTGAGATTTTTAACATAATTTCGTGAGCTGGAAAACTTATATGTGTTTTTTGGACAACTATGTGATTTTTAGGTAAGATTTTGTCCTAATTCTCTTAAAATCTATACCTAAATGTTCCTAGAGTATGTTTGTGATCAAAGATTTATTTTTTATTTTTTATTTTTTAGATAAAAAAAGTGGCTATAAATTATCATCATCATATACAAGAATGTAATGTTATGGTTTTCAACAAAGGTTCCTAGATTGAAATTTCTATGTGGTTATAGTTATCCAAAGTTGTTTTTCATAAAATTAGAGATTTTTATGTTTTCATAGGATGATATATTAAGAGTTATGGATACCACTATAGGAATACAAGTTTAAATTTGATTGTATTTTAAATGACTTAAGCCACATCATTTGAGGTTTTTATGTAGTATATTTTTTATTTCTCAATTGTGTTCTTGGATACTTTTTTAGGTTGTGATATTTTTAACCCTTATGCTCAACATTAATTTTTATGGAGGATTTATTATTCAAGACTAATGAATAAAATAGGGAAACCCATATCTTGGGTGACATCCCATCACATCGAGGTAGGTATTGGGGCAGGAACCCATGAATGAATGACGTTAAGGATTTTGCGCATTACCACTCACCTATATGATGTCCTAGTTAACAAGTCATTTTTATTTATGTAATAATTATATTTATTATAGAAAAATGTGGGATTTTATTTGATGAATAATAGTTGATTTATCTTGGATGAATATATGATAAAATCAGAATAATATTTTGGTTCAAACTTATCTGGGAAAATTTTGATGACTTTTAAGGAAAATTACATATATTATAGTTTAGTTTCACCATTGGGTATTACTATTGAATATTAATTTATCATATGAAGGTTTTCTCATTTCGGAAATTTTCTTACAATGTGAAAACGCTTTTGGTTTTTGTTAATGTATAATGAAATTTTGAATAGATTGAATTTCCCTTTTTCGGTTTTTTCATCTTTAAAATGATGATTTTAATGCTTTAGGAACTAAATATTCATCTTGAATACAGATTTTTGAAGGAAAAATATGATATTTTTGTAGAAATTGACTAAACCATGATATTATACTCATCATGTAATTATATTACCTATTTTCACACTTCATTTATATGGTAAAGGAATTATTTAACATTTTGAATAGGATATCAAAACAAAATATTATCATATTTCTATCTTTTATAATGATATAAATTACTATTTACATACCTATTTTCTTGTAATTTTTATTATTGACATACTCTTTAATTTTTTTTATGTCACTCTATATTAGTCCAGGAGAGTTATCTTTCCCTTCCAAATCAATATTTTAATTTCACACCAATGTTCTCCCGTTGAGGAATCCCTGTTATGTGCAACATCCAATGACATTTTTGTTGCTAAGTATCCCTTTGTAAGAGTTTTTTTTTATATTTCAATATTGTACGATGTGGGTTTCAATAAATTAATTATATAAATTATAATCGTTTGATAAAATAGTTGAATTTAGAGGGAGGAATTAATTTTAAGGGTGGTAGGATGTAACATCTTGAGATTTTATGAAACATATTAATTCAAATTAACATAAATAATTTAATAGACTGCATCATAAAAAATACATATTTTATATTTCATCAAATTAAATAACAATTTTATCTTCATTTTCACACAATGTAAAGTCCCTTTGATGGATTATGTTATATGCAAGGTCGTGTATTTCTAGGAAAATTATATTCTTTTTATATTTTCAATTTAACATTGTATTTATCACCTCTCTATTAGAATGGTGGTAATGAATATGATTCACTAAAATATAAAATCATTGTTTGCATGATTTTTATAAAATGAATTAATAGATTACAGATTAATTAGAAAAACAAAAATAAATACCAATCAAATATAATTGATTTGTTTTCTTGAAAAAACTATTTTTTTTACCAAAATTGTGTTTATCTAAATAAATTAAATAAATCCCTATTAATAAACTATATTAATGAAAATAATATAGTATATATATAATAATTTTTTTAAAATTCAACAAATATTTTTTACAGGCTTAAGATAATAATAAATCCCATTTTAATCTAAAATGATATATACTTTTAAGAGGTAGTTTTACGACCTTTTAATGGAAGAATTGTTTTCAAACTAAATGTTGAAAAATTTAAAATTTTCATTTGAAAAAATACAATTTATTTTAGAAATCATAATATAAACATTTATTTTGGGTTAATGTTTGGTATTTGTTTGATAACATTCCCATTTTGATGAATTGTAAATTACACCGAATATTAAATCAAAAATATTTTGTTGTCTAAATAATTTATAGTGATAAATTAAAATATTAATAGGTTTTAAATTTTTAAAAGATAATGTTAAAATATTTTAACCTAATTTATGTAATTTTAAACAATTTCACAGTGGAATTTGATTTAAAAACCTTTCATTATTTTAAACAATTCACTTGAAAGACTCGCAATCTCATCCAATCTACTCAATTTATTTTAAGTACATTTTTTTCTCTTTTGTGATTAGATTTTAAGAAAATGTATTCCATATTTTGGATTATAATAATTAATAATTTCTATTTGTAAAACCTTTTTTGATAAAATATAATTAATGAAATTAATAAAAATTAATTACAATGATTAAGGTAAAATTGTGTCTAATTAATGATTCAACATATAATATAAGTTCTAAACATAGACCAAAATTTCAATAAATATTATTTTTTTGTGGATATATATAGAATTAAACCTCAAATTATATTTCTATGTCTATTTATAAATTTTTGGGTTCATGTAAAACATGTGGGGTCACTAACATTTATCAAAGAATACCCAATGTGTCCTTCTCCACACTTATAAAAAGCCTCATCTCCTCCTCCTCCCATATCACCTCTCAAGAAATTTGTATCCTAAAAACACATCCAAAATGAGCTCCAAAATTCACTCCTTTAATCCTATAATCCTAACATTTGGATAAAATAGATCTAAAGGAGTCATGGTGCAAACCAAAAGAAGTTACGTGAAAAAGAGGTAACTTTATTCAATGACCACTTTTTTCTTCATTTCATTCTCAAAATTACGCATTAATTATTATTATATTATAATATAATAACCTTATTATCATAAATATAATAAAATTTAGTTATTTTATGGTGTGTACCTACATCTATAGATACATATATAAAATGGGTAATGAAATCAGTGTTTGTGTGTATGGAAAAGTACCGCCTCACAAAGCAATGTCGTTCATTTTACTTTTACAACCTCCAATGGTTTGGATTTATAAGTTTCATACACATTTTAATTGATATATATTTATTATAATATATTTTAACCTTTATAATTATTATATAATTCATTCATTCATACTTTAAATTTTGTGGTAATATGATAATATTGGTGGATGTGTGGACTACCACCACTCAAGGCATTGAGATTCGTTTACGCTTTACCTAAAATGTGTTAAGGATAGATTTAGTTAAAATATATTTTATAAATGAAATAATTATGATATTAAATATGTAATTATCTTCCAGTACATATAACTTATAATTTTCTTTCTGTCATTTCACAGAATGAAAAAGTGATAACTTTGTTCAGGGACGTGTAGACTACCACCACCTCTAATTGATTTGATCTTTCCATTTTCTTCAACATATAACAATAAATATATAAAAAAGAATATATAAATAAAATTTGGAATTTGCCATTTATTTTCTAATCAGGAAATATAAAAATTACTTATCTTCTTTCTATAATGATCATTAAAAATGAGAACATTACTCATGCTTACGTGTGGTCGACCGAGTTCATGATTGTAACGTTGGTTAACCATTCCAAACTATATTCACTATTTGATTTGAAAAGTATAATTTATTTAAAAATATGATAATTATTTAATTTTTTTTGTTCATTAAATGTTTATATAATGTTTATTTTGATGATTTTTGACATAAAAATGTCATTTCTGATACATAAACTGAATATAGTCAAAACACATGACATGCACTGATTTTGTTTATGTAGATATATTAAAAATGGTAATAAGTGTACTAAAATTAATGATAAACATAAAAAATGTTCTTAATAAATTAAATAATTTACATATGTTTACTATTCATGAATTTTGGGGAAAATCATGATGAATCGAACTCAAGCATAGGGGTTTCGTCTAAATTTACATTCCATTGAGACATATTTGATATTAGGAACCAAATTACTTTAATATGATCTATCTAAAACACAATTACTATTTATATCACGAGTTTCATTAATTTCATGATATTAAATGATTCAATTGATGTTATTTATTCACAAATATCATGATTAAAAAGTTATTGTTATTGTAATAGATTTCATAACTCTATTTTCATTAATTGGGTTAAAATACTATTTAATTAGTTATATTATGTGAAGAAAATTTGAAAAATGACCTATAATGATATTATTTTAAATTTAAAAAATTATTTTTGGAATTTTAAATTTTCATGAAAAAGTATTTAATTTATTCATTATAACTCCAATTATAAAATCATTGTAATATATTTTAATCTGACATATTTCAGATATGAGATTAATGTGATATTGACCACATACTTATTTGGTTTGGAATATATAAATCCCTTCTTTATATATTATATAATTAATTATTTTATCTTCATGGTATCTAAATGTTTTATTATATGAATATTATTTTTTGGTTTCCAATTAAAATGCTACCATAGTTATAAGTGGATTTCTAGTCTCAATTTTATCTGTGCGAGACAAAGTCCATATTAACAACTTTTTTTCGTGTATATAATAAAAGAGAATGATTTTATAATTATTATACTTGTATTTAAATGGATTTATATATCCTTTTTATGATCTCTCATTCATGGGGTTTATGATTTCAATGTTACCAAAGAGGTAATGAGATCTTATCACAACATTCCTTATTTGATTCATTTCTTATGTTATACACATATCTACATTTATGGGGTGTATATATTTCTCCTTTTACATTATATATCATAAATATCCCTATTAAAATCATATTATATGTTCATTTAATTTTAATGTTTCATGGTTCTTATAAGTCAATTGTTTCAAGGTGGTATGAGACACTTTGGAATGTTTAAATAGTATTTTACTCATAAATATTTTAATAATATTTTAAATGAGTTACCAATAATCCATGTAAAAATAATTTTACATATCCTCCCATAGTGATATTTTTGTATTGATGTCATTCTCATTATTTGTTTGGATGTATTATGATTATTTAAAAGATATTGTTTTAAAACCCATTTCTTTTCCATAGGCTGATTATGTTCAAAAGATATTGTTATAAAACCTATTTTATTAAGTGGGATAATCATGTCTCAAGGATACAGTTATTGAACCCATTTCATTTCTATGTGTTAACCCTGTTAGAATTATATTTCGATAGAACCCATTTCTTTTCCATGAGTTAATCATGTTTCAAATATATTTTTATCTAACGCATTTCCTTCCATGGGTTATTCCTGATCTAAAGAGATTATTATGAAACCTATATACATTATACGGGTTAATCATGTTCTAGTGATATTTTTTTGAAATCCATTTATTTTCCATGGGATAATCATGTATCAATGATATTTTTATTGAACCTATTTTATTTCCATGTGTTAATCATGTTGTAATTATATTATTGTGGATCTAGTTTCATTTCCATGTCAAAATCTAGTTTCAAAGATATTATTATTTAATATATTTTCATAAACGGTTTAATCATGTTCTAAAAATATTCTCATGGATCCCATTTCATTCCCATAGGTTAATCTTTTTTCAAAGAGATTTTTCAGAACTCATTCCATTTTCAATTGGTTAATTATGTTATGAAATGGATAATGGTTGTTACTATGAATAAAGATGTAATGGAATATTTAATTTGTTATGTTACATGGTTATTTGACATATAAATATGGGATAAAATAATGATGGGTGGATCAGTATAAACCAACGATGGGTGGGTCTATGATATTCCTTTAATTCATTGGGTATGGAAGCTAGTTGTGTGGATATTCCTTTTGTAAAAATGACTTATATAGATTTCAACCACATGGTAATTATATTAATAATAATGCTGGTATAATAATTTTCAAGGATACTATTATGTTTTTTATATTCTTACTAAGGGTTTGTAATGTTATTAATAATTTATACTCATACCACTTGGATTATTATTACTTATTTTGATGAGTTTTGATATTTCCATTTTTTTCATATTTTATGATCCTGGTATTGTGGGGTATGAGTTTTTTATGGCTTCATCATGAAAATTTATTATTTTATAATACCCTAATGAACTCTTATACTCATTGATGATATTAAATTTTAAAAGGCATACATTTTCCAATAAAGATAATTTGATATCACAATTCTACTATGTCATTTTCCCTTGGTAAAAAAGAATGATGTCGAATGATTTCATTCTATAATTATTTTCACAATTATGATGTAGATAAACTATTGGGAAATAAGAAAAACTGGGTTATGTAGGATGAATTATCTTTTGACAACTTATGATTTGTTTGTGTATGATTTTTCTTAACTCTCTAAAACATTAAATCTAAAGGGTCCTCTAGTATGTATGTGTTCGAAGTTTACCTATTCATGTTTTCAAGCTTAGATGAAAAATATGGATCATAGTTTTCATATCAAAACTGATAATTTAATGTTCTTTATTTTAGCACAGGATCCAGGAGGGTGGGTTTTCAGCTGTTCTATTGAGATTCTTAGAAAAATAAAGAAAACATGCTTAAGATCAAATTATCTATATGGGTTAAGTATAGAGGTAGATATTATGAATAAATAAGTGTAATCAACATGTAATTTTATATAAATTAACACACATTCCATTAAATAAATAAATTGACTATCACGAATATATAATAAATAATCAACCTAGAAAAGTAGATAACTGAAAAGATATGCCATTTAATCAATAATATAACTATTATGAATAGATAAGGAATAATAAACATTGAATGGTAACTATATGAAAACAAATTCCATATAATATGTAATTTTACTAATACTAATAGATATGTGATTATCCATACGAAAAATTAAATAACTGAAAACACATGTAATTTAATCGATAAACTAAGAAAGAAAATTAATCCATATATAATATAATTGAGAAAATATCATGGTTAATAACAAATTCAATCTGAATTTACGAAAGTCATAATTATTTGATGGCATGATGTCTGGAATTATGATACATTTACTTTAAAGACCATTCAAGAGATTGTGTAAAACTAATTAGTAGGTATACACCAAAAACACATTTAACTAAAGCAAGACAACTAATTCAACCCAGAGACTACAAATACAAAGAGGGGATATTTATAACTAAACCTCACTTAAAATTTAATTTCCAAAATATACATCTTATTTGAAATTATCGATTTAATTCATGAATTATTATGTGTTATCATCATATATCTGTATCGTGTAAAGGAAGAAGATTTCTAAATATTTCCTTAGTTAATTAAATAGAATTAAACTTAAAAATCACTTATAAAAACAGAGTCTGGATTAGTAAATAATAATTTAAATCATAAAATAAGCTAGATATTAAATTTTAATGTAGTCTCCAATGATAAATATGCACAGGAAAGTGATTGTATCATGGAAAAAAATATGACCCAAATTAAATGTGATATTGTATAACAATTTTTTACCTATTTGGTAACGTTTAAATTATAACCCCTAGACTAATAAAAGTGAAACAAAAAGTTAATAATAATTAATAAATATTATTTAATTTTTAATAAATAAAATTTGATGTATATAAACCCCATAAATGTTAACAGTTTCATATTAACAAATATGTTTGAATAAAATGAAAATTTAAATTAAATCCATTAAAATGATCTTAAAATTTAGATGATAATTAATGAATGGTCTAATAATGTATATTAAATGTTAGTCCATATAAAACATTTACAAAAAATAGAGGATAATAAAAATCCATTTTCACATAATTGTGTAGTATCAATGATAATGAGGATGTAATATATCCCAATGAAAATAATGGTTTATGAAGTTATTTATCTCATTGAATGTTTCAAGTAAACTTACCTTAGATGCAATTATTAACATTAAAAAATAAAATAAAATGTTTAAAAATGTTTTAATTACAATACATGAAATATATATAATATTTACACCCTATAAAAAATGTTAGGTGCATAGAATAAGAATTTTACTTAATTAATAGAAATTGGGAGGAAGTACATTACCTCATGCTTCCTTTTCGATAAATTCCCCTTAACATCTTATGTAGTTTTTTACAATAATAACATATAATAGAACCACATTCCTATTTATAATACTATGTATTATCCTTTTATAATATTTTATCACCCATTTGTTAATGAAATTTTTGTATATTCATTATTTCAGGTTTTAATTGCCTTGTTTCCTCAATCATTATTTCTCATGAATGTTCTTATTATTATGTCTAGAATAATAATACATAATGTCAAGAATTAAATTATTGTTATAAATATTATATTTACTAATTTCAAATTTTTTAGAATCATTTTCTATGTTTCTACATGAAAATTGAATCACATCGCTTTATGGAGATGGTATGTCATACGTATGTAAGATAGAAAATATCATTCCATTAATAAGTTAAAGGGTAAATAATTTGGTGATAAAATAATTTTAAAAAATAAATAAAAATTCATACACATCACATATGTTTTTTATATTATTCATGAAAACATTACATATATATTTTATGGGAAAATGAATCACATCCCTTTACGAGTCGACTGTCCATAGTAAACAAGAGTAAAATAATTGTATTTTGGAAAAAATTAAATTAAAAATGTATGAGTGATATTAAAATTAAATATGAATAATAATATAATAAATTTCATAGAAATTAGATAAATCCATTATTTTACCCATCCCTGAAAAGTGGTGATGGATAAAAAAATTACATTGATTCATGGGGAGGTAGTATGTCATACACAGAGTCGACAATATCTTTTCCAATTTTATGGAATTGTATAAGGGTATAGGTAAGAAAAATAAAATAAAATAATAACATATCATTATATATATGATATGGATTATAATATATAGTAATGGATTAATTTTATATTATGTTGTTTGAAGAATAAAAAAAACTCTCGTTTAAGAAGCAAACCTCTTCCTCAGACAACATATTTTTCATTGCACAAAAATAAATACAAGGATGAATTTATTAAAATAATGTTATATAGGATTTTTTATGAGATTAATTTATTTTTTAGTGATTTTTTAATTAAAATTTCATTTTATGTGTGAAAAGTGGTGGAGAGTGGGGTGGCCTTTAATTAGTCTGGCGGAGGGCACAACAAGAATGTTTGAAAAGAATCAGTTCCACCCACATTTTAGTCCTCCCCTATTCCTAGAAAATGGGTCATTATAAAATATTAACGTTAATAAGGCATAAATATGGTCATTAAATGGGTTTTGGAAAAAATCTATTTCATTTTTACCCTTATTTTCATAGTTTAATCCCTTGTAAACCTATTTTAACCATAACTGTGGTAATTATTTTTATGTATTTACTTTTAATAATGGAAAGAAATTATTTTGAACATAATATAAATATAACTTATTATAATTAAAAATATAAAATGCATTTTTCCAAATTCCATTCATATATATTGATGAATCAGATCTAAAATTATTCCTACATAAGAGACAAATAAGAATGTCTCCGAATAGATAATTATAATAATAATAGAAGATTTTAATATCAAAAATTAATAATAATTTTGATAAAATGGTATAAATTAGTCATATTGTAATATAAGTAAACTAGTATCAATAAAAAACATGATTTAAAAAATAATTTAATCATGAAAATTATTTAAATGAATAGTAAGTTTTCTATTTATAAAAGGTTTTTTACTATTTATCAAATAATGACTATTTTCATAAAAATACCAATCATTATCCCTAAAATAATTTTTATATTCTGATTTAAATATTTAATATTATTTATTAAAATACATTTTCCCAATTTGGTGAAAATTAATTTTAAAATCATTTCTCAAAATGTGACGAAACTCTTTTATTGGAAAAATATAGTTATTTTAGAAAACATTTATTTCTCTATATAATGAATCTTATTTTATTTATAATATAAAAGAGATATTTTATGTTATTATATCCATGGTTATTCCATATAATTTTAACAATTTATATAGTACTATTTTTATCCTCCAATTCAAGGTCATGGTTATAACAGTATTTTATTTCCCTTCTCCTTTAGACTTGGGATAGCCTGGGTTGAATGATATGAAATAGATAATGTTTAATGGAAAATATTTCATGTATTTTTATAATATCTATTTTTTTTATAAAATATTCTATATAATACAATGTTTTTGTTTTATAATTTCTAGGTGTTTCATACTACCTTAGTTAAAAAAAATCTTTCAATTTGATCCTGCATGTACAAATCAAGGGTTTGATATTTAATGATTCCATTATATAAACCAACTAAAAAACCAGATAAGAAGACATCCTCTTAATAAGATAAAAATGGAAATAAAAATTTCTAATATTAGAACACAAAACTAAGATTTAATAAGGAGACCATAGTTGGAAATTGAAGATAATGAAATGGATGAATATATTAAATAGTTATAAAGGGTGATAGAGGTAATTTATCATTAGAAATATAATTATTAATGGCATGTTATGGATCTCGGAATCATAAATTTTTTATCATATGGAATACCATTTTATTTGTTATATATAACAATAACAAGATACAATTTCATTAATATGCATTTCATAATGTTGCATAATTATTTTACTCCCTAACTGTCTAAGGAAATATACTTACGGGATACATTTATATTTTATAAAAAAAAATTCTTACATTTTTTCCTTAATAAATTTCCTAATAATCAAATACTAAAATACATGAATATGAATATGAATATATGATTCATTAATCATTACAATTTACTTTTATCAGATCGTAATATCCATTAAAGAGTGAAAATTCATTCCACCTTCCACGAATTATTTTCCAAAATACATATGTTTAGCACATGGAAAAAAATATAATATATAAATACCTATACATGAAAATAAACACAGTTATTTTAACATTAATATTTATCCCACAAGTTATAAATAGTAACATACAAACTATAACATAATGATGATCGATGATAGGTGAAATACCCTTATCACCCTTGAGTTTTGGTTTCAAGGCCTATGAATATTCCACATGCAATAGGTTATCATCTGACATATTAGTTATCCATTTCGTAAAACTATATTAATAGTATTATAATTATTTTACCATACTTTAATAACCAATAATTACATCATATTTAAAATATGATAAACCCTAAATGTTAATAGTACATATAATTGTATGCCAAAAAATTATAAGGATTTATTCAACAAATATATGTTTCAAGAAAACATAAACTAAACCAATGGGTTATATTTCTATAAATGATTCTAGGAATATACTTAATCATATCTTAATACCATTAAATAACAATTAAAATGGGGTTTTAAGAAATTGAACAAGTCATTAATAAAAATATTGTAAACCTATGATGGTATATATAACAATTATGTTAATTAAGATATATATGCTTCTAAAATTAACACAATCTATATATCTTTTATTATTTTTATAAAAAATATACTATCAGTAAAAATAATTCAATAATATAATTATGTAATCCCAATATATAATTCAGAAATTTATTTCAACATACATTTATATGTGGTTGAGTAGTTGGTATTTTAAAGCAGTAATTGCTTTTGATATTTACTTGGTTCCCCAAATTTATTTAAATGAACTATAAATGGATCCCTTGGTTGATAGTTATTTTTTTTTACCATACTCATAAAATTTCTTCATATATTCATATATTTATTCCCTTATTTTAAAAAAATTAATAAATTTCCCTACTCCATTAAGAAACATTCTTGGGGATCTCATTCTACATTTCTTACATGATGGTTAACCATCCATGTTTCCTCTATGGTCTCCATCACTCAATTTCTTAGGGAACTCCATTCATCTTTTCATTGGTGAGTCTGAAATTTTGTAAAGGTGTATTTTTTTCATATTTTGTGTTAAATGATTGGGAATAACAAAAATATTTTTTCCTCCAATATTCATCCCATTTGTTCACTCATTGTCACCAAATTTTCTTTCATACTTAATGTTAACATAATTTCTTCAGGTTCATGCCATTGAGTAAACCAAAAGATAATTGTGTGACCAAAAATAAATGTTATAGGAAAATTTTATATTCATATATATTATTTATAAGTCATGAAAAATTATTTTCAATATACAATACCTTACTTTTAACATATTTCATTCATTCTCATCATCTATTTAAATTTTTAATAATTGTTGGTAATGGAAATATAAATAATTTAAAACATATCCCTAGATGGTGTCAAACCTGGTGCATATAAATCTCAATGCACCTTGTTTGAGATATTAACCTAATGTACATAAATTCTTTAACCATGTCCACTATTAGTATTCAAACAAGTAATTATTTTTATAAAAAAACTGAATAATATATACCTTAACATCAAGATTTTTTTCAATCATTATTGTTATATTATATCATATCGTTATGTTATATCATTTATTTCCACCACTATGATCCATATATACCATAAAAACCCTATTAAATTATCAAATCAAAATCCCTATAAATAATTTATATGTTTGTTTCTTCTAAAAATTCCATTATAGTAGTCCTTAAGAGTGTATCTACGGGATATATCCTGATAAATATGTAATCAAATTACTCGAACACATTCAATTTATATACTCTTAAAACTCCACCAAATAATTTTTATTCGTCATGAAATAAAAACATCAGTATCATACATGTAAATACATGTTTTTATGATAATGTTACCACCATTATCCACCAATATATCAAAAAATTATAAGTGAATATATCGATCGACTGTATGTGTGGCCCACCTCCTCCACATAAGGACACAACTAGCTTTTCATCACCATATTTATTAGAATGGTATTAAGGTATGTTTAAAAATAATAAATGAAAATTTTGAAATTATTATGTTATTGTAATTCAAATATCAAATCCACCATTGTACAATTAAATATATTTGAAAATGACAACATGTCTCGTGCATATGTGTGGACCATCACCTCCATGAAGCAATGCAATTAGTTTTTCATATCTACGTTAAATTGATTCGTATAAGGATATATTAAAGTAAATTATATATTTTTGTTTATATGATATTTTATTTATTATGTAATGGCGAATTATTATTAATGTTATTTCATTCAAGGAATTGAAAATTCAAAATAACATTTTTTCATATATGCATGTAACACCCCAGGTAAATAAAGAATATGATATTTTTATATTTATCCATATTTGTGAATAAAATATTAATATTACTTTAAATGGGATTCTATGCTCGATGGCGTACCCAATACGCAACAATGAGTTTCTTGGGAATCTTACATTGCACTCTAATAATAAAATAATATTATTTTAAATGGTATTTAATGCCTAGCCATTGTAATGGCGGGAATGAACAGAACTAACTACAAAATAATTATATATGTTTGTCAAATATTTTTACTCTTTACAATAAATTATAGATGATTAAAAATGCGAATGAATCCAATTTTAAGCGTAGACAGTCTAATATTCTTTAAAAGGTCGATTAACCGCCTTTTGATGGAGAACCTCTTTTAAATCCACTTTTTGACAATTTTATGTGTTATATTTGAAAAAATAAAATTCTTCTTTATAATCGGGACATCAAAATTTACTTTGTGTAAATATTTGGTATGTTTCCGAAAAAGTTCAATTTTTAATGAATAGTAAAAAATGTTGTATTTTAATTCAAAACCAATTTTTAATCTAATTTATTTACATGATTAGATTATATTTTTAATTGGTTTTAAAGTGTAAATAGAATATATTTTTACCATTTAATCCAATTGTGGTCATTGTAATTAATATCACTTTAAGATTGAAGATAAACGAGTGTCAATCTTTTGAAAGATATTGTTTCATAAAAACATGCTATTTGTTTTAACAGCGGGATTTAATTATAAAATTAATTAATGCAACTTATATGTTATGAATTTGGTAAAAGAGACATCATTTTTGAATTTGGAATATCAAATATAGCTTAGGGTGAATTTTTGGTATTTTTCTGAAAAACTTCAATTTTGATGAATAGTGAAACCACAAAGTGGTGGTTACAAAATTTGATTTTTCGTTTAAATGGTACTTTACCACTTCTGTAATTTGAATTTCAAAAATAAAATTTAAATTATTTTAATTGTTATGTAAAATGTGGTTCAATGGGATGAAAATAATTTTTGATGAAAAGTAACTTTTAATTTTTATTAATCGCGATTAAAGGTAATTAGTGTGATTTAAGGTAAAAATGATATTATAATAAAATGAAAATATCTTGACACTTGTCCTAACCCTATTGGTTGAGTTATGGCCGAACATTAAAACCCATGGGTCGATTTTTGGTACCCCATGGAGCCACTTGGGTATGATAATGACATTTATGCCTTTTATTTAAAGTTAAAGTAAAAATGACACAAACATGAGATGTTTTACTAAACCAATTTTTACATGGGGTAATACAAGTCAGATTTTTGACTATAAATATTCATTGGAAAGATAAAAAGATTTCCAACATAATAGTATTTTTTATAATTTTTATACATTAAATAAATTAAATTATTTATGACACCATGATGATGCAGTGATTGCTTTATTATTTAACGATTTAAATAAAATGGAAAGATAATGCAAAGTCTAGGACCTAAACATGTCAAAAACCTATTGTATGGGTTTATTTAGAACCATTATCACCTTATCCTTGAAACACATCAATGTGTGACTATTAAAATCCGAAAACAGTTTGAAAATAAAGTAACATTTTATACTTTTCCAAGAGTGCCCCTCCTCTCCTCTTATAAGAGGCCCCCACCTCTACCATCATACCCACACCTCTCAAGCCTTTGGTTGCTCCAAGATCTGATCATTTTGTCTCTAAACATCCATATACTCATCCTATAATCCTTATCTTAGGCCGGAAGCTCTTCAAGGAACCCTTTTGGTTCAATCTATAGGGAGTTACCCAATTTTAAGGTAACGTCTTCACTTGTGCTCTTTTGTTTTATTTTGCTTCTCCAACCCACTGAACTCTTTTTATTCTTTTATTTTGTAACAACTCCAGTATCTTAAATATACTAGGATGTTGTTATAATAGGTATTCGAGCTACACTTACACACACCTTCATCTAATGGTTAAAGAACATAGAGTTTCTGTGGATGGCGATTTTCTGCCTCATGAAACGATGATTTTTCAAAACTCATATAACACCTTCAAAGGTGGCCATTAAGATGTCACTATGTTTATATATGATATATAATATTTTTATGTTTTACTTAATCTTCTGTAATTTTCATTTTTGGCATACCTTTATGGATTCCATTATGGGTATACGCGATATCTTCATTTTAGGAAGTGCGGACTACCGCCCCCTCAATGTGATTTGATTCATTAATTCCCTATGTGGGATGTATAAAGGATTGATTTAAAGTTATTATATATGATGTTATACTGGATTTATAATATACCTTTATATAATTATTTTTTTCTTTCCATTAATGTATGAGATAGAAATGAAAGTAGCATTAATGCGTACGTACGGCTTACCGTCTCTATGAACGGTGAATTTCATTTCTTATCCTCAAATGTAATTTACTATTATAAGTACACATAATGGATATATATGATGTATGATACATCTAAAGGATGAATATTATTCTTGAATTAAAAATATACACATCTTTCATTTAGTTTTAATTCCATTAATATGACATAGAAATGAAAGGAGCGTTCATGCGTACGTACGGCTTACCGTCTCCATGAACGATGCATTTCATTTCTTACCTCTAAAAGATTATGTAATATTATAAATACATGTGTATGATGGATATATATGATATATATGATATCCAAATCAGGAATTTCATTCTGTATATAAGGAACCTTTGACCACACGAACAACATGTAATTGTAAGAAGTCCACTTTTGATTTAAGAACCAAATATCGACAAAACAAACATTTTTAATTTAAATGATTACATAATGTTTATAACATGTCAATAATTGATATAAAAGGAATAATGAACTTGAAAAGGTTTTTAAGCAAGTAGAAATTAACTCAAGTTTATTATTCAGGACGTTAATGAACGATCGAGTCAAGTCGGACCCGAGGTAAGGGATCATACTCCTCTGTTTCTTTTTAAGTACACTCTTTTATGTCATTCCTTTTAAAGCTCATATTTATTGTTTTTGGGATGTTATTTTATATTACTCTTACTGTAATTTTTATGTTCATATGATGAGAGACCCTATTCTCTCTCATCAATCCATTTTGGAAGTTTTGAGTGGCGCCGTTAGGCTGCCGAATTTCCGTAAGAGATCTAACCTCTCTCTTTAATTTTAAGTACTCTCCTTTATGTTACTCCATTTAAGCTCCTATGTGTTATGATGGGGGATGTTCTTTTATATTCATATTTCTGTACATTTTATTGTAATATTATGAGAGACCTTATTTGATCTCATCAATCCATTTTTGGATGTTTTAAGTGGCGCCGTTAGGCTGCCGAGTTTTCGTAAGGGATTTTTCATCTCACTTTTATTCCTGTGAGATTTATGGTACATTTTCCAAAATTTCCTTTGAGTGGTGTATGTAATGCCCATTATTTTACTCATTGTGTAATATAATTTAATTTATGAGTATTTACATCAATGTTGTATTGTCCTTCTTTCACGGGGTGTATGTTTTGAAAGATACCCATGTCGGTAAGGGAACCTTTCACCCTCCTCTTTTTAAAAGACTTTTTTTGTTATGTCTTTTAATTCACATAATATTATGTTGGGATATGCTCTTCTATATCCTTATTGTTTTAAATTTTATTTCCATATGATGATATACCCTTTTTATCTCTCATCAAATCATTTTCTGAATTTTGTAGTGATGCTATTAGGCTGTCAAATTTTTGCAAGGGAACTTCTTAACCCAAATTTGATTCTTTGAGATAAACTTATACTCCTTGAATATGTTATTCTATGAATATGTGTGAATAACATATGATTGTTTTACACTTAATATCCACTTATAATTGGTGTATTTGTTTGTCACACATAATTATGTAATTGATTTATCCTTAAACCAAGGATACCATCTTTGTAAGGGACTTCGTCTCAATCTCCTTTCATTGAGGCATATTTCGTTTTATACACAACTTTCTTTTATACGGTGTATAAAACCCTTTGACTTTTACTTTTATACAAAAGGAAAATTTTTCTACGAAGAGTTTTACTAAATGAAAAAAAAGAATGTTTCTTTTAACGTACGTGGTGACAACGAACTTTTCCACCGCCGCGAGTATTATTTGATCTTTGGCTTCCTCAACAGGCTGTAATGTTTTTAAAATAAAATAAATACCATATACTATTTTATGTATTTTGGTATTGAAAATGGTTTTGATAAAGGATTCTATTTTGTCAATATATTTAAATGATATATTTTGATTGAAATGTGGAAATGTTATCATTACTTTATATTGGTTTTATATGTTATCATTTTATAATGGTACTTGGACATTTTACGGGTGGTTACGTGATAAACCATATGACGGGTGGTTCCGTGAATACCAAGACGGGTGGTTACGTTATAACCTCCAATTCATTGGGTATGGAAGTCAGCCGTATGGCTATTCCATTAATTATGTATGGAAGTTGGCCGAATAGCTATTCCATTAAGTGATATGTGTGGAAGTCGACCTTATGGTTATTCCACTTAAGTATGTTTATGTCCCAAGTTACCTTTATATGTTATGTGATATTTATATGGGTTTAAATGTAATCTTTTGGTTATAGAAGGGTAATTAATGAACTTTTATTCAGTGAAGAGTTTTTACTACTTCGAAAAGGTGAAAAGTATTACTTTGATAAAGTATACATGGTTTACTTGTTGTTTTGAAAAACTAACAGGTTTCATTTATTGTGTATCCTATACTGAGATTTTTATGCTCATCCCAAGTTTTTGAAATGTTTTTCACAGGACTGGACATGGAATAGGGTCAAGGAGGAGATCAAGGGAAAGTCATGCAACCTAAAACATGGAACATGACATGTTTGTTTTTAAGAGTTTTTATTTTATGGAAACTTAGTTAAAGTTTCTACTTTGTGATCGTTTGAGATTTTAATAGTTATGTCCTAATTCTCTAAAACTCTAAACCTGAAAAGATCCTCAATGTGAATTATTCATTTAATTCAATATTAAGTAGGGTTTAAGGCCGTGGCCTTATAGTTGGTATCAAAGGTCGGTTTAGACAACTTTAGGGATTAGGAGTTTTTGTTAGACACATGATTTGTCCCTATATCTATTATTTCAGTTATATCCTTGTTTTATAATTTTTTTCAGGACAAGTAAAGTCAGTTACGAATGGAAGGAAAAGGATCTAAAATGACATTCCTAACTCTTCCTGATGACATGCTTGCAATAATTATTGCAAAGTCATGTTCGGATGATTGTGAAACTTTTTCTAGCATACAACTCACTTGAAGGTAGTTGTTTGAGATATCAAACACCTCCACTATACCTCGTTATCATCGTGGATCATGGGATGTTTTTAGACAAATACTATTTTCACAATATTCTCTTATTTTCAAGAAAGGTAAATATTATCAAGGTATTTTCAAATATTTTACCTTCTCACAAGAATTTAAAGAATATTATGATTTTAAAGATGGTGCTGATGAAGGAGACCCTTACACAACCTATTTTTATTTGATTTTAAAATATAGTCTCTCATCACATACTTCTGGTATTTTAAAAGGACCAATAATAGAATGTTTCTACTCAAATTATGTCCGACAATTTTATAGAAATCATGTTTTATCAGATGTTTTGGAATTTTATGTCACACATGATTATTTTCCAAAACTGTTTTTCTGTAAACACCGATATGACCCATGTTGTACACGGTGTATTTGGATGGAGGAAGCAAATGATTTTTAAGGATATCTAAATCATTGTTGTAATGCATGGGACTTTTACCTACATGAGGAAAATGACGATGAAACCAAGTGGACGCCATGATCAAGGTATGATGTTTTTCATTTTGGGAATCGTTTTATTTTATTTTATGGTGGTGAAATAACACTTCAAGAATTAAGATGTTGAGACCGTAATGAATTTAGATGAAAATGAGAGGTATACGGAAACTATTAAGGTTAAAACATGTTAGGGTTACTTTTGGAGTTTTATAAAAAGGACAACACACAGACCGTGTGACAACCCGTCGCGTCAGAAAAAGCTGCGGGAATCGAACCCACAACCAAAGTGCGAGTGGTATTTATCGCCTACCACTAGACTACGTGAATTCCCTGGTTAGTTTGAATGATTATTTTTTTAGTTAGATGATTTTATGAATTAAGAGTAAGTTGATTTTGGGTTATCTATGAGAATTTATTAACCTATCATGGAGGATATGTGATTAGGTTAATTATTTTTCAATACGAGACATTAGGAGCAACTGATGTTGTTTGGAGATAAATGTTATGATTTAACTTGGAAGACTATGTGACTAAATCCTTCAAATATTTGGGTTTCAATCTTAGTTTGTATTACTTTGAAGAATTTTATGGACAAATTGTTTATCGAATGGTCCTCGTTGTACTTGGGGTTTTGTTGGACAAATATTAGAGATTAAGAATATATTTTCTTTTTAAAATGGGTTGTCCTTTTCTAGATTATCCGATACTATACTAACCTATTTAGTTTTGGTTTTGGTTAAAGTCTACAGACATGGGAAATATATAGTTATCTTTTGTAGATTAGGTGAATCTCTATAAGTTGATTATAGTACTCTTAATGTGAACAAGTCTTCCTAAATACTCGTCTTTTGGAGAAAATATGAGTTTGATTAAGGAATCTAGTAAAAGTTGAAAGTATACATCACAAGTAAGTATGTTTCATTATGATTTAGTTAGTCACAAAAATAAATTCCTCAATGAAGAGTAACTTAAAACAAAAATGTTGTCTGTTAACTTTTCCTACTGGGGAATCCAATACCGTTTAACCCATCACAAGTTTGTGATTTTCTTGTGGTTAACTTTCTCCTAAACATGTTTTCTATCACTCTCCATCAGAACATGACCCTATGTTTTCTCCTCCATGTCCATGTTTTCCTACATGGAATCCTAGTATGGGTTATCTCGGGTGACCTCTATACTTATCTTTCTTTATTTTAAAGTAATTGTTTTACCGACTATTGTTCGGATGTGGGACGTTCAAGGATATTTCCAAGCCCAATTTTAAAAATTGCGAGGAAGCAATTCCCAAAAGGGGGGAAGGATGTAACACCCTAGGTAAATAAAGAATATGAAATTTTTATATTTTTCCATATTTTTGAATAAAATATTAATATTACTTTAAAGGGGATTCTATGCTCGATGGCGTATCCAATACGCAACAATGAGTTTCATGGGAATCTTATGTTGCACTCTAATAATAAAATAATATTATTTTAAATGGTAGTTAATGCCTAGCCGTTGTAATGGAGAGAATGAACAGAACTAACTACAAAATGATTATATATGTTTGTCAAATATTTTTACTCTTTACAATAAATGATAGAGGATTAAAAATGAGAATGAATCCAATTTTAAGCGTAGACAGTCTAATATTCTTTAAAAGGTCGATTAACTGCCTTTTGATGGAGAACCTCTTTTAAATCCACTTTTTTAAAATTTTATGTGTTATATTTGACACAATAAAATTCTTCTTTATAATCAGGACATCAAAATTTACTTTGTATAAATTTTTGGTAATTTTCCGAAAAAGTTCAATTTTTAATGAATAGTAAAAAATGTTGTATTTTAATTAAAAACCTATTTTTAATCTAATTTATTTATATTATTAGATTATCTTTTTAATTGGTTTTAAAGTGTAAATAGAATATATTTTTACCATTTAATACAATGGTGGTCATTTTAATTAATATCACATTAAGATTGAACATAAACGAGTGTCAATCTTTTGAAAGATATTGTTTAATAAAAACACGCTATTGATTTTAACAGCGGGATTTAATTATAAAATTATTTAATGCAAATTCTATGTTATGAATTTGGTAAAATAGACATCATTTTTGAATTGGGAATATCAAATATAGCTTAGGGTGAATTTTTGGTATTTTTCTGAAAAACATCAATTTTTTATGAATAGTGAAATCACAAAGTGGTGGTTACAAAATTTGATTTTTCGTTTAAATGGGACTTTACCACTTCTGTAATTTGAATTTAAAAAATCCAATTTAAATGATTTTAATTGTTATGTAAAATGTGGTTCAATGGGATGAAAATAATTTTTGATGAAAAGTAACTTTTAAGATTTATTAATCGCGATTAAAGGTAATTAGTGTGATTTAAGGTAAAAATAATATTATAATAAAATTAAAATATCTTGACACTTGTCCTAACCCTATTGGTTGAGTTATGGACGACCATTAAAACCCATGGGTCGATTTTTGGTACCCCATGTAGCCACTTGGGTATGATAATGACATTTATGCCTTTTATTTAAAGTTAATGTAAAAATGACACAAACATGAGATGTTTTACTATTCCAATTTTTACATGGGGTAATACAAGTCAGATTTTTGACTATAAATATTCAATGGAAGGATAAAAAGGCTTCCTACATAATAGTATTTTTTTATAATTTTTAGACATTAAATAAATTAAATTATTTATGACACCATAATGATGCAGCGATTACATTATTATTTAACAATTTAAATAAAATGGAAAGATAATGCAAAATATAGGACCTAAACATGTCAAAGACCTGTTGGATGGGTGTATATAGAACTCTTATCACCTTATCCTCGAAACATATCAATTTTTGACCATTAAAATCTGAAAAAAATTCGAAAATAACGTAACATTTTATACTTTTCCAAGAGTGCCCCTCCTCTCCTCTTATAAAAGGCCCCCACCTCTACCACCTTACCCACACCTCTCAAGACTTTGGTTCGGCAAAGCTCTGATAATTTTGTCTCTACACATCCCTATCCTCATCCTAGAAGCCTTAGCTTAGGCAGGAAGCTCTTCAAGAAAACCTTTTGGTTCAAACCAAAGGGAGTTACCCAATTTTAAGGTAACGTCTTCACTTGTGCTCTTTTGTTTTATTTTTCTTCTCCAACCCCCGGAACTCTTTTTATTCTTTTCTTTTGTAACAACTACAGTATCTTCAATATACTAGGATGTTTTTATAATAAGTATTAGAGCTACACTTACACACACCTTCATCTAATGGTTAAAGAACATACAGTTTCTGTGGATGGCGAATTTATGCCTCACGAAACGATGATTGTTCAACACTCATATAACACCTTCGAAGGTGGCCATTAAGATGTAACTATGTTTATATATGATATATAATATTTTTATGTTTTACTTAAGCTTCTTTATTTTTCATTTGTGGCATAACTTTATGGCTTCAATTATGGGTATACGCGATATCTTCATTTTAGGAAGTGCGGACTACCACCCCCTCAAAGTGATTTGATTCGTTAATGCCATATGTGGGATGTATAAAGTATGGATTTAAAGTTAATATATAAGATTTTATACTGGATTTATAATATACTTTTATATAATTATTGTTTTCTTTCCATTAAAGTATGAGATAGAAATGAAATTAGCGTTCATGCGTACGTACGGCTTACCGTCTCCATGAACGGTGCATTTCATTTCTTATCCTCAAAAGTAATGTAGTATTATAAGTACACATAATGGATATATATGATGTATGATACATATAAAGGATGAATATAATTCTGGAATTAAAAATATTCACATCTCTGATTTAGTTTTAATTCCATTAATATGACATAGAAATGAAAGTAGCGTTCATGCGTACGTTCGGCTTACCGTCTCCATGAATGGTGCATTTCATTTCTTAACTCTAAATTTTTATGTAATATTATAAATAAATTTATATGCTGGATATATATGATATATATGATATCAAAATCATGAATTTCATTCTGGATATAAGGAACCTTTTACCACACGAACAACAAGTAATTGTAAGAAGTCCAGTTTTGACTTAAGAACCAAATATCGATAAAACAACCATTATTAACTTAAATGATTACATATTTTTTATAACATGTCAATAATTTATATAAAAGGAATAATCAACTTGAAAATGTTCTTAAGAAAGTAGAAATTAACTCAAGTTTATTATTCAGGATGTTAATGAATGATCGAGTCAAGTCGGACCCGAGGTAAGGGATCCAACTCCTCTCTTTCTTTTTAAGTACACTCTTTTATGTCATTCCTTTTAATGATAATATTTCTTGTTATTGGGATGTTATTTTATATTACTCTTTCTTTAATTTTTAGGTTCATATGATGAGAGACCCTATTCTCTCTCATCAATCCATTTTGGAAGTTTTGAGTGGCGCCGTTAGGCTGCCGAATTTTCGTAAGAGATCTAACATCTCTCTTTCATTTTAAGTACTCTCCTTTATGTTACACTTTTTAAGCTCCTCTTTTTTATGATGGGGGATGTTATTTTATATTCCTCTTCCTGTAAATTTTATTTTAATATGATGAGAGACCCTATTTGATCTCATTAATCCATTTTTGGATGTTTTAAGTGGCGCCGTTAGGCTGCCGAGTTTTCGTAAGGGATTTTTCATCTCACTTTTATTCCCGTGAGATTTATGCTACATTTGCCACAATTTCCTTTGAGTGGTGTATGTACTGCACATTATTTTACTCATTGTGTAATATACATTCATTAATGGTTATTTACATCAATTTTGTATTTTCCTTCTTTCACGGGGTGTATGTTGCAAAAGATACCCATGTCGGTAAGGGAACCTTTCACCCTCCTCTTTTTAAAAGACTTCTTTTGTTATGTCTTTTAATTCACATACTATTATGTTGGGATATGTTCTTCTATATCATTATTGATTTAAATTTTATTTCCATGTGATGAGATACCCTTTTTATCTCTCATCAACTCATTTTCTGAATTTTGTAGTGACGCCATTAGGCTGTCAAATTTTTGCAAGGGATCTTCTTAACCCAAATTTGATTCTTTGGGATAAACTTATACTCATTGAATATGTCATTCTATGAATATGTGTGAATAACCTATGATTGCTTTACACATAATATCCACTTATATTTGGTGTATTATTTTGTCACAAATAATTATGTAATTGATTTATCCTTAAACCAAGGATACCGTCTTTGTAAGGGACTTTGTCTCAATCTCCTTTCATTGAGGCATATTTCGTTTTATACACAACTTTCTTTTAAACGGTGTATAAACCCCTTTGACTTTTACTTTTATACAAAAGGAATATTTTTCTATGAAGCGTTTTACTAAATGACAAAAATAATGTTTCTTTTACCGTACGCGGTGAAAACGAACTTTTCCGCCGCCGCGAGTATTATTTGATCTTTGGCTTGCTCAACAATCCGTAATGTTTTTAAAATAAAATAAATACCATATACTCATTTATGTATTTTGGTATTGAAAATGGTTTTGATAATGGATTATATTTTGTCAATATATTTAAATGATATATTGTGATTGAAATGTAGAAATGTTATCATTCCTTTATATTGGTTTTATATGTTATCATTTTATTATGGTACTTGGACATTTTACGGGTGGTTATGTGATAAACCATATGACGGGTGGTGCCGTGAATACCAGGACGGGTGGTTACGTTATAACCTCCAATGCATTGGGTATGGAAGTCAGCCGTATGGCTATTCCATTAAGTATGTATGGAAGTTGGCCGAATGGCTATTCCATTAAGTGATATGTGTGGAAGTCTACCTTATGGTTATTCCACTTAAGTATGTTTAAGTCCCAAGTTACCTTTATATGTTATTTGATATTTATATGGGTTTTATGGTAATCTTTTGGTTACAGAAGGGTAAGTAATGAACATTTATTCAGTGAAGAGTTTTTACTACTTCGAAAAGGTGAAAATTATTACTTTGATAAAGTATACATAGTTTACTTGTTTTTTTGATAAACTAACAGTTTTAATTCATTGTGTATCCCTTACGTAGCTTTTTATGCTCATCCCATGTTTTTGAAATGTTTTTCACAGGACTTAACATTGAATAGGGTCAAGGATGGGATCAAGGGAAAGTCATGAAACCTAAAACATGGAACTTGACATGTTTCTTTTTAAGAGTTTTTATTTTATGGAAACTTAGTAAAAGTTTCTACTTTGTGATCATTTGAGATGTAATAGTTATGTCCTAATTCTCTAAATCTCTAAACCTGAAAAGATCCTCAATGTGAATTAATCATTTAATCCAATATTAAGTAAGGTTTAAGGCTGGGGCCTTATAATGCATCCATCAAAATCAATGAACAATGTAATTAATTTTTCTATCACTAAAAAGAATGGATCTCTACAAATTATTATATAATCAATATATATGATAATTATATCCAAAAGAACATTATATTAATTATTTAAACATGAAAAATTAGTAAGTATCGCTACTATTGTAGAAATCATCTCATGAAAAATGAAAAATTTAACAATACAAAATGTTGATTTAAAATAGGAATTTATTATAAATTAATTTTGAAATGTTGTGGGGGGGGGGTAAAAATTTAGAATATAAGTATGTAAATGATCCTGTTATGGAATTAAAATATTAAAATATATTTTATACGAGTTGATATTACCTTCAATTAAATATTAACTTGAGGATAGGTATTTATGTCACAATCTCATTATTTATCATGATTGTTTATGATAATGATTATGATGAGGAAATTTCATGATGAATATCTCAATAAGATCAAAAATATTCTTATTATTTTTTATTTCTTTATAATAATTTTTTAAATCAATTTTTAACACATTATGTACCTCTATGACTCAATGTTCATTTTAAACTAAAATGATCGTTATTACTCTCTTTGAGTGAAAATATATTTTACTCTATATCGATGTTTTAAAAAAAAAGGTTGAAACTATTTATTTAATATTCAAATATTAATTTTTAATTTTTTTAATTTTTATAAAAAAATTTGAACGGAAACATCATGAAATTTTATAAGTGAGGCACTTTTTTCTTTTTATCAAACATGTTAAAGGAATGATTTTTTAATGTACATGAAATAAATAAATTATAATACCATCATATATAGTCACTGATATGAATAATCAAATAAAAGTTTCTAGGTTGATTCAAAATAATATAATTTTCATAAAATTTGAAATTTTTTTATATTTTAATATGTTATATAAAAATGAAATGGTATTTTGATGAAGAAAAAATAGCGATCTTTTAAAAAAGTTTCTCATTGATAATAAGATCATTTGATGATGCATAATATTTATAGTGGATATGATCCAATGATACCATATATATTATTTATATATATCTTTTGATATAGGTGATGAAGTAATGATGAATCCCATTTTCGTATCCATGGGTTGTGTTATGATGATTTATGAATGATATCATTGCATGCATATGAAGGTATTTTGGATTATTTGACTTATTGGAGGATAATTATATATCCAAATAATAAATTTGAAAAATATTAATGTTTATAATAAAAAAATTTATATGGGAGGTTATCAAAAGACTGAAATAGGGTATACAAGAGGTTATCCCAATCCTGAAAATGTTGGTACAAGGGAGAATATCTCATGCTCAAAAAAGAGGGTATACTGAAGGATTTATAAATACTAAAGTAAACAAAAAAGAGGATAATCCAATTATAACATTTCATAAATGACTTGATAGGTACCCTCGACATAATATTTCTATTATTATGGTGATTCCTCATTTTATACCACTCTTTTATGAGAATCCATTTTTCCAAAATTATTATATCATTAATCATTCTTATTGATTCCCTTTTTATTCCAATCTTCTGAACGGTCATTATTTGTGTCATAAATCATTATTACGATCAATTATATTAATGGTATGGTTTTCAAATTTAATTTTCTTGTTACAATACCCCTATTCTCATCTTATTCTATAGTGAACTTGACATATTTTTTTTACCCTTATTGAGCATCTGAGCTCATCCTTTTTATATGATTTCATTCCATGGGTTATAAAGAAATCATTCAATTATGATATGTATAAGAAGGGTTATAGTCATGAATAACTACATCGGAGACAGTAAATATTGATTATGATTATGTTTTTAGGAAACTTTCTAATGATATTGTAAAATTACTATTTTATAGAGTATTTTAATGTAATGTACTAAATATTCATTTAATATGATATGATTTTTTTTTTGAAAAGTGTGGTTTTCTAATTGTTGTATCTGAGTAATATTTAACAAACATTGGTAACTGTGATAAAAAATCAAGGTAGAACCCTTAGGATAATTATATGGATTTTAGAACATCCTTTTTTTGTTTATAAACGAGTGTTGTTTTCCTTGTAATATATCTATATCTAGACGCTACAAGTGGGAATGGTTTTGAAACAGATGCATATATGTATAATAACCCTAAAAGGATATTTTTTAGTATACCTCCACCATTATTCTAGTGCATGGTGAGTGTTCTCATACTTTTAAATTTCCTTGACACTCCTATGGGAATATTTTTTTTAATTCACATTTTCATTATGAACCATAGTGATTGATTTGAATAGATAGTGATAATTGATGACATAGGTTTAAACTAAGGTAGAATATATTGAAAATAATTTGTAAGAATGGATTGATACCGTTGAAATGTTATTATTTATTATCTAGTGTTAATAAAATTTAAAATTTATTTTTATTATCTATCATAGTGATGGATAAGTAGATCAATGGTGGGATCCCATCTTCAAAATGATGTAATGAAATTAAATTAATTTTATGGAGTGGGAAGTATTTAGAAAGATATTATTCAATAAGTAATTTCTTATAACTCTTCATTAAAAATGTGTAATAAAATTCCATAAACTAAAATAGAAGTATAAAGAATGTATTGGTAACTATGAGTCAAATATTATAAGGCCTGCAATGTTTCCTTTTTTATTTATCATTACACAAGAAATTAATAATGAAATATTATTTATTGGATTAAAAACAGTATCCATAATGTGATACCTATAAGGGGAATAAGTGGCTTTAATTATATTTTTTTATGTTCTTGTAAGAAAAAAAATGACATTTGAGTTACTCATTATTCTCTTAGAATTAATAAGTAAATAATTATGGAGTTAAATTGAAAATTTAATAATAAATACCATAAAAAAATAAGATGATACTTCCAAAATAACTAATTTTTTGAAGGATACATGGAGGAAATTCTATTAATGGGAATACTAAAATATTTATGTATGCAAATGAAGGTAATCAAGAGAACTATTGTAGATGTGATGGGAAGAAGTTAGCCAGTGATAGAGGAATGGAACTACAGAATTCAACACCAACACTATAGTTTTCAAAATTCATTGAATGTGGGAATCATGTTATCAAGTTACCAATTTCTATAGTTATGGATGATTATGTATATCGGACACGTCTTCATCAGAGAAGAAATATTGAAACCCAAATGTTCACATATGATTATTAAATTTTTATAAGGATGAAATCATTAGAAAACTAGGATCAAAAGGTTTAGTTAATTGGGAAAACTAGGATCATAAATAGCTTTTAAGAAATAAAACATTAAAATTTATTTATGTTTTTATTCTATAGCATCTTATTGGACCTTGAATTATCTTTAGTTAAAGTATTTACATTATGATATAAATAAAAAAGCGGTGAAATAAAATCCTAGTAAGTGGATATATAAGAACATGAAGAAATATGAAATGGGGTAAGAATAATCATAAAATCATCATCATAATTAGGGTAGGAAACATTATATAATCGCATAGAATGTGGAAAGGAAAAAAATGAACCATCATGTCTTAGTGGTAAATTACCACACATAGTAGTGAATAATGCTAGAATCATGTTCATGCATATTTAACTTTTCTCATGAGATACATCACATTACCCAATTTATTTCAGTGTTATATATATATGGGCCCACTCATCACGTCACAACATTTAAATTGCATGGTATAATTCTGGGTGCACCCATCACATCATTAAAATTACATTACCATTCATGCCACATATATCAATATTAGTAATAAATTAACACATTAAAAGGGATCAGTTTTATTTTATAAAGGATATATAAATAACTCGGGTTCCCAAATGGAAGAGGTAATTACATACTTGATATAAGAATCATCAACCTTAAGTGAAAAGTAAACAATAATGATAATTCAAAGTTATGTGTTTTCATTGAAAAAAGAGTTGTTTTTGAAGAAATTATGTTTTTCATAAACACTAGTAGAAAACATAAATATCCTAGACAAGGTAATATAATAATTAGTTAATTATATTTAAGTAATATCAATATAGAATATGCAGTGAAAGAGGGAAATCCAAAGAAAATGAGTTAGGTTTGAGAATTCCACTTACCATGTGTCAGAATGCTTACTTCACTTTAATCTATTATATAATCACAGTAAATTCAATAATTAAAGATTCAATAAGTTTCTACAGATGATTATAATTTATTATGGTTTTATTATTTTCTTTTACGGTCCTTTGGATGAATTATAATGTTTAATTTCATCATTCGGGGGATCATTTTCCTAGTTTTCAACATCGGCTCACTTGTGTACATGAATGAAAGTTCATGTAAAACACAGATAAATATACATACTTTCTATTATATGTTTTATATGATAATACAAAATTTTAAATGATCTTATAAAGAAATTTTTTATATGGTATGAGCATGAATCATTAAATGATATGTATGGATGATCGTTTTAGGTTAATTTTGGAAGTTTTTGGATAACAATGAACTCATTTGATATTATCATTTAGTTTTATGTAAATATGTTAGTTCTATAATATAAATATGGTTATCGAAGACACATTATGTTTTTTCAACCATATTATGTTTTTATTAATATCCTTGATGGTGTTATTGAAAATGAAAGTGCATCACCCATGTTGTCGGTAAATTGACACATCAAGGGGAACAATTTCATTTTAAAAATAAAAGAGAGAGAGAGAGCGTGGGGGGTGGGTTGAGTTTAATGATAGGTCTTCCATTAACATCATATACTTATATTATATCAAACATACTAGAGATATAATTCCATTCAGATAATATAAGGTGAGGAGAGGAGAAGAAATGAAATGAAATTGAAGGGAAATTTAAAGAAAAAAGAGAGTGGATTTAACTCGTGGATTCTCCCATTGAGATCATACTCAAGGCACCAAGGATTGTTATTTTTATTATATCAAGAGCTTTTGGACATGGGTTAATGTATAGGGAAGAATTTTGGGAGGAATCTAGAAAATTCTCAAAGCTTGAGAGGTGTGAGGAAAAGTGGGGGTGATGGGTGGTATTTATAGTGGAAGAGAGGGGTGTTTTCTCAATATTATAATAATTATTTTATTATTTTGGATCAAGAATATGAGTAGTTTTTTTATTATTTATAAATATACTAATTTAGTGAAGGATGATTAGATAATAAGTTTCTTAAATCATCCTTACACAAACAATGACTCAAAAATTCATGTATTTAACATTTATAGAAAAGTATAATATTATATTATTCATAAAAATTTAACATATTTGAAAAAAATACCAACAACTCACACTAAATATTTCATTATGTGTAGAATTCAAAATTTATCTTCATTTTATGAATATAATTTTCTAATCATGATTAATAAAATCTTAAATTAAAATCATTATTTACTAAGAAAATACAGATTTTAAAATTATAACTAATTTTGTAACACTTTGAAAAATTATTTTAGGTATCACAAAATTATATTAAAATAATCATAAACCAAAATTTTAATTTATGGACATGTTTCGTGAAACTAAATATTCTTTTAAATTAAAAATTAATTTTTAAATTGTAATTAAATATTTATGACTTAGAAAAAATTAAATGATTTAACTAATAATTTTTAAAAAAAATATTTTCATAGTATATTATATAATTATACCATAATTTCATTTATATGATGATTAAATTTTATTTATAATTTCTTGGTTGGGGTTACTATTTATTTAGATAGTTTACTATTATTAAGTGTCATATTAAGATTCCCAATATCAAATTACTATTTCATCGGTATAGGTTCATTGACTTCTAGAAATACTTTTTATTTAAATAATTCTTTATTTATGAAGTTTTTATTATAGACTCTAAGTGATTTTATTTGATTTATAGTTTGTGAAATTTCAATAAGAAGGGATAAATTCCATTGATAAAAGTTTGGGTTGTTACATTCTTCCCCCCTTCTAAAATTTCACGCTCAAAATTTCATTTTACATAAACAGGTGAGGGTACTTGTCCTTAATCTCATCCTATAGTTCTAATTTTTCTTCTTCATACATGTGGTTCCTCTATAAAACTTTGTCGAGGTGGGTTTTATTGTTGGGTAGAACCTTATATCTCTGGCCCAAAACATTTTCTGGATACTCCTCATAAGAGAGATCATCTTCCAGTTCTATCACATCTGATTTCACTGTTTGTGAGGGATCTAGTATGTACTTACTCATGATTGATATGTGGAACACATCATGAACTTTATTCAAACATAGTGGATGTTCAAGTTGGTAGGACATGTTTCCTATGTGTGCAGGGATATCAAAGGAGACAATGTACCATGGGTATAGATTACCTTTATTTCCAAACCACACGACTATATTCTATAGTGATATCATATGGAAGACTTTATATCTAAATTCAATCTCCAAGCCCCTTCAACAATTTTCAGCAGAACACTTTTTCTGACTCTAATTGGCATAAATATGTTACTGGATGGCTTGAACATTCTATATTGTTTAACAGGTAGGATCTGGTCCATGTAGCTTCCTTTTTCGAACATAATTTCAATAGGTTGGGTTTCGACATCGATTTCCATACATTTAATTATATGGATCCATATGAATACTAAAGTGGAATAATTTATTGTATGATAATTCAAACAATAAGAGATTCTAATCCCATCAACCATTGAATTTAAATGGGAATGATCTTATCATATCTACATTCATATGAATATTCCTTTTAGATTGGCCATCCTTTTTAGGTGATAGGCAGTGATGAAATTTAATTCAATTCTCAAAGCGTGTTGAATACTGCAATAGAATTTAGATGCAAACCCAAGATCATGATCAGAGACTATTTAGAGTGGATATCCATGTAGTCTAACCTCTTCTCTCACATATATTTTAGAAAGTTTTTCTTGTGAGAGGTCATATCGAATATAGATAAAGTGGTAATTCATGGAGATTTGGTCCCCCAAAACCCATATTTCATTACATATTTCGTATGTCTTTTAGAGACCCATAAGAAATATCATTGTGAAATTAAAACATTTCCACATGGGTATAAGTAATGATTGCATCATCCCTTTATAATTATATCTCTTGGGTTCAACTTCTTGACATATCAAGAACCATAAGATATGCTCGAAAATCCCATTCTTCATATTGTACCACTATAAGTGTTCTTGGATATTACAATACCTAATGGTAATCACATTATGGATAGATAAAGGTGGGATATGTGTTTTATCCAATATATCCTTCTTTGTTCTAGGTGACGAAGGCACAAAAATTCCCATTACAATTTGAATTACACCATCATCAACAATATAGAACTATTGCAAGTTTCCCTCCTTTAATGCATTAACATTCTTTTGTAAATATGTTTAATCCCTTTGTGCATCCTTAATCTCCTCTTAGATCGATTGTTGGGAAGTCATTTGGGTAAGGTAGGATGTATTACCTTCAATTATGATTTAAAAATCCATTATTTTAATATCCATGAAGATGGGGACATTTTCAATTCACAACATGGACAGTGTAGCATATTCTTTTCATCTAAGAGCATAAACTACCTTTCTTCCCTTGCTAGAGTGACATGGAATAGATAAATCATAGCCTTTGATTAGATCTATCAATCTTCTTTGATGAATATTGACATCATTTTGTATTAATATATATATTATACTCTTGTGATCAGTATATATGTCACAGTTAACACCATAGAGGAAGTGACACTAGATTTTCGAGGCAAAAATAATAGTTGTTAGCATCAGATCATGCATCGGGTAGATCTTCCAATAGAAAATTAAAACCTTGAAGTGTATGCTATCACCTTACCATTTTTCACGAGTACAGTACCCAATCCATTTATTTAATAATCAATTTATATCCCAAAAAATAATCCATTTTTCAATAATGCAAGTACATGTGCAATGATAATCCATCTCTTTATCTCCTTGATGCTTTAATCACATTATTCCATCTAGACATACTTTACTCATTTACTTGTTAACATAGTCAATAGGATTAAAAATAATGATAAATCTCTCACAAAACATCAATAAAAACCTGATAAGACAATAAGTTTTTTCGATTTCAATGACACTATAGGGTATAGGCCATTCCTTAATTGATTTTTTTAAGGATCCACAAAAATTCTATCACGTGTGATCACATGTCCCACATATGTGACATTGTGCATCGAAAAGTCACACATACTGAACTTGGCATACAAATTATTATTTTTTTAAGTCTTCAACATAATCCTTAAATGTTGATCGTGTTCCTCCTTTCTCTTGGATATATCATAATATCATTGATAAACACTACCATAAATTTTTCATGGTAATGTCAAAATACTATTCATCAAATCCATTAATATTGTAGGGGAATTAGTAAGTTTGAATGTCATCACTAGAAAATCATGGTTCCCATAAAATTTATGAAATATAGTCTTCTATATATCTTCCTTATTCACCTTTAGCCGATGATATCCAGAAAATATATCCACCTTTGAGTAGTATTGGGAACCTCGTAGATAATTGAACAAGTCATCAATCCTTGGAAGAGTATATTTTTTCTTTTTGGTGATCTTTTGGAGTTCACAATATTCAATACATAACTGCATTTATGCATCATTATTCATAAAATAGAGAACTGGCGCACCCCATGGTGATGCACTATAGCGCATGATCCCTTTTTTCCAATTCTCTTGCATCTGGTTCATTAACACCTCATGTTCAATAGGTTCTATCCTATAGGGACATTTTGATTTCGGATTAGCATTGGGAATGTGTTTTATTAAAAACTCTACCTCACTATCTGGGGTAAGTCTATGTAACTCTTTAAGAAATAAATTATTGTATTACCTCATTATGGGAATTTCCACTAGATTGATAAAGTCTTTGGGATCATCCATTTTAGCGAGGTATGCTTCTTCATAGGGAATTAACACCCCCACCATTGAAGGATTTTCAAAAGTAAATTCATGATATTCCTTGAATTTGAATAGTATGATGGGATTGTTCAGAATATGAAATGATAGTTCCTTTTTTATCAACAATTGATATGTTTTCTATTTAAAAATATCCAATATATCCTCGGTATAGCGTTGCGTTCCACCAACGGATGTATTGTGAGATTCATTTGAAGAATCTTCACACATATGAAAACTGGAGAAGAGTCCAACACATGGGGTTCAATGATATCACCACTATGTTTTTTTACAGACATCTATACATCAAGCATTCGGGATGTTGATTCTATAGTTATACAAAATATATAATAAATAAATTAATGCATATGACTAGAATCAAATAATAATTTTTCCATTATTGAGTGAACATGAATTTTACCTTGTATGAATTCATTTTCTTTCACAAATTCTATAGTAGTGATGGAATAAATAATCCCCTTCTCCTTGGACTTTGGTGGAAGATTAATATTATTTCCCTATAGAAGTCAATGTTTAGTGAATTAGCTTGAATAATTCCATTTCTCCCTTTATTTGTTTCATTGGACCACAGGTGGTTGTCTCCTTTCCTCCACCACAATATCCTATTTCCTCATATATATTCGATTTTCATGAGCTTGGGGTCCTTCTCTCCCACACTTTATATATTCCCTTGTCCCTTTGTGGCAGTTCCCATTATGATTCTTCCCACATTTTTGACATGTGGGTGGATGTGTTTTCTTTCCACCTCTCTCATTAGATCCTCCATCTTGAAACTCAATATTTGATTTCCTCTTACCCTAGAATTGGGATAATTCTCAAAATTCATTATATACTTTGAGAGCTCATTGAACAAGTTCTTCAAAACTCCCAATGTTTTAAATTATATGATCCTTTATATAGTTTGGTTTTAAACCACAAAAGAATATATCAATTTATCTATCATTGCTGATAAAAAACCTGAAGCATACATTGAATGGCTTGTGAAATTTTTATTTTAATCAATGATATATTCTCTTTCCTTTTTCTTAAAATCTATAAATATAGATTGATGAAAATAATTTTTATAAAATATTATCTTAAAGTCATAAAAATCCATCTCATCAATTTCTTCCCTCGACTTTGTGTTCCTCACCAATGCTCACCATTAATCGAACTCTCCATCAAGATGATAAACAATAAGATTCACCTTCTCAATCATAGAATAATGATAAATTTAAAATATCTTCTCTATAAAGTAAACCCACTATTGCACAACAAGGGGATCAGAAGATCCACTAAATGTTGGTTGTTATTTACGCGTAAAACACTCGATAGAATATTTACCCATATTTTTTAAAGGATTTCATTCCAAATTATTCATGTTATTTTTAATAACCTTATATAGTTGGGTAAGAATCATAATAAAATTTTGAACTCCACCTCATAAAGAATTAGGGATGTCATTTAAGAAATTGTTTATTTTTCCCTCGCACATGTTGGTGTCCTGGTTTCTCCTTCTTCCTGTAATTTTTTAACGTTTAATATGTTAGAATAAAATATTAGTAAACATTTCATGAATAAATAATTTGATACATTATGAATTTAATTAAAAAGGATTATCACATGGGATACCTATGTTTAGAATTTTCTAAAAAAAGTATTATTGGGTGCACACTTATACTTAGTCACATACTAATGGTTCTCACTAAGGTTCATTAATCTTAATTCCCAAATTAACTAAATCGTACCTCTAATACCAACTTTAGAAACCCTACATTTCATATATGAATTTAAATCATTTTAAAGATAAAATAATTACACAACAATGATCCAAAGTATTAGTATCTTGAGAAAAATAGGACCATACATAACATTTACAAAATAAAAAAAAACAATTATTTAATTACTTTTTCTACAGATTCTTATTGTACCTTTAATTATTCTTAGAACAAGGAGTTACTTGAGGATAAACTTCCAAAAGGGGTGATATAAAATCATAGTATGAGGATAGATATGAATGTGACACAATATTAATAGGTGTGAAAATAATCATAACATCATCATCATAATCATGATATGAAGAGTTAGATAATGGAAAAGAATGTCTATGATTTCATAATTTTTTCATTTATGACTTCAGTTAATTAATTAAAGATGGCATAAAAAACTTGATATAACAATTATTAACCTTGAGTGAAGAAAAAACAATCTTGAGAAGAGAATGTTTTGTTTTTTTGAAAAAGGAGTTCTTTTGAAAAATATCGTGCTTTCCAAACTCTAGTACATATCATGTATATCATATAAAAAGTATTAAAATTATGAATAAACTATATGTAATTAATATCCATACTAAATATAGGGTTAAATAGGTAAAATCCAAAGAAAGAGAGTTGGGTTCGAGAATTCCCCTTACCTTATGTCTGAATGCTTTCATCACATTAATATATTATATAATCACATTAGATTCATTAACTAAAAATTAATTAACATTAAATACGTGAGTATGATTCATTATGGGTTTTCATGTTCATTTATGGTTCCTTGGATGAGTTATGGAGTTTATGTTCATTATTCAAGGTGTTTGTTTTCATTGTTTTCATGATCCAATCACTTTTTAACATGAATGGAAGTTCATGTAAAATGAAAATAAGTCTCCTAAATTGTTATTTTATGTTTATAATGATATTCCAAAAGATTATATTATCTTATAAATAAATGTTTTATATGTTATGATAATTAATCATTAGGTAACATATAATGGTGATCATTTTTTGTTTAATTTTAGTGGGTTTTTATCACTATTAACTCATTCGATTTTATCATGTAGTATATTGTATAAATGTTAGTTATAGAACATATATTTGGTTATAACATACAACTAAGAATATTTTTTAAACCATTTAATAGTTTTATTGACATATTTTAATTGTCTAATGATAAATAACTGTTAATCGCCCACGATGTTGCAAAAATAGACACATCACGAGTGACAATTTCGTTTATAAAATGGGAGCGAGAGATAGAGTCTGGAGATTAATGATAGAACTTAAATTAACATGATATAATTATAGTATATAATTAATAATGGAGTTATCATGCCATTTGAATAAAATATGGTGTGGGGAAGAGAAGAAAATAAATGAAAATGAAAGGAAATTCAAAGAAAAAGAGGTAGTATTCACCTCTTGAATTGTTGTATTGAGATACTCCCCAAGGAACCCAGGAATGGTATGTTGATGAGACCAAGAGAAAATTGACGTAAGGGGGGGTCTAGGGAGGATTTTTGTGTAGAATTTGGTCGAGGATCAAATCTTCATACATGTGAGAAGAGTGGGGGTGTGTGGTGGTATTTATAGAGGATGAGAGGGGTGGTTTCTCAATATTATATTCATTAGTTTTTTATTTTGTCTTAAGACTACGAATAGTTTTAGAATAATAAATGAATATATTAAAATAATTATCTATGGACTTATATTAATTTATTTACATCATTCTTACATCCACCCTGACTAAAAAATGCACATATTTAAAATTTAATGAATATTTTCCTGTTCTACTATTCATAAAAAATTAATGTATTTTAGAAATATACCAAAAAAATTACCCTTATAATTTATTGACATGTAGAACTCTAAAATTAAATACATTCTATTAAAATAATTTTCTAGTTATGATTAATTTAATTTTTAACTAAAATCATCATTCACTTGGGAAATATGGATTTTAAAATTACAACTAATTATGTAACACACTAAAAATTTACATAAGGTCTCATAAAATTATCATAAAGTAATATTAAATCAAAATATTAACTTATGGATACATTTTTTTAAGATATATGTTCTTTAAAAATATAATATTAATTACAAAATTGTAATTAAATATTTATGACTTACAAAAATATCAACACGTAATTAATAATTTTTAAAACAGATAATTACTTAGTGTATGATATAATTATACCATAATTTAATTTATTGGATGATTAAATTTTATTTATACATTACTGGGTGGGGATACAAATCATTTTTCTGGTTTACTATTCATATGGCTCATATTACTATTCCTATGGTCAAGTTATTATTTCCTCAGTATATGTTCCTTAACATCAATAAATACTTCTTATTTCATTAATTTTTCATTTATAAGGTTTTCATTATTACCTCTATGTGATTTTATATGATTTATACTATATGAAATTATTATAACAAGGGATAAATTCCATTGATACGTGTTTGGGTTATTATTGAAAAAGGGGAATCTCACAGGTTCAGTATTACTGATATAGGGTATGATAACGATATAGTAAAAGGTACACATACCATTAAATATTAAACATTTAATGTTATATTTTATTGCATATCAACCTACTCTTTTATATATGATGAATTTTATTAGGGTAAAAGAATACCACCTGAGTGATTATACATTGAGTTAGTAGTGAAAACCACTAATGTTATGATTATGAAATCTCATGTATATAATTATTATCTGATTTTGTGACATCCCCCAATTCAGAATGATCTCACATTGTCACAAAGTGTTGTTTATGAGACCTCAATCATGCCTCGTCATAAGCCATTGGTTACTAACTTGAAGTGGGGGCATAAATTGTATACTAGGGAGACTATACCCCATGGTATTATGTTTTATAGTTGTAAAACAACTCATAATAAAATAAAAATAATAATGAATTTAAATAAATAGCGGAATATAACAATAAGTTCCAACTGAATAATATAATAATAGAAATGGAATAAGTCAATGATGTTATGTAATGAAACTAAATGTTATACTAGAATGATATAAGAAAAATACTTGTATACTCAATAAAATACTCAATGTCTTAGATCATGATCACCTCACCAGTACCTTCTCCAAACTCTATCCTATCATTAAATATGTAATAAAATACAATTTAATTTTCCCTTATCTAAAATTGCATCCAGAAAATCTGCTCGACTCTCAATTGGCGGCCCGAATAGTGTATGGGTAAATCATTGTAGGTCGACGCCACTTTGTCAATACAAAACCATTATCTTAAGAAGTGTATGACATAATGTGATAAAAAATTGTATTAATTAGTTGAAAATTTAATAAAAAACAACCATAATCTTCTTTGGATCCATGACAAAATATATCTAATCATGTATTACGACCATGCAATCCAAAACCATGTATCCATTGTAAAAAACATTCTTCGATGCCATGACAGAATATCCCCGAGCATATCTAACATCCCTGAAAAACACCATATAACATTGGTATAATCACATCAATCAATCTATTTCAAATAACTATATGAATTAAATCCTTATAAGGTCAAATCCCTATAATAATTATATCATTGGGCTTGGATGATCCCACACACTATAAAAATTTCATCACATAAGTGTGCAAGTGTCTGGGTCTAGCTCCTTATATAAGCATCTCAACAGGGAACACAGTTTATATCGTACAATATGGATATCAAAATATCACCTCATATATCTTAGTGGTTAATTAATTGAATTACCATTATTCATTCATTTTCTACATTTCAATTCATTTCACAATTGATTAAAAATTATATCAATAAACAATAAGACAAAATTTAGTGATTCTACAAAACAAAATAACTCAAGGTCACATGTCATAATAAATATTCATTAAGTAATTAGTAAATTTCGAATCCATTTGAACACAAAGTAATTAAGGAAATAATATCATTCAAATATTTAAATAATTTGGGTGTACACAAATGGGGTTCACTTATGATATTGCATAAACTCAAAAGTAATTATATTAGAGAGTTATGATATAGAAGCCTACAGTTAACCGAAGATCGAAATATAATTCTAATGGCTAAAGCCTATGTATAATAAGGTAAAGACGATAAAAATATATGTTCTTAGATCACAACTATTCAAGATCATTACAAACAACACAATTGGTGAAGGTGTTTCACTACAACAGGTTGTAAAAGGAATAAAAAAGGAAGAAACCCAACCAAAATAATTACAAGGGATTCCTGAAACAAAAAAGGATTTCCAAAAGTGATGTTTCCACCCCAAAATATCCTATATAATTACCTATGTTCGATAGTAGAGGAGCTACAACCAAGACATTATGTGTTTTATATGCATAACATGTTCAAAACAGTAGGTTAGGCATTTACATGGTTTGTAATGTAGTAACACGTCATGTAATTTTTTTAATAGTATTATGCAAAAAACCCATCACATAAGATTTATTTTTTTAATACCCAAAAAATATTAAATGGAATGTAATCCCTTAACATGATGTGTAAATGCCATATAATTGAGTTTTCATCCTATTATCCCTTTAAATCATCGAATCTTCTTTAATGAGTTTCAACATACCAAGAACCCATGTCATCACTTAGTCCCATTTATACATAAACCCCATTAATTAAAATGAGTATACATCCCTAATGTTTACGTCATTTTACTGAACACGACAATGCATCTCCGAATAAGACTCAACAAAAAAGGCTCAATGAAACACACAGTGTGACACATACTTGAAAACAATGGGATCTTATTACCTCTTCACATAAAAATAGTTCATCCCCGAGATATTCCTAGCTTCACTAGAAGGTCATAGAAAATAATTCTTGTCAATGTGTTCACATAACAGACTCCCTCTCCCATGTCTCCTCATGAACTCACCTATGTTTACACTATACAAATACTAACAATATAGTCCTAAAATGAAGATATTTATCATTAGGATCCATTTCCTATATCAGATTATCCTCAAAGTATGCATCAAAAAATATCTTGGTGACTATTATGTAAATCATAGAAGAAGGGTCTAGATGATATAATCACAGTTTTGGCACATTTAAAACGTCATGCATAGAACAATAGCATTGTGGAAAGAATAAATGGTGTGCCAATGGACTGACCATTTCCACTTTATCAAATGACCCAACGAAACTTGGTTCTAACTTTCCATATTTTTTGAGACAATGGTTCCATATCCTAGGAGACACTTGAATGAAAAAAATGACAACCAAACTCAAATTCTAGAGGTCATTTTCAGTGGTTATCATATGATTTCTTCATGCTCTATAAGATCACCTTCCACTATCTAACCAACTGAACCTCTTCATATGTCTCTAACAAGAGGCAAGTCCCAACATGGGCTAAATCACCTACCTCTAGCCAAAAAGTGGTAAATGACATGTGCTACGATAAAAATAATCAAAATGTGTTATTTGAATAAATTTCTAGAAGATATAATTATATAAAAACTCTATGAGTGTCATATGTTCTTCCGATAAACAAACAACATCCAAAACATAATTACATAACTTATCCCATAGAATTTGAATGATTTTTTCAGATTGACTATCAGTTAATGTATGATAGACTGTGCTTAAAATGATATGTGATTCTACAACTTTTTGAAGACCCTTCTAGAAATGGAATGTGAAATGAGGATCTACGTCTGAAATGATACTATGAAACATAACCACCTCACACATATAAATATTTCATAGGTCTTCAACTATAATAGTTTCCCTAACTGGTATAATGTGTGATACCTTAGTCATTGAATCCACAACATCCAAAAAAACTTCATTCTTGTGGGTCATCATGGGTAAAAATTTTAAACCATCCATCAGGATATCATCCCATTTCCACTCCAGGATGAGTAATGGATGAAAATTCATGACTAGCATCTGATTCTGGGCATTTAACTACTAACCAGGGATGCATCTTGCCGTGAATCATGCCACATCCTTCTTAATTTGTGACCACCAGTACTGTCTACATATAACAAGATATATTTTAATTAATCCAGGATACACCACCCATTTAGAAGCATGAAACTCCCTCATCCCCCCTCAAGAAAGCCCATAGAAACCCATACTTGGCCACAGAAAAGAATATAATTTCCACTATTGAGAGACCATTTTGATTGTTTCATACAACCATATAATTTTTCTAATAGAAACGAGCCCTCCAAATCAAACAATTCTTTGGTATTGATCTTGTTCAAAAGAATTCCTATAAGAGATGTTGAAGTTAGTGCTACCCATTCCTAAGATTCCTGAACATCCAGATGCAAGTATGAAAAGAGGGACATTACTCACCACTCATCATAAGAATCTTGTACTCCTTTTTATATGTCTCTTAGCTCACAAATTTATCTAGTAAATTTCCCTTTCTAGGTGTATAAGACAATTCAATGTCGGATTACTATAGATACATGACCACCTCCTCTTCCTATGGTTCATGTATCACTGGGAAAAGATATACTTAAGGTTTTTTATATTTGGTTATACCAAAAACATCTGACACATGATATAGTTTCTCCAAAATCTCATGGTATGCACCACTACCTCTAACTCCATATTATTTGTACGATAATTCATTTCACACGGTCTCAACTCCCTGGATCTATAAGTTACCACACAATCATCCAGTATTAGAACTACTCTGATTCAATCATTGGATATGTCACAGTAAATGGTATCTCATTTACTTGACATAAGAAAACTGAGGATAGTTTAAGAGGTTAGTTTTCCTTTTAGATCTTATTTGATTTTTTTAAGCATCAGACCAAATAAACATCATCCTTTTTGGTTATCCCAAACATTGTTAATGAAAATTTGGGGAAATATAGAATAAAACACTAGTAAATACCTATTAAACCCAAAGAGATCTATATTTGGTATATATTCTTAGGATGTTCCCAATATATCATAGTTGTGACGATCATTTTTTTCATTGACACTTCTTCCATTGAGATGGCATGAACCGTTAATTTCACTTCATTTATCTTTAAACTACTTTTTTAGCTTTGAGTAAATTCATTTCTCTCTCAATGTACGTAAGAAGATGTTAGGATGTTTCTCATGTTAATCATCACAGTAGTAGTACACTAATATATTATTGACAAAAAACAAAAAAAATCTGATCCTAAAAGGTTGAATGATATTATTCAGTAAGTCTATGAATACCGAATGCATATTAGTCAACCCAAACAAAATAACTATTAACTCATACAATCCATACCTACTACTAATAGAAGACTTAGGTATGTATTCTTGTCTCAACCAAAACTAAGGACATCCTGATCTCAATTCAATCTTAGAGAAGATCTTGTCACCTCTCAACTAATTGAATGGATCATCAATGCACAAAAGAGGATACTGGTTCTTGACCTTCTTATGGTTTTACTTCTCGTAATCAACACATAAGAAAAATGATCCATCATCCTTTTGGGTGAATAGAAATGGATAACCCCATTTAGAGGAACACATCCATATGAATCCATTTTATTAAACATTATCCAATTATTCTTTCAATTACCAATGATCTTGTGGTTCCATTCAGTAATGTGGGTTAGCAACTCGTTGTCCTCCAAACACGTAATCAACTGTGAACTCGAATTGTCACATGGGTGGTAGGAAATAGAACATATCAGGGAAAAAATCACAAAAATGGTCTACCACTGATAGAAAAAAATATTTCTACATTCCACCATTATCTATATAGGGACTAAAAATTTGATCAGTGAGACAATCCAATCAACATTGAATTAGTATTGCATGACTAGCCTGAATATCTCACTCATCCTAGTGAGAATAAATACTACCTTATGTAAATCATAAGGTAACACTCCTATAATAGTTGATATGATCTTAGTATAGAACTTACTAATCCATACTAAGAATTAAGTCAAAGCCTATCATTTATAGCATTAATAGTTCCCAAAAGAAATGGTGACCACCAATCTCTAGAGAACACACCTTGCAATGCTTGATATTTCTTAATGTACTCGTTACTGAATGTCAATGGTTAATATTTCCACATAAAAACCCATACGATTTGATAAAAGTGTATATGGAAAAGAATATTATTTATTATATAGAACAAAACATAATCAAAGGTAAATGATAAATGAATTATACCTCTGACGATAGATGGACCTACATCTACATTATCTAGACTTGTCTACAAAATTTGAAATTGAAATGTCCCTCTTTCCTATGCTTAATTATGACTACCCAGATCTATTTATTTTTCAATGAACTATTTATCATGCATTGGGTACCATGTCCCCTTCCATGGAATGAACAGCCTATGGAACTGAAACTTTCAACCTACTAAGGTGTAGCTCAGCCCCATCCCAATTTTGGTTCTTTTATGGATCCTATACCACTGGTCTTATATGGAATGTTGTGACAAATCCTCTGAATATGACCCAGTCATCTAAAGATATGACATTAAACTACATGGTAAGGGAAATGTAGGAACTTTTGAAAAAACATTCCACATTGATAACACTAGAAGGAAACGTGATCTTGAGATGGTTATCCACTCCCCGGAATACTCTTCCAACTACTTAGTTAGTAGAGACTATCTTAATAGTTCTTCTTAACACTTGAAGAAAAACATCCAGATCTCCTCTCTGAAATAGCTTGGCCGCTACTCGGATCACCTTTCAAATTTCATTTTGTGATAATTTTATGATTCATCATATCATTAAATAGGATTAAATAGAAATATTTTAACTTTGACCTGATATCATAACAACACATTCTTGAAAATATCATTCCATGTAGATATCATTTGCTTCTAAAGATGGTGTGAAGTTCTGTTGGTTAGTAAAACATCCCTCATAGTAAAAAATGAAAAACCCTGCTAATTCAGATGCATGTACTCGTGATCTTTTTAATTCCTCATGATTTTAAGATAGGAATGGGTCCGAAACTTTTTCACAAATTCTTTCCGACATAGCTCATCCACCATCCCAGCTTTTTCCATTACATCCCACCAATTCTCGGTAGGTCCATGAAGAATATACATAACAAGCTTCAGCCTCCTATATTTGGGTTTCTAATGATTCTTAAAGATTTGACAGACTGAATTAATCAAGAACCCAGAATCCGAGGGTCCCTCTTCTCTAGTAAACATACTTTGATTCAGAATCTTAAACTCTCTTGTCTACCCAATCATGAAAGGAAGGGTATGAAAAATCTCATTTTCCATAGATCACATGGCCCTTGAGAATCTATCACAAATATAAAAATCAATCCACTATTCATGACCTATAAGTAATTCTGGTTTGGTGGCACTATGTGGGTGCAAATATCCACTCTTTTAATGATCAAGTCGAAGACAAAGAGGAGGAATTATATCTACAATTCAAATGAACACCTTAGTGTTCTGGATAGCCATACGGTCGACCCCAACAGGTGACTAAAAAGCATAATCACTACTTCTTGGTCTCTCTAGATATGACTCAAAAGTATTTTATCATAACACAGAAACTCATTTAATTTGTTCAGTGAAACTTATATATCATATTAAAATTATAAGGGAAATGATATATTACATGAAAAAATAGACATGTCGCGATCATGAAAAATGCATGACAATATATCTCTATATTCCTGTTATAATAAATGTATTCTTTAGCTCGCATCATACTGGGATACGAGTACAATTCTCAAGAAACAGTAAGATCATAGAATAATAACCTAACAGAATATGTGAATAAATGAAGGTGAAATAAAATGATCAAAAAAATTACACAACACATCAAAAAATACCACCACTGGGTACTCATATTTTTCTCCACACATGGGTCAGATACTCTCATAAAAAAATTAATTACAAAGTCTCGAAACATCTTACTCTTCTTTATACCTAATCTTAAATTATAAGGAATCCAAAAAATAAAACATTATCCTCTGATACAAATTTGTAACATACCAAAATATGGGACTCTATCAAAGGGAAACAAAGGTTAGGTTATGAGACCTTATGCATGCATCCCAATATTATAGAGGCTACCAACTAGTATCAAGGGTGTAAAGTGTATAGTGGAGAGACTATAACCCCTGCTATGAAGTGTCATACAATTTCAAAAATCACAATAAAATTTAAATAATAATCAAAGTAAATACATAACTAAAGATAAAAATATAGTCCATATAAACAATTCAATAATGTTAAACAACTAATGTAATGATATGCTAAAATGAAACTAAAGGTCATGCAAAAATGATCCAAGAAAAATCATAGCTGACTCAATAAAAGACTCAAATTCATGGGTCTCGATCCCCATGTGGGTCCCATCGTCCAAATACATCCCTATAGAAAACAAGTAATCAACTATAAATGAAATTTCACTTGTCAAAACATGGATCCAAGAAATCTACCTAGGTTCAAAATAGTGTCCAAAATGGGGTGTGACTAAAACACTGTACATCAACACCACCATGTCTCAACAAAATTAGTATAATAAGATGTTTATGCAATAAAATGATAAACAGGTGTATTAATTAATTAAACAATTAATAAAATAAAATCATTCCCTAAAGAACATTAGTGCTGGAATATCATTTTTCATGTCTTAAGATAACACCGACCACAACTATGTATTCCAAGTAAACAACATGCTTTAGTTCCATATCGAAATATCTTTGATCATGTCTTTATACCATGAAAACCACCATATAACCATGTTAAAATAACAACAATAAATCCCGGTAAAATCTTTATAAACATTAAAACATTTCTATGTCAAATAAATATATGAATTAAAACAATGGAATTGTTTGAGATCGCTTATTATCAGCATTACAACATATACGCGTGCATATGCATGGGACAACCCCATTATATAATCATCTCAACAAGAAACACAATTCCTTTCATAAAGCATGGATATCACAATATCAATTCATATATATCAATGGTTAATTATGTGAATTTATATTATTCTATCATATAACACACTGTAATTAAACTCACAATTGATTAATAATTATATAAATAAACTATAAGCCACAATTTAGGGATTATATAAAAAAATCTCCCTAGGTCACATGTCAGGCTAAACATACATTATGTCATTAGCCAATTTCAAATCAATTTGAACCTAAAGGAATTCATGGGATAATATCAATAAATTATTTAATTAATTTAGGTGCAAAAATGAGGGTGAAATCACGATAATTCATAAACATGACAATAATCAAACCAAATGGTTAATATTTACACCCCCTATAATTGACAGACGATCCAAAAATTCTTCCAATGGATATCACCTATGAGTGGGAAGGTGGGGATGATTGGAAAGAGGTTCCTAGATCCAACCAGATCATGATCAAAACCAATTATAGATTTGGTCAAGGTATTTCATAAAAACATATTGTAGAAGGAAGAAAATGCAGATGAAATTGAACCAAAACAACTTACCAGGTATTTTTAACTAAAAAGAAATGCATGCTATGTAATTTGGCACCCCAAAACCTCCTAGATAATGACTTAGGGTTGAGATAAGAGGAGTTACTGCTGAAACATAATGAATTTATGCCACATAGCCTGTTTAAAAAAGTTATTCCAGCATTTACATGACATGTAATGTAGTTACACATCAGGTATATTTTTTAATGGTATTTTATGAAAACCCATCACCTCATATTTATTTAATTAAAACCCAAAAAATAATATACAATGTGTAATCCCTTTACACGATGTGTAAATGTACTGTAGGCGAGTTTTCAACCCATTATCTATTTTACTCTTTGAACCTCCTTTAATGCTTTTCAAGTTACCAAGAACATATATTAGCACTTCTTCCCATTTATACTTAGACACCATAATTCAAAAAAAACCTGCATCCTCAAAGTTTTGGTCATTTTCTCCTATAAGTCTTTCCATATACAAACAATACTCGGCCACCAAGGATCAATTAAAAATACCTATAGAAAGAAACCTTGAAAAAGACATGATCTTACACGTTGATGGTTGTGGGAATTCACTTACTACAAATATCTTTATGCAACCTCTAGGTAAATTTGATGTTATTTATTGCATTGATTAGATTTCATTATATATATTCCACATCGATTTCTATGGAAGGTAAGTCACATTTTATTTTCAAAACATTCATAGGATCGTATATTAGTGTTATGAGAAATATATTCATATGTTGGAAATAAAATTCATTATTTGAGTTTTGATATTCAAGAGTTTCATTTTTATCTCAAATGGTTAGAGAAAAACACAATATCAAAGATATGCCTATTTTGTGGGAGTTTTTTGATTTTATTCATCAATACTATTTTAGTCTTCCACTAAATCATGTAAGATAGTTTCAAATATAAAAAATATATATTTCTATATCTATTTTAAAAAATCAATATATAATTACATCGATTGAGTTAAAATAAACAAATAAGTGACTCTAAGAGAATATTGAAACGTGATTCATTTGTCCATGTGCATCACCTTAGGAATCACATACCCTTTTTTAGGAAGAATAATAGAACAATGAAACTCAGTATTGATTATCCAGAAATCATCATTGTAAATATCTTGAATAAGTATCTCATATTCCATATTAATTACTTGTTTTATCAAATCCATAGAGCTCAATACTCTTCCAATATTCTACATTATTCAAGACATCAATAAATTGAGAGTCAAATAGAGGATAATTATAGGAAACAATTTGTATAAGGTATGGAAACTATGAAGTTATTGTGATGGAATTTGGCCTTTCTAATTAACATAAAATATTAATTAATTTAATTAATTGTCATTTGAGATTACCTTGATCAGTTTGTAGTAGTCAATATAGACTATATTGTTGTATATTCAAAAATTAAGAAAGAATATTAAATCCACTTGAGGATTATGAAGAATAACCTTAGATAATGAATCTATATGAAAAATATAATATTTCTTAATTTTATATATAAAAATATTCAATTTGGAGTCATATAATTTCATGTGATGTTATATAGGTGGATCTTTCGATGTATGATGTTATTGAACCTTGGAATAGATAAAAGACTGTGACAAAGATTCATCATTTTCTTGGTTGGGATGGATAATATCATTGTATTTTAGATACTATTTCATAAATATATAATTTACTCTCCATGTTAACTAGGAATGGGGCTATGTTCTTTTGTAATGATGAATGATAAGAATGTTTCATAGAACTGAATATAAGCTTAGTCAATGAACCTATACATTCATTTCACAACAGTGGAAAATGGTTTGAAATCTATAATGATGAATCAAATATTGAACTAGTAATATCATTGTTTAAATGATATACTAATATTATATACCACAAACTAATTCATTTTTCATTAGAAAAATTACACAAATCATGATTTTGAATAAAATTCTATATGTTTTTTATTAATGATATAAATTAATTATATTTATGTATAATGGTGAGATATATATTCATATCATAAAATTTTAAAGTATATATTCATCCAAAAATAGAATAATATGATCCAGATAAGATCATTGTATTTGATTAAGGATTCTAACTGCTTAATAAATTACCTCCCCTAGAATGAAGACAAGGTGGAATATTATCTAATTCGAATGCACCGTTATATCATATCTATGATGATGATAAAAAATATCCAAAATTTATGGATATAAAAAAAATAGAAATAGAAATATTGATGTAGGTGGATAAATATTATCTTTCCCAAATCCCTTTTCAATCACATACCCTTATGACTGTAATAGTAGTGAAAAAGAATAATGTGTAACTACATAATATAGACATAAATGTTCCCATGTTAAACCCTAAATATGGTTGAATAAAAATCATTAATAAAAGTCTTTTAATTCCAACAATACTAGATTTATTGAATTAATTATTGGATGAGTCTCATTGTTCATCATTCTCTATTGATTTTAGAAGTTTGATGATTTGTAGTGAAATGGAAGAGCACTACTAGTGGGATGTGAAGGGGAGATATATTGTATAGTATGTATCTCATTTTTTGGTATTTTTTAATGTTATGGTATATAAATAGAAATCTAAGTTCATGTTACCACCAGTGCCCATACTATAATAGAATGAGGATAATAACACTTGGTATTTTTTAATAGGACATCCCAAAAGATCAAATGGCCATAATTTTATATTTATATGGTCGATCAACATATGAATTCATCACACCTTATTATTATAAGTAAAAATTCATATCTTCATTATCTTCCTAGAATAGTCAATTCAAATGGTTATGTTTGAATAAAGTACCACTTTATAATTCAAGTGATTGGGATCCATGGATTTCCTCAATTTTTTGGAATTTTATTCAACATACCCTGGTTATAGAGATGATTTTTATTATTAATTAGAGTCCTCATACAGATGTTCCATTTGATAGAATCATTCAAAAAAATATTTGGATATGATACAATATTTTCTTATTGATTCAATGTTATTTGGATCAACCCCATCCAATAGTTTTTTTCAAATAACAATTTCGTTCAGTTAATAATTCTGATAAATCCTCATCAAACCTTCAATTGATAGATGTGTATAACTATAACTTAGTATGATGAAGTTATAAATCTAAATCTATTAAGGATAAATATATAAGAGGAAATGGTAGATAGTTTCAGAGCTATTCAGCAGCATACTTATGCATTTTAGATTCTACAGAAAGACTATCCTAATAATCATAGATCAAATATGAAATTAAAATGTACTATGAAGTTATTTATATAAATTTTTCATTTGAATATGGTTATCAGATTCATATAAATGAATATTGGGCCCATGTTATATTTCCCCATTTGATATTATAGATTTATAATGGATGATATCATGTAGTTTGTTACTTTCACTATACATCACTCATGTTCTTGATGTTTTCCATGTATCTCTAATCATGGAGAACATACCAGATTGATCAGATATAAAAAAATAGAGGTAATGAAGCTAGATTATAATCTTTTTTAATGATGAATAACCAATATAAATATTTCATTATAGAGATAATTTGTTATGAAAAATACTTCCAACCTGGAAAAAATTCTTTAGAGGAATCCAAAATACGAAGATGTTACTTCAGGATTGATGTATGTAATGAAAATGGGTTGTGAATTTTTTTTTGTATTAGAGTGGGATAATTATGAGATAAAAATGAATTCTAGTAGGGTTATAATGTAACCACTTATGTGTTTTGGACATAGTTATCTACAAATAAATTTTATTTCATTGATAATTTTTTTTACAAGAAGTATCAAGTCTAAATGAAATAAAATATACTATTCGGGTACTATTATTTTATATGAAATTTATTTTCTTGATATAGGATTTATAGTTATAAATAAGAAAAAATATAATTTTAAATTTTTTTATTTACACCTGAATGAAATGAAATCATTTGTTATCAATCGATTAGAAATGAAAATAATATTTCATTAAATGTACAAGTCATGTTTTTCAGAGAAATGTTTTCATTATTTTATGTGATTTTATCTCAATAAATAAAAATAATTAATATTTTTTGAATAATTTTAAAAAAAATCATTGATTATGTATTCAATAAAATGTTTTAACCATAATTTAATAGTTTTTCTTTTCAATGGATAAGAATAAATCTAATTTTATGTTTAATTTTTTTTCTATACAAAATTGTTTTTCAGTCCATTTTTAAACAAACATTAATACGAAATTCATCAAGTATTATAAATTGAATAATGGGATAAGGATATAAAATTTAAAATAATGAAATTAATATTTGGTAAATGATTTCTGTTTATTTAATGTCATTATGAATACTAAACATGGTAAAATTTTGCAGCTCGGTAAGGGTAAAATGGGTAAAGTGGTATCTAAAATTTTGGATAATGGTATTCAATTTCCCAAATCATTATCCTATTAGTTGAGTTTATTTTTTACATTATCATCCATTCCTCGAATATATATCTAATAGGTGCCTTTTTTAATTCATTATAACCTCTATAATGATTAATGAAAAGAATAAATAAAAAATGTCACTATATTTACTATAACAACACTTATGTTTTTTCATAAGGATTAAAAAAATATAATTTAGGTTCAAAATGAGTATTTAAAATATAATTTTTTTTCTCATTTTGAGTTTTATATTTTTTTGGTTGAATATTTTTCATAAATGCCTACACAATGCAACAATGTTATTTGTTCAATTAATACAAAAATGAAATAATTGATTTTAAATACATGCAGAGTAAAATATTTTTGGGTGAATTTTTGAATTACAATAATTTTATACATAATTATGTCATATTATGGATGTTTCAAATTTTTAGATTCCAAATTGTTTTCTTTCATTTGGTATTTAAAGTAAAATTATTATAATACTGTCGAAAATGACATTAAAGACATTTTTTGATAAATAATATATTTTTAAATAATTTAGAAATCATATAAATATAATAAAAGATATTGTAGGATGTCAAATTAAGGAAATATATTCCCTTATATATTTAAGAACTAATTTTGTCCTTATATGTAAAATTATAACCCTTTAATATTTAAAAAGTCACTACCACAATTAAGATTATAATTCGCTAACCGTGGAGATAAACCAATTGGTAATGATTAAAATGACACCAAAACTATATTAAATTTTATTTCCATATGATATTTCTACCATATACATATCTTCTTTGAATATATGTCATTTGGAAGAATTTTTCTTATAAATGACTTAATTATATTTTAATCTTTTACGTAATTGAATGTGTGTGTTCCTTCTGTTATAGAAGGCCACCACTTCTCTATTTTCAATAAACCAATTTGATCCATTAATATCATCAAAAACATGTATAAACATTTATATAAATCATTATCAACAATTTATAGGTATATCATTACAATGGTCATTAAATGTTATATTTTGAGATGTATCATTAAGAAGAGGAAATCATCTTACCAATCCTCTTTCTATTTATTAATTTTGTCACCAAGTATAAATATATAGAGTTAATCATAAAATAATAAATTATATATCCTAAATGTACTAAAAAATTTTAAATTCCCTAAAATCACTATTGTCCACCATCATTTCCATAAAAGGGGAAGTGATTTCATCTCCTGTGCCTATGTGTGGAATACCACCTCCGCACAGCAATGCAATTAATTTTTTATCACCATCATTCATGGATGGAAATTTTGATTGTTTTAATATTAATAAATGATATTTATTAATTTATTATAACTATTAAATTATAATATAATATCTGACTTCTCACCTTCCAACCCATTGGAAAAGGATAATGTCTCTTATGTGTGCGTGTGGACTACCACCTCCACAATGTGATGTGATTATTTTTCATCCAATATTTTACTGGATGGTAATAAGGATTAAAATAACTAATATATATTATTTATATTATATACTAATTATTCTTACTAGGTGATTAAATCTGTGAATTACTTTCTTTTGGTCTATCGAAACGTGGAAAATCATTAATTCGTTGGTGTAACCTAACATCTCAATAAATAGTGAATTTCATTTTTAAATCACTACCATTTATATGTAAATCAAAAAATATATAAAATTAATATATATGATATTTATTTCATAAATAACAATCATTAGATGATGGAACCATGATCAAGTTATAAGTACAGGTTCTACCATCTTTAATTCCCATGAAAACAAAGACAGTTAGCATTCTAAGACCACGATCTAAATAATGAATTCTTAATAAATAGGTATTAAAATGCTATAAGTAGATCATATATGATATAATAAATATGATAATGAAAAATATAATTAATTATAGTAGAATAAAGTTTTTTATACAATAGGTTACATTTCCATCGATGGAAGTTGAGCTTGTGGTAAGACATTTATGGTCAAAATAATTATTTATCAGTATTGCTTATGATTATGATTTTGATGATAAAATTTCATGATTGTATCTGAATAATCACATAAAACATATTATAATCTGGATATATTTTTGGAAAACTTTTTTTAATCTCTGTCACTTTTAGTACTCAATACACTATAAAAAAAATCAATGAAAATATACTACATTTATATCTTCAGTCAAAAATCATTTATCTTCAATGTCCATATTGTCCAAATATAATGATAGAATTTTTTTATTAATCTCATATTAATTTTAAATTCATTTTTACACATTTTGAACATTTTATAAAATGTCTAAAAATGAATATTTCTATCATTTTCCAAAAGAGGTACTTTTTCCATTCTATTCAAAATGCGAACAGAATATTTGTTTTGATATACAAGGTATGCACTAAATTTTGGACCACTATGATCAATAATTTCGTTGAAGAATTCATAAAAAATTTAAAATGATATTTTAAAAGAATATTATTTCCTTAATATTTGGTAAATTAATAGATTTTAATATTTTATTTCAAAATTCAAACGGTATTTTTCTCATGAAATAATTTACATAAAATTTAAATGAATTTTTAGTGATGATAAAATCCACTAATTTTATTAACTATTTATTGGGGATAAGAACCAATTATTCAAATATTATGAAATCACATTATGGTTTATGGTTATGATGATAAAATATTAATGAAACACATTTTCTTTCCAACAGTTTATGTTATGATGAATGTATTTATGGATTTGTGGCATACATTTAAATGATTTTGTTATTGAATAATGAGTGGGGAAATATTTTTATATCCCTCTATAAAATTTGGTAATGAATATGTGTTATGTGATCAAGGGGTAAAAAAGTAGATATTCCATTCCTAAAAAATTGAACAGGGGTGGATATCGCATGCCCAAAAAAGAGGTTATATAAGTGGTTATCCTATGCTTGAAATAGTGGGCACACTAGAGGTTATACCATTCATAATGTTGGTACACTGATGGTTATTACAAGCCTAGTATGTGATGAAGTTCTCTATAGGTCGATTTGAAAAAATATATACTATGATAATGATAACACCACATTTTATTACACTCATTTTTGATAATCCATACTATCGATGATATGCTCCATTGGCTCATGTAAATTAATACCTTAATGATTAATGTCTTATGAATGGAAACGATTTAGGCTAATAATCAAGGTTATGTTATATGATATAGGAGATATGGGGTAAATATTTTATTTTTATGTTATCATACACTTATGATCATGTTATTCTCAAGTGATCATTGATATATCTTTGGTTTACACTTATTGAGAATCTGAGATAAATCTTTGTAATGTTTTTCCAAAATTAATGAAGACCTTTTTTAAGTATTATATGTCTTTGAGGGGTTTTTGTTGAATAAATAAATTTTATTTGATATAGATATCTAATTAATATGTTATATACATGTCCATATTTCCAAATAATTTTTTTTACAGTTCTAGTGTAGATTGTAATATTATGTAATGAATATTCTTCTAAAAATATGAAATATTTATTTATTAAAATTAATGGTCACTAGGGATTATAAAAATATATTAAAATATATTAAAATGTAATTTTAGGATATTATCCTTCGAACATCATAACTTTTTGTCAAAACAAAAAGGTAAAAACATTGAATAAAATGTCATCAAGCATACAATGGATCTATAAATAAAAACATTCATCAAATGTATTCATACTATGAAATACAATGGTGTGTTATTGAGATTGAATTAAATGGTTTTTTATGATAGATTAAACATTTGTATTATCTTAGGGATTAGTTTTTTTTTCTATTTCAATTCTGTATAGAATCTTTTATAATCACTCTATCTCTAGAAGGAATAGTTATTTTTTCTCTCACAGCGGTAATGATTTCAGAATGTAAACTATGGTCAAATCAGTTCCATAATATAAAAAACTCAATGTATTCATCATATTTCATTATAAAGGAGTGGTAATGATTAATTTTGTGTTTCATTATATCTTATAGTTTTTTATTATTGGACATTATAGTTTTTTAAATAAAACTATTTTAAAGATGATACATAATTTAATAAAAACAAAGTTGAAATAAAGTTTGATTATAGGATCATGGTTACATTGGGTTTAGTAATAAATGTGAATTTAGAATCAATTTGTTTCAATGGGAGTCTGAATGTTCAATGATACCATAAATGTTAAATTATTTTTAATATTGAGTTCAAATATATTTTAATCATTGCAGATATGTGTAAATGAAATCCTGTAAATTACTAAATATCCTTCATAATGATTTATGGATATAATATTCAAAATGGAGTGATGATATAGAAACAATTCTAAAAATAATCATTATTTACAATACTTCAAATATAAATTAATGGTTCTTGAGATAAATTTATTTAGAGAAATTATATGAAGTCATTAAAAATGATTCATGGATTTTTAGAATAACATGTTAGAGACCTAGAATCATAGGAGCCATTGTCTCCATGTTTCTATGAAGAAAATATTCATGGTTGTGCAGTATGTTGACACTATAATGGAGTGGAAAATAAATAATGTTTTTCAAATATTCGAATGTTTACATTGGTGAAATCCCATTGAGTTATATTATGGGTAATATTGATTGCATTAACCAATCTAAAAATTATCAATTGAAATATTTTAAGATATTATTGTGATAATTCATCATTCTTTATGTTATACTGTTATATAAAATATTTCATTATAGAAACATAATTACCGAACCATGATGGATACTTTTACCTTCACTATTATAAGATTGAATCAAATTTAGTGGTAGTAAAAGTAGAATATACATTTAAGATATGTGATAAAGAATGAATTTTTTATATTAAATATATTTTCTTAAGTATTAATCAGATTTCAGAAGTTAACTAATACATTTACGGAAGCCTACAACAGATTAAAATAATCTCATGTTCTGGTGGACGTGTAGTTTAAAAGGATTTGTTAAATTAATTTGATGGGTTTAATAATATTAATGATGATGAAATGGATGATTTAGACGCAGCATAGGGTCTGTAATATAATGTATACATTTATAAGTGTAAATGTTAATGTTATTGAATCAATAGATAACTTAATTCCAAAATATTTACAAAATTTTATAGTTGAGGTGGTAGATCATAGTATATTTCCAATTAAAAAAATGGATGAGTGAGATGATTAGATGTCGGAACCACAAGAACAACATAATAGCATCTATGGAGAACCTCTATAATGTTAAGCTTCATATTACCTATTTGATTAGATGGGATTGAGTGAGAGTCTATCTAAAAGTGGGGGAGAAGGCATCTATCCCCAGTGGGGGACGTCCACTTGTGAACTTGTAAATTGTTACTTTCGGTAGAGGAATTTCTAGAGTTCTTGGAATGCTATAAATATAGATATCATATTGTAATATATCACTTGATCTATATAAATTTCTATTCATGTGATGAATCTCATTTGTTTTATATATCTCTATCATTATGTGGAATCCTTGTGACACTACTAGCATCAACTACATTGTAAAATGATCTTGCAGTTTGGGATGTGAGTGTGGGTCCAATACCTTAGACTACACATCGTTTTCCTTTAGTTCTGAATATTTTTTTTAGGATTAATTATTTTAATGATAATTCATTTAAAACATTAATATTATCCAAACTCTGACATGTATATACTCTGGTTAGCACATCACATATTTCAGGATCTCGTCTTGTATATTTGCTCGGTGCCATCTATGGTACCCTCTGTGAAGGATTTTTCATTCCTGGATTTGGATCTTCTCAGCCTTAGCATGAGTTGACGACAACTGGTCTGGCTTCGGGTTCTCGACTTTGTTGGGGAGATGTTCCTTCTGGCTCCTAGCGGCTCCAGGTGTTTGGTGTCGACTCCTGTGTGTTCGGTGACGACTTCTACGTTTTGAGATCTTGTCGTAGATTTGGTCTGTTCATCGTCAGCTCCTATTTGCAAGCCGCCAGCTGCTCGGGATTCTGTTGTAGTTGTGATGTTATCAGCCTGGCCTATATGGTGTGCTCAATCATCCATGGCATGCCTTCCGGCTTTGCGATCTCAGCGTGGCCTCGTCCCAGCTCGACGTCAGAACTAGAATTCACTCGTGTGCTTGGGGTTGGATGCAGTACTTCAGAGGGGGGAGGTATTACATTTAGGAACTCATGTATGTTTTTCCAGGTTTTTATTTGTTTAAGGTGAGATCTTGTTTGATTGGATGTTAAATTGGAAGTATAGTGGTGGTGCTATTGACATGGTTGGATTTGAATCTACTGGTTACCTGGTGTTTGATTATTGATGGAGGAATGGATGTTATATTGGGGAATCCAGAAATTCTAAATGGTTTTCCTACAGAGGAGGATAAAGCTGGACATCTTCATCATGTATGGATTTTCAGATTTGGACGATTGAGAGGTATGGCGTAGCCATCGGTACCGGGCTCATGCATCCTTGCACGGGACAGGTTTCTTATACGGCATACTTTCATGGAGACATGCCTTAATGATATTGAAGCTAGGTAGAGGCACTTCCGTGTAGTCTTGTTATGGGTTGCAGCCCTTTTATTTTTCGAATCTTGTTAATGTCCTGATGTCTCTGAACTCTTGGTTTTCCCCCATTACCCATAAAAGGGGCTTATCCCAAATCAATAGAAATATCGGCCTTCAGGCCATTTAGTAATATATATATATCTGTGTGTGTGTGTGTGTTTGTTGAAAACCCATTGTTCTAATTTATTTTATAATCTATGATATTTTTTATATGATTTTATTTGATAGAGAAAAAGGGTGTTATAAAATCCTTGAATAGTTTATATGTTAAAATATATCTAATGTTAGAGAATATAACTGACCCATATGTAAGAGTAATATATAGGAGAAACTCACATAGTGAATTTCCAGTATGTAATGGTGATTATCATTAAATTTAAAGAATATGTATATTTTATAATATTTTATCACAAAATTGTTTTGTCATGTTTATATCCTTTATGTTTTAATTTAATTTTACCATCGCATAAAATTAAATCACAGATGTAGTTTTATTTTGTGAAAAAGCATAAACATAAGGGTTACTGCATTAATTTTACAAGAGGGGTTCCCATAATTAAAATTCACCCCCTTATTCACATATTAAGAAACCTCTACATAGATACATTTACATATAAATCATAGACAATGATTGTTATTCAAGAATTATTAATCATAATATACAATATATCCATCAATGTTAAATTTTTTATATTCCTCCAAGAATTTATTAGTGTATATAAATTGTTTTAAAAAGATATATGATTAGAATTTTGAAAAGGTGATTTTAATAACTATATTAAAGATAAAATTTTCATATTAAAATCTTATATTTGTAATATAAATAAGTAATGTCACGAACCAACCCAGTTCAACCCTGAACCGGTCACCCAATCAGGTCCGCAACATGGCCCGAGAGGCGTTCCTGATCCTCCCAGGATGGCGACAAGCGCCAGGGAATCAACAGAGGCTATGGGAACGATTTTTCCCAATAAAAGAAAATAAATCAGCAGGAATGATGCAGAGCAGCGCATAATAAACAAACCAAATAATGTAAATAAACAGGGATAGAATAAAAATAAAACTGACTAAACACAACGTCCGAACTAACACCGTGCGACCTCGTGGGTCACTCTCCAACTCAACAATCAAGCGTCTCCCTAGGCGAAAGCACTCAAGCTATAGCCTACAATAACACTAAAAACAGGAAAGAACTATAGGCATTAGTATTAAAACTCAGTAGGCTAGCCCGATATCTATTCCCAATGCACTACCCTCAAAATAAAATAAAAATCATTTCATGTTTGAACAACAATTTACAATAGTATGTTTTTCTAAATATTTTACTTAAAAACAAAGTACGAACCATTTCCCTCATTCATTTCTCAAAACCCAAGTCATTCCTTTAGTGAGACATTATCATTTTCAAAGGGGAAAGATATGATTACATTTTCAAACATGTAAAAAGAGGATTAAATACTTTCATTTTAAAGCCATTATTAGAAACCAGGTTGAAACCAATTTTTCACTTTCCAAGGAAAACAATGCACAAAGTAAGTACACAACAAGGGAAATGTAAAAGTACATACAAGTACTAAAACATCACTACAAGAAACTAAAATCCAACAGATATGGGTGAACCTAAGAGATCTAGAAAAAACCAGAAGACACCAATACATGTAAAATCATCCTCGTTGACATGTCATGATGAAATAAAAACACACAATACGCTTGACCATCCTCTCTCAGGAAGGTCGAGGGAAAATCCCATAGTAATAAACCCAAAATATCCACCTACTATGGGCCACTGGTCAGTACCATAACCTACCAGTGTAGTAATCATTCTTAAAATATTCTCTCAATATGCCAGATTCCCATGTCTCAAGTGTTTGAAATTGGGGTGAGCCAACCGATGCTAACCGAGCATCCAATCATATATATATATATATATATATATACATATAAAGCACAACATGCATCACCCCAAGCCACTCCATGGGACAACCTCTTGCCTTTAAACCAATCAAGTGCTCGGGAGCCTCTAAGCGCAGCCTCCCGAACAATCAAATGCATCTAAGGCAGGAGAGTTATCCTAGGAGGGTTTTCATCAAAAAATCACATCATTTTCCATAAAGTTCCAAACGGGCATTAAACACCTTTCACAATCACCACTAAAAAAAGTACAACTTCTTTATAAAACAAAAACAAATTTAAAACCATTTAAGGAACCCCAACACACTACTTTACAGGCTGCCAATATTTTTATAAAACCAAACCAAAACATTTCACTTCAATTTTTTTTAAAAAAAATAGTAATAGCCAACCGAGAAATTTCTCATGAGAACTAGAATTCTTGTTCAGAAGAAATCATATATCTCTCAAACCAGAACCACATTTCAAATTCCATGAATTATGTTTAAAATCCAAACAAGCATTCTTTCACTAATGGGTTTCTGCTCGTCATGAAAATATTTCAAGCGTCGGGTATAAAATAAACGGCTCTTTTTACACCAAATAATAATTTAAAAATTAACTATATTATATTAAAAATTAATTATCATCTATTATCTAAAATTTATTAAAATTAATAAAATATTAATTTTGAACAATTAGTGTGCGCAAACAACAAGAAATAATGTAACGTAAATTTTAAAAGTAGTGAAAATGGAACCTACGTCAAGATCAAAGCGTGACGACAAAACAAACTTGGAACCAAGGCGCGATGACACAACGTGTGTCCGAAGCCACGTGATAAAGTCCAACACTATGCATAATAAATATCAAGGACTCAGATACATACAAAAAAACTCACTATAGGATGTGAAGCCAAGCAGCGGAAAGAAACACTCACCTTGAAACTAAAGCGCGATGACAACGGAACTTCGGAAACAAGGCGCGATGATGGCGCTCACTTAGAAACGCCTTGCGCAGGTCCTAGAATTCCTAAACCAACCAATAAAAAACCATCAACTAAAACTAATAGCCCAACAAGAGAAAGATGATAATAATAATAATGAAAATAAGGATAATAATAAGAATATTAATAATGATAATAACAACAATAATAATAATAACAATAAAAATAAAAATAAAAATAATAATAATAATAACATTAATAATAATAATAATAATAAGAACAATAACAATAATAATAATAATAATAATAACAATAATAATAATAATACTACTACTAATACTAATACTAATAATAATAATAATCACCATAACAATAAGAATAATAATAATCATAATAAAAATAAAACAAAAATAAATAAAGAAAAAAAAATAAAAGAAACATGGCCAGAGGATCTAGGGAAGGATCGGGGCAGCAGAAAAGATGCAATGGGGCGCGCCGAAGGATTCGACGGGGGATGCTGCCTGGTTGGAGGGTGATGGCATGCTCATCACTGTAGAGGAGGGGGAAAACGGGGCGGTGAGGTGCTGCTGGGAGCCGGCTGGGCTTGCGCAGAAGGAGGGTTGTAGGAGGAGAGGCGCTAGGGTCGGTCGACCGAAGGGCAAGCAAGGGGAAAGGACAGGCTGAAGGTGTGGGATAGCAGGAAGCCAAGGGTGTCGGTCGGCCTGCTCAAGCGCCGAAAATGGGGGAAGGAGCCGCGGGTGTTGGGTCACTGCGACAGGGAGAGGGGGAGGTCAGCTCATGTTGTGCGCGAGGGGAAGGAACACACAAGGGGGGATGCGCGCGGGATGCTGGGCAGAAGGGGAATGGCGTGCTAGAGGGTGGCGCTAATGCAAATGGAAGGAGGCACTGCTGCAAAGGAGGGAAAGGGGGAGTCAGGTCCATCTGGGTGCTACGGAGGCAGGGTTTCTCTAACTAGAGGGAGGGGTGTGCTTCGACGTCTGCTGACCAAAGGTGAAGGCGAGGGGACTACATGTGCTGAATTTGCAGTGAGGGAGGGAGATGTGCTGGTCTGCTTCGCCGCAACAGGATGGAGGAAAGATGAGACGGGGAAGGCCGGATGCTGCAAATCATAAATAAATAAAATGGCAGGAGGCTGATGCCATGGGGGGTGGCAGCACGCGTAGAAGGAAAAAAGAATGGGGGAGAGAGAAAAGGGATAGGGTTTCCCAAAAAAACAACAATCAATAAAATATGTAATTAAAACATAAATAAAATAATGATAATAAAAATAATAACAATAATAATATTAATAAGATGATAATAAGATAGTTTATTAAAATATTTTTAATTAGCATTAGTTTTAATTTTAGTATTTATAATAACACTACTAAAAATAATAAAAGTATTTACTTCATTCTGATAATAATAAAAATAAAAATTTTAGTTTTCATGTAAATATTAAAATTCCTAAAGACCATAAAAATTTTACATGACATAATAAAAATATATCTATTTATTTTAATTCTTTAAAGACGAAAAAGGCCACACAGTTGAATGGGCGAAGCCGCACGGCGTCTCTCTCTGCCTGTGCGACCAACGTTGTCGAACCCAAATGTGCGTGTTTTATCAAAGACTCTGAAATTAAGTCTAAAATAAATTCATGGTCGTGGTGTGACAATTTTCCCCACCATAACGCTTTCCGCCCCCCGAAAGCCACCACACTATCTAGCCGATCGATCAACGCCTAAGGGTTCCACACAACACCATACAACCACTTATCCCAAGGACATCACAACGACTACCAGAGGGAATGAACCTCATTTCCCGAAATAAATCTCCAAAATATGTGAGGCATGAATGGGCTCTCCACCATAAGAAGTTAACTAGAATCCGCTAACGACTTAAGAAAAAACCCAAAGAGACTCACGGTGGGTCTCCCCCCTATAAAGGACCGACCTATTAGTGACCAACCAGAATTCCAACCTAGTCCAGAACCAGGGCTTACTCAAGCTATAAAAAGCACAACAAAAACATTTAAACCTCTAACCCTCATCCGAAAGGGATAAGAGTTGATCTGAGAAGTCTGCGCAAACCAAAACCCATACCCCATGGGTGGGGAGGATGGGACCAAGGATTGGATCACTGAAACATGGACGAAAAAACTACTCACGACTCACCACTTAGGGATGGACACAAACCAAAGTCACAACTGACTCACTTGGGTGGTCCATGCCCGACAACTAATCAGTACTTTGTGTTCAAAAAGGAACCATTACTGATATTGCGTGAGGGATAAATCCATCATGCTCTTTTAGACAAGAGGATATTTATAACGACAGAGAAACCACAATAGACGCGCTAAAACTGCCTCACTCCAACGATAGAGGCCCAACCTTAACCAGACTCTTTAAAATTCCCCGGGAGTTCCTGACTATGCGTCGGATTCACTCCAGGGCCTTTTGGATGGAGCTCTGATGGATGAATCATCTTCTGCCTCGCAGTCAGGTTCTACTAATCCCAATAAGAAATACACATCTTTTGATTTGACAAAACAGAAGAGAGAGTTTTTAAATGAAAACTACACTGACATTGGAAACCGTAGTTCATCCAAAGACACACGACATTCCTATACATTTCAAACCCAAAACACCATCAGTACAACTACAATGATAAAATATCCCTTATACTAAAAGGAAACTACACCAGAAACATTGAACAAAACCCCCAACAACACATCACATCTGAGAACTTCCTCTATGATGAATTCTATCAACGCCCCGACAGAATCGTCGCAAGTGACTCAGGCGTCCACATGCCTGGCAGGGCTTCAGAGAAGATGGTCATGATGGCTTCTTGTGACCCCGCTTTCCATACTTATAACACACAATAATCTCTCTCTCCTAAGAGGTTGATGAAAGATCCCGAGGCCTCTTGATTACATGACCCGATTCATCCACTTCAATTTTATTACTCATCTCCTTTCCAGGACCCTCACCACTGCTCATAGGGATCGAAGGAGGGAGGACTACTTCGAGCACTCCTGCCATCGCGGCTTCAACATGAAAATCTTGTCTCGCCACATAGACAAAAGACGTTAGTTTGGATGCTGACACCTTCGACTATAGATCAGGGTAGAGACCCGCCTCGAAGCGTCGAGCCATCATGGGGTCATTCGTGACACACCCTGAATTATAAGGGACTAGCTCTACAAAGCGCTTGAAATATTCCATCAAGGATCCATTAATCTACTGCAGTAAACACATCTCAATCCCCTTCCTCACCCTTTCTTCCTCATAGAAATACTGGTGAATGAACATAGCCGGGAAGAACTCCCATGTAAGCTCTTGACGGGGCTTGTTCCGAGACATTGACTTCCGCCACATCCACGGTGAACCTTCAAGAATGAAGGTCGCAAACTTGACCATCAACGACTCAGGGAACTCAATGAGGTTAAAGTCCCATTCAATCTTCCGCATCCACTCCTCTACTACGGAAGTTTCTGCTTGACCATAAATTACAAGTGGATCCAGCTTCCAAAACTCAAGCATAAAATCCTTAGGTTGATCAACCACAATACGATCACCCATCGAAGCTTCAAAGGGATAACCACTGGACAAGGAAAAGTCAAAAACCCAATCAAGGCCAACTCAATGAGTGAATAAAAACCTCAAAAACAAACACATCATAAGTTGCAAGATCTAAACATGAGAAAATAGGTTATCATAACATCACAACATTTCTCTTTGAAAACATTTTTAATTTAAAAAAATCTTGGTGGGTTAAACCCTCGCCATTTGTATTCCTCAGAGTCTAACTCACATGCATGTATCAGTTCCACCCCGGGCATCCATCCACCGTACCAGAAATCAGTCCACATTTCCAACATACCACTATGCACATGAGCACCCATAGGAACACCAAGACAAATCAATGAAATTTCATTTCTCCAAAAACAAATCATTCATTCCATTTCTGTTAAAACAATCCAAATATTAAACATGTCATTTCAAAAAACCATTTTTTTTCAAAACCCAATTTTTTTATTCAAACCACTTTTAGAAATCGAAGGAAATCATAAATAACTCAATAGGGAAGTAGTGTCTGTGGGTGACTTGACCATATGGTTGGCGGCCATGTGCCAAACACATCACCGACATAGAGAGCCTTCTTGGACCATGCCCCTAGATCTGTATGGATTTCCAGGCCATGCGGATTAGGACTATTAGTCCAACTCCATTTTTCGTATCCCATTCGCAAAATATTTTTCCATAAAAACCCAAATAAAAAAATTAAACCGGACATCCCATGGAATCCCGAGGATCAGAACGAGAAAGAGTTCATGAATCTCTTCCCGCTCCTACCCATTGAGTCTCGAAAATCCTACTCCGTCTACCTTGACATCCCTAATAACAAAGTGCGCTATGAAAAGTGAGTTCTTCTAAGAGCTGACCTCCTCTGATAACATTTTTTCACGAACTAACCTAGGTTGACCCTGAACCGGTCACCTGAGCCGGTCTGTGACATGGCCCAAGAGGCGTTCCCGAGCCTCTCAGGCTGGCGACAAGCACCAGGGCATCAATAGAGGCTGTGGGAACGATTTAACCCGATAAAAGAAAATAAATAAGCAAGAATTATGAAAATCGGCGCATAATAAACAAACCAAATAAATTGACTAAATAAGGATTGAAGAAAAATTAAACTGACCAAACATGACGTCCGAACTAACTCCGTGCGACCTCGCGGGTCACCCTCTGACTCAACGATCAAGCGTCACCCTAGGATAGCACATCAAGCTATAGCCTACACAAACACAAAAAATAGAAAATAACTATAGGCGTGATAATTAATACTCAGTAGGCTAGCTCGATATCTATTCCCAATGCACTGCCCTTAAAATAAAAGAAACATAATTTCATGTTTGAACTATAATTTACAAAAGTATGTTTTTCTATATATTTTTCTAAAAAAAATGTACAAACCATTGAACTCATTCATTTCTCAAAACCCAAGTCATTCCTTTAGTGAGAAATTTGCATTTTCAAAGGGGAAATTGATGTTTACATTTTCAAACTTGTAAAAAGAGGATTAAATTCTTTCATTTGAAAACCATTATCAGAAACTAGGTCAAAACCAATTTATCACTTTCCATGGAAAACAATGCACAAAGTAAGTACACAACAAGGGAATGTAAAAATACATACAAGTACCAAAACATCACTGCAAGTAACTGAAATCCAACAAACATGGGTGAACCTAAGAGATCGAGAATAAACTAGAAGACACCAATACATGTGAAATCATCCTCGTTGACATGTCATGATGAAATAAAAATGCACAACATGATTGACCATCCTCTCTCAGTCAGGTCGAGGGAAAATCCCATAGTAATAAACCCAAAAAATTAACCTACTATGGGCCACTGGTCAGTACCATAACCTACCAGTGCAACAATAATTCTTAGAACATTCTCTCAATATTCCAGATTCCCATGTCTCAAGTTTCTTGAATGGGGGTGAGCCAACAGATGCCAACCGACCATCCAGTAATATATATATATATACATATAAAGCACAACATGCATCACCCCGAGCCACTCCATGGAACTACGTCTTGCCTTTAAACCACCCAAGTACTCGAGAGCCTCTAAGCACGGCCTCCCAAACAATCAATTGAATCTAAGGCAGGAGAGTTATCCTTGGAGGGTTTTCATCAAAACAATCATATCATTTTCCATAAATTGCCACACAGGCATTAAAAACCTTTCACAATCACCACTAGAAAATGTACAACTTCATTATAAGACCAAAACCGGTTTAAAACCATTTAAGGAACCCCAAAACACTGCTTCAATGGCTGCCAATATTTTTATAAAACCAAACCAAAACATTTCATTTAATTTTTTTCCAAATAAACTATATGACCCAACCAAGAAATTTCTCATGAGAACTAGAATACTTGTTCAGAAGAAATAATTTATCTCTCAAACTATAACCACAATTTAAATTCCGTGAATTATGTTTAAAATCCAAGAGGGAAATCTTTCACTACTGGGTGTCCTCTTGTCATGAAAATTTTTCAAGAGTCGTGTATTAAATAAACGGATAGTTTTACACCAAATAATCATTTAAAAATTAACTATATTATATTAAAATTTAATTATCGTATATTATCTGATATTTATTAAAATTAATAAAATATTTATTTTGAACAATTAGTGTGCACAAACAGTAAGAAATAATGTAACATAAATTTTACAATCAGTGCAAAGGGAACTTACCTCAAGATCAAAGCGCAACAACAAAACAACCTTGGAACCAAGGCACGATGACACAACGTTTGTTAGAAGCCACATGATAAAGTCCAACACTCTGCATAATAAATATCAAGGACTCAGACACATACTAAAAAACTCACTAGAGCATGCAAAACGAAGCAGCGGGAAGAAACACTCACCTTGAAACTAAATCGTGATGACAACAGAACTTCAGAAACAAGGCGCGGTGATGGAACTCACTCAGAAGTGCCCTGGGCAGGTCCTACAAATCCTAAACCAACCAATAAAAAAAACCATCAACTAAAACCAATAGCCCAACAAGAGAAAGATGATAATAATAATAATGAAAACAAGCATAATAATAAGAATATGAATAATGATAATAACAATAATAATAATAAGAATAATAATAACAATAACAATAATAATAATAATAATAACAATAAGAATAATAATAAGACCAATAATAATAATAATAACAATAATAATAATAATAATAATAACAACAATAGAAACAATTATAATATTAATACTAATAATAATAATAACAATCATAACAATAAGAAAAATAATAATCATAATAAAAATAGAATATAAATAAATAAATAAATAAATATAAGAAACATGGCCGAAGGCTGGGGGGAAGGATCGGGGTGGCGGGCAAGATCCGCTGGGGCATGCTGGAGGATTTGCTGGGGGCTGCTGGTGGGTAGGAGGGCGCTGGCCTGCTCGTCGCTGTAGAGGAGGGGGAAAACGGGGCGGTGAGGTGTTTCTGGGACCCGGATGGGCCTGCGCGGAAGGATGGCTGTAGGAGGAGAGGCGCCAGGGTCGGTCGGCCGAAGGCCATGCAAGGGGAAAGTATAGGCCGAAGGTGTAGGATAACAGGAAGTAGAGAGTGTCGCTCGACATGTTCAAGCGCTGCAAAGGGGGGAAGGAGCTGTGGGCGTTGGCTCACTATGACAAGGAGAGGAGGACGCCAGCTGATGTTGTGTGGGAGGGGAAGGAACACACAAGGGGAAATGCACCGAGCTGCTAGGAAGAAGGGGGATGGCACGATGGAGGGTGGTGTTAATGCAAATGGAAGGGGGGGGGGGGCTGCTGCGAAGTTGGCCAAGGGGGAGTTGGGGCTAGCTGGGAGCTGCGGAGGTAGGGGTGTGCCCAATAGTGGGAGGGGCGTGCTTCAACATCGGCTGACCGATGGTGAAGGCGAGGGGACTGCGTACGCTGAATTTCCAGTGAGGGAGGGAGATGCGCTGGTCTGCTTCACCACACCAGGAGGGAGTAAAGAGGCAATGAGTAAGGTCATCCACTATAAATCATAAATAAATAAAAGGGCAGGAGGGCAAGGCCATGGGGTGTAGCGGCGCATGGAGAAGGAAAGAAGAACGGGGGAGAGAAAATGGATAGGGTTTCCAAAAAACAACAATAAATAAAAGATGTAATTAAAACATAAATAAAATAATCATAATAAAAATAATAATAATCATAATATTAATAAAATAATAATAATATAGTTTATTAAAATATTTTTAATTTGCATTAGTTTTAATTGTAGTATTTATAATAACACTAATAAAAATAATAAAATTATTTACTTCATTTTGATACTAATAAAAACAAAAAATTTATTTTTCATGAAAATATTGAAATTACTAAGAACCATAAAAATTTTACATGACATACTACAAATATATCTATTTATTTTAATTTTTCAAAGCCGAAAAAAGCCACGCAGTTGAATGGATGAAGCCGCGGGGCATCGCGCTCCGCCCGCACGTCCAATGTTGTCGAACCTAAATATGCGTGTTTTATCAATGACTCAGAAATTTTGTCCAGGACTTACCTCGGACCCCTGAAAAATAATTTAAAGTCAACGAAATCATAAAATAAAAAAACTCATGGTTCGGGGTGTGACAATTAATCTATTTCTTTATTACTTTAGAATATTCATGTTTACAAAATGTTTATAATATATGGATATTTTTAACTCTTTTATTTTGAGGTAGTAATAATCATTAGAATTTGAAATCCAATAATTTTATATTGGGTATAACAATATAATATATATTTTACGTATACCATGACCATGGAAAATAATTAAATTTTGAAACATTAATTTAGTTATTGGATATAGTTTATACAAATTTGGTTCTAGTTTTTGGATGAATGGGATTCTCTTATGTTGAAAGTATCTCTTGGAAGTGGAATTCTAGTTTATAATTTCCACTATCATTGGGTATTATTCCTTTTTATGAATCATAGGGTATTGTTTTCTATATCTCTAACCATATTAATGTTTAAATTTTCAACTTTATATAGTTTAAAAATTATATAATAATTTCTCATCTAAAATGTTTGTAGGAGGCATTTAATTCTGTGTTAATATGTTTGGATTTTTTTGTACGAGTAAAACATAGTATCCATTTTTAAAGGGTTACAGAAAAATCTAGTGTGAATATATTAATTTTGGGGATTTAATAAGGATTCTCTTTTTTTTTGTTAAAATCATGCAATCATTTTGAATAAAACAAGAGATATTATATATTTCATAATTCTAGAAGGTTATGAATTTAATAATCATGGGATCCATATTAAGTTGTTGAGACTTTTAACGCCCCCATGTAGTATGTTTCATATTTATTCCAAAGAGACTCTTATCATGTCATCAGTAAATAAATGTAGGAAACCTTAATAGTTAAGTTCACATAAAATATCTTGTGTCATGAAATGTGGTAATAATGTGAACCTCTAGGTTTGGTTCCCTAGTAATTGTATTTTATCAAGGTTAGAGATATCAAAGAAACCCTAATGATTAAGATTCCATTAGAATAAATTTGTATGAATCCATTTGATGGATTTGGGTTATGAGTATACTATACAACTCATTTATAGTCATATATGATATGATTGATTATATGTGTTCAATGATTGTACAAGTGGATCATTTAGATGCTCAAATAAGTTTATTTCTTGCTGAAATGTGGATTTTAGATCACTAAATGGGATAGATATATGGATTTAATAGGTTTATTATGAGTACCATAATTAGAATTCCATGATTAAAATATATTAACCAGGATAATTACCCATATAAATGTTATTTTTAAATATTTTAGAATACATCATATACTGAATGAAATCATATCTCATTGGTATTATCAATAAAAAAATTATATTGGTATATAATAATGAGAACTATTGAAAATAAAATCCTAAATAGTTATTGATTTTGAATTTCATAGAAGTCAATTTATCTAACATAGATCATGGATAATATATATAATATTTACATTAGAAATTTATATTGAACAATATAGACTCAGATATAGGAGGGAATTGGAAATATTTTATGTACGCCAATGTGATTCCAATGCAGCAAGTGTTATTTCCCTATAATTTTACATCAATTATCTAAGACTTCCCTATGTATTAATTTTTTAATTAAAAAACTAATATTATTCTTCTTTAAAAAATTCAATTCAATTTCTAAATATTTTTAAGAAAAATTACTATTTTATCTCATTATTATACATTATATTTGTTCAATATTTAAGAAAAAAATATTTTATGGAATTGTGGATATGTTAAATTGTTTATGCCTTCTATATAGGGATAATTATATCTATAAAATCAGAATAATAAGTCCCAAGATAATTCTAATTAAACATTGAATTTTAATTATATCCTCAAAATATTTAACTAAAAACAAAAATAAAAACACTCTATAAAGATGGAATTTTGTAGTATTTAAATTATAACTCACATTACAAAAATAAATTAAATTAATTAGGAAAATGAACCAATCAAATTTTAGGGTAAAATGTTATAGGTATGATAGAATATTATTATAACCCCAATGGTTTGTATTTTATTTTTTTGATAAGAAGTAGTTTAATGTAATGGATAAATTATGTAATAAATATGAATTAGTGGATAAGATTTGTTTGTTTGTATGAAGGCCCAAAAAAGAATATAGTGATGCTTGGAAAATTATTTCCAATTAGATTGAATTCATTTCATGTCGGAAATGCTGAAAATGAGACAGTTGGCCAAGAATATGGACATCCAAAGGAAATTCAGAAGTGAGAAGGAATTCCACAAGGATCCAACACAGTTGATTAAAGGAACAAAGTAGTTTTGGAGGAATCTTTTTAAAATATTATTGTAATCAACAAAATATCACATGGTGTTTTTTCTGGGGGTTTCCAATATGAAATAACTAGTAAGGACTACATTTTGGATCTCCTTATATTGTATTTCTAGTAATTTTAGTGTCTCTAGTTGAGGCTTTAATAACATGGATGATCAACCGGCGAAAATTACCATGATGGAGATCAAAACACCATAGTTCTAGGAAAAGTATGTAGTAAGATAACATATAGATAGATATCAATCCTAAAATAGGCGCAACAGAGTTTGAACAACCATAGTAATGAAGATGTGCTATATTAATTAAAATTTGTTGGTGATGGAATAAATATCTATCCAAGGAGAACCAAAATATAATAGTTTTCATTTTCATTAAAAATGTATAGTGGTTTTTTAGTATTCTATAATGTATTACATTTTGAATTGCAGTATCACCTATGAGAAATATTTATCCCCAAATGGGAATGTTAATTCACATGGTTATAATTATTTTTATATATATAAAAATAGGAAATTGGATTCAAAAAATTAAAGGAAATATATCCAATAGACTATTTAGTTAATTATTTAAAATCTTTTTTTCCCTGAAATACATAGGCCACACTATAGTGTCCAGAAGAAAATAATTTTAGCAGGTGATTTACCTGAAAATGCATAAAAATTGAAGGTGAAATATTTGGTATTTCTTGAATGCTTCTTTAAGATTTAAGTAATCATGTGTGTTAGTTTTATTCCACGAATAAAGCGTAAATTATAAATAGTCCCCTATCGTTAAAAGGATGATTAAATGATATTTATTTCTATACATTAAATAGATTGATAAGGTTATAGGAAATGGTTTTTTAAAATCCATATTGATTGAGATCATGGGAAGTTAATAGTGGATCAATGGTTGTTTATTAATTTATAAATGTTTTGAAACCGTTGGAAACTTTATTGTCTTATAATATTATATTATTAAAGGATGATTCATATTTATAGAAGGAGAATGAGAGACATAAATATATTAAAAAAATCTATTTATGTCTTAGTTGTTTTATGTGAGGAGAAGGAATGTGGAGAAGACACTTTGTCACATCCAAAATATTATTCCAATGTTTCGATGTCTAATGAAGAGTGTTCCATATATTTGGATGTACAATCATTGGGAGATTATTTCATCCATAAATATCTAAACACCAAGAAGCTGAATAATCTTATAGGGATGATAGAAAATTAACCCATATATTTTCTTGAAAGGTGATAGTGAAACAATTTGAAGGAGTTCATAGATTGTAAATAAGTTTCATTGAAAATATCAACATAGAAAATACATATATTATATGATTCCTTAAATTAATGTGATATTGATAATGAAACATATTTATCCAGTAACTATGCGGTGACCTCATTAGAGTAGTGAACGATAGAGTATAAGGGTAGTGAGATGATAGTGAGCATATGGAGATATTGATTTGACCCTAATAATTTTATGGTACTGATCCTAGGAGAGGAATGAACAAGACTAAACCCCATTTTATTCAAGTGATATTTATTCTGTTTATGTACATTGGTTCATTGTAGATCACATTCTCCTAGGGAAAGCCTTTAGCGGTGAAACATATAAAAATATTTCTGTCAAATTTACAATATTAATTCACCAAAAAAGGGTCATTAAACTTATGTATATATTTTTATGGAATATTAAGTTGAATTAAATTATATCACATTTTAAATTAAATACCATAAAAAGTGACCCTCATGGGCGAGAAATTAAAATCCTATAGCATAGTTTGAAGTAATGGATAACATTATTTAATTTCTTATGTATAGAAAAACCAGATTCACCCCATTTATTTTTATATCTCACTATAAGTCCCTTGTAAGTATTATCAATTTGTATCAAATGGATGGTTTATAGACTATTGAATTTTTTCTTTCTCACACATAATGTTATGTTTTTTAATATAAATGGAATCTATATTGATGGATCCATAGTTTTAAAGAAGGCATTTTGAATTGTCAAAAACGATTTTATGGACATCATGGAATTTTATATTGGATTTCTTAAAGAGGGTTTTTAGATAGAATTTTTCTTATCATCCAACATTAACTAATAATTGATAAAAATTAAACAAACATTGGTGTTGATGCATTGCTTAAAAAGGTTTTAAATAATTATCTCTGAGATGATATGTCCATGGATATTGATTTCAATAAATTTTAAAAGTACATTTATGTGTTGTTGGAAGATTCATTTGAAAATATTAAATTTTTATGTAAAAATTTTCTTATATATAAAGTGAAGAATAAAAATAAAAAGAGGATTTCATCTCAAAATATTAGTAATCCAACCAAGTTATAATTAAATCCTAAATTTTCATTACATTATAATATAGGTTTAGAGGAATGATGAGGTATGTTATACTAAATAAGTTTGTGGGGAATATGAAGTGATTCTAGTGGTGAAAAGGTCAAAACATCATGTATATATGCTATAATGTGTTCATGTATTGAATACGGGGATATACTAATTTTAAAAGGGAAGTGAAATGATAGGAATTCATGAATAATCTTTATTATGATAAGATTAAAATATTTCATAGAAAAAACAGAGTAGATAGAAAATAAGTGGCTTTAATTCCTAAATAATGAAAATATGATGTAAGGTGAAGGAACAAAGTGACATGCTTGATGAAATTTCCTTGTAATTTTTATATAAAATACATAAAAAAGTAGTAATTAATGGAATTTATCATTCTTATCAAAACACAACATGAATAGAAAATACAATCATGGATAGTTACAATGTAAACTCTAATGGTGGTGTCTATAAAGTCGAAATAGAATGATGTGAAAAATGGAAGATGAAGAGAGTATAAAAAACTCAAATGTAATGAAGTTGATATATTCAAGGGTAATCATAATAAATTAATAAATAAAAATATATAATTCTTAATAAATGAATAGTTCCATGAAATTTTTAAAAGTGATGATAAATAAAATAATTTTTCAACAAAATTATACTATTATTCTAGACTTTGTCAAATTATTATCATGTGTATCCAAGCCCAGAATGACGAAATTTAATGAATTAATAACTCATGAAATGCCAATAATTTTTCAATGATTGACCAAATGAGGTATGTTTATCATTGTAGATGAATTATTTTTTCGAAGCATAGATACATAAAAAGGTACACTATTTGGGAGAATTCATAGAAAAAATAGATAGTATAGGGATACACTTAACTCCCATGATATATAATAAATGTTATAATCTAAAAAAATGGACTTTTAAAATAGAAAATTGGATCGTAATTTTGGTGAATAAAAATGATAATAATAAAACGGTTCGTCAATCACTAAACATATTCCATAAACATGTATCATGGAATGAAATAACACAAATTAGAAAAGAAGTCCTAGAGTTTTATCAGATGTGGTATGTGTGTAAAAAAAGAAAAAGGATAATCCAAAAAAATAATTGAGTTATTGACATCACTCATTGACATCCAGGAGAGGGGTTTCCTAACAAGTTTCACAAAAATACTATAAGGTATGAATTAATTCTTGAAGTAAAATCCCTCTAATGGAGAAAGAATCTAGTTAAGGGATTCTAAAAAAATAAAAAACCTTAGGTTTGGTCAATAGAGATCAATTACACAATTGTAGAATATCCCAATCAATGTAAAGGTGACAATTCCCACATCTATAAAGAGAAGTGTCTAAGTAGATTAACATTTTGAAAACCATTTTAAAAGTTTTAATGATTCCAACTACTAGTAATGATAAATATTATGATCTCAATGAGATTATGGAATTTATTTATCAATATTTGAACAAGATATAATGAAATATGTGAATTGATGGGTTGGCCTATCTTCACCATCCCCATTATTTAGCAATAGGAAAATAGAGGTGCCCATACCCAAATATTATTTATAGTTTCTATCTAATTTTGAAATTTTTTGAAACATTAAATTGAAGTTATGATCAATGGGTTTGGTTTGATAAAAGTACATATGTATGGTAATAATAATGATTGGAAGGTGCTATATATGACATGACTCCAATGAATTCTATAGTCTTTCATATCTCGATTAGTATCAAGTATGACGTTTCATAATTAGAGAACATGTATATTCATCACAATTTATGATTGGGGGAATATTTATTATAACCATGATATGTATATATAACATTAATAGACCCTCTATCATGAAAATAATTCCTCTTTGTGTCAAAGGTAAAATAATTATGTGATAAAAATTAGATTATTCTAAAATGGATGTTATATGAAGAACACATGGTAACTATCGAGTGATTCATGTCTATACAAATATATATTTGGTGTCCATATAAAAATTTTCTATTTAGGATTATACACCTAGAATACATGGCCTCTAACATTCATACCATCATGTCTGAGTCAATTATTCATTTGGACATGGTGGCAGTTGAGAAACATGTCCTTAATTGAGCAGGGAAAATTATGTTCATGGACCTAGCTGCTGATGCAGCGACACCCAAAAATGGAAAAACAACATGAGTATATTTTACTACATGGTGTTGTGGCATGGGTCATATCCTATGATAAGGTAAATATTACTAAATTTTCATTCTTAATGAAGTGTCCATAATTGTCTCTGTAAAAGTAGGGTTTATTCCCTAGAACAATTTATATTGGTTTGTTATGTAAGATTTAATTATTCTTCTTTTGATAATTCCGCACTAGAAAATTCTGGGTCCCCAGTTTATGCATGGTGATAAATAAAAATTATTTGGTTTTTCCTACCTTAATTAATGTTGTGTGGAAAAATGATTTGGATACATGACCCTAGACAATTGGCATTTCTAGATTTCCTTTTAATCATGGGATGAATTTTATTTTTTATAAATAAAATATTATGAGGATGAAATAATCATTTGGGAGAGAATGAATTATAACCATTATGATATAAATATTCTCCCTCATTTAATACTTCTCTTTGTTCTTTATTTTGTGCCAAAAATAAATAGTCCATTATGTTGTAATTCAAATTTCTAACAAAATATTATCCATTGATATTTACCCAATGTGGATGTTACCCAAATATGCATGGAATTGTTTTATTATAAACGTAATGACTCTTCACAATATGCACAACTACCATATAGTCCTTTGATATCACTATGTTTTCTATATAGAAATAATGTTTTATGATTTCCTCTTTATAAAAAACCATTTAATTATAAATATTGAGACTGAAAATCATTTTAGTTGGATTTTTTTTATTGTATCTCTATGATTAGTGCGGTGATTTCTTATGTTGTGTAATAAAAGGGTTAAATCTATCATTTCCATTCGTGATGTGACCCATAGAGTTGTAATAATCACAATATATCGATTTTCGATGATATTTTTCTATTGCGAAGATGTTTTCATTGTTTAATATGTTTAATGAATTGGTAAATATATTACTAGAAGTTTTCATGAAGGTTATATGTGTCATTATTAGTATAGTAAGTTATTAAATCCATAGAAAAGTACAGAAAGGATCATTCTCAATCCTACTTCACTTCCTACAACCTCTCTCTAGTGAATCCTTTTCGAAATAACTATTATTAATATTTAAATTATTTATTTCATTAGTGTCTAGTTGTTCTGATGTTTATAAGGTGGATAGGTATTTGTAACCATGGTTATTCAAATCATATATATTATTTATTACTCTATATTTTCTGTTTTAAAAAAAAATTGACTACAAATTCGTCTTCTCACAATATTTCTCAGATTTAGTTCATTTACCGATGACAAGATTTAATTTATTTATTATAAATCTCTATAACATTATTATATCTATGTTTTATTTGATAATGAGGATAATATAAAGACATACTGTAAGAATAATGATTAAGAAGAATCATTTTCGTTCATTTGAACATTCATAAAGATCCCATATTTCTCCATGTGCTGATTCTCCTTGATCAAAATCTATATCTCCATATAATAATATTATTTTACCCCTATACTTGAATAAATAACCATATAATAGCAGTGGATATGAGAATAATTTCTTGACACATATTTTACATATCAATCGGAATATATAATTTCTGGTTGAACATCATACTTATGATGTTTCTCAAATCTAAAACCTTATATCTCTAAATCACCTATTGGATAAATAACTCAAAACCTCCACAATATATCCAAATGAATATAAGTTGTATAATTTTAATAATATAATTTTATCTCAAATGTTTCTTGATGAAAGAAACAATGTTATAGATCTATTATTATGGATCACACAAAAAAAGATGAACATTTACCATTGACAATCCATTGCATATCATGGATTTTAACTAAGTGATTATTTTACCTTCTATATGATTACGTTGTCAAAAAATATACATTATGATTAAATGATTAATACCCTCATAGCCACTAAATCCATAAGATAATATCACTCTTTATGTGAAATGGTACATAAGAATATCTTTTTAAAAATTCATGAAAAGCATGCTACACTCGTCATAGGGATTTTGTTATTATCATCCGATTCCAACCTACTAATATAATTATTAAAGTTATAAATAGATTCCTTTGATACTTATGTTAACCATATCACCTTGGTAACCATCGTCTATAATCCAATTCATTCTATGAATTAATTTAAGCTCAAAACTAAGAAATCTATGTTACACTCTATCCACAATAAACATCAGTAAAGCCTATATCCAGAAACACGACCATCTATCCCATCATCCATCACTATGTATTCATTATAATCACCTACCATGTAATCTAATGAGAAATATCCTTCCAATAGTGTAACAGTCACTCCAAACCATATATTTTATACAAGATTATCCATAGAATCTTAGAAAGGGTATTTTTCATAACATGAGTGGTCATTATCAAGTCCACCAATGACTTAGGATTGATCACCATCATCCAATCCACCTCCAAATAAAAATATTTTTATTAACATTATCATTAAGTTCCCTATTCTACAAGCCAAATGTATTAGTAAAGAGAAGACATTCCGTGCAAATATTTAAAACTCTTGTTTGGATCATGTAGTAGATTCAGAAAAAGTATAAATGTGCTTCATTATATTCATGATAAAAGAAAGAGGATACTAGTATATAGTCTCTATTAATGATTAAATTGATAAATTAAACAAGTACGATGCATTCTTTATCAATATTTTATAGATACACCAATAATAGAAGAGCGTGATGAAATTAGTCATTATTTTGTCACCAATAAACCAAAAGGTAACCCTAATATATCATTGTATATAGATCATATCTATCCAACATAACTATGGAATAGAATCATTTAAATTCATTCCTATCATTATAATATGTTATTCTATCCTAAGGAAATAAAATCCTCATTCACCATTAATTTTTTTTGATAAAAATCATTATATGCATTTATTATGGTGGAACTACTTCCGATATGATTGAAGCACTATGTTAAAGGAATTAATTCAATAAATGAATTGCTTTTAGACATTCAAGAAGAATTTCATGGATGTTGGGATAATTGACTGACCATTGTTATTAATTATACATGGTTTTTACATGTAAATCGTTCAAATGAAATGATATTTAATGAAATTTTCAATTATTTTGAAAAATTATTATATGATTTCGGTGGGATTTATAATGACAATATCAAATAGTAATATTTCAACTCTTTTCCTGACCTACATGGTGGAATAATACTACTCTCCTAATGATAAAAAATCTTAAATTAAGGAATTTTTCTCCTTGAGATTTTATAATTAATTATTTTACTATATTATATGAGCTCAATAAAAATTATAGATTCATCTAGAAATTAGAATAAAATTATATTCTTCCGTGACATTCCTGTGATATGTGGGATATCCAGATCAACTGTGTCAAATAAACTTCATGAAATAGTTATGCCAAAGGATATCCACAATCATGACATAGCACATCCATTTTCTATGGAATATAAAATGGGTATTTCTTTCAAAAAATTCTTGGAATTTCACAAAATGACTATTAAATGTAACCACAATTTTTAGACGGTATATTTCCCTAATTATTTTTCTAATACTAAAAAATGTTTTAATCTTACCAACAGACTATATAAAATTGAAGATATTGATAAAGATAATTTTTATTTTCTTTTTAACTCATGATGATATGGCAAATGAAAATATTATGTTAGAACTGGATGATCATTTAAAACTATAGGAACTAATTGAATTAGTGTATCCTCCTTTTCAATAAATAAATTTGCATTATTATCGACCATAAATAATCATTTCACTAATAGAATATAAAATATCCCTTTGGATATAGATATGAAGATTATTGAACATAAAATGGGATGACACATTCCCTAAAATTTCATAAAACACCAACATGATTATAATAAGAGGAATGGTTTTAATTGTGGACCTATATATGGGTCATTAGTTCACCCATATTATCCCCTTCAAATGATTACATTGGTTGATGTGTAATTCATTCAATTAATTATAGAAGATTAATTTTATTTCCCCAATATTATCACCATAGTTAATTTTATTTTAATGATATTTGACATTGGAATCCAATGTAATGAATTATATATAATATTTCATTAGGAACATATGTCTACCATATTATGAGGGGTTTTTATGTTTGGGGATGAGATGATTTTTCCAGGAATATCAAGAGTGAAAATGATACATAGAAATCCCCACTGGTTATTGATAATGTACTTAATTTCTTTAGGATTGATACTAAAATCCTCACCTTGAGAGCGAAAACTTTCATGGAAAACAAATATGTTGACATTTTTAGGATTCAAAAGATTTACCCAGATCTAGAAATGGATCTCATTCACAATTTCCCCAATTAGTGTGAAAAATATAAGGCATTAACTCATTCTATTATATATTTTATATTTATTAAGGAACATATTATTTGGAATATGTCGGATAAAAATGACCATTTCCAAGTAGAATATAGAAATTATATTAGATATTATCTCAACAATTTCATTGAACTATATAAGCGAGAAACATATCATCCCAATAACCCCCACTCAATTACTCGACTTGTTTGGTTATCCCTACACTCAATTGTGATATGATAATGGATTTGATTTTGGTTTTAATAATTATAATTTATCAATTTTATATTAGGGTGAAAATTTTATGTTCTCTCTATTTTTTTATTAGAGCAAGGAGTTTGGAAAACATTCACTTGTACATATAATATTAGCAGACCATATGATATGATATGTGTTCCCCATCATGTTTGAGTTATAATAATGGGGTGTTTAAATAAAGATATTCTTATCATTCATGCCACATGAAAAACACCTAGATACCAACAAGATAATTTTATCATTTAATATTCAATTGTAGCATCCATCTATATATTCATAAGCTAGATTTTACACATAGACCCCATTGAAAGAAACATTGGATGAATATTGTCTGAGTCAATAATTCATCTGGACTAAGTGGTGATGGATCATTTTATCAACATCATAGTGATGGAAATCGTGTTCATAGACCTATTTGAAGTGGATAATAATTATACTATGGATCATATAGTGGACTGATTTTTACTATTTAGTTTTATTGATTGTTTTGTGAGCTTTGATAAAATAAAATTATTATAGAATCATTATTATTGTAGTGGCCACTGTCATCTCTATTTATGTAGGTTTTACTACCTGGGCCGATGTATAGTGGGTTTTCATGAACTCAATGATCATGTGTATTTTAATAAATATAATTAACCAATAACCATTTTACACCATTTTATGATTAGATATAAATAATATTTTTTTTACTGTTTTCTAAATTATTCTTGGGTATCTGGTGACAAGGCTGGGACACATGGGAGTGGTCTATTGGAATAATTATGCTACCTTTTCTTCGTTAGTTTTCTATATATAGTAATAAACAATACAAAATATATGAACATCATAAGAGACCTATGGTTTATATGATAATAAGTAAGAACAAAAAAAATTATGAAAGTAGAGAGATTATTAATATCATAAATGGAAGAATTATTCCTCTTCCAAATTTTGAGTTCATCCTCTACATGAAGTATAATATGAAACAATTTCTTGGACTAACATAAGTAAAAAATTTAATATTATTTGGGAAAATTCATACCACCCTATTTTACAACTTCATCACCACACTCCATGACAGAATGAATATTTACCCATATAAATTTTTTCATCCCCAAGTGTATCAAAATGGACACTATTTTTTTGTAATGAATCATTTTCAAAATTTACAATATCAAAGTGTACGTTAAATAAAAATACACATTATTAAATAAAGTGACACCTAAATTAATAGAGAAATTTGTAGAAACATAATGAATAAAATATATTTAGTAAATTTATACAGTCAATAATAAGAATTAAAGTCACGACCTTGTATATTATAAAACATTCTTCAGTATGGTCCATGCTTTTATGATTTTTTATTTATTAAATGGTCTAAATATTTAACAGTTTGAATTCATTTTCTAGTATTCTTATTGAATACCTCATAGTCTACTCCAATTATAAACCCTAATAAGTTATCGTACATATTTTAAACTACACTGTCTATGATTATATTTTGGGATATATATCTTCAGATGCTGTCTAGATAATTAGAGTCATATAAAAGTATATCTACACAATATTCATGTGTTCCTCATGTAGCATAAATTAAAATCATATCTTTATTTATATCAGCAATTATAATAATACTAACATAGTAGGGGACATCTATATTCTCAGAGGTTCGATGTCATAATCCGTCCATGAAAACAAATCCTACTAAGATCTGAGCCAGACGGCAATAAGAGTCTTGGGGAATTAGTGATCCCCATGAGATATCAACAAGCACCTAGGAATTTGAAAATAACATGGGGAACTAATTTTCATAACCTGAATAAAGACATATAGAATTAAAATAGGTGAAAAATGGTAAATATGACATGGTAAAAAAGAACATATTTGGTAGTGATACATCAAAATGTTGAAATATAAAATGGAAGAAAATTTCCAAACAATCAAAAGATAACTAAAAGATTACATGAATCGTATCAAAACCAAAAAAGGATTCAAAATCCAGGAGTTGAATACAAGATGAATAGATGAATAAAAGGAAATGAAATATCATAAAATGGATAAAAATATTCAAATTAGCATAGATATAATTCCAGAAAAAATAAGGGAGGAATAAGTGGATGATATTTGATCCAAGTTTCCTAAAAACAGTCCACATATTAAATACATATAGAAACAACAAATAAAGATGATCCAATAGCACATAAATGAAAAATGGATTCCACCTCAGGATACTTAGTCATATTATGTTTGAAAAGAGTTTTTATATGATTAATTAGAGGTTATAAGAAAATAAAAATACCAAAAACACTCTTATTAGTTTGGATAATCCTATGGCTAACCACTAGCCAGTAGCCATAAAAGAAGTGAAATATCCAAAGGATAACCTAAAAGAACGATAGTGGAGTCCCATGGGCTAGATAGTGGCTACATTCCAAATGACTAAAGATTGAGTCTGTCTACTTGATATCTTGTGGAGTTACTATTGGAATCAAATTCAACTTGCATGCCACCAGCATGACAACATCCTTATGCAGCCACTAAATAAGGAATATCTATCATAGATCTTGGTCAACTAACCTCCAAAAACTACCATACACAAAACTAAATATTTTAAACACAAATAATGAAAATTACAAGGTTATGATGTCATAGTTCTCCCCCATATTAGATTATATATCCCCAAAAATTCACATGGAAAAACCAAGATATAGAAAAAAAATGAGGCCATTGATCCCTACTCCCTCAACAAAGATTCACACTCATAATGTAAATACCCATACCCTACTATCATAGAACGTGTTCCTCACCATATTTCATTGGGATAATAAATAATAAAATATCATTCTAAAGAACCAAAAAGTTATGTATCATAAAAAAAAGATTCAATCATAATCATTAAATTACATCTTGAAAAGAAATTCAAAATTTTAACTCCATTTCAGACACTATTATTCTCTTATATTATACAAGCATGTAAATTATAATATACATCCTTGCATCATGTGGAAAAATAAAAAATAAAAGAGGGTTGATCTTAGATACTTTTTAAGGTAAAGAATATGTCTATAATTATCATAAATAATCATAAACTATATGGTAATGTGAATAACTAAGAACACATGCCTTTAAAACACAATCTTGATAATAATTTTGCAAGAATAAAAGTTGATCAAATAACTCTATATAAATAATCACAATAATATGATAACTACACATTGATATTTTACTAGTTCAATGATCACATGGATTATCAATAACTTATCTCATAATGAGAGAACTCATAATTCGAGATGTCGTAAATATACAATCAAGGATATAACCAAGGAGTCTACAAAAATGGGAATTTCCTTGGCCAAAACGCAGTCTAGTTTGTCTCATGATACCTACCAATGAAACAAGGGGCTATATGGGACCATGTCTAACACTAACTAGTTCTAATACATTCCACATATTAAAGGGCTGAGAATAATCATATATAAAATCATATTGAAACAAGAGTACAAAATGTAAATAATTTTATCAAAATAGTAAACATAATCATAAATTATCCATTCTAATATGGAAAATGGTATCAAGATTTTATGCCCCCATTCAATGATATCACAAAACATACAATAAAATATGGTAGATGATATTATATGAGATCAACATAAATTATTTATAATATTAAATAGAGGTTTTTGGAATATATAATAACTATCTTACAGAATCATTAAAAATTTATTAAGGGAGATACCATTTTTAATTTTTAATAATTTATTTAAAAGGAAGAAAATAAGAAAAGAAAAAAATTTATTTGAAATTATTCTTCAAAACACGTAAAGGATTCCTGAAAAAATTAATTCATCATGAAATAAACCAAATTCTATAATATTATATAATTTAAAGAAATTTAAATTTTAAAAAGAATAATCATTTAAAATGTCATTTATAAAAGAAAATGTGAATATTAAACAAATGAATAAATTAGATTTATCAACTATAAATAAACATAAAACAAGTTGAAATAAATCAAAGGGTAGAACAAATACATTTTTCATGTAATCATTACACAACATAATTAATGGATTTTAAGTTTAACCTAAAGGATAGAAATTGGGTTATAAATTCCCTTACCACTTTTTCAAAAGTCGAATCATGTTCCCGATAAAATTAATGGTCAAGAAATGTAACATTGAATAAAATTATGATAATAAGACTCATGATGTGATATATACTTTTGTACAATAAATACACCAAAAACATGAAATATGTGGTGAATAAGGAATATTTTTCATATAAATCACAGTTAGATGAGAAACCCTTACCTTATGTTCAAATGAATTATTAACTTGAACATTATGTCCTAGTTAATAAAATAAGATTCACTAATTACTTAATTAATAACATATTCAAAATATATTTTCTTTAATAAAATTTTATGAATTTCATTTGTGGCAATTTTTATGGGTTATAAAGTTTAATTTAGTTGTTCTGGGAGCATCTGTTTCATGGTTTTATAATCAGTTCCCATGAACATAAATTTTTGAATTCATGTATAATTGAAGAAAAACAATAGAAGTGGAATGGTATGATATTAACATAATTTTATCATTTTAAATGTTTATTATATATAATGTTTTATTATGTTAAGATGTTTATTACTAAGATAAAATATTAATGAAGAATAATTGGATTACTTTGGTTTCTTTTATGACCATCACTAACTAGTATCAATTTATTTAATAGTATGTTTATATAGTTTTTTAATAATATTAAATATTTTTAATTACATGTATTATATTATTTTTTAGACATAAAAATGGTTTTATCACCATCCTTAATGTTTGTAATTAAAAACTAAAACTATTTTTCAATTGAGGTGGTGAATTGACACCTTATGGATAATGTTATTAATTTCATAATAAATGGATAAGAGAATAGAATTGATGGTGGACATTTCATTTAGATATTAATATTCTAGAATATCTATAGTATTTCAATTACCCTACAACATTGAAAAGGTGAGGTGTGGTAAGGATAAGAAAATAAAAGAAACTAAAAAAGAACAATATAGGGTTTTACCTCATGAGTATCGTCTCCTTGAGAAGCTCTTTAAAGAACATAGAAATGATATTTCGGTGAGACCAGATGGATAGAACATGTAGAAGAAATTTTGGATATCAATTGGGTATCATATAAGCAAGATCATTATCTTATAAGGTCTAAAGAGAAGGGGTGGTAAGGGGTCATATTTATAGTGGATGATAAGGGTATTTTTGGATTATATTATTCATTAGTTTATGTTTTTTTCTCATGATAATCAATAGTATTGGTTATTTTTACTAAATATAGTATCTTATGAATATTAATTTGCAATAATTTCCACATACATCATCTATTCCTTGACCAATACTCAGAAATTAATTTATTTACTTATATTGCTAAATACCGCAAATTATCTTATTTTTCTATTCACTAAAAATTTAAATATTTTAAAAAATAATAAAAAACAACCATTACTATTTTATGATTTCTAGTTTCTAATAAATTAAATCCATTTTATGAATGTAATTTTTAAACTATTATAAATTCAATTTTTAAATAACATTATAATTGTTTTGAGAAAACAGATTTCAATGTTATAATTGATTTTATGAGACTTTGAAAAAATATTTATGGTTTCATAATATTGTTATATAATTATATATAAACAAAATATTAATTTATGAATCTATTATATGAATATAAATATGACCTTAAATTATTATACTATTCAAAAAATTGTAAATAAAAATTCACATTTAACCAATATATTAACTCGTAATTTTTCATTTCTAAAACTTTTATTTATTTATTCTATGATATAAATATATTATATTTTCATTTATGAGATACATAAGTTGTTTTATTAATTTTATAGGTAAATGGTACTTTTTAATGGCCATTTTACAATTCTCAACATTTTTATTACAATTGCAACATTTGTGTTAATATTTAATAGTATAACATGGTTCGTTTCTGCAATGTAAAATGTTGAATTAATTGATTTCATTAAATAAGATACATATCACCAAATCATGTGGTGTTATATTATGTCATCCACCAATAAATTGTTTTCTCACAATTTAGACATGATATTGGTAATCATGGAGTTGGAAATTTTAAATACCCTTTTGAAAATCTCACAGTATCAATAGGGTTAATAAAACATTCACATAAATGGATGGAAATGAAAATGTGGTTGTAAAAAAAACATGGTTTTAATATGGTATAACATTAGTGGGAAGTTAATGAATGGGAACAGAAATGAAATATAACTATAATGTTTTTATGTATAGTGATATATTATATGGTCACTATAAAGTCAACCAAAACAAAAGGGTATATTTGGGATCGATTAAAAGGCCATTTATTTCATAGTAATAAATGTTACTGGATAAAAAAATTAGAAAATTGTTTTCGTAGAATTGGGATATTCATTAACTATATTAGTAGTCACTTGAGAATATAAATTTACATAATCTCATTTAATTTTAAAATCAAAATAATTACCTTTAGTTTTGTTTTGATCAATTTCCACTTCATTTTATACAATAGGAGATGGATATTAAAGATGAATTTTTCATACATTAATCACTTTTAATGAATCATAAGGTACTAATGTCATTCCATTTTATGCTAAATATTTATCAAAACTATATTGGTTAGTAATGGTTATCCCAAATTGAAAATCATACATTATCCAAAAATAATAATATCTACAATTTAACTTATTTTATTCTATAAGATGTTTCGGTAAGTTCCCTTATAAATTCATTTTCCTAGATTCAATGTCCAAATATTTATAAGAATGTTCACAAAATTTCAAAATTAAATTCACATAAGATCTCCATAAGAAAATATATCTCTTATTTTCACATACCAATTACATAAATACCATAATATTCTTTCATCCTTTATAAAACATGCATTCTTCCAAGAGTAAAATATCATTTTGTTTAATATATTACTTAAATTCATGAATCTAATAATTCCATCACAACATAAACTATCAAATCACTATCCACCTTCATGATCACAAAAAAAATCTCGTAAACATCTATTTAATATAATCAAAATATCATGCAAAAATTTAGTTTTATCGTTGCATATCATTTGTTTTTAAAAATATAAACTTACAACAAAATCACTTATCTTGATTATTGTTATTGTTAATCACATGTACCCAATTCCATAAAAATGTACTAGAGTACAATGATTATATTTCTTATGATTCTTATAATCATAATATCATGTATAAAACCCGTTTACAAAATATCATTAAAATTGACGCATACTATGTCTTATTTCCTTCTTTTATAATCATGAGTTTGGTCCCCTTCTCTCTTGACCTTTATAAAACTCACATTACCTTCAAGGAAGCATTAGGGTGTTTCCTTCAAAAATTATCACTTGTTGGAAAATACTTTCTTACCATCTTACCTTTATCCATAATTTTTTCTACCACCCTATTTCTATTTTACGTCTGTTCAATTCCATAATACATTTCGGATTATTTCACTATCTTGATCACACATGAAACTATATCTTCTTATGATGACAATGTTTGAAAGACAATCCCATTTTTTGATTTTTCTTATAACCATCTAAATAGTGGTCAATCCTTTTTTTTGGATTTCTTATATAATCAGTGACATGACTTTATAACTTTGTAACATTAAATTTATTCATAGGAAATTTTTCATTCTGTTTTTTTAGTTTACTCAACAATTGCCTCTCCATATCATCTCATTGTTCTCTAGGAAAAAACATTACATCAAATGTTCCTCAAAATCCTTCCCCTACTTGATTGAAATTTCATCTTCCTCCTTAGTGTTTTAAATCAAGAAAAAACATTGATCCAAATAAATTGAGAGACAATAAACTACCATTTAAACCTTTTCCCTTTCATTACATCCCAAATGGAAAAATATATTCTCTAAGGAACATATCCATTTCTCACCTATAAGGGGATTCATCGTCCCATTCAATAATATGGGTTGTTTTCATGTGAAGTTCTCTAACCATGTTAACCCCAATTTTTGAATAGTATGATCTAAATGGGTATGTTTTTTACTCATAACATGAGTTATTTTTCCTAGTATAGTTATAATTTTTTCATCTCCAACTATAGTTTTAGTTCTAGCATCATTGTATTATAAAGGAGGGAAATCTTCATATTGATTATGATCATTGAAATGGTTTCCATTCCATCGAATAAAATAAATTTAAATTCATTGGAATACATTCGATTTTATCATAACACTATTAAAAATATATATAATAATAACTAGTGAAATGTAAATTGAGTATTAAGGCATAACTAATATCTAAATCATCATCTTTGTTACCTTGGGAATATTCTCAATGTCAATTATATAGTTATTGTAATGATCTAGAATTATATAAATGAAATTTTCCTTCATATAATTATGAAATATACTATAAATCACATAAAAATCACATACATAAAACTAAAAAATCTTTATAAATGAATAATGAATGAAATAAGAGGTATATATAGAAGTTAAGGAACCGATATAAATGGAATAGTAACATGATCTTTGGAATAGCAATGTGACCATTATGAATTGAAACCCATCAAATAGACTAGTAAAATAACCTATGAAATTGTAAATAAAATTTATGCATCATATAAATTAAAATATGAAATGTTTATATCATGGAATAAGTAAATAATTGTTTTAAAAATGATAAATTATGTATTTTTATGAAAAATAAATGAGTATTTATAAATTTATAATGGCTTAAAACAACATTTATTTTCATTAAATAGATACATAAATTTATATATTTTTTCTTATGATTATAAGATAATTTTATGAGGCCTTAATTTAATTTTTCGATGTGTTATCAAATCAATTATATTATTAAAATCGATATTTTTAGAATAAATGATGATTGTAATTAAAAAGTAAATTCATCAACTCTATAAAATTATTTTCATAAAATTGATTGAAATTTTAAAATCTACACCTAAAAAATTACTAGGGTTATTTTTTGTATTTTTAAAAAATTGATGAATTTTGGGGGAATAGTGAAATACGTTTATTTATGGTATAAGAAAATTACATTAATTATTGAGTCAATAATGAATTAATAATGATTGGGTGATATGTGGTTCAAACTAATATTCACTATTAACTAAACATATTCACAATATTTTACACTATTGGTATTCTTGATCCAAAATCATAAACAAATGAATAAAATAATCTATAACACTTCTCCCCTCGCACTATAAATACCACCTCCTCTCCCCACACTACAAATTCCTTTAAGAATTTAATATTCTTGAAAATTAAACTTTAAAAGTATATTACCAATTTCGGGGATCCTTTTTTACAAAATAATACCAAACTCAATTTCCCTTAGGTTTTTCTCAACGAGAATAAGTTCAATAGGTAAAATCATCTTTCATTTTTTTAAATTATTTTGATGTATTTTCAAATTTTTATCCTATACTCACCTGATGACCCTAAAGTTACATGATTACTCAAGTATCATTTATAAATTATAATTATTTTTATGTTAATTTTATGCCCATCACAATTCAATTCTCTTCTCAATTTATTTTAAAAAATAAAACATCATCTGTGAGGTGTCGACTCCTCACCGTCATGGATGATGATTTTGAATTTTATAACACTATCTTAAATGATGGTCATCAGCCAAATTTTATTATTAAAATAGATTATAGTATATTTATTACAACTTCTTTAATTTTATTTAACTTTTATAAATATATTATATTAATTAATAAAAAAATTATTTTTATGATAGAAAAAACCACAAAATAATGTAGACGGCTATCATTAATGTTTTATGTCACAAATAATCCTAGTATATGGAATAAAAATTATATATAAGACTATTTAATGTTATTTAAATTTTTTAATAACATATAATTTCAATTCTATACAATTCTAATCATTTTACATGCTTTTCAATATAGGTATACAAGTAAACTGATCAGGAAAACCAAGGATAAAATTCTCTCAGAACGATGAAATTGTAACTTATAACTAATAAAAAAGAAGTAAATGAACATAATATAATATTATAAATAAAATACATATTGAATATATTGTGATTTAATTAATTTCTTTATCTTATTTTATTTTCCATGACATTAACTGCAACTGTAGAACACCTTCATACATAAGGTAATGGATTCTTCCAGAGCCTCCATTTGTTTTCTTTGTGTTACTCTTTCTCACCCATTATCTAAATGTAATTATAAGTTATTCTTTTCTACTAATCATATATTATTTTATATGTTATAAACATATTCATCTAGATCAATTATTCTTTTATTGATGGGGAAATAAATGGGTTCTAATGTCCTCTTCTCAATTCATCCAGATAAGCAAGCCTGATCAAAGGGAACTCCCCCATTTCTTACACATTTTCAAATGAACTCCATTATCTATTTTAATACACCATAAGTTTTCAAAAATAACTCAATTTATCATAAAAACTATATTTTTCATTTTTGGTTCTATTAATGAAAATATACCTTTATTCACTTGAAATGTTAGTAATTATTTTTCCTAAACAACACCAAAATCATTCATTTTTAAAGTTTAAAATAAACATTTACATGTTTTCATGACATTTGGACATAATTTTTCATCATCCAATACTAAATTCCCTTCTGAATTTTCAGGTACGATATAAATCCAATACTTATTGGAACCCATTATTATAAAATTATTTTTAATTCCGTGTCAAATGATTATAACACCCTTTTCTTTTCATTGGTAACCCATATGCTTATTCATTATGTTTTCATCTTCATCTGGAACACATATGAATTAAAATGTTATGATGGGTTTTCCTAGATAGTGATCTAATCAATTGGGTAATGTTTAGTCTCATGACACGTCATGTTTGAATAGTGAGTGAACCTAAATCCTTGTTGTGACTTTGTATCTCGTGGGAAATTATCTTGAAATCTATCCTTGACTCATGCTCCTCTATAAGAAATTGACATGGAAGTTATCCATAAATCATTATTATTTCTTTTTTAGGTGATTTTTAAATTCTTATGATTCAATTAATACATCATCCCATGTTATACCTTTTATACTTCATTATTTCTATACATTCCATTTTTATTCATCAAGTTACGACTTCTAAACCATGTGTTATGCCTTATTTATATGTTTATTTCCCTTACCGAGATTTTTTGGTCATCCATTTTTTCATGTATTCCCCTGTTTATCCTATGATTATATAAGAGATAAATATAATTTAGGTGCTCAGTATGGACATTAAATAAATGTTTCTTATTTTGGATTCATGTTTTCTAATTATGTACCTAATATTACATACCCACAATAAATTATGATACACGGATGTATTTAAAGTCTCTTTATGCTTACAATCATGTAATAAATTGTGAAAGGTATTAGGTATATGGTTGTTGGTACCATAGGATGGCATAGTTATTTTTGGAGATTTTGAATAAAAAAATTAGTAATAACCCTAGGGGTAATTCTATCTCCATGGGAAACACATATTAAAAAATATGGAATCACAAGTTAGGATATAATATCAATTTTCAAATTTATCCTTCTATGTATAATGTTTTCTTTTTATTTACTTATTGACAAATTATTCCTTCCCCTCTACCTGTAATTTATTTTCAAAGTTAATGGATTGAAATAAGTGAAATCATGCTTGTAATTTATGTGATAGGAAATGTAAAAATTTCCCAAATGAAATAAAAAGTCTGATAGAAATGAATTTTCAAATCATTGGGATAGTACATGTTCATCTAGATCATGTAATGAATAATAATTCAAAACAATTTTAACTCCCTTTATCTTATAAGGAAGACAATGATTTTGTAAAATAATTTATAGGACAAAGGAAACCCATTTTTAGTAAATCTTCTGATATGCTTATTTTAGAACAATAGATTAACTCCATATAGAAGATATTCAATATCCTTTAGTTCTCAGAAGAAGATAAAGTTGTTCTATCCATTTATTTTTTTGATGGGGAAGCTAATCTGTGGTGGATTCTGATCAGGAACAAGAAGATAAAATAAGAAATTTATTTGATTGAAATGAAATATTTAAATAATACATTTTAAAATAAACATTTTCTTTAAACCCATTACAATAAGATGGAAGGGGTGTTATAAAAACTGAAGAAAAAGGAAGATGATTCTATTGGGAAATATGATGAAAACATCACAATGAATTCATGATATTCCTCTAGCATTGTTATAAACATTAAATGGATGGTAAATCGCTTATTTTGGAGGCTAAATATGAGTCTATGAAAACTGTTGGAGATTTTGGACATTGAATGATATGAAGAGATTTTTTGTTATAACCTTAATGATAAAATTAAGATAATAGATTCTCAGTGTTATCATTGGTGTGAAGATAAAAAAAGAATTATAGAGTTTAATATGGGAGGATCAATAGAAAAATCCAATTACGGATAGATTATCCAACATCCCATGTGTCAAAATTGTGGTAATAAACATCCAAAGAACTATATAAAGGGTATCAAAAGTGGAATAAAATTTGAAACCATGGGTAATATAGCTAATAACTGCCGAAGAGATTTGAAAAAACCCAACTAATTGGGAAGAAGAAATGAAACATCATGTTAACACACATCATAGAGTGAAAATTTTCAACTCTAAATAATATGGTAATTATGAGATCCATTTACCTAATCCAAGGGTTGTTAGATGATATAAATATAAGAAAACACGAACATAATATGAAATATAATATGCTATCATTTTACTGATGAGGAGCCCAATAATGATGTGGTGACAGGTATACTGGTTATTCATTCAATAATAGAAAAATTTACTATATGATTCTGGTTTGTAACATTATTTTATATCCTTCATGTTTAGTTGATATATTCATACAAAACCTCGTAATATAGAGGTTGAGTTATCAATGATCTTATAAAATGGGGATATTATTGAATCCAAATTATATAAATCCTCCCTGGTTAATGTTTGTGGACTGAACCTCCCTGAAATTCTTGTCTTACTTCCTTTCAGAATGATTGAAGCTATATCGGGAATGGATTGTCTATCTTTATTCCAATCCAAAATAAACTATCTGGAATGATAGACAAATGTTCACATCTCAAGGCATCCTACAGTTATGTATATGTTTAAGGAGGATGATGAATCTCCATGAAAATCATTATCTCAATTTTGGATATTATTTACTTATGAGAAAGAATATCTCGCAAAAATGGTTGAGATAAAAGAGAGAATAATCCTCTATGAAATGTCCATAATGAGGGACTACTCTAATGTATTCCCTAATGAATTTATTGGTCTTCCTCCAGACTGATATGTTCAGTTCTCAATTAAAATTATACTCAGATATCTACATATATCCAGGAAATCATATAAAATATCAACCCTTGAGTAAGATGAACTGAAGAATTGGTTATAGGAAAAATTTTATAAGGGGTTTATATTCACTAGTTATTCAAAATGGGGTTCCGTAGTCGTCTTCAAAAAAGGATGGATCAATGCACACTTGTATTGATTATATTGTTCTCAATAATGTCATGATAAAGAGCAAGTATCCCCTTCCATGTATAGATTACTTGTTTGACCAAATACGTTGGGATAAGTATTTATATAAATTGGACTGTTATTCGAGATATAAAACATTAATGGTGAGGAAGGAAGATATTCCAATGAATTTTTTTAATGAGGCATAGACACTATGAGTTTACAGTGATTCCCTTCAGACTCACTATTCTCTAAAAATTTTCATAAATTTAATTAATAGAGTCTTCAGATATGAACTTAAAGAAAATTTGTAAGTATTTATTAATGATATATTAATATAGGAAAATAGAAAATAGTAACATGAAGAGAATTTGAAAACCCTTCTAAAGGCTATGAGAATAGAGGAAATATATGAAAGGTATTGTAAATGTGAGTTTTTATTCGATTATATATCCTAATCAGGGCATATTATAACTTGAAAATGAAAATATGTGGACACTTCTCAAACAAAGGCATTATAACAGTGGTCCAAGACAACATCTATAAGAGAGATCCATAGTTTACTTGGTCTAGATGTGTATTAATAAAAATATGTTATGAAATTAACATAACTGTAAAACCTAATAACATACATGACTCACAAGGGAGTGATGTTTTTTTAGATGTGTGAATGTGATTACTCCTTCAAAATGTTGAAAAATTTGGATTATCACGACACCAGTTCTCACATTACCAAAAAGTGAGGAACACATTATTGTATAAAACACTTCTTCAAATAATTTATTAGAATATGTACTAATGAAAAATTAAAACTTTATATGCTATGGCTCAAGTCAGTGGAAAATAATGAGAAAATCTATCCCATATATATCTTGAATTTGTGTTTGTGATCATTTATTTGAAAATAATGTGGAATTATATCTTTTTGGATAATTGTGAGACATATATAATTAATAATTGCCGCAAATATGTATTCAAAATAGAAGGATCATAATATGATCTAGTGATTATGATTAGAGTTGATCAAGAATTATGACTACTTAATCAACAACCATTTTGGTAAAGCATGTTAGGTGGAAAATGCTATATGTAGAAAGGATTGTAAATCTCTATCAATGATGAGAATTAAAAATGGTCAAATATTATTAGACCTATAAAATTTTTACATAAGAATCGTTAGGGAAGGTATATCATCTATACTTTCATAAATTATTTTTCATCAATACCATATACGGAAAATAATGCATGCTCAATGAAATGAGGATGAAATTAAAAAAAGGACGAAGCTATTAGAAATGAAAAATACTACATGTTGAAAATTTATTATGGAGTCATGATATTTGGGTCACAACTATGTGTACCAACCAATTCAGATATAGAGAAATTTATTCTAAATGATGCACATAGCTCTCCATCTCATTTCACACAGGGATCCCAAAAATGTATTGAGATATACATGATAATTATTAGCGAGATAACATGGATAAATTGATCTCTATGTATACATGAATGTTAATGGTATGTTAAGAAGTGATGGCTGTAAGGAAGAAATATTAAGGGAATTATTCCCCCATTACCCATAACAACATGGAAGCGGGAGATCATCAGCATGGTCTTTTTCATTGGACTTATAAAAGAATTCCAAGGAAATAATGATATATGTATTTTTGTTGAAGATCATACTAAGAACACTCGCTTTATAAAAATTTGAGAGGACATATCACTTCACTAACATGCATATATATACATCAAAGAAATGGTGAGGCTACATGATGAACCATTGTCAATTGTATCTGATCGAGATCTGAGATTTACAACAATATTTTTGAAAAGAATAAAAAATGATCAAAAAACTGAGTTGTACATCATTATGTAATATCATCCTCAAACTGGTATAAAATATGGGAAGACTATTCAGACACTACAATACATATTGATATCATGTTTTATAGACTTCAATAGAGGACATGACGAACATTAAGCTCCGGTTGAGTTCTCTTATAATAATAGTTTCCACTTAACGATCAAAATTTCTCAATATCTGTCACTTTGTGGGAAAAGATGAAGAACAATGACATGATGGGATAAATTAACTGAACATAGCTACTAGGACTTTAAATGGTGGATGAAATGGTAAATTATCGTGACATTTTTGAATAATTCAATGTTATGTCCCATGTACATCGATCCCTTCTAGATTATTTATCATGTATGAGATGTGTCCAATCGACTGACACTTCCAACAGCCATGTATAAATTACACAATTTATTCCATGAATCATTATTCTATAAGTACATAGTTTAACCCTTATATGTATTTCATTCAAATGTGGTACAGTTGGAAAATGACATCTCTAATGAAGAGAAACCAATAATAATCTTGGATCGTAGAGATAAAGTAATACACAATTAGACCAATCACCTAGTTAAGACACTTTGACATGACCATTATTATAAAGAGGCATAATGAGAACCTATAGAAGAAATTATGAAAATTTACCATCACCTTTTCCCCCATATTTCACAAAACAAAATTTTAAGGGACAAATTTCATAAGGGTGAGAATGTAATAACCAAAAATTTTATCAACGATGTTTCCCTTCTTATAATTTTGAAATATAATATAAATCACATAAAAATTAGATATGAAACACAATAGAAACATTACAAATGAATAATTAATGGAATAAGGTGTATTTATATAAATTAAGGACCTTAGACCAACAGAATAATTACATGAGCTTTTGAATAGTTATGCGACCATTAAGATTAGTAACTGAACCAAAAAAATTGTAACCTCATCGATTAATTTATAAATAAAATGTAGTCATATTATTAATGAAAATATAATATATTTATATCTTGGAATAGTAAAATAAATGTTTTTAAAATGATAAATAATGTAATGGTATTTTTAGGAAACATAAATGGTCATTTTAAATTTTATAATCACATAAATGAAAATTCATTTTCGTTAAAAATATTTATAAATTGATATTGTGGTTTACTATGATTATAAGATAATTTTATGAGACCATTATAAAATTTTCAATGTGTCATAAAATTTGTTTTTATTTTAAAATATTTTTTTTAGAATAAATGGGTATTTTAATTAAAAATTATAATTTTCATGTTTAGAAATTAACTAAAAGACACTTCTCCTCCAACTATAAATACCACCCCTCCATAATCATCCCATCACACCTCCAAATCCTTAAATCCTAATTATATTATTCCAATATATTCTTCCCATGTATCTTACCCATATCCAAGAGCCTTTGTCTAAATAAAATTTCAAACACAATATCTCTTAGGAGGCTCTCAATAATAAGAAGTTCAATTGGAGAAATCCTATTTTGTTTTCTTATAATTTATTTTCACCATTTTTTCAATTTCTTATCCACTCCTCACCCACTAGAACCAAAGTGGAATTAGAAATATAGTATATTTTATATACTCTAATTTTATTATTTTAATGTTATATCCATCATAAATTCTCTTCTCTTCCCCTTTTGTTCTAAAAATGAAAACAAAGTCCCTGAGGTGTCTATTCACCAACTTTGTGGACAATGATTTTTTGATTACTAATAAACCCTTAAAGGTTGTTATTCAAACCATTATTATTGAAAAATAAGATTAAAATATATATATTTCTTCTTATTTTATGTTCTTCAACTAGTGTATTTAAATAATATTAATTAATAAAACAAAACTAGTTTGTGATGATAAAAAATTGACAAAATAATCTATATATTTATTATTTACATTTTTTTATAATGAATCATCCTTACATATAAGAAATATAATATCTTAGATAATTAAATTTTTTTAATTTTCATTAATATAATATAATTTAAATTATAGAAAACTATTCTCATTTTAATTTGTTTTCTAGATATGTATATAAGTAAACTGATCATGAAAACCAAAGAAACAAACGCTCCTCAAACGATAAATTTGTATCTTATAACACATCAAAAAGTCTATAACTGAATTAATGATATTGTACTGAATAAAATATATACCAAATAGATTCTAAATTAATTAATTAATGGATCTAATTTTAATATACAAAACAATTAGTGAAAATGGAGAACAGATTTGGATATAAGGTATGAGATTCTTTCTGAACCTCTGTTTTATTCCTTCGGGTTACACTTTCACTCAATTTACCCTGATTTAATTCTTAATTATTTTTAATAACTCCTCATAAATTATTTTTTATGTTATAAACATATTTAATAGGATCAATTAGTTTTTCTTTGATGGGAAAATACTTGTTTTATAAGGATATCATCTCAATTCATTCTTATACGAATCCTTGATCAATGGGAGCTTTAGGATTTCTTACCAATTTTCAATTGAAATCTATCTTTTTTTTAAAGAGACCGTTATTTTCATAAAATAACAGATTTTATCTTGAGGGTATATCTTTTTTCATTTCTGGTTTTATGGAAAAAAATATTCCATTATCCTATTTAAAAGATATTTATTATTTTCCTTAGACCATAATAAAATGAATCATTTATATTTTTTCTTAGAAAATATTTATATATGTATTTACCTCATTAGGGCATAATTTTTAATCAACCATTCCTAAATTACTTTATTAATTTGTATGTATAGTTTAAATCCATTGCCTTATGGACACCTTTATGATATACTCATTCTTATGACCTATGACATGAATATGATATCAATTTTTTTCATGGGTAATACTTATGTTTAATCCCTATGTTTGATTCTTCTTGTGGAACACACATCCATGAAGATGTTCTGATGGGTCTGACCAAATAGGGCTCCAATGCACTGGGTATTGGTAAGTCTCATGAGACATCATGTTGGAATATGGTGTGAACCTTAATACTTTATGGGACTTTTTTCACTATGTGAAATGATTTTGGAAGTTAGCCTATACTCATGATCATCTCTGTGAAATGGTCTTTCCAGTTATCCTTTACTCGTGCTTATGTCATGATGTATGTTTTTAACACAATCCAATGATTCCATGATTACATGATCCCATGTTTTACATATTATGATTCCTTATGTTTATTCATGCCTTTTTATGTCATCATGTTATAACTACTAACCCATGTGTTATGCCTTATTTTTTAGTTTATTTCCATAATTGGTATTTTTAGCTCATCCATTTGTTCATGAATTCCCCTGGTTATTCTTTACTGATGTAAGATATCATTGGAAGATATAATATCAATATGAAGATAAAATAATATTATTATTTTTGTTTCATGTTTTTCTGTTATGTTTCTAATCATCCAAAGACACTCTAATTTACGATCCTTGGTTGAATTTGAAGGATATTTATGCTTAAATTCATATAATAGACTGTTTAATTGGCTAGAACTATAATAGTAATATTTCCATAATATATTTTTTCATAAATATAATTTCCAATGTTTTCATTATACTTTCTATAAAATAAATTTTAAAGACCTTGACACCAGCATCCCAGAGTTGGTGTCTGGCTTTATTACATTGGCATAATAAACAATTAAATAACATCCCAATAGACTAAATTGTTTTGTATCTTTGGAAAACAATATAAGAACATAAGAATTAAATTAAAAATTGAAATTAAATACAATATAGTAACTCCATTGGAGACTCCCCTATTATCCAAGATTACCCATGACTATCCACCATAATATATTTTCAGCAATATTAAGGAAAAATAAAACATATGAAAAGGGCGAGCTCAAATTCTAAGTGAGGGTAAGAATAAAATATAAGATATCATAAATAATCATAAATAATAAGGAAATATGAATAAATAAAAATTCATGACATTAAAACATAATCTTGAGAATAAAATTTTAGGAATAAAAATAAAAACTCCTTATTCATGAAGGTGGTGAATCGAAACTTTATGGTAGATATTTTCATCTTTATAATAAAAGAATAAGATAAGGGACTTGATGATGAACATTCAATTAATGGAATAAAATTCCAATATATGTATGATACTAGAGTCTCCATGACACTATAGATAGGGGAGGTGAGGGAAGGATAATAAAATAAATGAAATTAAAAGAAATAGATAGAGTGTTTTACCTCTTGAGTGTCATCTCCTTCGGAACCTCTTTAGGGATCTTTTAAATGGTCTTTTAGTGATAACAACAATTCCAAAACGTGTGGAATCGTTTTTTGGGTGGTATTTTTTAGAATATAAGAAATATATGAAGATTAGAATGTGTAAGTACAAGGGGTGGTGAGGGGTCATATTGGTAGTGGAGGAGAGGGGTGTTTTTTATTATTTTATTCATCATATTATTATTTGGGATCCACACTATCAATAAAATTGATTCTTGTGATTAAATAAAGTATATAGAGCATGTAAATTAAATATAATGGCCACATAAATAATCTATGATTCAATGTGACTCAAAAATTAATTAATTTACCTTTAACGTTAAATTCCATAAATTTCAATATTTCACTATTCAAAAAAATCTATTTTAGAAAATTCAAAACAAATATCCCCAATTTTTTTGATGTCAACATTCCAAAAATAGAATATTTTTCTTTGAAAATAAGTTACTAAATATGAGTTATTTAAATTTTAAATAAAATCATCATTTATTCAAAAAAATAGATTTTAATATTATTACTTATTTTATGAACCACTAAAAAAATAATTATGGTCTCATAAAAATATATTATATTTATAATGATAAAATCTCAATTTTTGAATCTATAGTATGAAAATAAATTTTAATATAAATTATTTTATTAATTTTTTCATTATAAATTAACATTCAATTTTCTCAATAATAAAAAAATTAGTTAATCATTTTCAATAAAAATATTTAATAATTTTATGATATAAATATAAAATATTTTAATTTATCAAATTTCTGAATTTTATTTATAAATTTATAAGTGAGTTTTTAATTTCGATATCCTCATTTCTATTCATAATAGCTACATTACTATTCCATCATTTATTTTAATATTCAATATTATAATATGATTAATTTTTGTTACCTAAACATTAAAATACATTAAATTTATTTGAGAATATACATATCCTAAAATCTTGGGGTGTTACACACAAACTCCAATATAATTTGATCAATTCCACTATAACACCTTGACCAACATGCCATAAATCCCATTATAAAATATCATCTAAGATTCAATGATCTCCACTGGATATTCTCAACTTGTAGTTTTTGATCAAACAAAATATAATTTAATTTTAAATCACTAGAAAGATCTAGGTGGTACTTAATGAGTTAAGATATGTATAAAATATCATAATTTCCTATAGAAAATATTGTAATTCAAACTGGTCTATCACTGTAAATATAAAATTCTTCCCTTGGGGAGTCCATGGTAATCTGATAATGGATTCTAGGGACACCTCATCCCATTTCCATTCATGAACTGGAAGTGTATAGAGCAATGTGTATGGAATTATGTTATTTTAGATTATCTATTTTATGGTTTCACAAAAAATCACAAAATTAGAAATCCCACACATCATAACTGGTTAAAATAATTGAAATCTAAATTAATAGAATATCTTCATCATTCCAAGATGTATGAGCTATTAAAAACTATAAAAATCATGCAATAAATAATTTAAAATATATGGTGGGATGATGAAACAATTTCTAAACCAAACAATAAAATCAAATGGGAGAGACAAACCAAGAATAGTCTCCCCACCATATAATGGTTCCTTAATTCCTATAAACTCATTATCATTATATTGGTAACTTCCACAAACACTCTTGAAATTGTTATTCCACTTATTCTTTGTCCCATGTTCACTACTAGAAAATGAACTAGGTGGAAGGTAAATCCCCAAAAATACCATATTTTCCTCTATATCAATATTATTCATCCTCATAATCCCTTTCAAAATGATTTTAGTGCCACACTTCCATTACCAAAATAAGGTAATACTATATTTTATTAAAAATTCATTTACAGAAACATATCAATGATTCCAAAGTACGTTTTAATTATCATTTCAAAAATAAATTGTAAACCAATATTTTTCACGGTTCTTCAAACATCATCTAGATACGAAACCACCTAACTCACACATGGGTTACACTATAGATACATTCACATTCCATACATAACTAGTACATATAAATAGATAGCTATTCATTAAACGACATAATAAGCCATTCTATAATAAAATATTTCCTATTCTATTAGAAACTGGGACACATAAACAATAGTTTCAGAAGTGAGCTACATCATCTTCTAGGAAATATTTCATAACTAAAACGCTCCATAGAAATGACACATATAATACATATATTTATCATAGGGATAAAAGAAAATAATAAATAATGATATCATATTATCAACAATAATAAACATAGAGATATCAATAAAATATGATAACAAGGGTATTAGAACCTAAGAGAAACATATGAGAACCATTCCATGTATATCATATAACATAATCTTGAGTCATTGAAAAAATAATTGCATGTAATAAGAAATGAATCCTTTTAGAATCAATGAATATGACCATTGAGAACATAAAATTGGAATAAGATATATATATATATATATATATATATGGAATTCACATATGTAGAGGTAATCTTATGTTAATTCTACCATCCAAGAAATTCATAATATTTACTTCTTGGGATAAGAACCTATGTTCTGGCTTCAAACATTGGAAAAAATCATTGTGTATCCACTTTGAGTATTAGGATGACCTCCACCGTACTGTATTTCATGTTTGTCATAAGCTCTAGTATACCCTCTTTCCGTCTGGGGATAATCACATGTATACCCTATTTTGGGATTGAGATGACCTCCCTTATAATATCATTCATATCCTAAAAAAATATTAATTACACAATTCATTTGATGGAGAAATACACATCATCAATAAAAAACATTAATTTCTATGTCTCATAATCATAAAACATTCATCGTATCATTTACCAATAAATAGAAACATATTTCATAAAAATTGCACAATATAATTACCTGAGGTAAATAAATAGGTTTCATAATCAAAGGTAATACTAAAAAATCATACATATAAATAATAATCATGGTACCATTGGATCATATTACTAGTAAATATTATGTAACATCAAAGTATTTCATCTTATATGAAAAAGAAGTTCAAAATATCACTTGAAATATTTATTAAAGAAAATAACCATTCCACTTTGAAATAGAAAATTTAAAATAATTTTTTCAAAAATATTATTTAAAATATTTTATTTGAAAATAAAAATCAAAACATATAAATTAGACATTAAATCATTGAGTGTTCATGACCGAGAAAAATACCCTTCATGTCGTACACATTAAAATGAATATTACATTCAAATTTTCGATAAAAAAATCAAAGATTATTATTCCCAAAATTATAATAAGTTTCATTAATGATATTTAATGAAAAGTAAAACAAGGTTAAGAATATTTTTAAACATTAATTAGATAATTGTAAAATATTTCATTTAAATATTTTTATAAAATAGTTAAATAGAAGAAAAATGATTTCTCCGTCGAAGAGAGAAATAAAGTAAATTTTTGGTAAATTAATTATTTGTATTACCGGACTACATAAATAAAGAAAAATGAATGGAAAAATGTTATTATTTAAAAATAATAATAGGGGAAGAAAACACAAGAGGTTATAGAGATATATTTCATAATCATAAATAATAAATAGAAACAATTTTTTTTTTGTAAAACCCTTACCACTTTGGCAACTTTTGACTCATAATCCCCATTAATGAAGGAACCATATAAGAATTTATATATACTATAATTTTTAAAAGAAGAATAATAAATGAAAATAATGGTAAATATGTACCCAACATAAATTAAACAAGTGGTGAATATGGAATGTGTCCAAGAGAAATAAAAGTGAGACGAAAATACCTTAACTCAAGTATCATCTTTATTCATACATGCTCTAAACACATGTATAATAAATATATTTTTTAGAAATTATTAAAAATTAATATATATATATATATATATATATATATATTATTCTATATATTATTTCTTTATGAAATTATATTACCAATTTATTTATAATCTTTATTAAAATCGAATTTTGGGAAATTACTACTTCATTTTCAGTTATCTTTTCATTAGTTATTCTTGGTTCTGTTACTTTGGTTATATTTACCTCATATCCAGAATGTTGTACATGATATAAATATTACATATACAAATTATATGTGTGTTTATATTAATAAATAAATGATATGTATTTAAAATTAACTAAACCATTCAAGTATATTGTAGGCCATACGTATGCATTATCGTTATTTCATTTTCTTAAAGATTATAAAAAAATAAAGGTTAATAATATATAAACCTATAAAAATTTCTAGTTCATATATATATAATATATTTAATAAATATAGACTTATTTAAATCTATGTAACAAATAAATAAAAATGAATCATATCACTTCATGGAGATTGAAGTCCATACATATGCACATGTGACCTTATCATTTTACAACATATTGATAGGAAAAAAGATATATTTTATATTATAATTTTTAGATTATAAATATGTAATAAATATAAAATATAATAATAAAATCCATAAATTGAAATATCCATGAGTGGGGGTGATGGAAAATGAATTACGTCATCTATGAAGGTTGAAGTTTTTCGTAAAGATTATTGATAGTTTTGTTACCCATTTGATGGAAGTGGAGATAGATATCAGTTATAAAAATAACATAATAAAATATCAATATATGGTAGATAATTATTTTATTATATCATTATATTTGAATAAAATTTGAAGGATTTGGGAGAAGAAATTATTTCAAAATTCATGTTTTAGAACTATATATCTTCTTCGGGGAACCTTTTTAGGTGTACACCTAAGGTATTCTTAAGAGGGTTTCTGAATCCAAATAGTTCCTCTATGACATGTGAAGGGAACTAAGGAAGGTATTTCTGTATGGGTTTTTCATACCAAATTGATATTTATTTTTTAGAGGATAGGATAATATATGTCCTTTTTAGAATCTATGAGAGGATGTTACATTGAAACTACATAGAAATCTCACCAATGAATTCAAAATGATAAATTAATTCCCATGAAAAATGCATCCAAATGAATTTTTTTTAAAATTTTGGATATTATATGGTTAAAATATTTCCATCCCATAGGATTTATCCATGTTTCACATAAAATATTACCATTTTCGTTGGGTTTTATCACCTGGTAAATATGTTTTAACCTTAATCATGGTAATTAATATTTAATATTTTGATAATTAATTATTAAAAAATTAAGTTAAAATTATTATAATTTATTAATTTTACTATATTCATATTTGGAACCTATTTTTTCTTATTAAATTTATAAAAGTGGAAGAATTTTATTAAAAATTTATCATGTAGTACGGACAAGAAACTAGTTTTCCAAGGAAAAAGTATCCCTATGCATAAAAAGTATTAAAATTAAAAAACAAAATTAAATTTAATCCAATTTAATAAATTTTAATAATCATAAACTTATTGATTATAGTTTAATTTTAATCCAATTAAAAAAAATTAATACATTATAGTATATTTAAATTAAAAGCTAGTATTCAATAAAAATTTGAATTTTTCACTATTAATTTTAAAAATAATCTATAACAACCAAGGTACTAATAGAATAATTTTTTTATAGATTTATTATTATTCTTCATTTAAATAATTAATTTCATTACATTAATTATTTATTAAAATATCAAAATAAATTTGATGATTTTTATATAGTTATATTTAAAATAATAATTTTCAAACTATAGAATTTCAACTCAAAAAAACTAATTTCATTTTCAAATTCAAATATTGATATTATTTTAGTATGAATTGTTTGAGATTTTTTTAAAAAATAATTTTTTTAATAGTACAAAATACTTTTTAAAATATAGTATTTCTGTGAGATTGTTAAAACATAATTATGTTATAAAATTTATTAAACTTATGGGATGACTAAATTATGAAATAAAAATTTTAATATTGTGAAAATAATAATTAAGAACATAAAAATGAAAATTTATATCATTATATGATTAAAAATAATTATTAGTGCTGACAAAGTACATGTGTAGTGTTGATAAAGTCAAATTTTGTTCCTTATAGATAATATTTCAGTTCTAAAAATTATTTGAATGAATTTTTTTTAATTATTATGTATAATTTCTATTTTTTGGTGATATTATCCATTTTTACTTTTATATAACATGAATCTAATGCAATTAATTTTGGAAAAAAAGAAAATCCAATTTAAAAAATTAATGAAGTTGTCTCAACATGGTTATTATTAAATATAAATAAAAAAGAATAAAAAATATTATCTTGAGCCTAAGTAATTAATTTTTATGATAGTGATTGTTTTATTATATAGTGAACATTATTGCGTAGGGAACACTAATGCAGTTCTTGTTTAAGGAAATGAAAAATAATTAAAGATATTTATTATTATACGAACCATTAAATAAACTACATTCTTTTATAAATATTTATGGATGTTTTTTATACAGTGTCATTTTTTCTAATTTGGGCCTTTTGGATCCACTTGTATTGCTTTAAGATCATTATAATATTTTATTTAAATGAATGACCTATTCTTAACATCATGGTCTTCAATTAGTATAACTTTTTTATAAAAGGATTTTTAAAATATTTTTTTAATAATAAATTCATTTTTGAAATATTAAATATTTATCTTATTCATGATAATTTATTTTTAAATTATAGTGAAAAAATAAATAACTAAATGGATTTCATAATGATATTGCAATAATTATTAATTTAATGGAAAAATGAAATAAAATATATTAAAAAAATGAAAATAAATATAATATGGGATAATTAAGACAATTCCCGAGTTATCAAGATTACAGTAAAATTTAAAATATATAATAAAATATTGATTCAAATTTTAATCTTGTTTTGAAATTTTTTAATTCATAATTATTAACTGTGTTGACATTGAAAAAAATTGATGAATAATATATTTTATTAAATCATTTTAAAATTAAAAAAATATGAAATAGGTAATAAGGGTATAATATTGTTTCTGCAAATTAATCACATGATCATTTCTATAATTTTTTATGTATTATCACCTATATTAGGGTTTTAATGTTTTAATAGTTTACAAAATGACTAAATTACCCATCACATAAATTATAAAAATAGACTTATTCCTTCAGTTAATTTTATCACAGTGATCCTTCTTGATTGAACATCCTCTAAAAAATTCACTTCTACCCACCCATTTAATTATTTATTGTTTATGCTCTAAAAAATTACAATTTCTAGAACCTAAGTAGGTTGTCAAGGAAAAATATTCAAGAGGAAAATTCCACCTTCTTATATTTTAAATTATTTCTCACTTCTATATTATCATCACCTAGAACAATAGTTTCATGGTAATTATAGTATAAAATATATAATTTAATTTTTTTTCAATGGAATATACATCATATAATCTCTTATTTCATTATTTTTATTCTTTAAAATGAAAGCTTTATCCATGGAGTGTCAATTTACTGCCTTCATGGATGATAAGCTTTCACCTCTCATTACCGCATTCATGGAATATTTAAATTAAAATGTAATTATTTAAAATTACCAATATATATGTTCCCTCTGCTAGATAATTATTTCCATTTGACATGAAAATATATAATGAACCAACCATGAAACAATGAAATGTACCGACCTGAAACAATGAAAATAATAAAATATTTATAATAAATGGGAAAAAAATATATTATAAAAAGATCATGTATGATATTATAAATATTATTATAATTATATAATAAATTAATTACATTGTTTAAACCATTATATAGGAGGTTTTAACACAATTGAATAATGTCAAACTCGAGGTAAGTGTCTTTCTTTTAAATCTGCTTTAATAACTTATTTTAACATTTAAAAATACTATATTTTTTATTACAATACATGATATAATTTTTTCACATTCATGAAACATTACTTTTTTGAAGTGTTATTTTCAATATTTCAAGATTAATTTTGAAGTAAATTTTATCCTTTTCATGTGAGTATTATTATTTTAGAATAATTTATTATCCTCTTATAATAGTGTATAAGATTTATGTATTCATGTTTTATGATTATATACTTCTTCTTAGGAATTTTATATTATGACTAGTGGTTATGTCATAAACTAAATATTGATGGGTATGTGATATCCACAAAATTAATTTGGTATGTTGGAAGTTGATCGTGATGGTAATTCCATTTGTAACTATGATAGTTACATCATTAGGTAACCATAAGGGTTACATTGTAAGGTATCCATGATGGTTAAAATCCTATGGTAGGCATGGGGTTTTCAATCATAAGTAATTATGGTATGAAAATGATTCCCCATGTTACCTAAATTTTTTGTTTATATTTTCTATGTTTTATTGAAACTGCATGTTTTTGAAAAGTAAGAAAATGTTACTTTTAAGTTTGAGAATTATATCTTTCATGTGTTTATAAGTGCTCATGGACAAATAATTTCTTTACTTCTTCATTTTTTAGGTCCGTCACTAGTATTTTTGTGCTTAACCAATTTTTTGAAATGTTTTCCCATGTTCTATGTTTGGTTAATAGAAATAATACATGAATAATTTTTTGAATATTTTTCATAACAGAAATAATGTTTTATTTTTATATACTATTACATTATGGAAGAAAAATGCATACAGTTTATTTAATAAACTTTTTATTCTTATGGTCTATTTTTTATGAATTATTATATAATTATCTAAAAATATAAACCTAAAAAGTTCATCAATGGTAATAGACTTATTTATTTACATAAAAACACAATATTATGCAATGTTTAAGGCCGGGACCTTTTAGTTGTTATGAGATAATGGTTTAGAAAACCGAAGGGGTTAGGATGATATTAATACAATACCATATATATATTTTTTACATTGTGGTTAATTTGAAATTATATATAATTTGAATATTACAACACTTATCTCTTTAATATATGTATTTTCATAATGATTTTCCATTGATGAAATTGTGAAACTGATGTTGTAAATAATATATAGGGTGATATGTTTTTGAATCAGTAACATGGAGATGTGGGAATTGGAACCGATATACTTATCATAGTAGTGGATCAATCGATAGAGGCTATAAATTTTGTTCGCATCCATGCAAGTGAAAAATCAGTACTACCATAATTGAATATAACGATAGTCAATGATTTCAGGAGGGAAAACCCATAACTTTTATTAGATCATCTAACCCAGTGGTGGTTAAATTGTGGATAATTTTTTTTTAAATATTTTCAATTTCATGGGATTTTTTTATAATAAAAAGGTTATTCATTATGTTTATCATTTATATGGTGAAGTTCACTAGTGGGGGTCAACTGTCAATAATATCTGGAAAGATAGGAGATTGATTCCTTTAATTTAGATGAATTTAAGAATATTTTACTTGAAAAATATTTTCCTAAGAGGGGTTGATTTTTAATTTTAAAGAAATTCCTTGATTTTAAACAAAATCAGGAAGATTCATTAGCCCTGTATAAATCAAATATCAATTTATTTTTAAGGAACTCTTCAAATATTATTTGGTTCCATGATTGTAAAATAATTTTTTTTACTCAGAATTAAAGCCAAGATATCTAAGGGATTTTTTCCCCATGAATTCAAAATTTATGAGTATATTGTTATATTTGATGAGAGGGTATAAATAGATTTTTTAAATTAACACATATACATTGATAAAAAACATAAGAAATGGTCTATATGAATATGAATGCGTAAGAATAAATCAAAGAGATATGATGGTAAGAGAATAAAGATTCCAGTTTGTAGGAAATGTGGTAGAAACACCCTAGGGAATTCACTAACAAATATGGTATTTTCCTATGATGTGTTCTGTCTGGAAATATGGAATGAGATTATAATGAAAAGGATTTTATGTTTAATATTGATAAAAAAACTATAATTTTTTTTAAATGCGATGAGATGGGGCATTATGCAGATATCTACTCAAAGAAGGATCTGAATGGTGGGAACCGACCATACTATAACCAGAAAGGTGTAGTGAAATCCATTGTGACTACTTCAGCAGATGAAGGTCCATCCAATGAGGTGGTATCAGGTAAATTTCTTTTCTCAGATTTCTCTAATGCCTTTTGGGCACTAGGTCGTAACATTCCAATATTTTTGAGAATTGTTTTGTTAAATTGGAAATCAAACACGAAGAAAAAATATTAGAACATATTGTGAAATCAAAGAGGGGAATATTAAAGAAAAATAAATTATAATAATCTTCATATTGTATTCAATATAAATACATTACCTAAAAAACTTTTTTTTACCCCTTGTAGAGTTTTATTTTATTATAGTTATGGATTGGCTGTTTGTTTACCATGATAAAATTGATGGTATAGCTAAGGATGTTTTTTTAGAAAAAAATACATATTTTAAAAAATAATGAACTTGTACCATTGATAACATATCTAGAAGATGAAAAAAAATTAACCAATAAAATTGAATTATTTCTTTCATTTATTATGGGAAAAAATAGAACTATTCATATAATGATGTGCTAGTGGTAAATTAATACTTTGATGTTTTTTCTCAATGATTTGACTAATGTTATACATTATCGGTATTCTGAATTTACAATTTCCTTGGTTTCTTATGCTAATAAAATTTCAAAACCCTGTCATTTAATGGATCAGGTCTTACTTCTATAATTAAAAAAGAAGTATTATAAGTTACTTGAGAGAGGTTTCATTCACCCTTGAACTTCACTATGGTGTGCTCATATTTGTTTTTGAAATAAAGATGGTTCTATGGGTATTTTCATTGATTATCGATCCTTGTATTTAATTAATCTTCATAATAAATATTTTTAACACATATAAATGAAATATTTGATAATATCTAGGGAGCTCGTTATTTTTCAATGATTGAATTTAGATTTTATTGTCATCAGCCATAGGATAAGGATGATGTAATTCCAAAAATGGAATTTTTTATTAGATATGGGAATTATGAGTTTTATTATTCCATTTTTAAAAAAAATTCCCACTACTATATGTATATAACTTGTGAATATATAACTACTTGAATATTTCGAAATGTTTTTGTCTATTTCAATTTATGATATTTTCGTTTTTTTTTGTTATGATGATAATAAAAAAAATATATGTATTATTCTAAAAAACCCTAATTAAATGATGTTATATAGGAAATTTAGATAATTTTAGTTTCGGTTACAACTGATTTAATTTCTTGGGAACATTGTTAATAAAGGAAGAAAAATAGTTGATTATACTAAAACCAAATTAGTTGATGAATGTCCAAGGCCAAAAAAATTTATTGAGATTTGGAGTTGGCATAGATTAGTAGGATATTACTAAATCTTTGTTAAAAAAATTCACGGTTACCTATCTTTATAACTAAGTTAACATAAAAATTGGTTATGTTTATTTTTATAGAATAATATGATTCGTTTGTAGAAAATAAAAATAATATTTTTTAATGCTGCAGTTTTGGACCACCTTTCTAGAAATGGTTAATTTTTTATCTACAATTACACATTATTGAAGGGACAAGGTTTTTTTTCTGATGTAGAATGATCAAGGAATTTCTTCAGCTTCACGTAACATAACCCTCCTGAGTTAAATTATGTGACACACAATTTTGAATTTGATGATGTTGTGTTTTCATTAAAAATTTAGAGGCATTATTTATATATATTTAACTAAGAAATATATACACATCATAAAATTTTAAAGAATATATTTACTCATAAGGAAATGAACATGAGGAAGAGAATTTTGTTGGAACTGATAAAGGATTATAATTTCACAACCAATTACCATCTAGGAAAAAAGAAAAATGGGTTTGATGTCTTGAGTCGAAAAAATATTGCATCATTAACCATGATTCAAGTTGAACATAACTCTGGGATTAAGTATTTGATACATTTTTTCTGAAATTTGGGGATGCATGAAATTAATCTATTTTGTTTTTGGTGTTAGTGCAATCATCTCTATTAGAAAAAATAATCATGCTCAAAAGGAAGTCTATCAATTATAGAAAAAACTATATTTGGTTATGAAAGGTATGTTTCCAAAATTTAATGTTGTTAAATATTGTTTCTTTTGATTTGGAAAGAGGTTATGTGTTCCTTTTTATACCCATATAAAGAAATAATTGTTATGTGAATATCATAGTTCTCTTTTTTAGTTCATCCAGGCATTAATAAGTTGTATATAAATCTTCGAGAGTAATACTGTTGGGATGGAATGAAAAGTGATATTTCTGATTTTACCATTAAATGTTCGACATTCCAATAGGGAAAAGTAGAGAGACAATAAGAAATGAGGATGATTCATCCTTTCACAGGGCCAAATATGATATTGGAAAATATATCCATGAATTTTTTTGTGGGACTAACAAATACATCTTTAAGAAACAATTTTATTTGGTTTATAATTGATAGAATAACTAAATCATCACTGTTACTTTCAATTTATGATGCTCTTCCTTTAGAGAGACATTCAAGAATATATCTCATAATATATTTTCAGGTTACATTGAGTTCCTATCTCCATTTGATCTAATCTTGATTCCATTTTCACTTCTATCTTTTGGAAATGACTTCTGAATTCAATGGGTGCTGAATTAAATTTCATCACATGCTTTCATACTCAGTCTGATGGGCTATCAAAATTTATAATTCGGACCTTGTAATACATGATTTGATATATTTTAATGTATTACCGAGGAATTTGGGATAGATATATTTCATAATAATTTTTTCATCTAATAATAGATTTCATTCTTGTATAAATATGGAACCTTTTGAAGAATTACATGGAAAGTGGTGTCGAACTACATTATTTTGGGAGAAAGTTGGAGAAAGGAATATTATGGGACCAAAGTTTATAGAGGATGTGTTTATGAATGTAAATATTATCAAGTAATATATGAGGATAGATCAAAGTAAGAAGAATTGTTATTAATATAATAGGAGGATAGACCTTACTTTTTTGGTAAGTGATAATTTTTTCCAAAAAATATCCCCTTGGAAAAGTGTTATTATTTTTCGTAAAAAATTAAACCTATGTCCATGGTTCATTGGACATTATGAAATCTAGGAAAATGATATGCTGGTTTTCTACCTAATATATTTCCATCTATGTTTATCCAATGTATATAATGTTTTTAAACTTTTTATACAAAAAAATTATATTCTAGATTCATCACATTATTTGATCTAAGAAGTAGTTAAAACTAGAAAAAATCATTCTTATGAAGATAACCATATTCATATTCTTGATTGTACATATCATGAATTTCAAAACAAGGTAATTCATTCTGTTATGGTTTTTGGGATAAAACATATGGTTTAATAAGCAACATTAGAATCTGAAAATGCTATGAGGGAATAGTATCCCCATTTTATTAAAATTTGAATAAATTATAGGGACACAATATCCAAATATAGGGAGAATGTAATATCCTATGTACTAATATAATTATTTTTTTTCAAAATTATTATTATTATTGAATTATATAGTTAAATTCATTATTTTATGTAATTATCTAAATAAATAATTTTATTAAATGAATTTATATTATGTTTAAATTTAAATGATTAATTTTAAAATTATAGAATAGTATTTTTTTTAAAATAATTTAATTTGTTAATTCATATAGTCGTAATTATCTTATTATGAATTTTTGATATTTTTCTAGAAGAAAAAATTAAAATTTTAAATGAATAGTAAAAAATATGTTTTTCAATACAATATTTCTATGACATATTGAAGACATAATAATGATATAAAATTTAACAAAACATATGGAAAGACATAATTATTAAATTATAATATAAATATTTTAATAAAATTAATTCAGAAAAATATAATTAATATTTATTTCATGATAAGTATAACAATCATTGTTAGTGCCGATGAAATGCATGCACAACATACAAAACATAAAATTTGGATCATTATAGATAATAATTGTTGGATGAGAATTATATTAATGACTTTTTATTAATTTTTTTATATTATTTATATTTTTTAACATTTTTTTGTTATATAACATGAATCTTATCAAAATGTTTTTGCAACGCTTGTGGAAGGCAATAAAATCCAAATTAAAAAATTAAAGATCTTTACATGGAATTGATAACAGTTAATAAACATAATTATTTAATATAAAATATTATATTGAAAAAAATTAATTATTTTGAAGAAATTAATTTTCTTTTATTTTTATATGTAATTATTTACATTAATTCCTATACCTTGAAAATGGGATGATGTTTTTGAGAGTGATAAAGAAAATTATAGTGGAATTATTAGATATTCTTATAATGACCTTTTTCAGTGTGGAATGTATAAGCTATATGAATATGAAGGAGTTATGACTACCCCCCCCCCCCAAATGAGAAGGTTGAGGAAATACTATTCTTGTTTTTTGAAGTTAGTGACTTTGTGGTCTTCTTCTAAGAAAGAAATAGAGGATATACTTGAACTGAAAAAGGGTCAGAAAGATTCTATGGAGTACCACTCATTGAATTAATTGAATCATAGAAAAAATTAATCATTTTTTTGAAGCAGTATGAAATGATCTCAGAGTGGGAATCAACTACTGTAGAGGAAGAATCCTATCATCGATGTGGTGATGAGTATGAATTTTATGACATGTAGTTATATTTTTTAATTTAAAAAATTGTTAGAGGTTCGCCTGTGACTGAGCTCTTCTAGCATGCAACAGAAATACAGTGCTTGTTCTAGTAGAAGGAAGATCAATAAAATTTATTTTAATTATAATAACTTTTAAATGCAATAAATTTTATGAATAAATATTTTTTGATTTGTTTTTTGAGAAATTGTCTATTTTTTATAGTTTTGTAGATTTTAGATCCACTTGTATCACTTTAATCCCTTTATAATATTTTATTTAAAAGATCGTCAACTTGTTCAAACTGTGATTTTCAATTAGTAAAACTTTTAAATATAACTTTCCATAGAATATGTTTTCAACAATAATTTTTTTTGGAAAGATAAAGATTTATATTCATCATGATTATTTATTTTTTATTTTTATCAATAAAATAAATACGGTAATGGATTTCACAATGATGATGTAGTAATTGTTAATTTAATGAAAAAAACAAATAATCGATATTAAAAAATTTAAAATAAATATAATGTGAGATTATTTAACTCATACATGAATTATATATGTAAAATTGGAATGTATAAGATATAATAAAATATTTATTATAATTTTAGTCAATGCTTTGATGTTTTTAAAGCCATAGTTATGAATAGTGTTAAATTTGGAAAAAAATTTATTCCAGTAATAAAATATTTGATTAGATTATTTATAAATAATAAATATCACCAGTAATGTAAAATGGGATATTATTGTGTCTCAAATTTAATCTAATAATATTTTTATTCCTTTTATAAGTCTTCATCCCTATATTAGACATCTTATATTTTAATATTTTATGTAATTATTAAATTTCCTCTCACAAAAATTATAAATATGGGCACAATAATTATTTTAATTTCATCACCTTGATACCTCTTTCAGGACTATCCTCTGAAAAATTCACTTATCCTAATACCTTTTTAGAATTTACTATTTCTTGTCTCACAACATGACCAATTGCTTGTGCCTAAAGAGGTTCTCAAGGAGAAATATTCATGAGGTAAAATCATACTTATCTATAAAATTCTTTTTCACTTATACCGTATCATTAACCGATATCCAAAGCTTCATGATAATTAACTTATCATATATATAAATAAATCTATAATATATACTAATCATAGCTTTCCATCTTCCAAGTGTCCATCTCACATTCATCCACATCCATTTTCCCATACATGTCAACACACCAAGGATCTTTGACCCTCATTTTCCTCAATATTATTCCATCATCACCATCACTCTCCTGATCCCACTCAGGTTTCAACTCACGCATCCTACACTCCCCATAAACTCCAACATCCTTCGAGGTCCGTCTCCCGGTTATGATGCATTCTCTCCTCCTCCTTCTCCAACATTCTATTTATCCAAATTTAACCTCATCTCTCAATCGTCTTCCTTCTCCTGCTCAAGCTAGGGTTTCACCTATTCTCGACCTAGGGTTTCTACAAATCTCCAATGCTAGTGTGATCCTCTTTCAGTCTCTCTTATCTATGGTTTCCTCAGCATCTCAGTTTTATCCCCCTAGTCAAGGATCGACATTTTGTTTCCTTAGTGCACGATTTCATTTACTTCAACCTGCACTATATCGTGTTTTTTCAGGCTCTTTCCATAATCACCTCCCTCTTATTCCATTCAGGCTTTCCCCCCATGACCACCCTACAGTTCATTTCACCCTTTACCTCTATTTTCCCATCCTTTTCATTCCACCTCCAGTCATCAACTCTTCCAACAATTCATTAATCCTTTTATATGGTTGAAGCTCCCCAAATGCCTATACCATCCATCAATCATTCCCTCTATCCAAAACTAAAACTTGAAAAGAAAATAACTCATGATTTTCTTCCAATATTCCATCATTTCCTACAAATCTTCAACCTCATATTGCTCGATCTACTCATCGATCAATATTTTATTTCACATATAATGTGTGGTCGATGATGCTTCTATCGAAGGCATTATATAACCCAACCTTCATAAACACTACATGTTTCTCCTAGAAACCGTCAATTCATCCTCCAATTTTTATTCGGTATGATTTCTTTCTTTCAATTTGTTGTCTTTATTATTTTTATATTTTCTTCCTAATCTAGAAGCCTCTTTTGGTATTTCGAAATTGTTTTATATGACATTAACATTAAATTTTGAACTAGTGAATGATGATCCATAGGTTTTGGCGCCTTCGAATTATGTTTACAAGACCAACAAGCTTAAATATGCATTTATGTTGCGACATCGGGGCCTTTTTGGGGGTGTTTCTCAGTCGATAACTTCACTCCTTAAAGTGATCAAGATAAGATTTTTGGTCTTACTATAATTCCATGATTTCCATTTTCCACACAACTGCATTCTTAAGTATATCTTATACTCTATGAAAACCATAATCTATGAAAATGATATTGTCAATGTATTTGTATATGTAATCATTTTTATAAAAAAAATATAACTGATATAAATAGTTGTGTTTTCCCGATGGATTAGTACTTGGTATGGAAATTTTTATGTGTTCAAGGCTCCTCTATAATGATATGTTCATTTGTTGATTTCTCTATTTCACACGTTACAAGATTATTTTTCTGTAACCCAAAACATGCCGTGGTTGGTTCACTAAGATGACTAATATACAGTTCTGATTATGACCCACTTTATTGCACTTTTTGGTTCCCTTTTGAAACTTGGAAAATGCGAATGGAAGATCAAAAGTTGGTGTTAAGGTAATCAAATGAAGAAGTCAATTATTATTTTTCGTGCATGTAGTATTTTCTCTAGATACACGTGTTTTTACATGAACATAAACGCATATATATTTACTATCAATTGTTTATTCTCTACCATATTACTTCTGATTTATTTTTGAATTTTTATACATTACTGATTTCAGGAAAATTAAAGTGTTAAGAAGAAAAAGAAATATCTTCCCAAAGTACTCTTAAGGAACCCTTTTTCACGAAGGTAAAAAATTTTCTTGTTCATTTGTTACTTATTACCATACTACAAATTTTATGTTCAGAAGTGTCTTTTCTAATTATTCATTCTTGTGGTTGTCCATATTGAACTTCCTGATAAATATGTTCGTTCAATTAGGTTGTGTAAAAATATTGATATGCCATATTTTATTTTTAATATTTTCTTGTGGTTCGAAATTATGCAGTTCATTCATTATGATTATTTGGCTGGTAGTAGATGAATAATTCATGGGTTTAACATTTTTTCTTTATGAACTATTGTATACATGCCTATTCTTTTATGTTTTATCTAATTAAACATTTGAGCTGCAATTGATTATTTTATAAGAACTATCATTTAAGTTGTTATATTGATTCTAAGGGAGTGCATACCAGGAATTACTAGTGAAAGGTCTTAATGGACATCATATTGACTTCATTCAAGTTGAAGTTAAAAAGGAACTATAATCATTACAAAATAGAAATAAGATGTGGTGGTTATTACTCTAATGATCACACCCATTAATCGACTTGGGTTGACCTGCTGGAACTATCAAGTTATGGCGGGTTAACTACATCACTTTTTCGGGGTTTTCAACCCAAAAAATCTTGTCCCTTATCTTTTCTATTATTTTATTTAGTTATTTTACTATTTATTAACATATTTTTTTCACGTTTTTTGGTAAAGACAAAAAGCTGGATAACACCTCACGCACCTTTTAAAGATCGAGTCATACTATTGTTGGAAGAATAAACAAAAATCTAGATTTGGGTTTCTACTTTATTTTAATTTTTTTTTATTTTTTCCACCTCCCTCATTAAGAAGATTCCTTGGTGTTCTTTTTTGCCTTCAAAATAGGTTTTCTAATAGTTTAAACTATTTTCTTCATGAATTTTCTATGGAATTAGTGAATGATTATAGTAGTGGTAAGTCACCCTTGCTTCACTTTCCATGCACCAGTGATATTAATGATAATTTTCCGGTTTCATATTTTATATTCCTGCAGTTTTTATTAGTATGAATAAGTTGTGAATTGAAACTATTATCTTTTTATACTATATGTAACATGTTCTTAAATGTTCTACTAATCAGATTCTTGAAAAAAGAGTTTTTTATGAATCAGAACACCTTGCTCGGGAAGCTGAGGTCACACCCCCTCCTCCACTCTTAGCTGAAATGGAAGGACAACAATCTGTGATATAGGGAAAAAAATCAATAACCTCCTAGAATAAGTAGAATAATGTTGATGAGGAGGAAAAATAGAAGGAGAATAGCCAATCATGGGTAAGGTTAAGGTGCTAAATGTTGATAAAACACTGCTAATTTAGCAACCATAGACTGAAAATGTATTGATGCTTGCTATAGAGAAAGTTATAGCTCTTTGTGATATATGTGGATCATTTCATGTGGGAAATGCTACTACTGAGAAAACATAATATCACATCATAGGCAAGAAGCATATCGGTTGTGGCATGGTAAGGGATTTATTTATGGGTTAAGACTTTTCGATTTTTTATGGAAATAACATTATATTACTACAATAAAAAATTCCTTTAAATGATGACCCTTTAACACATATATATGGATATACATGTTTTAGTTAACAATTGGTATACCTAAAAATTGGAATATTAATGAATATATATCTTATTTTTAGCTGGGAAACTACAGATGCTGATATTTTTAATAGATGAAATTCCACTGACCTATATTGAATCTAGGATGTCATGTGTAATAATACTAATTCCATGTAATGAATTTCATCACATCCTTTAAGAAAAGGAAATTATCAACACAACAGAATCCATTCATGTTATCATGATCTGTACATGATAAAGAATATAAGTTCTATAATAAAATAATTAATTTAGTTATGGTTTCTCTAATTTCCCAGTTGTTTGGGTCCAACAAAATGAAAATCTTATATGTGGATTTTCCACTTCTTTTAGGTGCTACATGAGAGTCTTGTTGGACGAAAAAAAATTCTAGCCTAAAGATTTGTGGTAATGTTGATGTTTTGTTGTCATTATGTTTAGAAAATAATTTCTCCTACTAAATGATTTTAGGGTATAGTTGGGAATGAGATGAAAACCTCCCCCATCGTTCGCCAGACATCCGTGATGGAGGGCCTCATGGGTCTCCATCAAGTTTGGGTTAATAAGGACATCAATATCACGATTCAACATGTTATCACCAACCATCCTTACATTTTCATCAATATGGGAAAGGAGGTTGGTCTTCCTCATTATCTGATTTTATTTCTTAAATGCTTTTAACAGAGTTACATGCCCCATACCAGATCAAATGGATATCAGTGCTTCGATCTATTAGTATCCTTTTTAGTTTTCTTCTCCTACATAAATACGTAATTATTCAATGAAAAAACTGAATACTTAGGTAATAAAAAATAACATCAATCCATAATAGATTGAAGATCAAAATCTATCTATTTCAGATCCTAATTTACCAATCAAACAGGTTAGTGTTTCATTTCTAGATCAAAAAGTCACTTTTTACATAACTGCATCTCTATTTTAGTTTCTATCATGCATGCACATTGTTTAATGTACATTATTTATTGAAATGACAGAAAAATATAGATTTATGTTGGTCTAATTGGTAGTCTTGGAAGTATAATTTTCATCATTGTTACATTATTTTTGTGATAAAAAAGGAATATACAATCATAGTGTGAACAAAAAATATTGAGGACAAACAACAGAGGATATGCACTATGAATGAAAAACAAAATGCATGTCCATTTTCAATATATTAAATTAACATAGTCATTATTCCTAAAATAAAATTGTTAGTCCATTGGTATGGTTCATAAAAAAATTTGGTCATTTTAATTTCATTAAATTATTTAGTCCACACAGTAGTTTATTACTTTAAATATGATGTACTGAATAATTAAATGATCGTTCATTTTTTTTGTTCAGAAATTTTCATTCCATTAATTATGAATTATTGAAAAAAGAACATTAATTTTTTTTATTCAATGGAATAACCAATCCATTTGTAGTTCAAAAAATCTACTCAATGGACTAACCAATCCATTTGTTTTTCAGACAGTATTTTTGTCTGTATAAAATATGCAATTCATACAATAATAAAAATGGATTCCTTAGTCTATTTTTAGAAATGGAGTTATTATTCTCACCCCTATGGAACCTGACTCCAATCTTATCCAAACCATTATTAGAGTCTAGTAAACACATAATTAGTTTTATATGATAATCTTATTAAAATAATTTTCTATATGGAATCATGACTTACCTAATAGTTACATTCATTATTTTTTTCTTGCAGATAAAATTGGTGAAGGACTTTAAGATACACTGTATGCTATATAATTTCATCTAATAGATGTTAGTATCAAAACATTATTATTCTTATTTTATGTTTTCAAGTACATTATTTAATTAAGTGATATAAAAAATATATGTTTAAGTTGGTCTAATTGGAAATGTTGGATGTTTCATTTACAAAATGTTTGTTACCAAAAAATGTATAAATAGCCCGTGTGTGACCAAAAAATGATGGGGCCAAACAATAGAGGATATCCATTGCGTGTGTACAAAAAAATGCATGTTCACATTGAGTATTTTCAATTAACAGAGTCGTTATTATAAAAATTGATTGTTTTGTTCTTTTGGATGGTTTTTATATAATTAATGTTCATTATAAGTTCACCAAATTATACAGTTAACATATTTGGTAATAAATATGCAGTACAAAATTAGCAAATGAACTGGAATTTTGTTAGTTCAGAAATTTTCAGTACTTTAAATCTGAATTAATGAAAATGAACATTCATTTTTTCTATTAAAGGGACTAACCAATACATTTTAATTTCAAATAGTATATTCAATGGACAAACCAATCCATTTGTAGTTGAGACATTTGATCAGTCTATATAAAATATTTAGTTCAGAAATTATTGAAAATTTATTGCTTTGTCCATTTTCATTAATGTATTTTTTGTTCTCAACCCTACGGAACCAGAATTCAATCACTTCCAAACCAGTAATAGATTGATGAAGACCGATTATTAGTTTCACATGATATTGATATATAAATAATGTCTTCTATGGAATCATGACTTATATATTAGTCACATTATTGATTTTTTCTTATAGATAATATTATTTCAGGATTTCTATAATGATGCATCATTTCAAGATACCTGACTTATTTTTACCATGCACTTCATATTTTATTAGGTATATGAATATTGTCAATTTTTCTACATTATATAAAATTACATTTACAATTTAGACAATTTAAATGATATATATCGTAATTTTTCAACATCATTATTGTAAAATACTTGAGATAAAACCAATGGTTGAAAAGAAGTTACACATTTGACTTAGCAATTTATTACATCCTTCATGTCACCTGGTGAACTATGTACCCTTTAAAAAAAATTGTTCAAGGGTTATCTATAGGATCAATAGAATCTTGTTCACTACACACCACATGAGCATCAAGGTTTGATGGGGGAAGAGAGAGTTAAAACCATTAAAATCCATTAGAGATCAATTATATGTCACCATGATAGAAGTGGCATGAATAGAATTCATCATGGGATGGTTGATATTAGAAAGAACATTGATATCCTTTCTATTATGTGTCTACTTGACTCGACTACTGGGTGTGTTTTTTATCAGTTTTCATGTGTTCTATGTTGTAGATTACATGTATGGGTTTGTTTGATTTTAATTTTCATAAAATAGGTAGATTTTCTAATGATATTTCACTTAATATTTATTATTATTTATAGGTACTTCTTTGAAAATAGAGCACATTCAACAAAATAAAACTTTATGATAACAAACTCACCCAAATGTTAGTAAACCCAATCAATAATTTTTTTTGGTAAATTGATGGTTAAAATATAGTGTTTTGTGTTATAGATTACCTATATGGGTGTTTTCGTTATCATTTTGCAGTATCTACAAAGAGATTCCAACACCATTTCACTAAAATTTTTTATTTTCTATAAGTAAATCTGTGGAAACATGGTGCATGCAAACAAACAGAACCTTATGTTAACAAACACACCCTAGTGTTAGAAAATCCAATGAATTCAATATATAGGTAAACTGGAAGTTTAAATATAGTTTTTTTTCACATTACCTATATGGGTATGTTTTTTATAATTTTATAGAATATAAGTAGATTATTCAACACCATTTCACATAATTTTATTATTCTATACATGCTCTTATATGTTGACATGGTTCATGCAACCAAACAGAACCTTATGTTAACAACAACATCATCTTACCAAAAACCAAAGAGATTTGGAGAATCCATCAGTATCTCACTACCACTAAAACGGTGTAGAAATATATTATTATAGATGTTATATGTGTCGCCATGATGGGAAATTCATCGGTTTCCTTCTATGTTCCGGGTGAAAATTAATCATATGAAATGCACCAAACATTCTACTGTATCTATATTTCCATTGAAGTGTTCATCTATTAACAAGTCATTATCCAATCAATCATCATTTTTTTCTTCATAGAACTCATCATTAACGTCATTTCAGTACTTCATTCACTATTTCCATTTTCATGTTATAATAGTCCTTCAGCGTAGGTCTTGAACTGGGAGTTGGTCATGAAGGATCATACAAAGGGCCACTATTTCAAATAGCAGCCCAAAGTGTATTGCAGTGACCACCATGCTGATGCAGCCTTTCTGTGCTCATTTAATGCTTTCTATTACATTTTTAATGATTATTTTGATGGTTTGTGCAAGGGACAAAACTCAATAGTTGAGCATTAAAGTATTCATTATAGTGGATTTTCAAAATGCATTATAGTGGATTTACCTTACTAAAAGCTAACAAGTTGAAAATTATTAGTGGAATTTAGTCTTTACTGTTTTAAATTATTTTGTTAGTGTTTTATTTTAGTTTGAATGTCATTTAGTACATAATTTTTTTATTTTCAATAAGTAGTCTAGAAGTTATTTTTCTTTGAAATAGAGATATATTACTTTATTTAAATTTTTTTTCAGATGCTTCTCTTTACATTATGAAATCTAATTTCTATCTCGAGATGTAATCTATACAAAAATAGATGTTTGATGAGTATTTAGAAAAGCCTTCTATAATTTAAGGTTATATTGATAATCCCCATCTTCATGTTCATCCTCCTTATTTTCCTCCACCTCCTCCTCCACATTAACCTCCGACTCTTACTCTACCTCCTCCTTTGCCTCCTCTTACACCTCTTCCTCTGCCTCCACCGCTCCACCAATATAGTTCTGAGGCCATTATTCATCACTTTATTTACATCTTTCAAACATTTTTTTCTTTTTTCCCTTTCAAATTTCATCCTTCTATCCAATCATATAACGACCATTACATATGATTATAACAGACTAAAAAAAGAAAATCACAACTAAAATACCTTTTAAAGACAACAAGTCAAATTCATAATGATACATCATGTTTCTATGAATCTTTTTACATCATATTATTTCATTTTCATTCATTTTCATATATATTTTTCTATACACATTCTTATTTTTCATTTATTTTCATAATAATCTATCACTAAAAGAATAAGTTTATCATATTTTATGTAATATTCATTATTAACTACTCTAAATATTAAAAAAATTTGAAAATTAGATTTTAATTATAGCGTCGTGTGTATGCACAGGGGTGGTACTAGTTCTTACTATTTTAATTTTATATTCATCATCAAATATCTTATTTTCATGACTCTTAATAATGAAATAGTCTTCCATGTTGTGCCAATTCTCTACTTTTGTGGATGATGAGATTTCTTTTCTCATAACTGCAGTCACAGAAATTTAAATTCACATATAATTGTTTAAAATGACCTATATATATATATGTATATATGTTATCTATTATTTATTATTTTTTCCATTTCACAAGAAAATCTATGATGAATTGACCACGAAACAATGAAACAAAGGCACCTAAAATAATGGAAACAACAAAATATTGTCAATGAATGGGTAGAAAGATGGTATAATAAGATCATGTATGATATTATAAAGTGGAATTTTTTTTAATTAATAACGTACTTTAAACCATTATTTATGTGGTTTGAGAACCTTTTAAGGAATTTGTACCCATGCTAACTAACATAATTTTAAATCCACTTTTATATCATTTTAAAAAAATTAAAAAAAACAATTTATCTTCTATGGCATGAGAGGATTTTAATGAATTCATGAATCCTTATTATTATGAATTATTATTTAAAATATTTCATGGTTATTTAAAAATATTTTTTACATTTTCGTGTTTATCTTCTTCTATAAAAATATGTTCATTTCTTGAAGGAATTGTTTTTATGTTGCGTATATTCATGTTTTGTGATTATATAATGGTTCCTGGGAATTTATTATTATGATAGGTGATTAGATTATAAAATATAAGGTTGGGTACTTGATATCCATATAATTCATTGGGTATGTTGGGAGTTAACCGTGATAGTTATTTCATGTGTAACTATAATAGTTACGTCATAAAGTAGCCACGAGGGTTATTTGGTAACGTATATCTGATGGGTACAAATTATATGGTAGTCATGAGGGTTCCAATCATTAATAATTATGCTAAAAAATTGTTTCCCCAAGTAACCTAAATTGTTTTTTTGGCTTTATATGTTTTCACAAAGTCAGTATATGTTATTATTATGGGTGAGAATATTATTGTTCTTATGTTTATAAGTATTAATTGACAACTAGTTTTTTCGTTTTTTTATGTCTCTTCATTATCTTTTTCTCTCATCCAATGTCTTTATAAAAATCACATTTTTTCATGTGGCGTAATAAGAAGAACACATGATGAATGTTTTGAACATTTTTCATGAAAAGAAATCATGTTTTATTTTTAAAAGACTATTATATTATAGAAAAATGGATATTATATTTGTACCATCAACATTATTTTCTTGTGAGTTGTTATGTATAAATTATTATCTAATAATCTAAAACTCTAAATATAAAAATATAGTCAAATGATATAGAATCATTTCTTGACTTTAAAACATGAGATTATGTCATGCTTAAGGTTAGGTCCTTCTAAGAGAAGTCTAAAAATTTCTCCTGAAGATATTTTTACATGTTCATTACAAAAAATCACATTTGTAAATATTTTTTTCAATTAAAAAATAGAATTAATAAATATCAAAATTTTATTTGGGGAAAATGTGTTTTCATAGCATATAAACACTTTACTAAAAAATAACATTGTTTTAATAAATTTTATTTATTAAAAACATTTAAAATATATTTTAAAAAAAGTATAATTCTATTAATACAAATAATATTTTCTGTATAGTTTGTAAAGAACATAGTGATATTTTAATATTAATATCATCTTGTAGTTCATTTAAACTTGATATTACATTTAACTCTAGTTATTGAGGAAATTAAATTTATTAGAAAAAATATATTTCCCAAAATAATGGTTTTTCAAAATTCTACCCCCATAAAATAAAAATATCTCGTGGAACTTTTATCACTCAAAAACAAAAAAGAATGTAAATTGATGCCTCATCATATCATCGGGATCCTATGTAGCTTCATCAAGTTGGTGGAATCTCCGTAAAACGTTAGGAAGGTGAGTTGTATTATTTCATAGAACATAATCTCTATGATATAGAGTTTACACTAATTGTTCACCATATTAATTATCATGATCTAACATTATGAATTCAATTATTTTTATATGAAAATGACAATTTCTTTAACTCATCATGATAGATACATGTAACACGTTGTAGACTTGAGAGTGGTTTTATCTGGGTGCCTAGTGATAAGAAATAGTCCATAGTCCATCAAGAATCTCGAAAGATCCAATATTTCTATGGATTAACTTTTGTTTGTTTTAAAATAACATAACATTATTCCATATATAAATATTCAGAAACACCTTTCAATAACCTAATATTCTATATTACGTTGATGATTATCAATATAAATTTTCTATCAACATTTTGTTGTCCTAATTTTTTGGTCAATTAAATTAACCATCTCTGTCATTTCATCATCTAGCTTAGTTCCTTATATAATTATTTCTCCGACTTCATTCTAACATGTTGAATTTATACAATTATTACCAAATACTGATTCAAATTATGATATATCAAATCATGAGTGAAATCTATTTTTTTAAGAAAACATGACTAGTGATCTGTGATTATCCTAACCATATCGAAATACATCGAATAAGGTATCACCATATATTATAGGATATTTATTATTTCATAAAAATAATTATCTCTCTTGGGTTGATACACATGGAGGAAACCAAATTCTATATCAATATCCTTTTAAATTCATCTCCAAAACGTTGAGTAAAACCTTGTGTCTTGATAAGATATAATATAATGTGGTATTATATCTAACCTATCTTCATTGTTAGTATATATCTTGGAATGATTTTTTAGAGTTGGATATTCTCAAATATCAATGAAGTGTGCTTAATTTTTTAGGTAATCAACAACAACACATATAGAATAATTCCTATTAGAGGTTTTTGGGATTCAAATGTCAAAATCCATTATAATATTTTCCCATTTCCCAGTAGGTATTGGTATTTGTTTTATCAACTATATTGAAATTTTTCTCTTAACCATATCTTGTAGACATACTAGGAATTGATATACAAACTCAATACTATTTACCCTTATTCTATCCCACTAAAAATAAACATTCAAATCTCTTTGTATATTCTTACATTCAAGATGAAAAGAGAATGAAGATATATTAGATTCCTATGAAAACTACTAGATCAAATAAATTATAAACGAAACACAGAGACCGTTCTAAAAAGTTATCATTCCACTATATTGATGTATAATATTTGTAACATTTATAACCTTCTTCAATAGACTGAAATCATACCTTTTTGCCGCTATAGCATATACATTGAAAGATTATTGAAGGAATGTCTAAGAAAAATATTTTTCTACCATTCCTTGAAAATTTATTTAATTTTTCTTAAATCCTAAAATTTTGGATATTTTGTGATCTTCATCATATATAAGATATCATGATTATTTTGATTAAATAATCAACCACCTAGTTGAGTTCCCTATGTTGATAATTTATACAAAAATCATAATAATTAATGATATTTAACCATATTCTTTGGAAAATGTTCAACTCTTTCTATGTGAATATATAAATTAAAATTTCCTAATTAGTATATATATCAAACTATTCAACATAAATATAAATACATCACATATTTAATGAGGAAATTATTTTAGCTAACTCTAAATTATGTGTTGGGTAATTTTTCTCATGAACATTCATTCTCTTTGAGGTGTAACCTATCACCATATTATTCTATATGGGAACAAATCATAGTACCTTATTTATTGGATTATTATATATTACAAACCATTTTTCAACATAGGATAATGTAAGAATAGGTTCAATGAATATACTTCTATTTAATTCCATGAAATTTTCATCACATTCATTTTTCTAAATGAATATGGATCCCATTTGAGTTAAATTTGTGAGTGGATTAGATAGTTGTGAGAAATTATCTAAAATATATCAACAATATTAATCCACCCTATTAACTACTTATATCATAGTCATAGTGGGAGTTCTGGGCCAATTTTCAATAGCAATTTACTTTCATGAATTTAAATTTAAACTATCTCTTGATATTATATTACCCAAAAATGAAAAAAAATATCCAAAAATCACACATGGTAAATTATTTATTAAACTTCTCTTTCCCCTAGGTATTTAGTATAATTATCATTTGATATTAATTATCTACCATACATAATGTATATATAACAATATAATCTATAATGATAACAAAAAAATTGGGAAGGATAATCTCGAATGACTTTATTCATTAAATCCTAGGAGATAGTGGGGGAATTACTAAGACAAAATGGAATCTCTATTCATAGTTTTCAAACCTTGTATGAAATGATTTATTAGGTATATCCATGTTATTGAAGAATAATTTTTGGTATCACAGAATGAAGTTCAATCCTATAAACCTATTTATTTATTAATAGTTGATCCAATTTGTCATCAATATGGAGTAGAGTATAATTGTTCTTTATTTTTTTCATGTTATGTTCTACAAAATCATTTCAACGTTACATTGATCAGTCAATCATCTAAAAAATAATAACTGGTGTATACCATGGGGAGACACATGGATGATTTAGTCCCATGTTATTATTTTCTGATAGTTCCATCTTAAATTCCTGCAACTCAATCAAGGAAATTAGATAAGGACTCTCTGTCATAGGAAAATCACAATGTATGAGTTATATTGTAAACACAACTTCATTTTTAGTGGATGACTGTGAAATAATTCCAAAAAGAAATTAATAAACTCCCATATAATAAGAATATCACCATTTTTGAGTTTTCCCCACCAATATGAAATTAAAACCTCTTTAAAATGTGAATCAAGACTCATAATGTGGATTTTATTATCAATTTATTTTTATATTTATTGACCATATAATTGATGAACATAGGTTTTTTTGAATATCAAACATGGATTCTTGTTATTTGAAATTGATGTGGTGTTTAGGAATTATTATCCAATTCATGCCTATGATAAAATAAAATTCAACTAGAGGTATAATAATGATATTTGTAGGAATAACATTCGTACTAACATAAACTATAGTGGGAATGTAGAATTCAGATGTGGTCATCACATCATTGGTTATTATAATTATAATTCAAAATGTAACCATTGCGGTGTTTTCTTAATACATTTTTAAAAAGTTTCAGATATAATATAGTGGGTAGATTTTGAGTAAAATGATACAAGAGTAGTTATAAAGTTGATGGTATGTTTATCTTTCACCATATAATTATCATATCACTCATAGTAAATAGTAATCACATGATATTTCCCTTTTTCAATTAGCTAAAGAGGCTGCTGAAGTTGAACATCATCATTAAAATTCATATTTTAGAAATGGGTAACATTATTCCCATACTCCTTGCATGTAAAAAAAGGAGTATAAGTTGTTTATTATATGTATATTTCTCTCTATTATCATAATAAACTAACTTCTTCAACATCACATCAAAATTCCGGAATTCTGTGACAATTAATTCCACACATAATTCATTTAGTACACCCCTTAGAAAAATGTCAACATTTTTTCTTCCACACCGCATGAATTAAATAAATATCATCCTGTACTCTCCTTATTTTTTTGACTTTCCATTGAATTCTATCTGTATTTTCTAATAAAAATCATATGTTTTTTTCTATATAAAATCACCATATCCACCATGTTATCACACTAAATGGTTACTTCATAGATACAAAAGTACTTTATGGATAATTCTATTTATAGAAATTTCTTTATGCCACTGAATAATTGATCAACCAGACATTCAGGTTGGAATATAACACCAAAATCATACATAAAATGTAGTTTAAAAATTTCCATATAGGTAGGAAAATATTCATCACCATTCTACATTTTATCATAGAATTACTTCTCTATTTTCACATATATAATAAATAGAATTAAATCACCAAAAAAATAACAACTTCTTCCAGTACCACTCTGTCGAGTCAATTTTGTCTTATTTTCCTCAATTGTTAATAAGATTCATCCATTTATCATCATTTCCTTCCAAAAAATAGACAAGTGAAATCATTTTTTCATTCAGTAAACACATAATGACTGAAAATACATTTTTAATATTATTGATCCTCTACTTGGTAAATAGGAATCGATCAAATATCTAAAACAAGGTGGATATTTCTTTATAAAAGTGTCAATATAACCTTATTTCCTTCGTTACTTTTAATATTTTTATCATCATTCATTGTTTGAAAATGTATTTTAAGCATAGAAAAAATATTTTTCATTCCATCTCCCATAAAATTTAGTTTCTCAGTCGGATACCTGTTTCATTTTCCATCACATTTCACACTAACATGACTCCTTTATTTTTCATCCAACAACCAAAAATAAAAATCATCTTTTGGGAGTCAATAATCAATGAGGTAAATTATATAACCCTGGAAAATATGTTATTGTATGTCTAAATAAGGTCAACTTCATTTCAATCTATGACACCAAAGGCATAACATAGGCTATTCATGGTCATTTTAAAATCCATAATGATGGTGTAAAAAAATAGTTTTTGGATTTCCAAAACATATATCTCAATAGGGGAAAACTAGCGGTGCAACATGTCCCGTTGTCAGGCACCAGGTGATTATCGATTCAAATTCCAATGTGCCCTTTTCAATGTTATTACCCTGATTCAAGTGTATTAAAAAGCCACATCCATTTATACTGTATATATAAGGATGTAATTTCATTAAAACCATCCAATCTATTATTATCTTATATATTACTACATATTTTCATATAAATATATATATATATATATACTTATGGTTCTCACTAATGTTTCCTTGTTATAGTTTCCCAAAGATGACTAAACATTTCTCTACCAACAATAATTGAGAAATGAAATTTTCATTCCTAAATATTACATTTTAATAATATAATATTGATTATATATAGAAAATAGTCATTACCAGAATCATATAGGACAAGTTCATTTGGATGCTTCGACACAAAAATAATGGTTTATAAGTCAACTACACTATCCACCAACAATTTATTCATAACTAGAACCATTCCTAGAAGTATCATACATAATAGCATTCAATATAACATAGTAAAAAACTTTAAGAAATATAGAGATCATATTGTTAGTAAGGTTAGACATTGTTTATATCAACACAATGTGAAAATAATGGTACGAGAACATGAGAATAACATTTCAAAACCATAGGAAACCTGTCATGGATAAAAAAATATGGTCAGTGGAATACATTATGGTATTTAATAAGGCATCAATAAATATTCAATAAATGAAAAATATCCCTAAGAACATAAAATTAGTATCAAACATCTATCTATGGCATACACATAAGAATAATAAATCTTAGGCCAATGTTACCCATAAAACATTTCAAATATGTTAGGCTTGGGATAATGAACTATATACCTACTTGGGTAATATAATAACCTCTCATGTACCCTCTTTCAATCTTGGGATAACCAATCATGTACCCTCTTTCGATATTAGGATCACCACCCATGTAGCCTCTTTAATTTTTCAGAAAACTCCATGAAAACTCTGTAGATCTTGGGATAACCTCTCTAGAACCAACATTTTTCACTTATAAATCTAGTCATTTTCCTATTCATTATTGGGAAATATAGTCACATCCAACATATAATTAATACATTTGTGTTTTTCAAGATCAAAATACATTTATTTTTTCATAACTTGTGAAAATTGAATATATTTCCTAGACATTTCATCATATAAAAACCAATGGGTATGAAAGGGTTTAATAAAAAAAAAATTCATCATAACAATCAATCATATTAATAAGAAATCAGAATGGTATCATTGGATTATATCCCTAGTAAATCATAAGTAACATTAAAATAGGTCATCATAGATGGATACTTATTTTTGGTAGGTAATAGACAATCCAGAATGGTATTTGTTTGTAGAGAGGAGATGATATGAGATTTACTTTTATAAGTGGGGATAAAAACCCTATTGAAAACTACATCAAAATTTCTCAAAACAATAAATAATTGTAAATTAAGTCCCAAAAAAATGTCTTCAAAATGGAAATGGATTCAATTATTGTATTTTATGAGGTAAAAATATGGTCATTTAATATGATTTAGACACGTTTGATTGGAAATATTACCCTTATCCTCTTATAACCTCACATGTTCCTGTTTTAACCAAAACCAGGGTAATTAATTTTTAATGTTTTTACAATTAATTAAGAAGTAATAAAATATAAATTTTTATATAATATTATTTATTATGATTCTAAATATTGATTCCATTTTTATAAATTCAATTCAAATAAGTGGTGGAATGTAATATAAAATTGAACCCAGACACCCAATGAGAGATGGATTTCCATATAAATTATTTTAGTAAGTATATAATGATTTTATATAAAAAATCCACATAAAATTGATTATAATGATCTAAATTTTATTAATCGTAACATTATTGATATAATTTTACATTTAACATATTTTAAAATATGTAATAACTTGTAAATTATTTAAATGAAAAGGTAATTTTCAATAAAAATCATTATATTTCACCATTCCATAGAAAATTAAGCTTTTCACAAAAATTACAAACAAATCACCCTATGATAAAATGGAATGATTATTTTTTAGATAATGTTCATTTTGTAAATATATATTTTCTAAAATACGATAAATGTTTTTTTTATTAACCTTCAAAAAAAAGAAACAAAATTGTCTAAAATTTATTTTCGGTGTATATAATGGATTTAATAAATATTATGTAATTTTTATCAAAATATATTATTTATTTGAAACCCATATAATAAATTTTCACAATTTTTTATTCATACTCATACATCTTGTTTTAATGTCTAGTTTATGATGGTCGTGTATAAATAATAATGTTAATATTATCTCACAGTTCATTAAAACTCAGTGTTGTGAGTAAGAGAATCTATCAATGAAATTAATTTTATTTGTAAAACAATATTTCATAAAATCAAGGTGTGTTACACCCAGAAAACCCATAATGGGATCCATTCACATGATGGTAGGTAAACATAATAAAAATGTGTGGATTCCGCAAATTATTATTCTCGTAACTTAGAATCAAATTACATAATAAAATGGTTATTGGAAAAAATAAATCAGTAGATAGATCAATGATTAAATTCACCTCAATACAACAAAAAATTGGTTTAGCCTAGAAATAAAAAAAATATTTATCTATCATCAAAATATAGATAGATTAAGAACAAAAGATTAATAGACATGATCAATACAATATATATGCACTATGAATCCCAAGAAAGAAGTAAAAATTATATGAGAATCAATAAAACATACCAAATCCGTGAAAATTGATAAAACTAGTATAAAAACCCCAAGATGAGAAGATCAAAGAAGAATTTAACATAAATAGAATCTCTTATAAGGATCCCAAGTGATATAATATTTTAATAATATTGTTTATAATATTAATTAGCAGGTTCATGGGCTTAAATGTAATAAAATATCATTTTTATTTTCACTAAGTCTGAGGCCCCCAGTGACCCAATAGTAAACATTGGTTGGTTGGTGGCCACATCATATTTTCTATAACTGGCCAATGGCTATATGGAAAATGCATCAAACCTGGACCACTCCAGAAATCAGTGAGTAGAATCCCATCAACTTATTGGAACCCCATTTTTCTAGCATACCTCAAACTAGTTTGGGACCTTATACAACCACCAAACAAGTCCAACCCTCATGAAACATCATCTAGTCACCATTGAAACATCCAAATCCTAAAATAAAACAACCAAAATAGAATAATCTAATGTAATTATACTTGTATGTTATAATACACATATATTATATGTACATGTCCTTATTATCATAGCTCCTCCCATTGATCTATGTAATATTAAACGTGTGTTTGTTATCATCCCATGGAAAAATAATGTTAATAACACACTTGTTCAAAAAATTGGTTCCATATCTTTCTATAAAAACCAATTTTTAAAAAATGAATCTTCATATATTTTAACATAAAAAATAAAAATAACATACATTAATACACTTCCCCATATATATTTTCATATCAATATTTTAAAAAACCAATCTCATAGAATATATTTTCGGAGTTTATAACTTTGTTTTTCGAATAACCAGCATTAAAAAAATTCATAGTGATTTATAACAATGTTTATTGAAAAAAAATGTTAAAAATTAATTTCATGTCATGAATTTTTTTTATTTCAATCCTTTTAAAACACAATTTGAGACATTAAAATTGGTGCCTAAAATTTATATTATTGTGTACCACTTTTTAAATAATAATATATATCATTTAACCATCCACCAGTATTCATTTTAGATATAATACATTGATTTCAATTTTTATTATACAATCTTTTATTCATCTATTTTTATATGGTATTTATAATTATTCTCTACTTATTTTAGTCATTTATTAATAGTTTTCATAATCAATATTCTTATACATGTTTCATTTTTTAGATGTAGAATACATTTTCATATTGACTTTAAAATATGATGTAACTTGATTAAATTTAAAATCAAAAACCTAAAATACCATAAATGATACCAAAACATTGGTTATGTCAATATTTCTTTCCTCAAAAGAAGTTTAAGACAATGGACACCTTATCAATAATGGATGTTAAGTCAAATATTTATGTCTATTTATTATGATTAAAGATTCTAAAATTTTATACATAATCAATATTTTATATCCATCAAATACAATAATAAAAATTTATATATTTTATATGAAATAAAAAATTATTGAATTCTATTGAATAAAAAGCAATAAACAAAACATTTTACATTGGTTATTAAAAAAATGGTGTCCAATGACTTTGAAAATAATAATTTTTTACTTAAATTTTAATAATACATTAGTATTTCATATCATTAAGATAAGATGATTCTTAATGAGAATCCAGGATGGAATTTAATGAAGATCACTTTTTGATTCATCAAAAATATTGAGACCTTTTGAATTAAATATAATTTCAGTTTAGGATTTGAGTTCAGAATAAGTAGCATCTCTATAGTGTTACTGAGAAATTAAAAGATAGATCTAGATGTGTAAGATCACAACCACTTATATATATTTATCATGATTAGTTATATGTATTAATTTTTCTTGTTTTTTGAATATCCTTTTTTTATATTACCTTGCACATTTTTGGAGTAATGTTTGGGGAAAATTGGATGGATGAGAGGCAATGCACGGTTTTTCCAAACTGTGTGCCCATAATAAAAAAACTGTGTTAGTCCAGATATAGTTTATTCACAAATCTATCACATGGTTTATAAAACCTTGTTCTCTATTAATATGTACCATGCACCCCCACTCCCCCTATAAGTGGCATAGGGTTAAGGTGCACTATATGGAAAAAATATGCTCAGACCTATGAAACCATTCATGAGGTTTTATTAACCTAAAAATTAGATTTAAAAATTATTAATCCCCTATATTATAACCTTAACCCCCCCACTCAAACTCAATTGTTGTCCTTAATTTTTAGAGGCCCACGGATGGATTATGATACCTTCTAAAATCCATTCATAGTGATATGATCCTCAGATTGAAGATCTTCACTACTCCTGTTATTTGACTCTCATCTTGTGTGGTTTCATCCCACCATCAATTTCTTATATCATCCTTTGAAGGGATTTTTTGTCTATTTTTTATGGTTTTAGATCTAGTATTGGTGGAAATTGATTAGTATAATATTGGATAAAGGTTTCAGATCGAGATTTAGTTCTTTATCATGCTTGTAGTTATTCTGCATGATTAGTGGTCTTTATTGGAGAGTTTTTGTCAATGATCTGGAGTTTTTTGGTCTATATTCAATTCCCATTATCTTAAATTTAAATTTCATGTATGTGTTTTGAAATTTTAATTCAAAATAATTACAACTAAATCATGAACTGAGTAAATTGATTGTTTAATTATTTTATGGAAACATGGAATTGATTTAATGCAATTGCCTTGTAATTTTGAATTTAGATAATTTTGGGACAATGAAATTGGTTGAAATGGGATTAATTGGATTAGTTAATTAGTGAATTAATTTATGGAAATTTTTTTGATTATGAAATTTGGATTGGGTTATTTAATTTATGAATTAATTAATGGGACAATGGGATTACAAAATTTTATTAATCAATTGTTGGATTAATTTATAGGTTGTTTTGATTGGGTAATTGGTAGAAAATAGGGATATTGTGATTGATCAATTAATGTGTTTAATAATTAATTGAAAATAGGAATTATGATATATTTTACTTGACCATCAATGGGTTACTAGATTATATAATTAAATAAGGAAAAATTGGTTAATTTTTTTTTCATACTATCATATATAAATTAATGTGTTGAACAATTATTATATTATTGAATTTAGTGGTAAAATTTAATGATATTGTTTGATGATATGGTTAATATTGATTAACCTTAATTGATTTGATATATTTTATATTATTATATATGTTATATACATATCAGAGACATATTATGTTGCATAAAAATCCTATAGTGATAAATTAATAAACGATTTTTGTACATGGAATACTGCATCAAAATTCCATTATGATATATTATTAAATAAATATGGTACATAGACCAATTCTTCAAAATACCAATTGCGTGATTGTTTGATAAATGAGTTGGCGATCACTGGCTACTTCTTGAAATACCCATGGGGTCAAAGGCATGGTAATCTAGGTCCAAAATGTTGTCATTGGACTATAGTTCCAATTGGACATAATATGAATTGAAATGAAATGGATAATGAAATCACTATTTTTATAAAGACTTATTAATTGAATATGTGATATGGTTTAGGCTCCGACACAAGATGAAGCAATAATGATTGGTTTCGGTGTCCCCAAGAACCCTGGAGTTATCTGGTTAAATATATAGTCATTGAATAAATATGAATTTTTTACTTTATTTTTCCTATTTTATTCTATATATAAATGCATACACTCTTTTTACGGGATATTTTTTAGAAACTATTATTGGTGACCATCTATGTTATACGTCCACCCTTCATGATGATCGGTACCCAAATAGACTTCATGGTTGTTGGATATGATAATGAAAAAGGCCCTATATTTGATGTATGAGTTGGGATGGAGCATGGGTTATGGGTCCAACAGTGATTCTGGACCTTCTTGGGATATTTCAGTGTCTTTATTTAAATTGTGTTTTCATATTTACACCTAACATGTAATCAGTTTTCCACGTCTAATGTTTAGTTTTGGATATTGTATTTCTTATTATGGTAATCATGTGATACTAGTATTATTCTTGTTTTGGTTATATTTATTGGTTGTGGTTTATTTGTTTTTTTTTTCATTTTACTTAGATAAAGAGGGTATAGTCTCCCCATGATTGATACATGACCCTTGCTACTAGTCAGTGGAATATAACATATGAGGAGGCATGCATGATGTAATGTGACCAATCGATTTGAGGCACCAATGTGTGGCACATGGGTCAAGACTTTACAAAGTGGTATTGAAAGAGTTTTATTTTTATTTTATTTTTTTCTTAATATTTGGGAACAGTCAACATGAGAATAGGAAGAGTGAGGGCTTGGTTAAGTGATTTTTCCTAGGTGTAGATAAACCACATATTATGGTATAATACAGGAAACCGTGGGAGAGTTATTTTGTATAAAGTGTGTTGTTACAATTGAATGCTATTAATTATATAGTGATTTAGTTTTTGATTGACGTGATTATTATTTATAATATTTTTTTTTGATTGGAAACATTGCTCAAAATGGAGTGACATATGAGTATTCATACATCACTCTAGGCACTCAATAGTATTTTGTGACTTTAATCCTTTTAGGCATGAAAGGGAAAATGGGTTTTGGGTAAGTTGTTGAAATTGAAAATGTTTTCATTTATGGTAAATTTAAAATGGAAATGTTTCCTAGTATGAATTGAAAAATTGAAAAATGATAAAAGAAGGGAATAAATGGGTGTCTAATAATACATAAAATGGAGAATAATTTTTTCCATTGTTAACTAAGACAAAGATTTAGGATAGTTAAGGGAAGTGATAGTTCATCAATGTTGAATTTGTATCAAAAGGGGGGGAATGGATTGTTTTGGACATCTTTGAATCCCTATTGTAAACTATTTTAATATTTTGAAATGTGTCTTAAGAAATGAGTTTTGAATTTTTCATATATTCCTCCATGAAAACGCTTGGTTATAGGATGTTAGGATGTTATGGATGGAAATTATTTTATATTAGTTGAACTCGAGGAACCAATTGTTCTTATTGAGGAAGTTGGAGAAAAATTCTGAAAAAAATTCCAGCTTCATGCAATTTAATGAAATATACCCTTAGGGTATTGAAAATAATATTTGATCAGACTTGGGTACTTCAATTAAATCACCCTACAACCATTATATGATAGGGTGGACCTGAGGTAGAAATATTATGGATTGATAATATCGAGACTATACTTGACTACATGTAACTCATATTGAGAAGAGATTCAAATAAGATTCTAATATTTTACATAGTCAGGTGAGGTGGTGGTGGGACATCCAGTCTAGAGATTGACAGCAATAGAATATGGTGTGGAAGGACTTCTAGGAGATATTCTATGAGATCTTTTAGCCTGATATTCTCATGTAGGAGAGATCAGTTGGGCTTATGATGTTTACTTAGGGGAATATGTATGTGATGGAATACACTGGTCACATTACAAAAGTGAAGTGATTTTATTTAGCATTGGAAGTTGATATGGATACTATAGGAAATAAGGTTCAATATGGGATTAAATGCAAAACTATATCATAGGTTATTATATCCAAGTAGAAGTTATTTTCTGATATGGGGAATCTGCCTCTACTATCTGAGGGGAACCTAAATGAGGATCCCAGTAGAAGAATGTAGATTTATATTGTATGTTCAAGAGGTACTAATTCCAAGAGTATGAAGTGTCACTATGAGAATGTTAATTAGGGTGATAACAAGAAGAATAGCAATGGGGAAGACTCTGTTACATAAGTCCATTATCTAGTGACCTATCACCATTGTGGTAGGATTGGACACTATCAGGGATAGTTACCCCAAACATCAGTAGAGTGACAAGGATGTGGTAGTATGGGTCATATCATGAGGGTTTACAAGAAGCCACGATATCAAGGTGTTGTTGGATCAGGTAGATAGAACTTCTATTTATAAAGGGGATCTTCTACATAATATCAGTCTAGCAGTTGAGGTTTTGCAGGTCGTGGTGGTCAAGGAAATGGAAGTGGTACTTTTGGGAAAGAGTGTTTTTATCAGTATATTGGTGCAACTCAAGGGACTAAGGAAGAATCACAGGTAAGAGGGGTAAGATAATTGCATGCATATCATCTTATTGAAGTGGATATTATGGTTGTAATGTCGGCATTCAGAGGTACTATTCTATTATATTCTACACTTTCTAGTGAATTATATGATATTGGTTCATCTCATTAATTTTTTATACACAACATGTGAATGGTTTGTCCAATGGGTGTTATTTTGAGGTTATGGAGTGTTAGTTTTTCTAGGATCTTTGTATCCCTGCGATGTAATGTTTTTACCAAATTTCGAGTATGGACTGGTTAGTAGAATATTGATCACACATATATTGTTACCACATGAGGGTGACTTTTATGTCTTCTAAGGGTAACGATTATTTTCACCAGGGAGAATGGGATATCATGATGGGATTTGTAGGGCTAGTTCACCATAAAATGGGGGAGATTACTACCCATGATTCATGTCTATTATTGGATTATGGGGGTGTAAATTATTATTTCTTTTCCACCTATAGTGATAATATTTCAAGATGTAATTATTGTATACATCTCAGTATTTACTCCTATAGTTGATTTAGAATTTACCCTTGGGATCATTCCGAGTTAAGGATCACTTATAATTGTACCAATATAACATCAAGAGATCAAGACTCATCTAAAATAGTGAATGGATATGGGTTTTATCGATCTGAGTATGCCTCCTTGGGGTTCTCTAGTTTTAATTTGTAATCAATTATGGGATTTTTTTTCTGTGTGTTGATTACCAACAGTTGAACCAAGTAATTTTGAAGAACCAATATCCACATCCTCATATAGGTGATATTTTTTTAGCTGGGGGGAGATTATGTCTTCTCAAATATTGACTCCTGATCATTGTATCATTAGTTGAAAGTTTTACCTTTTAATATAATAAGGTTTACTTTTAAAATAAATTATGGCTTTTATGTGTTTTTTGTGATTCCATTTGGGTTCATGAATTCACATGTAGTGTTTATGTACTCAATGAATATAATAATTTATCCTTATCATGATTAGTTTTTTGTATTTTTGTGGATGAAAACATGGTGTACACTAAGACTCATGATGATCATACCCAACATATTTACATTGTAATGAGTATGTTGAGAGAACTACATAAATATACCAAGATATCTAATTGTTATTTTGGAATGATCAGAACATTTCATGGGAAACAACATCTCAGGGGAAGGTGTATTAGTGAGAAATATAGATTTTAGGTAGTTGTTTCATGGGATCATCCCAAAAATTATTTCAGTGTTTGATGTTTTATGGGATTAGAGGGATATTATCATAGGTTTATCCATGAAATTTACCATTTAGAAGCACCAGTTTCAAGCTTGAATAGGAAGAGGATAAAGATTGTATGTTCTGGATCTTGTGATAGTTCCTTCCTGGAGTTGAAGAAGCATTTGAATATGAAACAAATATTGATACTACCTAATCTGGGTGAGGAGTATACTATGCTTTTATAAAAAATCTAGATTTAGATATACAATATTGTTGATGTATGGAGATCAAGTTGTGGAATATCGATATCAGTAGTTGATTCCACATAAATATAAATACCCTATATATAACATAAAATTAGGTGTGGTGGTTTATGATTTGATGTTTTGGTGGAATTGTCTATTGGAAAAAATATTGTGGGGTCTATAAATCACAAAATCATAATGTATAAGTTCTCCAATTGATATTTAAATCCACATAATTGAATATGTTCTGAGTATATAAATTCATTATAATTTGACCAATAATACATGATTTGAAAGGTAAAGAGTGTTACTGACACATTAACTAGGAAAACATAGATTCATGTGGTCCATCATTCTAGTTATAAGTGGAAGATGACAACTTTTTAGCTAAAACTCATGTTGCGGTTCAGAAGAGAAAGGTGTAGACAACGCTCCAATCAGTTTCAGTGGATTATAAACTTTTTATTCTAATTAAAGATGTTAATTATGAGGATCGAGAGTGCTTTCCCATAATAGAAAGACTTAAATTTGGGGAGTCACCATCATATTGGATCACAGATGAAGATGATGTCATCTATGTCAGGAATCATGTTATTGTGCCAATGAGAATGTGGGAGGAGTTGATGTGTGAATTCCATTCATCAAATTGGTTGGTGCATTCATGTTTTACCAAATATATTGTGACGAGTGATGATATTATTGGTGGACAAGCCTAAGAAATGGGATAGTAAAGTTTGTGACAAGATGCTACACCAATCAACTGGAAAAGGCCGGACATCAAATACATGGAGGATTACTACATCCATTTATCATTATAAAATGGAAGTGGAATAAGAAGACTATTGATTTTTTATTAGGTCTTTTGAGTACGTCTTAGAAGAGTGAATCTATTTGGATGATTGTTGTAACACCCCAAGATTTCATAGTGTTTTATTTCTTCAAATAATTCAATAACTTCCTCTACATGAAACACCGAGTTCAATCGCACCATTACTTACCAAATAAGCCATTCAAATGAGGTTATGAATAGTATTAACTATATTTTAAACTAATATATCCTTATAATTTTAGAATCCGTATTATGATTTTCTTAGACATAATGAAAGAACAAATTCATTTTCAGTATTTCACTTTTATCAACTTTTAATAGTGAACCCTTTTTAAATACAATATTTTAAACTAAATTTAATATGAAACATCCCAAGCTTCCATGGTACGCTTTCCTTTGAAAAATACAGTAGCGTGTGTTGTACGCAACTTCGAGTTTTAACACAAACCATAACCAATCAAACTAGCCGTTATGAATAGTAATACCTACTTTTTGAAATTATATATATTTTATATTTTAAAATGGACTTAATTTTTGGATTCAGAATATCGAATTTAGCCTAAGGTTAAATTTTGGTAGTTTTTGGATAACGTTCATATTTTGATGAATAGTGAAAATTACTAAATTTTAATTAAAAACAACTTTTTTAATCAAAATAATTAATAGTGATAAATTATGAATTTGAGTGGTTTTAAAGTATATTTAAAATATATTGTTACCATTTAATATAATTTTGTTCATCAGACATAATTTTACAATTAAACCGAACATAAACAAGTGTCAGTCTTTTGATATTTATTATCTCTTAAAAACACGCTTTTTGTTTTGACAGCGGGAATTAATTTTAAATTAATTTCTGCCACTTCTGTGTTTTGAATTTAGAAAAATGGATTCCATATTTTTAATCATGATGTTCAAATTGTGTAGATAGGTAACTTTATTTTTAAACATTTTTAATAATTACTGCGGTAAATATTTTATTTACCATGGTTAAGGGTAAAACCGGTAAATAAGGGTTAAAAAATAATATTATAATAATACTAAATTACCCTAAAACGTGTCCTAGCCTTATTGGTTGATACATGTTAGACCATAGGCATCTTTGGGTCGATTTTTGGACCCCATGGTGACACTTGTAGGTGATAGGGACACTTTATTTTAATTAAGTTAAAATGAATACAAAAATGGCACAAGCATATATCTTTTAGAAAAACAATTTTCACATAGGGTTATATATGTTGGATTTTAAACTATAAATATTAATTAGAAATATAAAAATTTTACCTACATAATGATATTTAATTTATAATTTTTAGAGGTTAAATAATTTAATTTATTTATGACACAATGATGATGCAGTAATTACAATAATAGTGAAAAATTAAAATATGTGATATTATAAATACCCAAATAAATATAATTTGAGACTTTTAATGAATTACAATAATTTTATAGGATAATATGAAATATTAGGATTGATTTAATTAAAATTTTTATAATTAATCATTCTGTTATGAGTTTCAAAAAAATCAACTATTGAATAGTGTCAAAATTGACATAAAAGAGTTTTTAAAACAAATATTATATTATTAATTGATATTAAATTCCTATAAATCAATGGTTCTGCCAAAAGACATATATCATAATATTTTCATCATTAATGTACCACTTGGGGGTCTCTTGGATATATATGGTAAGTTTATTAAACATATAATATAAAAATACAAAGAGACATTGTAAAAGTGAAACTAATTAACTTAGAGTTAATACTTAAAGATAATGATAATATAAGTACCGAAACCTGTCTAAATTCTATTGGTTGAGTGGTTTTCGACCTATCCCCACCTTAACCTTTGAATAATCAACTTTGGATCCATTATAAACAGAATATGAATTTATTATAAATTTATATTTCTAGCTTTTCCAAAGGTGCCCCTCACCCCTCTTATAAAAGGGCACTCCTCCTTATCATTTCTTCACACCTTCAAAGCCTTTTGGTTCGGCCAAACTCTTCCCAAATACTCTCCCAACATCCCTCACTACAACCTAGAGGCCTTAGTTTGATCAGAAAGCCAACATAAGGAGCCCTTTTGATCAAATCAAAAGGAAGAACCCGAAGAAGAGGTAATGATTTCACCACCATTTTCCAAGTTCCTTTCTTCTTCCACTTCTTCTTCTGTTGTTTTTACCATTATAAAATAATAATTTCCAGTATCATATATATATACTGTGATGTTAGTATAAATATGGTACAACCATATTCAGTATTCTATCCACCCTTTGAATAACATGTCACCATACGTGCGTACGTATGACTTACCGTCTCCACGTCGTGGTGTAATTGTTATTAAATATATTATTTTTTGGATGGGTATAATAATGATATGAAACTCATGTAAATAATAAATATAACATGTTAATGATTCTGTATATATGATATGACAGTCATTTATATATTATTTTAATATCAAAAGAATGATATTGTCGCTTGTGCGTACGTACGGACTACCGTATCCACGAACGCGATGAGATTCATTCTAAATCGTATCCATTCAAGTATAATTATCATTTGATGATTTAAAAATGATGTTTATGGACTTGATATCATTCTGGATATGAATAATATACAACCTATCCATTACAATAATGGCTTACATAACAAAACATATAAAAGAAAACAAGTAAGTTAACACCCGAAACAACGATAATACTAAGATATTATTATCAAATCAACATTAAAAGATCATATATGATATCATATTAATGTATATGATTCTTGTATAATTTAATAACAATTATTTCACCATTATACAGGAGGTTAACCTACCCCAACCAAGTAAAATTACAAGGTAAGGGTTTATTTCACAATCTCTTCATTATCCGAGGTTGTTTATACGTAATAATCTACTGGGATCTCTTTATCATCCACATCTATGTTTCTTAAAAATGTATTTCAAAACATTTTTTACTATTTACAAGAATATGGGTTAAAGTCATTTATACCCATGTTTTACTTTTTATAAGAGGTTTATAAAGGAATCTTTCCGTCGTTTTCCAAACAAGGCGCTTTTTAACCTTTTCTACAGAATTAAGGTAAGAATGTTTTTTAACTTATACGGCGGGTGCCGTTATTTTCCGCCGTTATAAAATCATCGAAGCCTCCCTTAAAAGATTATAAGAATATTTTAAAATTGAATTTATTATTTTATAATTATGTTACTTTTAAAATGATTTCAAAAAAAAGAGATATTTCTCTAAAATAGTTTTGATTTCATCTATGTCAACATCATTTGATGGATTTTAAGCTTATTTGAAGTTGATTTATTATGATACAAAACATCCCTATTTTATTGAAGGTTTTGTTATATTTTTGACTGTGGATAAGTTATTCTTATGTCACTCATGGTTTTTGTTTAAAGTATTGACATTTTAAAAGTTATTTTTAATTCAAATGTTTATGTTATAATTCAACCTTTCTTTCAGATGAATGTGTTAGACAAGTATGTTCCGGGTTGGGGACCGGTAAAAGTAAGCCCTCCGGTTTGGTCTCCGTATATTAGAGGAACTATGGTTTGGTCTCTGGTTATTAGAGGCACTCCGGGTTGGTGTCCGGTTATTAGAGGCACTCTGGGTTCATGTCCGGTTATTAGAGGCACTCCGGGTTGGGTTCCAGTTACAGTTAGCCCCTAGGTCTTAGGACGAGGCTTTGACAAAGAAATTAAAGTTCAGAATTATGCATTCCATCATTATGAAAGTGGTTATTGATATTCCATGTGATTATTCGATTAGTAGAATATCAATGTGATTAACTAAATGGCATTATTTCGTTTTACTTTTTCCATACTATGTTGAAGTTCAAGTTTAAAAGGCTTTTGTTTTAGAAATGCATTGCCTTAAATGTTTATGCTTATTTTTGAAAGTTTTCGCTATATTGTTATCCTTACTGGGCATTTGAGCTCACCCCTTTTCTATGTTTTATTTTTCCCAGTATGTGAATAATTAAGTTATGAATGACCTGCAGGGATATTATGAGGGGATAATAGTGTGGACTATGGAGACATTATGTTGTTGTAGTAGTTTTTCATTTTATGATGTAATGTAAAACTTTATGAATATATCTAGTGTTTCAAAGGCTACTAAACCACTCGGTCATTAGAGATTTGATCTTTCTTGTGATAATGCCAATGTAATGTAATAATGCACCGACTCTGGGTAACTAGGGTCGGGGCGTTACAGTTGGTATCACAGGAAGTTTAGTACAAACCTTGGAAGCTAGATTTAGATAAACTCTGATTAGAGCACGTAGACCTATGATGAATTTTGAGGATTAGTATAGAAGAAATTCCTAGAATTTTGGTATTTTAGAGATTTTGTGAGTTTTCCGAGCAATACATCCTTGTCTGGATACGAGCAGGTAGAGGTGGCTCTTGCACAAATGTACCTAGGGGTAAAACCCGAAAACACCGCTTTAAGCTAGACTCGAACGGGAACTGGTGCACGACAATGGGCCTTGCTGCACTCTTGGTTACGACACTCCCAAGGGATATGCTTAGGATAATTATCATCTTCTTTACAAACCATTATGAAGGGTTTATGAGTATGTACATCCTCTAAGGAGACATTTTTTGGATTATGGATTATATCAATAAACTATTTAATTATTGTTATGTGTTTTACAAGTTTGGGATTAGGTATTTTTATTAATAAACTAATCTAGTGTATGCCATTGCTTATAAATGGCGCCCAGTAGAAAGAATGAGAACTCCAGCAATGCACATGATACAAAGATAAAGAAGGATCATATATTTCATGGTCCTAAGACATAATTTATAAGAGAAATAGTCTCGAATGTATTATCATCATATGAAGAAATAATATCATGTGTTGATAAGATAAGTAAAGAGTTTAATGATTCCTATGGCTTTGAAGGGAAGAAAGAGAAGAAAAGGATGGAAGAGAGAAAGATGGATAAAGGGAAGAGGGAAAAGAATAATTTTCCCATATGTGATAACTGTGGAAAGAAACACCCTGGAACTTGCCTGAATGGAATGGGAGTTTGTTATAAGTGTGGAGGAAAAGGGCACAATGTACGTGACTGCAAGGGTAAGAAAATGGTTTCAAATGTACAATGCCTCATTTTCACAGAGTTTGGACACTACGTGAACCTATGTCCTTGTCATCAGACTATGCCGAAAATGATGCTATTGGATAATAATCAAGTTATGATATTACCATAGATGAAGAGGAATGATTAGAGTTCTTGTGTTGATTATGTCATTTGAGTGTTGTATCAACAATGTACTTGTTATAATAATTATGGAGTATATAAGGATTGTACTGAAGTACTATTTCATTATAGACTTGAGATTGTGTGGAACAAATAAAAGTGACTCAATAGCAGGTCAAATATTTGGAAAATATATGGTTGAGAGAATGATAAACCATAATATGGTTCTGATAACGAGGTAGTGATTTTATAATAATACATGATTTATTTGGATAAATTATATTGGATATTCTTGACTACCTTGAAGATGATTAATGATTTGTATATTCCATCATTATTGGGGTTTAAAAATTTTTTGGATTGATGAAGTGTATCCAGCATTCTATATGGAATAAGGGAGCATAAATGTAATCAATAAGTATTATGGTAATTCAGGATGTTTCAGTGTTTTAAAAGAATACATGATGAAGGTATTCATATGCTATTACGGGGTAAAAAGGATCTACATTAAGTTTACCTTCCTTATAAATATTGGACTGTGAGTTTGGACAGATGTATTTTGGATAAATTCTAGTTTGAGATTAATTTTTGATCGCCATTAAAGGACAACCCAGAGGTCGGGCGGCAACCCGTCGCGACCGGCAAGGCCGCGAGACTTGAACCCACAACCGAAGGGAGAAAAGGGTGTGTCACCTACCACTGGCCCACGAGATGTCCTGGATTAAATAATGTAGTTTTTTTAAAAGATCTGGTAGATGAATTATAAATTCGTTTATTTTGGAACCCTGTATGAATAGTATAAATAGAATTTTTTTGATGAGTGAAATATGAGTTTGTGGTAGAAATTTATTAATGGATAAAACTCTAATTATAAAGTAAGTATATCTCCTTATGATCTTAGCCAATCTCATAAATAAATTCCTCAACATTAAGAAAAGCAACTTAGAACAAAAATGTTGTCCTAGATGGTACCTTAAATCATCACTAATTTATGGCTTTGGGATTGTTGGCCTTTTCATAGCCATGTTCTCTACCACTCTCCATCAGATAAGTGATGGTTATATTTCACTTCCATATACATATTTTCCTACATGGAACCCTAGTATGTGTTATTTTCGGTAATCTTCATACTTTCCACTCTTTATTTTAAATATAGGCCTCATTAATTCATTTTTCGATGTGGGATTTCAACTAAGATATTTTGAAACGTCAAAAATGTGTTATCCTAATACCTTATGTTTTGTTGAATCGATGGTATTTTAAATCATCGTAGATTGATGAATTTAAGGACCTCAATTTTAAAATTGTATGTGATTGATGACCTCAATCACTACCTATAAATATTTACATTTTTCCTCCAATTATATATCTCTAATTTCCACCAATGTTCTCCTAATCGAGATCATAATTTGGTGGTGACCCATTAATTTCTCTTTTCCTCATATTAAGACTAATTTTTAGTAACATAATTTCCGATGTGGGTTTTCCCACAAAGATATTTTCTATTTTCAACCTTTTATTTTCGAAGAAAAATTTCAAATTGCGAGGACGCAATTTATTGAAGGAGGGGAGAATGTAACACCCCAAGATTTCATAGTGTGTTATTTCTTCAAATAATTCAACAACTTTCTCTACATGCAACACCGAGTTCAATCGCACCATTACTTACCAAATAAGCCATTCAAAAGAGGTTATGAATAGTATTAACTAAATTTTAAACTAATATATCCTTATAATTTTAGAATCCATATTATGAGTTTCTTAGACATAATGAAAGACTAAATTCATTTTCAGTATTGCACTTTTATCAAATTTTAATAGTAAACCCTTTTTAAATACAATATTTTAAACTAAATTTAAAATGAAACATCCCAAGCTTCCATGGTACGCTTTCCTTCGAATAATACAGTAGCGTGTGTTGTACGCAACTTTGAGTTTTAACACACACCATAACCAATCAAACTAGCCGTTATGAATAGTAATACCTACCTTTTGAAATTATATATATTTTATATTTTAATATGGACATCATTTTTGGATTCAGAATATCGAATTTAGCCTAAGGTGAAATTTTTGTACTTTTCGGATAAATTTCATATTTTGATGAATAGTGAAAATTACTAAATTTTAATTAAAAAAAACTTTTTTAATCAAAATAATTAATAGTAATAAATTATGAATTTGAGTGGTTTTAAATTATATTTAGAATATATTTTTACCATTTAATATAATTTTGGTCATTGGACATAATTTTACAATTAAATCGAACATAAAAAAGTGTCAATCTTTTGATATTTATTATCTCTTAAAAACGCGATTTTTGTTTTGACAGCGGGAATTAATTTTAAATTAATTTCTGCCACTTCTGTGTTTTGAATTTAGAAAAATGGATTCCATATTTCTAATCAGGATTTTCAAATTGTGTAGATAGGTAACTTTTATTTTTAGACATTTTGAATAATTACTGCGGTAAGTATTTTATTTACCATGGTTAAGGGTAAATCCGGTAAATAAGGGTTAACAAATAATATTATAATAATAATAAATTACCCTAAAACGTGTCCTAGCCTTATTTTTTGATACATGTTAGACCATAGTCATCTTTGGGTTGATTGTGGGACCACATGGTTCCACTTGTAGGTGATAGGGACACATTGTTTTAATTAAGTTAAAATGAATACAAAAATGACACAAGCATATATCTTTTAGAAAAACAATTTTTACATAGGGTTATATATGTTTTATTTTCAACTATAAATATTCATTAGAAAGATAAAAATATTTCCTACATAATTATATTTAATTTATAATTTTTAGAGATTATATAATTTAATTTATTTATGACACAATGATGATGCAGTAATTACCATAATAGTAAAAAATTAAAATAATTGATATTATAAATACCCAAATAAATATAATTTTAGACTTTTAATGAATTAAAATAATTTTCTAGGATAATATGTCATATTAGGATTTATTTAATTAAATGTTTTCTATGTAATCATTCTGTTATGAGTTTCAAAAAAATCAACTATTGAATAGTGTCAAAATTGACATAAAAGAGTTTTTAAAACAAATATTATATTATTAATTGATATTAAATTCCTAAAAATATAAGGTTCGGCGAAAAGACATATATCATGATAGTTTCATCATTAATGGACCAATTTTGGGTGGCTTGGATATATATGGTAAGTTTATTAACCATATAATATAAAAATACAAAGAGACATTGTAAAAGTGAAACTAATTAACTTAGAGTTAATACATAAAGATAAGGATAATATAAGTACCCAAACCTGTCTAAATTCTATTGGTTGAGTGGTTTTCGACCTATACCCACCTTAACCATTGAATAATTAACGTTGGAGCCATTATAAACCGAATATAAATTTATTATAAATTAATATTTCTAGATTTTCCAAAGGTGCCCCTCACCCCTCTTATAAAAGGGCACTCCTCCTTCCCATTTTATAACACCTTCAAAGCCTTTTGGATAGGCCAAACACTGGAAAAATACTCTCCCAACATCCCTCACTACAACCTAGAGGCCTTAGTTTGATCAGAAAGCCAACCTATGGAGCCCTTTTGATCAAATCAAAAGGAAGAACCCGAAGAAGAGGTAATGATTTCACCACCCTTTTCCAAGTTCCTTTCTTCTTCCACTTCTTCTTCCATTGTTTTTTCCATTCTAAAATAATAAATCCAGTATCATATATATACTATGATGTTATTATAAATATGGTACAACCATATTCAGTATTCTATCCATCCTCTGAATTACATGTCACCATACATGCGTACGTATGGCTTACCGTCTCCACGTCGTGGTGTAATTGTTATTAAATATATTATTATTTGGATGGGTATAAGAATGATATGTAACTTATGTAAATAATAAATATAACATGTTAATGATTCTGTATATATGATATAACAATCATTTATATATTATTTTAATATCAAAAGAATGATATTGCCGCTCGTGCGTACGTACGGACTACCGTCTCCACGAACGCGATGAGATTCATTATCCATCGTATCCATTCAAGTATAATTATCATTTGATGATTTAAAAATGATGTTTATGGACTTGATATCATTATTTATATGAATAATATACAACCTATCCATTACAAACATGTCTTACGTAACAAAACATATAAAAGAAAACAAGTAAGTTAACACCTGAAACAACGATAATACTAAGATATTATTATCAAATCAATATTAAAAGATCAGATATGATATCATATTAATTTATATGATTATTGTATAATTTAATAAAAATTATTTCACCATTATACATGAGGTTAACCTAACCCAACCAAGGAAAAGTAAAAGGTAAGGGTTTATTTCACAATCTCTTCATTATCCGAGGTTGTTTATACGTAATAATCTACTAGGATCTCTTTTCATCCACATCTATGTTTCTTAAAAATGTATTTCAAAACATTTTTTACAATTTACAAGAATATGGTTTAAAGTCATTTATACCCTTTTTTTACTTTTTATAAGAGGTTTATAAAAAAAATCTTTCCGTCGTTTTCCAAACAAGGCGCTTTTTAACCTTTTCGACAGAATTAAGGTAAGAATGTTTTTTAACTTATACGGCGGGTGCGGTTATTTTCCGTCGTTATAAAATCGTCGAAGCTTCCTTTACAAGCTTATAAGAATATTTTCAAATTGAATGTATTATTTTATAAAAATGTTACTTTTAAAATAATTTAAAAAAAATAGATATTTCTCTAAAATAGTTTTGATTTCATCTATGTCAACATCCTTTGATGGATTTTAAGCTTATTTGAAGTTGATTTATTATGATACAAAACATCCCTATTTTATTGAAGGTTTTGTGATATTTTTTACTGTGGATAATTTATTCTTATGTCACTCATGGTTTTTGTTTAATGTATTGACATTTTATATGTTATTTTTAATCCAAATGTTTATGTTATATTTAAACCTTTCATTCTGATGATTGTGTTAGACAAGTATGTTCCGGGTTGGGTACCGGTAAAAGTAAGCCCTACGGTTTGGTCTCCGGTTATTAGAGGAACTCCGGTTTGGTCTCTGGTTATTAGAGGTACTCCGGGTTGGTGTCCGGTTATTAGAGGCACTCCGGGTTCGTGTTCGGTTATTAGAGGCACTCCGGGTTGGGTTCCGGTTACAGTTAGCCCCTAGGTCTTAGGACGAGGCCTTGACAAAGAAATTAAAGTTTAGCATTATGCATTCCATCATTATGAAAGTGGTTATTTATATTGCATGTGATTATTCGATTAGTAGAATATCCATGTGAATAAGTAAATGGAATTATTTCGTTTTACTTTTTCCATACTATGTTGAAGTTCAAGTTTAAAAGGCTTTTGTTTTAGAAATGCATTGCCTTAAATGTTTATTCTTATTTTTGAAAGTTTCCAATATATTGTTATCCTTACTGGGCATTTGAGCTCACCCCTTTTCTATGTTTTATTTTTCCCAGGATGTGAAGAAGTAAGTTATGAATGACCTGCAGGGATATTATGAGGGGATAATAGTGTGGACTTTGGAGACATTATGTTGTTGTATTAGTTTTTCACTTTATGATGTAATGTGAAACATTATGAATATATATAGTGTTTCCAAGGATACTAAACCAATCGGTCTTTTGAGATTTGATCTTTCTTGTTATCATTCCAATGTAATGTAATAATGCACCGACTCTGGGTAACTAGGGTCGGGGGGTTACAATTGTGGACCATTTGAAAAATGTGGTTCATTTCTTTCTAATTGGGGAGACTTTCTCAGTGGACGAGTTGGAAAAATTATATGTTTGGTAAATAGTACATCGATTGAGGGTGACATTAATTGTTTTATAAGACCATGAAATATGCTTTACTTCATTATTCTAGAAGGTCTTATAGAAGGCTCTAGTTGCATAGGTATTACTGAACATGTCAATCAACCCACAGACAAATTAGAAGTCAAATCATGCTACACAAGTGTATAAGGATATGAATCATGTTTGTATCATAAAATTATGTTGATCATGGGATAAGCTCCTAGATTTGGAAGAGTTAACTTATAAAAACATTTATTTTCAACCTATTCAAATGGAACTATATGAATAACTTTATGGTAGTCCATGAAAATCACATCTATGTTGGATTGAGATTGGTGATTCCGAGCTGTTAGGAATAAGCTTCATGTAGGAAATTTCAGAGAAGGTTTTGTTGATCCAAAAGAATATGGATATAGATCAATGTTATTAGAAGTCGTATGAAAATAGAAATTGATGACCCCTAGAGTAAAATAAGGATGATAATGTATTCCTTAAAGTGTTTCCTATATTTAGTCAACGTAAAATATTGATATAGGGAAAGTTGGTCACCTTGATTGTTGGACCATTTGAGGTTGTGGTGATAATATTTTTTATATATTAATGATTAGATCTTACATATAGTTGTAGTGCTATGAATGATATTTCTTAGGTTTAATAACTTTGACGGTATCACCCGGACCCTTCTCATGTGATCAATGTGGATGAGGTTGAGCTTGAAGAAGATTCTCCATTTGAGGAGAATATGATTTGTGTGTTGGGTAAAATTGATAATGTTTTGTGGGGAAAGACCATACAGACAGTTCATGTATTATGTACAAATGTTCATATTCAGAAGTAAAATATCAGAGAGAAGTAGATATGTGAGCACGGTGTCCCAATATTTTTCACTCAGAATCATAGAGAGGATTGAGAGTACAACTCAAGGTTGCACTATTATAATGTAGGGTGATTGTAAGATCCTGAACGCTTATAGAGGTTCCTAGAGATTAGTTACATGTACTAATTTTTCCTTTTTAGTATATCTTGTAAGGGTTTTACAGTGGATATTTTTTGGGAAACAATTTTAGAAATTTTAATGGAGGGGAGGTAGTACACGTTTGGCACATGATTTTCCCATACCATGCGCACATCCCAGCAAAACGTGCGAACCCGAATAGAGGGGAGTCTCATGGATGGTGAACAAATTTTCAAACTATTCACCTTGTTATGAATAACCATTCAGCCCCCCCCCCCCCAAGAAGAGGAACATGTTTAAGGTTCAAGGTTTGGAAAACTATACACCCCTACCTAGGAAACCATGTTTGTAGTTATTATTATCCTTAAAATTATATTTAAAAATTCATGAACACCCATCATATAACCTTGAGCCCCAAACTCGACCATAGTTATTTTATCTAATTTTTGGGTGATCTCAAATGGATTCTAAAAATCTATGATGTATATTGATGGGGATTTGAATCACATATTGAAGATCCACATCTATCATGGGAGGAGTGTTTAATCCCACGTGGTTTCCTCCCAATCTCTCATCATTCTCTCATCCATTGAAGGTATTTTCCTCTATTTGGGATGGTTTTTGATATATTACTTTTAAATATTGATTATTTTGATCTTGGATATATGGATCGTTTCTAGATCTCATTATTCTTCTTGATCATGGTTGTTTTGCTTGATTGGGATTTCCATTGGCGAGTGTTTTTCAACGATCACGAGGTAGGTGGTCTAAATTCAATTACAATAGTCTTGAATTCAATTTCTGTGTGTGTTGTGATATTTTCATTATCAAAATTTAAAATTGAATCTTCAATAATGAAAATTTATTTTTTATTAATTTATGGAAAAGTTGAATTTATATAATGAAATTTCCATGTTATAATTAATTAGAATAAATATAGGACAATGGAATTTATTAAATTGTTATGTGTTTGATTATTTAATTTTTAAATTAATTAATTGAAATTTTCGTTGTTCTGGAATTTAATTTCTGTAATTTTATTAGTGAATTAATTAATAGGATAGTGGGATCGGGAAATTGGATTATTTAATTTCTAATTTAATTAGTAGATTGTTTTTATTGTGGAATTGATCGAAAAAAGTGTACAAAGATTGGTAAATTAATGGGTTTTTGAGTTAATAGATAATGGGAATTATGAGTTGTTTAACATCACCATCAATGGGTTAATGGCTTATATTATTAAATAATGATAAATGTTTTATTGGTTATTTTTCATATTAATCCATAAAATTAAAGTGTTGAACCATGATTTTTTGATTAATTGAAATGGTACACATTAATGATAATGATTTATAAGAGTTTTAATATTGATTAACCCGGATTTATGTGATTTTTGTGATATTGTTATATATGTGACATGTGTGTGTAGGACATGGTCGGGTGAAAAAAAATACCATAGTGATGAATTGATAAACATGTGTGGGATATGATCAACTTCATTAATATCCCATAGTGATAAATATAAAAATGAGTTTCAGACATAGATTTTTTCTTCAAAATACCAATAGTGTGATTATTTGATGAATGTGTTGAGGGTTGAGACTACTAATGAGAATACCCATGAGGTATTAAGACATAAAATCGATGCACAAAATGTTGGAATTGGAAAATGGTTCAAATTGGATATAATAGGAAATGAAATGTAATTGTTCATGGAAGCACATGTGTTATTATCATTTTTGAATTAAATATGTAATGTGGTTCAGACTTAGGAACAAGTTTAAAGAATATAATGATTGGTTCGGGTGTCCTTAGGATCAGGGAGTTATGTAGTTAAATAAATAGTAATTTAATAAAGGATAAATTTTTACTCTATTGCTTTTATTTTATTCTTTATACAATCACATACATTGTGTGGACTAGATATAGTTTTAGACTCTATTGATTATGGACTTCTTAGTTGTACTATCCCCCTATTCGATCATCCTAATCAGTACCCATATAGATATCATGTATTTGTGACATTATAATGGAAAAGTCACTGTTCTAGATAGATGTGTTGGGATGGACAAAGGATATGGAGACTAGATGTGATTCAAGATACGCTTGAGAGTTTTCAGTGTCTTTATTTATTTTGGGGTTTTTATATTAACACATGACCTATATTCGGAAAAACATAACTGTTATTTAGTTTTGGATATTGTATTTCCTATATTTTTTATCATTTTATATTCATATTATTCTATTTATAGTCATATATGTTGGTTTATTATTTACTTCCTTTATATTGTAATGATACTTTTATAAAGAGGGTATAGTCTCCTGATGATTGGTATTAGAACGTAACAGTTAGTCGGCAGCCATTGGAATATGGGGAGGCATGCCTAAGGTTATGTGACTGACTAGTTCGGTGCACCAGTGTGTGGAAGCTTGGTTGAGATGTTACAAGTGTTGAAGACCCTACTATGAATGCCAAATAGGATAATGAATTCCCCAAAACCAAAGTATATCTCTATTTAATATTTTTAGTGTCTATTATGTTAGACTATAATTTCATATCAACAATCATTAACAATTATTAGAATATTGTAGAGTGATATTTATGATGAAACAATGTATATAATTCTTAAAAATGGAGTCCTTTATCAAAAATCATTAAAATCGATTTCCTATTGTCATGAATATTAAAGAAATAAATGTATTTTTATAGAATATTTTAAGTAAATTCTTCAGAAACCTAATGAATGTGAAGATGGGTGTAAGATGGTTGAACTAGTATCCAATGTATAGGTCCATGAATAACACTCTACCTCTTAAATAATCAAGTTATTGAATTAGAATTATTTTCTAGAATAAGGCATTCCATTTGATGAAAAAGAAGATAATTTTTTATATCCAAAGTGAGATATTTTCTCTTTTTAGTCTCATTATTCATATTCAGTGGTTGTATAAGAATATTTATTCCTATACAGGTTGGATCCACAATTGAAATATCACTCAATAATTTTTCTTCATTACCCAGTGAAAACATATTTTTTTATTTTCCTCTTCATCAAGATAAAAATGAATTTTTATAATATATTTATAAATATGTTATCTTTTTTAAAGTTCAACAATGATTTTAACTCATTTCATTATGTGTGTATTTTACATAGTGGAATTTCTATTCATATGGTATGTGTATCATCTTGTTGAATTAATTATTCCCATTAAATATTTTATCTAAAAAATCAAATTCTTTTTTTCTCCATTAATACAAGATATTTGATTAGTATTTGATGTCTTGGATTTTTCATAATAAGTGTATGAGGGTTCTCTATATATTTTGATCATAAGCTCCATCATTTAAAAATAATTCCAAAGAGTCCTGTAATCTTCCTTTATTTTCCAATGGAATAAATTTTAGTTATACTATTCATCTAAAATATTTAGAGAATGTATTTTTCTCACACCAATATATATGTCTTATAATTGGACTTGATTCACATATAAAAGAGTAATTTTTATCTTGCAATGTGGGGGTACCATGTTTTTAAGATATTATTGTATGATACACAAATATTTAATGGATGCAAAGAATAATTTTATTTGGACATTCAGTTAAATTGTTATTGAATAAACTTCCTTATGAATGTGAAATTTTTTATTTTCTAATATTATTTAGAAATTTTGAATGTTTAATGATCCCCACATATAATTAAATCTTTGTGATTTGTAAAAATATATGATTAAATTGATTGTTGATCATTCAGTTGTAGTTTTTGATAGTTATTGAGGTAGATTAATAATAAATTATTTCTTCAATGAAGTAAAATAACAAATTTTGTGCAGAATGATGCTAGTTTTTCTTAGGGTATAGTAACTCACTGGTCCACCAGTAACGAATTTATAGGATTTTATCACCCCATTTTGATGGTTGAATGTGAATTATATACAATTTGTTATGAGTTTTAACTGTGGGAATTTTGGATTCTAATTTCTATGGAATTTTAATAGTATTATCCACCTCAGGGATATCTGTATAATAATCTAGAAACAATATATCTTCCATGTCTTTTTTATTGGTTGGATCTTTCATAAAGACTATATTTTTTTGTCCCATCATGTGTCTAATAATGGACATATATTCTTATAAATTAGAATCATGATCCATTAATTATGTGTCATAATTTGTATATAACTCTCTTTTTTGGAAAATCATGGTCTAAATAAATAATAAACACACTAATTGTTTTCAACATAATATATTGAGATGTATGATGAGGAGGTGGTGGAGAACAAGAAATTTTTTTGGTGGAGGTGATGGAGAGCCCTCATGTTTGGGTATTTTCTCTTTGTAATCATATTTGTACGATATTGGATAAATACTTTTTTTGGTAAAAAGGTTTCACTGTTAAAAGGGTTTACTCTATTTAAAGAAAAAGTGGGTAATAATTTAAAATATGTATGGAAGAATAATGGGAAAGATTATTGATTCTAGGAAAATGTTTTCATTGAGCATTATTTCTTAAGAAGTTTTTTGTGATTTCATAGGTTTGAGACCAGCTTTATAATTATAATGAATTAGGTTAATAAATCTATTTTATCATTTGAGATGGATAATATCATGATTGAAAAATTTTATGTCACTGTAATTTTTTTGTAAAGTGTCTAGAATTCACTCAGAAAGTCCTCATACCGTTATGGATTTTTTCTTGACTCTCAGAATGCTTTTGTAAGATCTTGTTCTCACCTGATAATTTTTAGATTTTAAATTCACTTTTTCTTAAGCTCATATGATGGGATAAATTATCACATCAAAATATCATATTTTTTTCATCATAATCTTCAAAGAGTGGAAATAATTATCCATTTCATATTCCTAATTAATAATTTAATTTTAAAGGAATATCATTATATCCAAGATAATAACCTAAACATAGGATCCTAATATTTTTATCTCTATTAAAAATATACAAGAGATAAAAATATCATATCTATTTTATATCATTGTTATTCTATTAAAAATATATAGGTGTTTTCAATTTCCTTCCCTATGAATATATTATTGGACATCAGATACTATAATTCATTAATGTAATAAGGATTATATACAACCATCATATGTAACTTCTAATTTAATAGTAAAACCCTCTAGATGAAGGAATAAATATTTATTATAATTTTAATTTGTTAAATCATTGATAAAAAGGATATATTTTTATTATGATATGAAAAAATATGTTATTACAGGAGATTACATATATTTAAAAATATGTATTCTATTATAATTCATGGATTATCTAGAATTATTCATAATTAACATTATTCTCGATGTCTCTTTATTTCCATTAATCCCAAAATTTTAGGGAACTTGGAGGTATGGATGATATTTATATTCATAAGAAATAAATTAAAATAGTCTTTTGGGAATGGAAAACATTTTATAATTTTTTTAGAATTGAAATTTAAAGTGGATTTTTTTTTGGGATAAAATATAGTGGAATATATATACGATAAGTGTTGATTAACCATTGTTAAATAAAAATCCCTATCAAACAACACAATTTCTAGAAACGAATGATACCTCTTCAAAAAAAAGATAGTGATTTTAAAAGGATTACATTAAAAGAGGTTTTATGAAGGGAATTTTTTTTACAAGGGCTCTAATGAGGACATTTCCATGATGTTATTGTCCTATTAGTCAAGTAATTAGTAAGAATTCCTTCACTAGAGCTGTAGGAAATTTAATAAAATAATTGTTGATGGATTAAAAAATTAAATCTTTGATCCATATTAAATAAATCAACTTGTACATTGGAGAGATATTTAGTACCTTGACTATCTAGATCACCACATGGATATTAATAACGGATTCCACACCTTACATACACCCCAAATGAAATCACGTCACCACTCATACAGAGACCACCATATAAATCAAATTAATTAACATCTAGTTTAATGTTTTTTAATATAGAGATACCTGATTTAGATGTAACTATAAAGTTTAGTTTCTAGTAAACATGCCTATATATATCTATGGGATATAATGAAGTGGTGCCAATAGTTGTAAGAAATGAATTTTACACAGTAACCATAATTCTAATTCTACATTTTCATAATTGCAGGAGGGATACCGTGATAGTTTCTATGTGTACAGCTGCAAGTACAAAATAATTGATATGTGTGTTATTAAGTTAAAAGGAAGAGTATAGATAAGTATGGACGAGGAAAGAATATTATTATCATAATTGGTATATGTATTCCTCTTTAAAATTTCGAAATCACCCTCTTCCTAGGGTAAATTATTTTACAATTCATAGTGATGAAACACGGAGATATCATAATTCTATATATATAATTTTCTTTCACCAAGTGTCCCAACATTATCTTAATACACCATGGAAGAATGAATATACACCAAAAAACCTTTTTGACACTATGAATAGAAGGGTGGACAATTATTTTGGTAATAAACACCATTAGAAACGTCATTATCAATGTGTACTAAATAATCAACTTCACATCAATCCGAAAAAATAATCCTACACTAATAGATATGATGGTGAATGAAACATTAATAATGAATATTTAGTAATGTTACTTTATTAAATCTTACTACACATTCCATAACTCTATATAGTATAAATAACTCCCCTTTTGTGTTTATTATCCAATGAAATTCAAAAACAATATTGGATTAAATATATTATTGTTCACACTCTAACACTAATAGGTCGTTACACCACTGCCTAGTCCATATGCAAGATTGATACTAACATGATGATCTATAAGTTGGTCTAAACATGGTCCATATATAGATTCATGGATATGTATCTGTAGATGTAATTCACATATGTATCTTGCAGAATAAGAAAATGTTGTTGGATTCCATGTGATCCTCTTATAACATCCATGTTATTCACTTATTTTTATACAACACAATATTATTATAATCATCATATAAAGATTAAAAATTTCTTTTCCAGAGTGTCGAAACATATTTTAAGCATGTGTACTATTTATGGGATCTTAAGGAAGAACATGAAGGAAAAAAATTATAAAGAGGAAATATTATAAATAAATAAAATCCTAAAAGGATTCCTCTACCTAAGGTTGAATTCATCCCCCCCCCCCCGATAGTACATAATTTAATGCCATATAGGGTCATTAGAAAGAGATGATGTAATCATATTATGATTATTAAATAGGGTCATATGTCCCAAATGTATCACCACAAACCATGAAATAACGTATAAAAATAATATGATAAGAAATTCATATTTTAGAAAAATTGAAAAAATATCCTAGAAGAGGCATAATGACTATCATGATAGGATAAATGAGATTAAATGGAAGCCCTTTAAGTGGTCCATATTCATGATAGTACTTCTTGGTTTATGTTATTTAGAATTCCAAATTATTATGATGTTCTTATATGATGTGATAATATTTTAGGACGTTATGAAATGAAGATAATGGAATGATTACTATATCTAGGGAGTATACTATGTGAAAAACTATTGTGATGGTATTTTCTGTTTTCAAAAAGCATCCATTAAATATTTTTTTAACTTTTACAGAGAGAGTATCAAATTTCAAATGATAAATACATTTAGAACATCCATTCAGTTTTTTTTCTAGGGAACACCCTTTTGTATAAATTTATGAATTCCTGGTAAATAATACAAAACAATTTCAATAAATGATTTTAATATGACAAGATAGTTATACAATAACTTAATAAAAAAATTTATTACACGAGATTATTTCTATATATAATTATAGTGGAGTTATCTATCATTAAAATATCTACATTTTTATCAATAAATTAATTCCATTCGTATTGTGTATTAGTAGAGCATAATATATCCATTATAGATAATACTAGAATATATCAAAATTATCTTATTTTACCATTTATGGAATTTTAAAAATATGAAAAGAGTTTGAAATATTTTTAAATCTTATATTTCCTTATTACAATTCTTTTTCAAATCGTGATCTTATTTTTTTACTAATCAGAATGGTTTATTGAATATTCTGGAATCCCATATAAAAATTAAACCACACAATTATCAATTTCCATATACATAAAAATCTATTTTAATAATAAATATTACTCTGCGAAAGAATCAATGTGATATTAAATATGGATATTTAGCTAATACTTACACCATCAAATATTCATAAAACAAAATCAATTTTTTTTCAAAACATACATATTCTTCTAATAAGGAATGATAAAATATTTTTGGATGATATTGTGTAATTCTGAATGAAAGATAGAACGTGAGTGTATGTTTAGAAATAAATGAAATATATCTTTAATATATACTAGGAAATTATCCATTACATGCTCCAATATTGTAGACATGTCTTAATAAAAAAATGATGGAGAAATGTTTTGGGCTGTGGGATACATATTTAAATTAATATGGTGTATATGGATATACAATTTTATCTTATTTATATATTCTGATAGAAATAACAATGTCTAAAATCCTCCCCCGAGATCAAGCATTTGGAATACATTAGATATTGGTGGCCTTTAAAAAATGTTTCTCTTTTTGGGGAGTGGGAACAAGCAGTCGTCAAGAAGATTATTCACATTCTGGTAATTAATTAACTTTATTAGATTACCTCTAATATAATATTATCACTTTTTAACATAGAATTATTCAAAAAAAGTTTTTTATTATATTGTTCCAATAATTCCTTGGTCATGTCACATATAAATAATTTTTATTTAAACTTATATCATATTAGGAAACAGAAGTTTGTTATTTGCCTTTATGTGAATAAAAACATCATTCCTTTCAAAATGGAGTGTACTAAATAACTATGAAATTTTATATAATGATTGTTTACACATAAAGGGGAAAATTATTTGTTATTCATCACCTTATGTCCTGATAATATCATATTTTATTATTTATAAAACCCTATAAGGATAGTGGTTTGTAATACCTATCCATGGAAAAGGGGGATTTTTTGTTTTTAATTCCCTTACTACTAGATGAGACAATATTTAAACAGTGTACCATATCAAAATCAATGTAAGGACTGTTAATAGGTTGAATAGATCCATAAACAAATTGACTCATGACATATCACAAAAAAAAGTATAACATGGATGGGTTTATTAACCAATAATATGAAATAATTTCCCCATCTATAGCATTGAATGTTTTATAACATAGTTTATAGAGAGTATCATTAAATATCATTAGCTTCATGACTGATGATATATGATTTGAGTTAATCAAAAAAATCATGAGAAGAGGATTTTCTCATTTTGGGGGTATGTGTAAAATTTTTATAGGGGGGATGTCTAGGAATACATCTTATTATAGTTTCATCATTTTTATCAATTTGGATATTGTTAGAATATTAAGTGGACTTAGAATACACCAGGGAATCCTTCATATATTTGTATTAATCAAAAAACATATAACTCATCCTAATAGCTAGGTCATTATAAATGTAAATAATTTATTATTTGATCATATGATTTTCTTTGAAGAATCATGTTAGAGAGGTTGTATAACATACTTTAAGATAGATTTCATCAATTTGACTTGAACATAATACATGAATTCGATTTCTATTATAGATTTAGTGAATTTTTTATCTTAATCACTCTATCATTTTTAGTTCTTCCAATTATTAAATCATTTATTATATCATAAGAATAGATTTCAAGATACAATTCTTCATTTTTTTCACCAGAGTTTTGTTTATATCTTTCATAAGATGATCTCTTATAGGATACAAGGTCATTAAAATTTCTAGGAGGTTGGAAAATTGTTTTCTGATCATTATAGAAACTAATTACAGAGAATTGGATTAAATCATGACACAAGACTTAATTCTAAAATTATTATTTTTTTCTACATCATGTTTTTTATGAATTTTATATGATGATCTATTAAAAAGTGCATAATTTTCATATTACCTTCAAGTATGTGAATTTTTTTCTTATCATCATTAGAAATTATCCAGGAGGATCTTAGTTTCTTTGTAATGACCCGGAATTTTATCAATCAAAATTCCATAGTATAATCATTCAATGCAATATAAATCTGATAAAATTAAATAAATTACAGAAAAAAACATTATAGATTATGAATGAATGAAATAACATGCTTTTTATAAATTCATTATCCTATAGTAATTGAATTATAACCTGACTTTTGGAGAGGTAATATGAACCATATAAATAGTATAATAGCAAATAGTATTTTAAACTCACAAATGAATGTATAAATAAAATTTATGTATTTTATAAATTAATATATGATATAATAATATCATAGTATAAGTAATTAAATGTTTTGAAAATTGTAAATTATATTTTGGTATTTTTGTGAAAATTAATCATTATTTAAAATTTTACATTTAATATAATGATTTATAATAAAATTAATTTTAATAAAATATATAAATAAATTAATATTTCTTTTTATTATGAATATAATGTAATTTTATGTTACCTTAATTAATATTTCAAAGTGTTATAAAATCGATAGAAATATTGAAATTGGTATTTTTCTAATCAATTATGATTTAAACTAAAAATTAAATATCTCAAATTTATAAAATTATTTTAATAAAATTGATCTCATTTTTTAATTATAAACATCCAAAAAAGTTTATGGTGAATTTTTTTGTTTTATTCTAATGTAGTTCAATTATTGTTGAATAGTGAAATACAATAATTTAGGGTATAATATAAATACATGAATTATTGAGTCATGGATGATTTTTGGATGATTTAAGAATCATTGGTTCTAAATCACATGTACTAGTTAATGTACCTGGTAACATGAATCCAAATATTCATTGTTTTTTAGACAAAATAATAACCAAGTAAAGAAAATAATAAAAAATTGCTCATATCCTCTATTATAAATACCACCTCTTCACCTCACACATCTTAATCTTTAAGTAATTTCCAATTTCTACCCAACCCTCTTACAGAGTGTCTTGCACATTTCCAAGACGTTCTTATCTAAAAAAATACCAAAACCTATTTCCCTAAGGGTTTTCTCATGGAGAAGAATTCAAGAGGTAATATCATCATTCACTTTCTTTATTTTATTTTCACTTTCATTTCATTTCTTAAACTCCCATCACCTCCTCTATCCAAAAAATTAATGAAAACTCCCATATATAATATATAATGTAATTTGATTATTTTATTGTAAAATCTGCCTTAAACTCTGTTATCCTCATCCTTTTATTATAAAATTGTAAATACCATATGTGAGGTCTTGATTTATCACCTCTGAGGATGAAAAGTGTTTATCTTACATTACCACCTTCATGGATAGAAATAAAACCATTATAATGGTTGGTAAAGTTTTTTAATTTTTTATATATACATTTTTATGTTCTTAACACGAAATTTTATGCCCAATAATGAATAATGAAACCGAACTAGTTAGCAGTGATAAAAAATCACCAAAATAATCTAAACGATTATCATTAATTTCATGTCTAATGAATCATCCTCACCCTAAATAACCAAATGATTTATAAAACCATTTAATCATTAGGATTTTAATAAATAACATATAACTTTAATTCTTGAATTCAATTCCCAATTTACATGATCTTTCCAACATTTATACAAGTGATCTAGTAATGAAAACCAAGGAAATGAACACTCTCGAACGATGAAATTGTATCATATAACTCATGAAATTGGACAAAAATGAAAATAATAATATTAAAATAAATAAAATAAATTTATAAATGGTTTTGAATTAATTAATTAAGTAGTTTATTTTTATTATCTCCGACATTATGTTTAAGGGAATAACACTTTCAGATATATGGTACATGATTCTTTCATAACATCCATTTTTTCATCAAAATACACACACTATATCTTTACCCCAATGTAACTATTTTTTAGTTCTATATAATTCTTATAAATTAACTTTATATGTATAAAAATCATGTATCCATATCATTTAATCTTTATTTTTGGGGATTTATATGTTTTTAAAAAGGTTCCCTTCTAAATTCTTCATGATAAGCAAGCTTGATTAAAGGGAAATTCCTAATTTATTACCCATTTTTGAGTGCTCACCATAATAAATTTTTATCCAACATTATTTTTCTAAAATCCCTCATTTTATCTTGAATTTTTTTGTTGGTTCCTTTATTTTTTTATGAAAAAATATAAGCTTTCCAATTTAAAGGTTCTTTAGTATTTTCCTAAAATCGCACTAAAATGATTCATTTATAATGACACTTAAACACTATTTCTACATTTTTCACTTCTTTTTGACATAAATTATCATGATATACGTATATTTTACCTTATGAGTATAAATTTATGATTTAAATCAATTGAAACATGAACACCATTATCATATTCCCTTTTTATGACTTATAACATGATTATGATACCAGTTTGTTTCTATAGGTAACTATTATTATTGATTCTTTATGTGGCACACATATGTATGAACATATCAGGATGGGTGAGCCTAGATAACATTCCAATGCATTAGGTAATGACTACTCTAATGAGACAACATTTTTGGGATAGTGAGTGAACCTAATTCCTTTATGGGGAATTTCCCACCATGTAAAATGGTTTTGGTAGTAATCCTTAACTCATTCTCATTTCATGTTGTTTGTGGTATCCACATTCCTATGATTCCATTTTTACATTTCCCCATACTCTTAATATTTTTTCTTTATTTTTTTTATTCATTATCCATGAATTATTTTGTCATTATTTTTTGCCATCTAACCCACGTTCTTTTGTTTATTACTATGTTTATACCCTTATGAGTCTTTTTAGCTCAACCATTTTGTTCACTTATTCCTTAGGTTATCCTATAAAAATGCCGGATCTAAATGTATTTTAAGTTCTATTGTTGGATGATTAAAATAATGATTTTTTATTCTATTTCAATGTTTTCAGTTTGATTAACCTAATCATCCAATGACACTAAAATCTATGATCCTTGTCTTGTAATTTAATGGTTAATTATATTTTTAAATCATTTAATAATACAAGAATATGTATTGGGTCCTTATATTATACCACAAGAAGTAATTATTATCAATCCTCCCCTTGATGTCATACCCATCATATGAGAAATTTATAATCAACATATTTACTTTTCTAAATATGTTAAGTACTTTTTTATCAAATATTACTTAGATAATTTTGTTTATACATCAAGTTGATATAAAGAAAAGGGTATTAAGGATATATATTTCAAATGAGAAGATGAATGAATTCACTAACTTGAACTAAAAGCTCTTCCATTAAATGATTCTCTTTTAGACCATTCCATTTCACTATTCACATAGTTTTATAAATCATGTATAAAACGATGATCTGGATACATTACATGCCTGTCGTAGGGAAGAAAAAAAGTTTCTATATATTTTCCATGTCCAAAACAGGGGATAGTTGAGATCATGTCACTTTGGGATCTTCATAGTTAATCAAACACTATTCTAAAATCACTTATTATCACTTTTTGGTATTTCATTATTATATTAACATAATGGAAATGGGATATAATGAGAATTAAAACCCTAAAAAATAATGACGATTTAGTTTTAAAAGAATGATGTTTGAAAACATTAACTTATTTCTAGGTTTTGTAACTCAGGTTTCATCAATATTAATTATTTTTAAATGAATTTAATTTAAATATTAATCCATTCATGAATGAATTTATACTCTCTTACTTGAGTGTTAATTTTAGAATTCCATTCTTCTCTATTTATAACATGAAATCACTCCACAACCAATGCCCAAGTATGATTAATAAATTTATCAAGAGTGCAATACCATCTTAGACTCAGCTCCACCATTTTTAATTTCATACCTCAAGCATCTTCAACTCCATCATATGAATAATTTAACAAAGAGATTGTATGGAATAATGGTTTTATAGAGAATAGATATGAGTTTGAACTCCTTGTTGTGGTGGAAAATATCCAAATCAGTACACATCTCTCTCATTCAACAGAAAAAAAATTATAACTTTAAGAATTAAAGTACAGGAATTTGGTAAAACCATGAAAACCTCCTCCATATAAAAACCACATTTTAGTAACTCACCATTGAGAGTTTTAGGGAACATGGTGGAAGGTAGAGAGATATATATATTGAGATGGAAATAGGTATATTTATATGAAATTATAATAATGGGATGCGAGGTAAACAAAATTAAAAATAAAATTAATGAATAACAGATAATAAAAAGATGAATCCTAACGTCTCTATAAATTTAACTATCTTGAAATAATATATTTTATTCCCTTAACCCCCTATACATATACTTATCAAGAATTATATCACATTGTTTTCATTCAATTAAAAATAAGTTCATCAATCAAATAATTTGGAGATATGCAAGGGGTGAAAAGAGGTACCTAGTCTAATATAATGATATTTATCCTTGAATTGGTATTTAATAAACAAATGATTTCCTATAAACATGACCCATAGAGAGAAAAATAGTTTCATGCTATAAATTTTCAACCCCTTTCATTAGGTGTGTTTTTTATAGTTTTTATTCATATTAATAGTTCAAGTATTGTTTAATATCATAAACAGTCCATTCAAAATGTATACGACTCTTTTATTGTTTTTTTGTGTTTGTTTCTCCATTTTTTATGAAATCTAAGCAAATAACATGGGCCATTAATCATTTTGTTTTTCTTAGGACATAGTTGTCTGATGAATTAAAATTTGTTTTCTTACTTCTTTTCGATCATAGTCTCCTAACCTAACTAAATAATGATATTTTTCTGCTAAGAGTAATAAATTAAATTTCAAAAATAAATTATCATAAATTAACATAATCATTCTTAGAATTGTTCTGTAAATTCCCACAAACATAGAACATTATTTTATTCTTTCGTGTAATATCAGCAATAACACAATCGAACATCAATATACCAGTATTTAAATTACCATAGAAACAAAAATAAATTATTAATAATAGAAAATGAATATTCAAATTTCATAAAGGCTAATTCATACAACTATGTAGTCTTTAAATAAACAATGAAAATCATGAATTTTACTTATTCTCTTCTGAAAAAGATTATTCCTTCCATTGAGTAGTATTTCATAATTCATCAATAATGTTCATTGAAATTTCTATATACCTCGCATTAATTTTTTTAACACATGAATAATGTTAATAAATATAATGGTGTTGTTCATATTCCTCATGTTAATTTTACTTACCATATGCATGAAAGGAATTTATCAACTACATGGAAAAATTATAGGGATCATAATTATTCATGAGTGATATTTATTATGGTTCAATTGTTCTGGAGAATTATGGTTGTTGGGTTATGGAAAAATTATGTATCATATTTTTTTTGGGAGTTAATGAAAATTAATGGTATCAGAAGATAATCACAATGAGTATCCCTTGGAAGGATGAATATATCATCGTCCTAATAATAAGTAACAAAGTGGTAACATGATAAGATTAATCATAATGAAAAAATCGCCCTAACTTTATTTTTTGTGTATTGTTTTCTCTTTTACGAAATTTATTCTTTGGAAAAATATCACAACCACCACAAAAACCTCATTTGATCAAATCACCATCAGTCAAGAAATGGTTATTCCTGATCCACATCAATCAACATCCATTTTCTTCATTCATTATAATTTATTTATTTATTTATTTTCATTTTAAAATATTATAATAATAATGTACACTGAATGATAACATTGCTTCTCCCTAAATAACAATAAACATGCTTGAAAATTTTGTACACATAATAACATTTCTCACCAAAACTATAAATGTATCACCTACACACATAATGATTTTAATATCATGTAACATACTGATAGTTGAATGGAAAAATATATATTTTTATAGAAATTTGAGACTTTTAATTAAAATTAATTCATGGATTTTAGTTGAAAAAGTTAGAATCTCTTTCTTTTTGTGTCCAATTATAAATGGTTAATTGAAAAAATTCATCAATCACATTTAAAGATACTCTGTTTAGTTATAGATTTAAAAAGAATCTGAGAATGTTCGATGAAAAAATTAATCCCTAGTCTCTCATGAAATATACTATTGAATGAATGGGATATATAGGGAGAGAAATAAAATTGGGAATAAAAAAATTTTATTTTGAAATGTTTTTATGGATATAAAAAATCAATAAATCAATAAATTATAAATTTTATAAATTATAATAATAAAAAATATAAGAATATTTTCATCTAAAAAGTCATCTTATTTCAATAAATAAATATTTTTCAATTTCATCTATATTTTTATAGATTTATTAATTACTTCTCCATTTCATGCATCTAATCATGTTAATAGTGAAATGTAAAATGAGGCATAAAGATTTTCCCAAGATACTTATGTATCCTTGTTCAATATTTGAGTAAAATAGATCAACATGGTGCATTAAATTTAATATAAAGATAAAAAATGTTGTCAAATAAGATAAGGATTTAAAATTTATAATCCTCATCCAATGACACATTATTTTTAATTATCTCAGTTCTGTCTGTGTCAGTTCATAATCAGAACAAGATTCAAATGACACGAATCATTAAAATAAAACCTCTTCACTTTAATTCCCATTATTTGGTTCAATATTGATGGAATAACAAAATAAAATCAATGATTAAAGCATTGGGACCATGAAATTAAAGCTAAAAAGGATAATGGTAAACATGGATGAATCCTAAAATATTCATAAATCTAATTCCTGATATTTTAATTTAATATTATTATCCTAAAAATAATGTAATACTAAATAAAGATATGTTTTTCTATGTAAAAAATTGGTCCCTGGATTTTTACTTCCCCAAGAAGGGAATGTCGTTATTCATCCATTATTTTTTGTATGGTGGAGTTCCTCTTTTTGGAATCAATAACACTTGTCTCTTCTAGATGTCACTAGTCTATCATTTATTGGGTCATTATAGAGAGACTATATCAAAACCACCCCCATAGAAAAGATATATATTTGTATTGGTGGGGGAAGGATCATTTAAGAGTCATCATTTTCTGGGATTGTACATAAACAATGTCACATAAATAACTTATTTTAAAGTTATTTTTAATTTATTTTCCATTCATGCTTTGTTTTGGGGGTTTCCAAAGGTTTTATGGAGAATATGTGAGTTTTTAAGAATTGGGCCAAACCGTGAGCCCAATTCCAGATTTAAAAATAAATTTTTGTTTCTTTTATAACCTTTTCATTTTTTAATATTTTTCAGTAATTCCAACTCCTAAATGTTCTCCCCTGATATATTAACACCACATTTAAATTTGGAGCCTTTATAAATCCAAAATCATGGGGGATTTGGGTTTTTATTTGAGAATTGGGCCAACCCGAAAGCCCATTTTCTAGTTTTAAATTGTTTTTGTAATTTTTTAATATCTTATTCATTATAATGACTTTTTCGGTGATTACACCTCTCACTCGACCCTAAGGAGCCCAGCCGCGCTCCCATACATTTTCCACCTCTTTGGAGCTCGTTTGCATCACGATGGAGTGCTGAAATGCTTAGGGTTTCAAAAATCGGGCAGATTTGAGAAGGTAAGTCATTTACATCATAACTCTCTCAATTCTTACTATTTTTCCCCCATTCTAGTTCCTATATGATCTCATAATCCCTATTTGAACATCCCATGAATTGTTGGATGTTTTCAAATTCAGATTCTGGTGGATTTTGAGTCGTTTTCTTCAAGATTATTTTGGGTAATGTTTCTCTTATCAATTCTTCTCTTCTCCTTAGGGTTTCCACCCTATCTCAAGAGTTTATAGCATGTACAGAACATAGGTTTCGAACATATGGTCTTATTTGGTATCTTTTGGGTAAATTTTTGGTGGTCTAGGTCTGGATTTATATTCCTTGATGTGCGGTGGTGGTGCGGTTGATGTTTCGCACCATGTTTTGAGGGTTTCGTCATAAAAGGTAGGTGATTCCATGTGTAATCATTTCTAGATGAGTTAGTTTGCTTGAATTACTTAATTTGAATTTAATAATATGTTTTGTATTGTGTGGGAACTGTTTATTTTGTATTTGGTAAAGCATTTGTTTTTACAGTTTCATTTTAGTTTAAAAAAATTCGGTGTTTTACATGTGCAACCCTTTGGGTATTGTTTGGGTGTGTTTTATAACATAGGAAATTGGTTTAATAAATCTTGTTTGGGCTGAAAATTATGATTTGGTAGGGTATTGGTGTTCCATTAGGTTTTAAAGAGGTTTCTTTTAATGGCTTTAAGGTGTAAAGCCTTATGGTACTTCTTGAAACTGATTTTGAAAATGTGTGCTTTTCATGTGGATCTTTTGTGGTATTGTTTGAGGTGTTTTTATAACACATGGGGGTAGTTTAATAAATGTTTTTGGGGATGAAAATTCTGTTTTTAATTTGTATTGGTGTGATTTTGTCCTTGAAATATGGTTTTGAAATGAGTTTTTTGTGAAAAGATTTGGTACAGTCTTTAGAATTGTTTTATGAAAGTTTTGAATGGTTTAATGATTTATGTAAGATGTGAAACCATATTGGAAAACTGTTTTGGGATTGTTTATACTTTCAAATGGAACATTTTTAAATGTTAATAGTTCTGTTATGTTATGTGTATCTTCTTGGAAATTTTTTTATAAAAATGTTTAATGGATTTACTAAAATGTGAAAGAGGTGTGAACGTTATATGGGCTGTTTGTGTGAGTGCGATGTGAAAAGTGGATTTTGTTTATAAAAAGGGTTTTAGGAAACATGTGAGTGGGCTGTTATGTGATGTTTAGTATATTTGTAGGTATTTTATAAAAATTGTTAAAGGATGTGTTGGATTGTGAAAGTTATGCAAAAAGTGTTGTGGGCTATTTTGGTGTGGGTTTGATTTCAAAATGCATTTGAATGAAAAGTGGACTTTTGTGACTTGTGTTGAATACATGTGGGCTGTTTGGTGAATTTATGATATAGAAATGATATTTTCATGTGAAATGTATATTCATTGACTTGTTGAAATTGTTTGAGCACAAAGGGAAAACCCGGGTATTTAGGTGGGTGGACGTGTACTAGTATCCTAGTGATCCCGTGGGGTTTGGCCTCAGTTTCACTTAGCAAGATTGACACTTACAACTCTAACTAAACTAAGATGATGATGATTGGGGACTACTAGGTTATTGGTATGTTCCCTACTAGTGGCTCGTGCACGAGAACAAATATTTGTGATGGTTACTCTCACCGAGATACGAGGTACCTGGGACCCACAGCTAGCTAGTGCCTAGGGGTTATTTCCCATTGCTTGTGCTCACTGGATATTTTGTGCTTACCGTCGGCATACGGAACATTTTGCTGGAAAATTCAGTGGCTTTGGTGTTTATATTAAAAAGCGTTAATCCTTTAAAATAGCCCACTTGAAAACTGTTCTTATTCAAATTTGCAGCTTTTAGAAATTGTAACTAGCTTTTCATGTTTTTGAAAACTTGCATGCTTTTCGTCTTTAAATTCTTATTATATGGAATCTCTTAGTGGTGGTATCCTATTGGGATTTGGCTCACACCCTACTTACACTCTTGGGTGTAAGTAGACTTGGTTATTTTTTTGTCGCAGGTTTGGGTATAACTTTTGTGCTAACAGTTCGGGTTTCCACCGGTCATTCATGATGCGGTGTTGTGGAGATGGCTTGAGGAAGATGCCTCTTTCCATGTTGAGGTTCTTGGGCTGTCTTTTATTGGGTTTGTACCTTTGTAATGATCTTCAAACATTGTTTAAAATTGTGCAATTCAGTTCTGAATTTATTAAAAAGATGTTTCGGTTTGAAAAATCCAGATTTGGTTTCTTGGATTCATTTGATGATTCAAGTATAAAAACTCGGGTAAATCGTTCCCAATTTTCAGTTCTTGATACCCGGGCACTTGTTCCATCCCGTGGGGATCGGGAACGCCCTTCGGGACTTGCCACGGGTCGGGTCGGGTGCCAGTTTTTGCGGCGACCAGATTCGGTTCATGACAAAATGGTATCAAAGGAGGTTCTGGTTAACACTTTGGGTCATGTTATTTTGGGAAATAGTCAGGATAGTCTAGAGTTATGATTTTTGGGACATGGAATTCTTGTTATGGGTAGTGTTCTTGATCACCACACCTCATTTCAGGATTCAAGTCACCATGGGAAATTGGTATTTGTCTATGTCTTTGGGTTTTCTTGGTTTGATGATGATTAGGGGAAATGAAAAGAGAGTTGGGTTAATGGTCTCAATAAGCTCGCAGGGTCTGGCAAGCCATGTGGAGCCAGGGATATTCCCTAGAACACTCTCTGTGACAGTGAAGTGATTGGAATATGGCAGCCAACCATATGTCCAAGTCACCCACTGAAACTAGTTTCCTCTCGCATTGTCTGGTGTTCTTTAGTTTTGAAATCATGGCATTTTGGTTTTAAGGTGACTTGGTTTTAATAAGCGAAAAGTTTTTATGAAATGATTTTCAAATAAAGAGGGAATGGTTGGGTTTATGAAATGGCAGAACTGAATTTTCAGAATTGTTTTGAAATATAAAATGGTGTGCTTACACCTCTTTGAAAGCAGGAACTATATTGAAGTTGGTTTTGAAAACTGTTTCCAAAAGAGTTTTCTAAACAATCAAAGTGTGTTTTAATGGGATGAGATGTTTTGAAATTGATGTGAATATCTTGAAAGTGATTTATTTTCTAAATGGTTGTGACTTTCTAAATTTTTTTTTAAGATGTGAGTTGGGATTTGGATCTCGTGGTTAGCGGTTTTGAGAAAAAGGATGTGTTGGTTGACCATTTTGGTTTTGAAAAGTGGAACAAATTTTTGTTTTAACCTTTGGTATTTTCGTGAGAAACCACATGCATGGGGTTATATGGGAAGATGGATGGTTGATGACATGACTCGATGAGTGTCGAGATGGATATGAGGAGGGTGCCATGTGTGGCACTGAAACATGCATGTGTAAGGCCCATGGGGTACCATTGGTGGATGCGCTAACCGCTGAACCATTTGTTTTCAAGGAAATGTTTTTAAAGTGAAATATGAAGACTTGATGAATTGTTTGGAATGGTTTATATTATGTATTTTTGGAAAATGTTGATGTTTTGGGATGTTTTGAGTCCAAGAACCCCTCCTGTTTGAACTGTGTTTTGGGTTTGGGTTTGGTCAGTAAGTTGTGTTATAGGGACAGTTAGTGGTCTCTTTTGAAAAATGTTTTGGGACGCATTTATGATGGTTCCCTTTATGTGTTTAGATCTAGTTTGTGGTATATCTTGACTAATAGACCATCTTGGTTGGGTCCTTAGGTTTAATCGTTGGATAAGGTACACCCCCATTAAAGGTTAGTGCACAACTGAAGTGCAACCCGAATTGTTTTGCCGTTTGAAGACCCTCCAGTTGATCAATATAAGGAATATTTTTTTTCTTGAGATTTTTTGATTGAGTCTACACCCATTTCTTTCTCTGATTTTTAGATCCTCTTGTAATGGGAGAGTGCTTGTGGATGGGTGAAAGAGACCATCGTTTCTTATGTTTTCTAATTCGTCGAAGGTGGATGTGGTCTAGGGTTGTTATTTTGGATGAGTGTCTTGATGGTGTCTAAGAGGGACTTTGGGGTTCTTCAAAGTTTCTTTGAAGCATGAGTTCATGTTAAACCACCAGTTTGAGAAATAAGGTCACGATAGGATATGGTGGACACTTTCTAGAATTGTGTGTTGTTTGGGGATATTGTATAAGGTCCCTCACCATGCATTTTTTATATCAGTCACAATGGCCATGTTCGGTGATACCTTATGATGTCATGTGCTCGATTGACCATATAGGTGAAAGTTGTGAAATCCTCCGAGAGTCCCTGTTGTGTTGGGTGAATGTCTCCCTTGTAAAAAAACATAAAAATATTCCATTTTAGAGGAATTTGAGTGTAGTTGTTCTTTACTTCTGTTGTTTCTCACCTGAAGAAACAAGGTGTGATGTGTGTGCATCTTCTTAGCCCTTGTTTCAGTGAAATATTGGGATAGGGTAAAGTGAGTATGGAATTTGTTTTTTCTGGAAAACATATCTTGGGTTGTGGTGTAGTAGTTAGTGGCACCGATAGAATAATTCTCATTTAGTGGGTTTCTGAAGACTAACTATGAGGCCAAAGATGCTTCAATAATTTGAGCTCCAACCATAGGTCTCGGAGAGAAGCTGGCTCGCAGTCAGGGGAAATCACAGGGTCATTTAAACCCTTGTAAAATTTCATATCCTCGGTGTGAAAGATAGGAAGTGTTTAAACCTATGGTTTCATCATATTCCCTTTTTTGTTCTCATTCGATGGAAATAGGTGGTGGGCCTTGTACCCATGTCATCGCCTAATGTCATTCCCTCCCCCTTTGGTTTCCATTGAGTGTTTGGAGAATGGTTGGAAATTTGGCTAGACATGCTGAGCACATAGTTTGTGAACGATTAAGAGAGACTGTGTTCCTGGAAGCCATGTAGGAAGATTGATAAGCACAGTTAGTTCATGGTTTCAAAAACTGTGCAGACTAACCGTGCGACCTTCCCAAATCTTGAAATTTTTGGGTCTTTCTGTGCCGACATGTGGTGGTCGATTAAGATGGTTGGTTCATATGGTGGGGAGAACCACTATGATTATCATGTATGTTCCTTAGGAAATTTCGAATGGAGGCCTACCCTTGGTACCATGGAGTCCATTCAGGCCTCCCCCTATTAGTGTCTTGATTCTGTCTCGAAAAAAATATTGGTTGTCTATTATAGTGGGGAGCATATTAGTGTCCCCCCGTACCAGTAACATAGATTTATCTATGGTTTTGGCTTGGTTTAGATAGTCTCGTTCAGAGATATCTAGCTACCAACATCTTTCTTGACTAAACGTTGGGACTAGATAGTGCCCAATGGTTTAGTTAAAGTAAGGTAAGTGTATCCTTGTTCATAGTTGTTGTTCGTTTGGGTGAATTGCTTGAGTCTTGTTCAGATAGTGTTTGAAGAGTTTTATTTTGGGATAAAGTATGAATGTTATTGATCCTTTCAGGAAAGTAGTGTAAGTTATAGTTCTGAGATTAATCCTTCCTTAATTGATCACTGGAGGTGTTTTGGCCTTTGGGGGTGAAACCTTGCAAGAGAGTACCTATTGGTTTCTCAGTGGGGTTTGGTTGTTGCTTTAACCATGTTGTGACTTTCCGGGGCGGAAAGTTTTAAAGGTGGGGAGAATTGTCACATAAATAACTTATTTTAAAGTTATTTTTAATTTATTTTCAATTCATGCTATGTTTTGGGGGTTTCCAAAGGTTTTATGGAGAATATGTGAGTTTTTAAGAATTGGGCCAAACCGTGAGCCCAATTCCAGATTTAAAAATAAATTTTTGTTTCTTTTATAACCTTTTCATTTTTTAATATTTTTCAGTAATTCCAACTCCTAAATGTTCTCCCCTGATATATTAACACCACATTTAAATTTGGAGCCTTTATAAATCCAAAATCATGGGGGATTTGGGTTTTTATTTGAGAATTGGGCCAACCCGAAAGCCCATTTTCCAGTTTTAAATTGTTTTTGTAATTTTAAAATATCTTATTCATTATAATGAATTTTTCGGTGATTCCACCTCTCACTCGACCCTAAGGAGCCCAGCCGCGCTCCCATTCATTTTCCACCTCTTTGGAGCTCGTTTTCATCGCGATGGAGTGCTGAAATTCTTAGGGTTTCAAAAATCGGGCAGATTTGAGAAGGTAAGTTATTTACATCATAACTCTCTCAATTCTTACTATTTTTCCCCCATTCTAGTTCCTATATGATCTCATAATCTCTATTCGAACATCCCATGAATTGTTGGATGTTTTAAAATTCAGATTCTGGTGGATTTTGAGTCGTTTTCTTCAAGATTATTTTGGGTAATGTTTCTCTTATCAATTCTTCTCTTCTCCTTAAGGTTTCTACCATATCTCAAGAGTTTATAGAATGTCCAGAACATAGGTTTCGAACATATGGTCTTATTTGGTATCTTTTGGGTAAATTTTTGGTGGTCTAGGTCTGTATTTATATTCCTTGATGTGCGGTGGTGGTGCGGTTGATGTTTCGCACCATGTTTTGAGGGTTTCGTCATAAAAGGTAGGTGATTCCATGTGTAATCATTTCTAGATGAGTTAGTTTGCTTGAATTACTTATTATGAATTTAATAATATGTTTTGTATTGTGTGGGAACTGTTTATTTTGTATTTGGTAAAGCATTTGTTTTTACAGTTTCATTTTAGTTTAAAAAAATTCGGTGTTTTACATGTGCAACCCTTTGGGTATTGTTTGGGTGTGTTTTATAACATAGGAAATTGGTTTAATAAATATTGTTTGGGCTGAAAATTATGATTTGGTAGGGTATTGGTGTTCCATTAGGTTTTAAAGAGGTTTATTTTAATGGGTTTAAGGTGTAAAGCCTTATGGTACTTCTTGAAACTGATTTTGAAAATGTGTGCTTTTCATGTGGATCTTTTGTGGTATTGTTTGAGGTGTTTTTATAACACATGGGGGTAGTTTAATAAATGTTTTTGGGGATGAAAATTCTGTTTTTAATTTGTATTGGTGTGATTTTGTCCTTGAAATATGGTTTTGAAATGAGTTTTTTTGTGAAAAGATTTGGTACAGTCTTTAGAATTGTTTTATGAAAGTTTTGAATGGTTTAATGATTTATGTAAGATGTGAAACCATATTGGAAAACTGTTTTGGGATTGTTTATACTTTCAAATGGACCATTTTTAAATGTTAATAGTTCTGTTATGTTATGTGTATCTTCTTGGAAATTTTTTATAAAAATGTTTAATGGATTTACTAAAATGTGAAAGAGGTGTGAACGTTATATGGGCTGTTTGTGTGAGTGCGATGTGAAAAGTGGATTTTGTTTATAAAAAGGGTTTTAGGAAACATGTGAGTGGGCTGTTATGTGATGTTTAGTATATTTGTAGGTATTTTATAAAATTGTTAAAGGATGTGTTGGATTGTGAATGTTATGCAAAAAGTGTTGTGGGCTATTTTGGTGTGGGTTTGATTTCAAAATGCATTTGAATGAAAAGTGGACTTTTGTGACTTGTGTTGTATACTTGTGGGCTGTTTGGTGAATTTATGATATAGAAATGATATTTTCATGTGAAATGTATATTCATTGACTTGTTGAAATTGTTTGAGCACAAAGGGAAAACCTGGGTATTTAGGTGGGTGGACGTGTACTAGTATGCTAGTGATCCCGTGGGGTTTGGCCTCAGTTTCACTTAGCAAGATTGACACTTAAAACTCTAACTAAACTAAGATGATGATGATTGGGGACTACTAGGTTATGGGTATGTTCCCTACTAGTGGCTCGTGCACGAGAACAAATATTTATGATGGTTACTCTCACCGAGATACGAGGTACCTGGGACCCACAGCTAGCTAGTGCCTAGGGGTTATTTCCCATTGCTTGTGCTCACTGGATATTTTGTGCTTACCGTCGGCATACGGTACATTTTGCTGGAAAATTCAGTGGCTTTGGTGTTTATATTAAAAAGCGTTAATCCTTTAAAATAGCCCACTTGAAAACTGTTCTTATTCAAATTTGCAGCTTTTAGAAATTGTAACTAGCATTTCATGTTTTTGAAAACTTGCATGCTTTTCATCTTTAAATGCTTATTATATGGAATCTCTTAGTGGTGGTATCCTATTGGGATTTGGCTCACACCCTACTTACACTCTTGGGTGTAAGTAGACTTGGTTATTTTGTTGTCGCAGGTTTGGGTATAACTTTTGTGCTAACAGTTCGGGTTTCCACCGGTCATTCATGATGCGGTGTTGTGGAGATGGCTTGAGGAAGATGCCTCTTTCCATGTTGAGGTTCTTGGGCTGTCTTTTATTGGGTTTGTACCTTTGTAATGATCTTCAAACATTGTTTAAAATTGTGCAATTCAGTTCTGAATTTATTAAAAAGATGTTTCGGTTTGAAAAATTCCGATTTGGTTTCTTGGATTCATTTGATGATTCAAGTATAAAAACTCGGGTAAATCGTTCCCAATTTTCAGTTTTTGATACCCGGGCACTTGTGCCATCCCGTGGGGATCGGGAACGCCCTTCGGGACTTGCCACGGGTCGGGTCGGGTGCCAGTTTTTGCGGCGACCAGATTCGGTTCATGACAAACAATAACTTATTCATTTTTTTGTAGTTTCTTATGGTATGATATATAAAAGGAAGTTTTAAACATAAATTCCTAGTGCAATTACATTTAAATTAAACTATTTAATGAAAAATTAGAATAAAAATATTCCCTTGACCAAAGGCAATTTGTGCCTCGGTTTATTTAGGTAGATCCACTTGGATCTCATCTTGGAATTCCCTAGATAATTGTTCAATGTGATCAAGGAGCTCCATCTACTCCTCATTAGGTGAATTTTTTTACCATTATATAATGCATAATAAGAGTTCACTTATTTTATAAAATAAAAATAAAGATAGGAAATAATAAATTCCTTATCATTTTAAATAAATTAAATTGATTTAAATAAATGGTCTCTTCCATATATTTATTTGGATTTAATATTTTCATTAGTAGAATTTTATTCTTGGAATTACTTAGTAGTCGGTGGAGGGGGATGTTGGAATCCTAAAACCTTTATTGAAATTTGACCACATGGGTGGTTTCTTCTTTCATATTCAATGATATGTATAGTGGTACTAATTATTGTAATTTGTATATGGGAAGATAATATTTCCTTTCATAACATTTCCACTTACTCTGATATTTTTCACGGTCTTGTAGATCTCACATTTGTATATAAAAATGTGAGTCTTTATTGTTATTATGAAGATCTTTATGGTTGGTTTAGATCATGATCATTATATTTTTGGGATATTAATATAATTTAATTAATATGTCATCCTATTTAAAATATTGATAAAATTTTAGATGGGAAATGATACTTCGTTCTTGTCTTTTAGCCATTGATAATCAGTTTAGAATTGATTGTGCTTGTCCACCATATCGTGACGAAATAGACCTATCTATTTTCCATTCGATATTGTATTGGATATAACAAGTATATTATTATACCATTATTAAAGGGAATTTTCTGTGTTTTCAATGACTTGACTATGCTCCAGAGAGTAATTATTCACTACATAGTATAGTCAGTTTGGAGACATCATGGGAAATTATATTTTTGGATATTTTATATAATAACAAAAACTATTTATAATGTGAATAAAATAGTAAATCAACAACTACATGGATCCCAAAAAATGGTTTCATGTTTTTATATACCTGTTATTGGATGGTACAAACTATACTATTTATTTTATTTATGTAGTATAATGGTAGACCAGTGACACGTTAATTGTGGAGATACACAATTGATAAAAATAGATTCATAAATCAATTTTTCTTTCTTTTGTGTATTTTATTATATTATAATTACAATGAAAGATATAGAGAAATAGAAAAAAACCATAAAATATCTTATATATTTTATGGTTATAGAAATAATTTGAAAAAATATATTCTTGGACCTTGGTTTATTTACTCAAGTTACTTAATTATTATTCATTTTTTTACATTATATTTTAAAATTCAACCCATCATACATTAATTACTAATATCTAACTTTACTATAAATTTTATCTTACCTAGGAGATCTCTTTGAGACATAAAATTAATCCTCTTCCAATAGCCATTTAAGATAAAAAAACCCAGTCACGATTAAAATGGAATTCAAGAACATGGTCTATAATATGTCATTTCAACTCATGAGCACCCAAAATTTCATTGAATAAAGAGTTTACATGTGAGAATAAAGGGAATGGTTATTTCATAGATAATATAAGTGAATTAAAATATCTTGTAATGGTGGATTATCATCACACCAGATCACGTAAATATCACTATCTTAAATATGAATTAAAAAAATATAAAATTAACATGCTTAAATTTGGAAATATCATGAAAACATTCCCTATGTCCAACCCTCAGTTAATTCACTCATCATTTATAGTGTAATAAATCATACTGTATGGGGGAGAGATTGAGGTTGATGACGAGAATGATAAATTAATATCTGAAAATTGGTTACATGGAAAAATAAATTAGAACTAATATTAAAGATGAAATAATAATTAAAGTAGTGGATTCAATTCGATGTGAATAATATGAATCAAATATTCTATATTATCTATTCCAGTCCCATAAGACCTCAATTTATAGGGCTAAATTACACCAAATATGTCATTAATTAGACAAAATGGTATCAATAAATTCATTTGAGTCAAAACATGGGGTGTATAGGGGTGATGGGTCAAATAACATGATTTTTTGGCATGATTTGTGTGTTGATGTAGAAAATAATATCTCATCCACATCATTCCTGGTTTGGGACATATTTTCAAACTATCAATATTTTCTTTATTCCTCCATGTGATTTTTTTAATTTTATGTCTTCATATCTTGTGTTCTTGATAATTTTCACATCATGAATATAATATTCATGATGTGATGATGATTTAACTATTATATTAGCTCATTTTCCACCAGATTTCATAAATATGAGCTGCAAACATTGGACTTAACAATTTTTATATTGTGGGACGTTATTTGTGTGTAGAAATCGCCACTAGATTCATCCTTTTTCAATTATTGTATCCTACTGTAAGTAATTAATGAAATAAAATATCTAAAATATTAATCAATTTAAATGAAAGTTGTGTTCTATATTAAAATAATAAAGAAGAAAAGTTTTATATCAATATTAAAAGGAAATAGTCTAGGAATGGTGGGTTAAAATGTATTCATTAATATATAGTAATTAAAGGGAGAAAAGGGATAATAATAGACAATTAAAAATTAATTTCCATCCATCATTTAAATTCCACACCCAAATTAGCAAAGACACATCATCTAGACTCCGATGATATAACATTTGTAAACGGGAATAAAAATGATTAGTGATGTATTACTTAGAGAGTTATAGTAGAGAAGTTACATTTACTGAAAATAATTATTTGAGGACATGACCAAAGATTTTTATAATTAATAGGATGATTTTGACTCAAAACAAATTCCATAATGCTTTAGTTAATTTATCAAATAATTGATTTTAGGAATTCTGTAATGGAAAAATTGTTAACTTGATGAACTAAAACATAGGTAAGGGATATATATTTAGTACTTTACATATCCATGTCAAATAATATAGGGAAATAAATTATTTAAACTGAAATTACAACCACCATTCAGTCATCAAACCACTCATATAAAGAATACAATAGAAACCAAACAAGAAATATATCTAGTGTTATGATTTATATCACAAAGATTCCCATATGACTGACTATAGAGCATACTTTCAATCAGACTATAAAAGAGATATCAAAGTGTTATAATTTTTTTATGCCTATAGTAAAAATGAAAAGGGATTATGTTGCAGCCTTTACAGTGATAGAAATCTTATAATCTCTCAAGAGGTACCACCAAGAATTTGGATATGTGACCACATATAAGTAAAATGTATGGGACCTATGGGTGATGAGCTCAAAATAATGACCATGAAGAATATAGTGATGTACATAATCAATTAATATTTTTAAGGCAAATTGACATAAGTATTCCACTGAAAAATATTGAGTTCATCTTCTGAATAGATTACCTTATTTATAACCACCCAGGGATGAAATAATGAGATAAGGTAATCATTCTAGGCCAGCAGAAAATTTCCATGTCTCCCAACTATACCATCACAGACCATTACATAAAGTAGATATACCTACCAACTTTTCTTTGGTAGTAAACATGCAATGGTTCTTGCTACTTTTGGTGTTATAAAATTATTAAAATCTACATTATTAAATAACACATGAAAACTAGAAAACATTATTCTGGAATGTGACACCTACATTAATAGAGATGAAGGTGACCACAAATTTAATAAATAAATTTTATTAAATTTAATCTATTAATTCTCTCAACAAAAATAAAGATACCACACAATAAAATGAAATTCATTACATGGTAAATGCTTCAATTGTGTTATGTCATTAGCTAGTTCCATAGAAATAATTTTCTAAACACAAATACTAACATCCTACTCCACCTTTTTCTCCTCAAAATTCGTTACTGACTCGATCATGATTCTATTAATAATGGAACAAAATTACCTTTGTGAAATTTATTGAATAAGAACTTGTAGATGAATTCTATGTATGATGCTTCTTGGATAATCCTATGGGGTTGGAATTAGTGTTTATCATATATAGGTTCTTTGAAATGAATTCTCTAATTTATATCATGCCACTATTTTATCTCTTATAATATAGGAAAATCATTCATGTTACATGGTCCATAAATATTATAAGAACACATCAGGGTTACCATAACTCCTATATCTGATAATAAAGTTGGGGTACAAAACATGTGCTCTTCCCCTTTATCAAAAGGGGTAACCATTGTAACCATATGATTGACCCTCTAATAATGTTCTATAACAAAAATGTTATATGTAATGATCATTTCCATGATATTTATTTATATAATGATAGAACTATCTAATGAAATACATAATTACAATGATATAATCATCTTGAAAAATCACTTAATTATTCCATATTTGTCAATTTGGTTCATGTAAAAGATGTTTTATATCAGATAGATCATGATGATTGATGACCCATGCTTTTCTTCCCATAATTCTAATTCCTTTAGTTCTATTATATTAACATAAGTAATAGTTTTGATTTGAGTAAGGATATTTTCTTCTGAAAGAAATATTTTCATCACCTTCAAATATATAACAATGATCATTTGGGATGAAAATCATGAATAAGGTGATTTTATTTCCTTTATTAGATTTTTAATGTAGGTTATATTTTTATTTCTAGTCCTCAATAATTTTGAAATTGTAAACCATTTAAATGAATTTTGAAAATTATAGTGCATTGTGTTTAGATTTCAATAGGCCAGATAATAGTGTAATAGACCTCTTTTAAAGATATTACCAATGGTGTATATCTTCTCAAAAAAAATGATTGGATAATAAATAAATATTTCAAAAATAGATAATATATCCTTAATGATGCCTAAGGGCTATCGAAAATATATAAAATTAGTGAAATGGTATCCCATTAATTTTACATATTTCATGAAAGTACATATTGATGTATATCTTGTTGAATGACAAAATATTTTGGTGTTCGTGTAGGATATGTTCATCAGGAATGCTTTTACAAAGATAATATTGTATATAGTAATGTGTATAAATGGAGTATACCATTGGTAAAACTATTGATTTCAGATTGTTACATGATGTCATTAAATAATTTTACTTTCTCTCAATATGTAATATGTTTATTTTTCATTAAAAATTCCATTTTGACCAACTAATAATTTATGATTTTGAAAAATAATATTGATAAAATTTTATCATTTTATGGAATATATTCCCATCCATTTAATAAATAATTCACATATGAATATATGTAATTTAAACTTCTCAATACCAATTTTTATAGATAAAATTTATTGTTACATAAAATGATTGTGGTGTTCTCCCTTTTTAAGAGAATAAATTTTGGATAACCAAATATATCTCTTTCTTTATATATCTTTTTTTAGATGAAAATATCCCAAATAGAGATAACATTCAACTATTTAAAGGATCATTTTTCTGAATCCTGTTATTTTTAAAAGTATAAGAGTTATTGATGGATTTTTTTGTTATTTTAAAATGTTCATTATATTTTATTTTCATAGAACAGTATCTTTTTAGATTATCCTAAAAAAGATATGTTATTTGGAAATATCAGTATAAATTGATCCATATATTTAGCCATTCAAAAAATATGTTAAATAATTTAAAATAGAGATTCTGTGAATGTATCATTTTGACATTCAATTGGATGTTTTAGATGGTACATTACTTTTTTATATGAATTCCCATATTTTTTTTCTATTTTCCCAACAAACGGAACTTATTTAGAGAATGAATTATAATTTTGAAAAAATTTATAGAATTTTCATAGAACGATAAAAATTCAGTCAATTTACTGTGATAAAATAGGTATATAAGAAATGTAGACTAAAACAATATCTAGGATAGGCTAAAATTTTGTAGAAATATATTTTTAGAAAAATAATAGTGAATATTTTAAAAAGAAGGGAAACAAATTATAATGGAAGTGGTGTCCATTGATATAGATTTATACCTAATTTCAATCTCTTAATCTGATTCCCAACTTTAAAAATCATACATTAGGATAAATCATTGAGAAGACAATAGCCGTATGAAGATTTTGTATATGGTGTTCTCTTAAAGGGAGAATGAAACTATTATCTTCTATAAAATGATTATGCAGATAGTTATTTATTTCCAATATCATCTTCCCTTGAATCTTCTTTGATCTCATGATAACATTGAATGTTTAACAACCCAATTGGGATTTATTTTTTTCAATAATAACTTATTCATATAACATAAAAAATTAATTTATTTAATGTTATTATAGATCAAGATTCATGAATTTGTTACTAGGATTTTATGATTTTTGTATCCATTCGTTTTTTAAAGGAATTGAATTGATAAACTCGGGGTTATGAAATAATGGTTTGATAAACATCTAAATTAATTTTAAATGTGGCACAAAAAAATATTTCCTAAAAATATAATAAATGATAATTAAAAAAACCATAAAAGGATGACAGTTCTGAATACTTTTCCTAGAAATTCATTATTTCAATTTCTTACTCTAATAATACTTTAAGAGACCATTTTAAAGAGTATTGAATATCAATACCAATTCAAATATCCCTAATAAAAATATCATATCTATTAACATGTATATTTGTTTCTTATAAAGAAAAAATTACATATTTATTGGATTAAAACTAATTGTATGTTTATGTTTTGTCCATATCTCTCCATGTTCAGTGACATGATTCATAGATATTATCTAAAAGTATCATTGGATTCATGATTTATGATGCATCTCTTGTATCAATGTAAGAAACCAAATGAATAGGTTTATTCAATTTGGTGGGAAACATGTAAATTTTTTCAAGGGGTAAAGGATATGAAGCCATTTAAGTATAATAATTATATTTTTTTATCAGTTTTGATAATATTATATCTGACTAATACCTTCAAATATACTTCACTCTTAAAATAATCAATAAATATTTTTAGAAAAAAAACTTCTTATAAATATTTGGTACAGTGGACTCATGTATTCTTACTTGATAAATAATAGATTCTTCATCAAAGTATAAAAATTTATAATTATTATGACATTCAATTAGATATGTAGATAAAATTTTAGATGAATACGCAAGTGATTTTAATTTCTAAATTGGATCATGAAACTTACCTGAATAATTTATGACTTCTATTAGGAATTCATAAAATTCATCAATGTTATATTCCTTACCTTCCATATAAATTAATTCCATTTTTCATCATTTTTCATTACCATTTCCTTTATTCCATTCTTAAGATGTTCTCTAATTAGAATAATAATAATTAGAATTCCCTGTGATTGGGGAATGTTTTCAAATCATCATTAGAATATATCTAGGTTAATTAGATTTCATACTCAATTATATGTTTCTGAAATATCAGCTTCTTTCTATGACACACTTCCTATTAGTGATTTTGAATATATATTTATAACATTATAATTTTTAGAATGATTTATTCCCTAAAAAAATACTCATTTTTTCAATCTCTTGTAAAGAAATTATACAAATAGTGGTGCTGAAAATTGACAATTAGGATTATGAGATGAATGAATGTGTTAAGATGAACTAAAAATTATCTCATTCATTGAACCATTTATTAATTATTTTATTTCACATTTTCAACTATTGGTGCGATCATGGAGATTGTGATGCTCTAGAAATTCATTGGCAGTAAACTAGATAAACTGTGATGGAGTCGTACTCTTTGTATTATTATATTTAGAGGGGTAAATGAGATAATAATATGAATTAGATATGTATTTATAAATTATTTATAATATAAAATCGTTAATTTTACATTATAACATTGTCTTATAACCTCTAATATCTCCTTCAAAAATTTAATGATAACTATTTGAAAAGGATTACACATAGAGTGGTAGTAGGAAATGTAATGGGAATGAAAAGGATCCTTTGGGGACTTTTCCCTGAATTTAATTACTTACTAGGATAATATTAAATTGTTACACCATCTATAAACCAGTAGGTAATTTGTTAATGAAACGTTTTCCCACATTTACTAAAAAAATATTATCCACCGTAGAAAGTAGAACATGGAAAAGGGGTTGATATTTTATACAGTATCTCTCCAGGTCACATTACAATTGTGAATAATGGGTTTAACCACAGTCTTATACCCTATAAACATTGATGAAACCAATAATTTGTAGATCATAGGTAAAACCCATCCAAAATGAATAATAGTCAGAAGATTTATTATACAGAAACCATAAGAAATACTATTCATTGAATTATCATAGATATATCAAAGGTAGACAGGGTGTATATACCTACGGATATATGTAATAATGCTTATGATAAAATTGTTTCTATGATAGCAAGGATACAATCATATAAAAGGTATAACCATGAATGAGGTTATGTGAATAAAAAGAAGTACAATGTAAGGGTCTGTTAGGTTATAGGCTGAAAAGGAATGACATGAAGTACATAGAGGTCTATGGAATGAGATAATTTGGTTAAGACTCAAGTGTATAATATTTTTATCACATTATTTGTGATCACCCTCTAATCAATGTACATTATTTAATGACACATAGTGTTGACATATGGAAATAAGGTAATCCTCCTAGGAAAATATAATAGCATCATTTATCTAAACCATAATGGAACACACCATTAAAAATAGACGATGAACCCATATATTGTTCTGCAACACCAATAATAAAATGGTGAACACTTAATTTGGTAAATGAAATTTATCCCAAAAAAAAATATTATCAATGTTTACGTGACATTCCACCACAAACTGGTCAAGATTGTGACACCTACATTAACAGTCAAGAATATGGACACTTATTTAATAAATAAGTATTATTAAAGTTTCATTATCAAGGAATAAAACACAATACGTTATACAAAATACTAAAAATCACACCACAAAAGGGTCTATAATATAATTTATTCCACCTCTAGTGGAGTCCATGAACATCAAGGAATATGCAGTAATATTGATTGACTAATCCACCATTACATTCTCCAAAGACATTATTGACTCTGGAATGATGATTAACATGTTTTCAACCATATTTCTAATATATTTAATTTTATATAAGGAAATTTAAATATAATACCATTATATATTTAAAGATAAGAATATCTATATGGACACTATATGTTCCTCATGATTATTCTTTGAAAAGAATCCTCTAATTTGTATCACATTATTGTTTTAATTATAACATGAAGTAATACACATATTCTATTAGTGGGTAAAACGTATAATATGTTCAAATCATAGTTATTTTCACAATTTGAGGATGGTCAAACCATATTATATACACCACCATGATGGAGGATTTGAGAATAAATCGATGTAGATTGCATTATTTTTATCCTCAATGGCATGATAGTATAAGATAACGTAAACTTATTAGGCTAATGGAGGAGGGCCATGTGTCCAAAAAAATATCACTTTACAACATGATTTAAGGGAAAAAACCCATCTATTTATTCTATGTGATTCATATAATAGTGTTTGTTACATTTGTTAAAACATATCTATCCAAATATACATTATAAAACTGTATATAAAATTCATATATAGAGATTCTTTCTATAACAAAAAATTAGTGTCCATTTTTTTAATAAACCTTGTTTAGTGAAGATAATAAAATAAATATTAAAATATTTTTTTTCAAACCATACAATATAGGTCACTTTATAGAATATTCCTTGCTCCAATGATGCTCTTCCTCCTGGTGGGCCCATAAATGTCATAGTTTATATGTCAATTCTGGATTGTTAGTTTTACACCACGATTTCAATATGAATTATTAACTTTGAGATGATGATCTCTAAGATGGATGCCATATGGACTTTGTGTAGCATCTGGCTAAGCATGTATTTATTGTATCTACATATCAAGATTCATGTATATGAATTTATAGATGCAATCAATGTGTTCCGAATATAATTTCTCTAAAATGAATCATCTAATTTATATCCATAAACAATTATAGGTCAAACATGATTGCACACATTTATCTTATTGGAGTATTTAGGAATATTATATGTATATTTACTAGATATTATAAATCACACCTAGATATAAATTGGGAGAGAATTTACATGATCTCTTCACAATAATAAAAAAATAGTCTGCTGGATAATCATTGTATGGGACCTCTAATAAATTGATTTATTAATAGTTTTCAAGGGGGGTGATCCTTATCTTGAGTTTTCATGAATATAAAATATAACTATTAGATGCATTAAGGAATATCAACGATATATACTAATGTTTATTAAAATCATTATTATATGCTTCTATTTTATGGTGTAGTAGATAATGTGGAATCCCTAGTAGATTAGGATGATTGATGACCAACTTATTCCTTCACAAAATAAAAATTTAATTTCCCCCATTATGTTCACATAAATTGAAGTATTTAAAAACACAATGATACTAACTTTGAGGTAAAAATAGACTCATCATCATTAAACATATAACAATGATCATTATAGAAGTTAATCATAAGAACTAGATTTTTGTTTCCATTATATGATCAAGAATGTGGTCATCATTCTTGATACCAGTCCTCAATATTTATTCAAATCCCAACCCATTTTAACAAATATAGACACATTTGTTAGACTATGTTGAACCAGAATTATGAAAGATAAAAGGTTAATGGACCTCTTTCAAGGATACAAAAAATGGTGTAGGGATATGCAAGATACCATAGGATAATAAATGAATCTTTTGGAAAATTGAACTTATATCCCAAATGATTCCTAAGTAATGAAATAACATATAAACATGAAGAAATCATTTCTTAAGAAGTAATAAATTTTAATGAAAATTCAATACAATGCATATAAGATTTAATTATAAAATATTCAACTGTGATTGTAGGATATTGTTATCACATAGTCTATTAATAATGGAATATGGAGCATCTATTAGTATATATATTAAGAAGATAGATGGAAAACCCATTAGAATTGTATTTTTGTTAGGTATAAGAAGTTTTGAAATATTTTACATTTCCCTTAAATATTTCATGCCTCAAATTACCATTGAGAAAAAATATTCTACCATATTAAAATATAAGGAAGAAGAACCTATTTCTGTTTAAAAAGAATAATTTCAGGGGAAAAACATACATCAATTTTAATAAATAATTCATATTTGATGAGATGGATCTATAACTTCTCAATAAAAATTTTAACTATATATTTTTTATATTACATCAAATGATAGTGGTGTTTTCATCCCTAAAATAATTAATTCTATATCCTCAAATATACTTCTTTACTTATGTATTTTCAGTAAATGTATTAACATCAAAAAATTGATCATTATGATCTATCTGAATGTTATTTTTTCCAAAAATATTTATTTCTAATGGTCGAATATACAATATTTTTTTTGATATCTTAGACAACCATTGTATACTTTTTATATCAAAGATGATAATATTTTACTAGATGGGTAGAATAAATGATATGATATTTGGAAAGACCACTGATGAATTTATCCATAAAATTAAAAATTACAAAAAAACAATAGAATCTTTTAAAAAGATAAATATTCATCTAGAGTTGTGTTAATCATAATTACGATAAGGTTTTTTATCTAGTAATAATTTTTTGACATATAATATCCCTGGAAATAAATTTTTATTTCCCCCAAAACAACATCTTTTTATGAGTATAATACCATAATGTTGGATGATTTTTTAGTATTTTGATAGGAGAATAGAATTTTAGTATTTTTCTTATGATAGATAACTCTATTATTAATATATACTATATAATTCTCTAATATAGGATCATATATTCTAGGAATAAATTTTTTGAAATAATAAAATATCATGTTTTAATCCAATGAAATAATTTTCCAATAGAATTTTTTTTCAATGATAAAAACCCAATCTTTTTTCTATCTTCCAATGTGATTCCCAACATCCAAAATCATTATTTGAGATAATAAATGGGTAGTATAATAATTTTCTGTATATTTTTATAAATAGTTTCCTTCATTGGTCAAGGTAAATTTTCATCATTATGAAAATAATTGAGGGGATAATAAATAATTAGGAGCCCCATTCTTCTTATTACCTACTATGACATTCTGTATTAATAAAATTATTCACAAGGCCAATGTGGTTTTTTTATTTTAGTATGTCTTTTCACTTATAACTCAAAAACTAACATTATTTCATGTAATAAAAGATCATGATTTATACCCTATTTATTATCTTATTTGGGATCATCAACCCTAATCCTTCTGAAAAAGAGTGTAATAATGAACATAGGGTTCCTCCATAATGATTGGTTACACTTATTAGTGAATATTTTCTGTGAATATATTTAATATTTCTGACAATATCTTGTTTTATTGTTCTCAAAACCTAAAAAGGATAATGATTTTTTACTATTTTCCAATGGAAAATGATTTAAATATCTAAGTCTCATACTACTCAATGTGACATTTTTTAATGAGTAGAGAATATCAAAACCAATGAGAAGTTCCATATATTGTAGATCAGATAAATAAAAATGTACTATTATGAAATATCCTTGAAAAATATAAATAATTATTGTGTTACTAAAAAATTCGTCGGAAAATGGTTCCCCATTTACATCATTCAATAGTTTGTAACATGATTACAAGTGATTAATTTAGATATTTCAATGGATTTATTACTAATTATGTAGCTACTATACCAAAGAAATAAATAATGATAATAATCTTATCTCATTTCATGAAATATATGCAAATTTTATTTTGTGGTAAAGTCTATGAGGCCATCCAAACGCAATACTCAATTTTTTGATCATTAATGACAGTATAAGAACTGAACAAGTCATTAGAAAAGACCTAATCATCCTTCCAATAATTTCATTATATTAATATTTTATAATTTTTTAGAATTTTTATTATATTGGACTTGTAAATCCTTTCTTCTCCAATCATAGGATCTTCGTTGAAGACTCAACATATATAGGTTGTATCAGACACTATTTTTTTCAATTTGTTAAATTTAAGATGAACATATATGTAGTTTAAATGACTCTAGTGGATTACAATGCCTATTCAACAGCATCACTTCACATATTTTTATTTTATCCAATTTTTCATTCTTAGATTCCACCCAAACATGTAACGACCCAAAACCTAGAAACTCAAAGTTAGTGTCCTAATTTATTACATTGTTATAGATATAAATGGTCAAACATGAAGGAACGATCAATTTAGAAGTTTTTGTGAACTATACACATACATGATACCCATTTTATCTTGGAAATATAAAATAAAACAGAATACCTAACCAAATAAAATGAACCGAGTCATTGAAAATTCATTCAAATATCACTTCTTCATAACCCGTGGAAAGGAATCAAAATTAGGGTGATCTAAAATTCTCAATAAGGATTATGTATAACTGAATCCTTCATGAATTAATATTGAATAATCAATATGTAAAGATAAATAACAAAAAAACTATCCATTTAAATTACATGACTATATTAATAGAAGGTATAATCAATATGGAAAGGTAAATAGTTGAAAACACGTTCAATTTAATAAATTAACTCTGAATGAAATTGAAATAAAGATAATACCATTTTGAAAATATCATGGATCTTAACAACTAAATAATTAATGAATAGAATAATTAATTAATGGATTCATGGTCTCAAGAATTTTTATACATATATTATAAAAACCATTAAAATTAAATTTAAAATAGTACTGGTATAAATGTATTTAATTTATTCTACTTATGTGTCTCATGCGACCTACCAATGCATCAAGGGAATATATTGTACTAGTACCCATCCATCATTGCAGGTCCCAAGAATTCTACACAAATTAAACGGTCAATTTAGTTTGGGGTTTCAAATGCATTCTCATCAAATATCTTTGTTTTGTGAATTGTATTTATTGATTAAAATTTCCATACTTGATCAAATAACTTTCAAAGTAAACACAATATGCATAAATTCTATAATGTTTTTAAAATAATCATATCTATCATAAAAGAACATGTATATTTATGGAAAATGTAATTTCTAATGAAAAATGATCACAATAAAGTTATTATTTCAAGAGAAATTAAACAATAACAAAATAATATGAGTTTGTTTATCAATAATCACTACAAATTAATTTTCATTTTAAATCCCAAAAGATGAAATAATTCAAATAGAAACATAAAATATGATAAATTATTAAGTAATCATGATATTACATGTCAAAATTGTAACAATATACACCTTATAAAATAAATTAGGCATATAAAATTACAATAGGCCTCAATAAAGATAAATAGAGATAAATTCTCTTGCCTCACACTTCCTATTGGGTGGAAATACATTCAATTCTTATATAATTTATTTAAATATTGTATTTAATAATAAAAAATTAGTATAAGTGTTATCATATGTCATCCATTAAAAAATATTATGACCAATACATCAATCATATTTAATTACTTTTATTATTTACGGTGGTAATTTCCTTGTTTTAAGAAATTTTCTTCATCATGAAAAGTCATATTTATTGTGAAAATTATATAGTTTCATAATATATAGAATAATAATCATCAAATAATTTTAATATTGATATATCAGTTTTTTTTGAAAAAATCATGGAAGTTGGTTTTGTTATTTTAAGTGTGTTATGATCGTGGAGCCAGTAGGTTATACATACACATGAGTAACGTTTCCAAATTCTAATTGATATGATTGAAATAAATAGATTTATATTTTATCTTTAAATAATGATAATAATTTGACATATATAAAATATTATTTCTTTCTATATTGACCAATATATCATCCATGTGGTGTGGTGATGAAAAGTGTGTCACATTTCTTTGTGAAGGCTGTTGTCTACACATACCCAAGCAAGGTTACCATTTCTCAGTATAATATATAAAATGACCTATAACATTTTAGAATGATAAATATGGATTTGATATCATATTTATTTCATTAAAATAACATATATTCCATAATGTTATCTTTATCAACTTCTATGATAATATTAAGTGAAAGACAAATTGCATCGCTTACTGGGGTGGTAGTCCATCGTACCCATGAGTTATATAATTGTATCCCTCTCAAATGTCAATATAAAGAAAGGTATAATTGTTATAATGAAAATATTGAAATGATTTTAATATCATATATATATTTAATATCCATCATAATACCCAACAGTGATAGATGGAAATGACAGAAAATGAATGACATTAGTTCTCATGGCGGCAATCTATAATACACATGAACGATTATTTCGAAACCCATTTTATAGAAGTGGTGTGTTTGTTGGTCGTGACCAAAAAATAACAGCATATAAAATATATAATATATCTATAGGTCATTATTTTAAAAAAATATCAATATGAATTTTTGGATTTGGATAAAGAAACAGAATAAAAATTCCCCTTTAAGGAATGATACCTCTTCTTCGTATAACCAAATTTTGTTGGTACCGAAGCCTTCATATGTCTTATTTTTACTAGAAAATGGATTATATGAAGAGATGAGTGATTTTTGGAATATATTTTATCTTATAGTTTTTTATGAAAAGGTTTTTATTATGTGACTAAAATATTATAGTGGGTGTCCTTTTATAAGTGAAGTGAGTTTCACACCTGTAATTTTTTAAAATAAAAAGGTGTAACCATGTTTTTAAAATTAAACTGGTACCAAGATGGAGTAATAAATATATTTATACATTATAATGTATATATATTACAATAAAATTTATTTTATAAATGTAATTAGTTTATTTAAGTCTTTTTCCTTTTAGTTTTACCCCTGGTAAACTAATATTTTCCTTAATCCTGGTAAATAATTTTAGATGTTTACACTATTAATTCAAGTCAAAAAATATGCTGACTCTATTAGATAATATTAATTATTAAAATTCTAAAAATTGAATATAATTTTCCAAATTCCATTCATATAATAGTGAAATTTTTATTTTAAAATAATCCTACTGATGATATGATAAAGTTTTAATATAGAAAAAATTTAAAATTTTACAAAGTTTTAATATAAAAAATCAAAATAAAAATTATTCCAACTACATAAATTAAATAATTGATATAAAATTGTACTATGTTTTCATAAATATAAATTTAATATTTATTTTATGATTAAAAATAATTTAACGGAAAAAGAAATTTCTAAATTAAAATTCATCCTATTTTCACTTTTCATCAAAAAATAAAACATTACAAAAATATCCCAAATATTAACCGAATTTTTTTTTATATATTTAATAATTATTTTCATTTTATCAAATAAATTTTATCAATGTGGTAATCAAAATTTTAAATTATTTAAGTAAAGCGTGACTAAATCATCTTTGAGAAAATGTTAATTTCTCTAAAAAAATAGTTTTATAATAAATGGTTTTTATTTTATTTATAATCAGTTTCTATCCTTGATATTCATAATATTGTTATTATTTTTCATACCTAAAAAATTAATATCTTGGTTATAATGGTATATTATATTATTTTTCATTTATACTCCTGGTTGCACTTTCTAAAATCTATCAAATATATTTAATTTAAATAAATCTATTTAATTGTATATTTTTTCTCGGTGTTGTTTGTAACATATGATATCCAATAAATTATTCTCACTTTATAATTTCTAGGTGTTACACTCTACCCACCATAATAAAATTGTGTCTCCACAATTTAACTTTGATCTTGACAGTCAAGTGTTTGATATTTGAAAATTATTTTTTTGAAAATTGATATCATAAAAATAGTTAATGAAAAGTTCTATTAATAAGAGAGAAAGGGAAATATCAAGGTCATGAAAAATGAAACATAAAAATGATTCTATGTAGGATAAAATTTTTTGGAATGTAAATATGTGGACATCTAAGACATTCCTAAATAGTTATAGATAAGTACAAAGGTCATTGATCACAAGAAAGTGAGTGAACAATGGAAAGTTAATGGTCTAAAAATCGTAAATCTATTTTGACATAAAAGGCCATATAATTCATCGTATATGAATTTAATTGAATAATGATTCTTTCAATATTCTATTCTTTATGTTTAGAAATTTTATACTTTCTTATAATATTATTAATTATATTTAATTAAAAAGATTTTCATTTAAAATCACAATTTCATTTGTTGGTCATTTTTTGATCAATTCTTAGTTAATTTCTTACTAAAATAATTGAATATCTAAAAATAAATTTTTCACTTCTAATGCACTAAAATTCACTTTTAAAAGGACATAAGATCAATTAAAGTGTAAACCTTTTGTCCATCGGTCAATAAAAATGTTCTAAAACCAATATAGTAATAATTTGTTTTTGAATATGATAAATTAATCTATAAACCTCAATTGTAACAAAACTAGTTAATAATTAATATTTTTTATCAAATCATTTAACTAATTACATATTTATTATGAAATCACAAAGTCTAGTGGTAGTTGTTAAGGCCTTATTTTCCTTCAATTGTGGGATCAAGCCCCATATCCTTAGCTGACAGGATGGGTTGTAACCAGATATGTGGTTTTTCTATTATCTAAAAACATATTAATATAATTTCTATAATTTTACCAAAAAAATATAAACTAACTTGAAATAAATTTAATTATTAAATAGCATTTTTAATATGTATTATAATACAATTTCTTTCCCCAAAACTTATTATAATTTAATTTGAAAATTATTACAAATTTATAAAGTATCATGTCAACCCTAAAGGTTATTAATGCCTTTAATCACATTTTCAGAAAATTATAATGCATTATTACAAAAATAAAATTTTTAAAGAAAAGACATAGACTAAAAGAATTGGTTTTATTCCATAATTTTTTAAAAAAATATCCATTATCTTCATAGGTCTCCATCATATAAAATATAAAAGTGTGTTTTTATGAGTATCATGTTATGAAAAATAGAAAATTAATAATGCCTTCATTTTATTCCTCAATTTTATATAAATGAAGACATATATTCTTCTAAAATTTTAAATAATCCTAACAAGTTTTATGATTCAGAAAACCAAAATACCATTGGTTAAATAATTTTGAAATTTAATTCATTTATCAAAATATTTAAATCCTTCATCCATTTTATTTCAACATAAATCCCCCTATATTTTTGGTTTTAAACTTAAAAAGAGTTTATTGACCTAAATATTTCTTAGGTTCTACAGTTTTAATAAAATGAACTACATATGGATCCCTATAATGATATTTATTTCCTTCTATTAATTTTTTATTTAAAAGTTATTTCCATTCTTCCATTAATTTATACAAATGAATAAATTTTACCTTCCATTTAGACTCTTTATTTTTATTATATGAAACCATATATTTAACCATTTAAATTTATTTTCAATATCAATTCAAGTCCTTTATAATAGTATGAAAAGAAAATGTGAATTCTCTTAAGAATATCCCCAGGGAGTGTCAAACTAGATTCATAGTAGGTCCTACTATTATGTACTATGTGATGATAAAGTCAAGCCTATTGTGTTCTATTTTAGAGTTATTAACATAAATAACTTTTATTGAAGAACCATATCAACTTATAGAATTCAAATTTTGATATATTCTTTGAAAAAAAAAATCCATTCCTTACCAAATTTTTAGGATATTCATTTATACCTTTCCTTAATGTCTCTCATAGGTTTATTTTCCCAAATATAGTTTTTCATAAATATAGTTCCCATGTATTTTACCATGTTTCTTCTGATTGCAACTATAATATCCTCGAATCCAACAACATAGAGGTGATGTCTTAAATTATTAAACTAGTATAGATATAATGGGTTAAATCTGGAATGACCAATCAGTTTAGTAGTTTTTGAGAACCAAACCCACACATGACACCAATTTTACATTTTTAATTGAGAATAAAACATAATAAATCAAAAATAAAATAAATTTAATCCTCGATTCTCATTTAAATATATATTCATCATAACCTACGGAAACAGAATAAATTATGGGTGAACTCAAATGATCACTAAGTGTTAAGTACCATGGAATCTACCATAAAATAGATAAAGAATAATTAATATGGAAAGATAAATAAATGAATACAAAATTCCTTAAAATAGCGTTAGTACGTGACTAAATAAGGTATAATCAATATTTCAAGGTAAATAAGTGAAAATAATTTCCATTTAATCAATAAGATTATAAATAAATGCCTCTATAGATAATATAATTCTTAATACCACATCTATGATAATAACTAAATTATTAATATGGGAAAGTATTGATTATGGGACACCATTATCTCAGATATTATAAATTCCTAGTTTTGGGTGCCTCCCAGAGGTGCCCCATATCTGGTTAGTCACATAGCCTCAAGCATATTTTACCAAACACTATAGGCTACCGACTAGCAGTGATGGCCTTGGGTGTGATAATGGGGAAACTATGCCCTCATTGGAATAGAAATTCAAAAAAAATAAATAGATAATAAAATCAGAAGCAGTAATAACATGCAATAAGTAAATAGCATTAGACTCAAATTAATAAACATCGGGAGCACATATATAAATGAAGCATGATATATATATCTATAAAATCATCCAAACTAGACACAATGTTGTAATATATTACTAAAAAAATGTACAAGGAATCAAATAAACTCTAGTAGAATCACAAGCCTCAGGTTGGACCCATGCTCTCTAGCTCCACAGTAGTCAAGTTCCTGACATAGAAGGGCACTTTCCCATATCTATACCTACAGAAATATAAAATGTTTGGTCCCAAAATAATGAATCAATCCAGGTTTGAGATGAATCCCAGTAAGAAAACACCCAAAGATTTGTGCCAAACAGTCATTGAATATATATGGTAGGAAATAATGAAATGAAACATTAAACAAGAAGGTACTCAAAAGTAAACAATCTTACAGTTTCTATTACATTCATTTTCATATTTCAAGTAAACACCTAATCCTAAACATGTAACCCTTTAATAATTACTCACATCATAACGCATATGGTTCAACCAATCAAACACAAACAAACTTCTAGGAAGTACTCATAGTCTAACACCTATGGTTCAACTTTAGTAAAGACTCTCTGTGGAAGCACTCCCAGTCAATTCCCCAAGTGGTTTCGTATTGGTAACTATAGAAACTCTAGGGAAGCACTCAACATCCAATTCCCCATGTGGTCTCATATCATGGAAACTACTGACACTTTGAGGGAGAAAAAATTACATCCCCATATGGTCTCGCATAGTAAAAGTAAATATACCCTCTAGAGAGGCCCCTCACCATCCATTCTCTATATGGTATACTACATCAGGTTCCCACAGCCTTGTTTAAATCAATCGTGCAAAAATGATATATGGATTCCCAATTAAACATCAAAAACTACTTCTCTAAAAAGTTTACATAATATCACATAATGTCAGTTAAAATCACTCCATCCAAACAACACTAGGCATGGAAAACATTGTATCCTAATTGGTAAATCAAGACCAAATGATCAATATCCAAAAAACATGGGCTACCCAGCCATAGCAAGGTAAAAACCTCTATTTACAAAAAAATACCCCTAATCAAGAAACCAAGACCTAACAGGCATTAACAGGGAAGAAATTCCTAAACACACAGTGCCCTGAACAAGGGTATCAGCACTTTCTCACATATAACTCAATGATTAACAATGAAATGGAAAAAACCAACTACCTTGACATTGTACAAAGAATGATCTAAAATTACAGACCATGAATTGTCTTCAAACAATGTATATCTACACAAATGTCAAAACCGATCAACCACAGATATCTCACAAAATAAGAGAAATCAACATTTGGGACTCTAGAAGAAATAATAACTCATCGTCATGATTCCAACACAATTGATGGTGGTTGATTCATAGAACTGACGGTGGGTCTAGAACTCCGAGAAGAATCATCAGCTTCAGTTCCTCCTAGACGAGACAATATGAGAATACAGCAAAATTGGGAATGAGATGCGACTCCAATTGATTTAATTAAATAAAATAAAATTTACACGATGTGGATTTTTAAATTACACGATATGTATATTCCTTTACCAAGCCCCACTTTAGGTGTTCTCTAGGTCACCCCATATGGCCATGTACTCAGCCATTAAACGACTAGTACACAGTCACCCGTCGAAATAGTGTACACATCGTGTACTTCATAGTACACGGCGTGTACTCCTTAAATTTCTAAAAAAACCTCTTTTCCTCAAAAACACTGGAAAACAAGTTTCATACCTATATAGAAGATCCAAGTTCTAACAAACATCCCTGTTAAGTAAATTTGTCCCCAAATTTCCCAAGCAAGGTGGCGTAGAAAAGTATTCCTCGAATAACTCTAGCCATTGTCATTGTACATCGGCCTCCCACTCCAATGTTTGGTCTTGTACTTGCCCGTGCTTCTACAACCCACATACCATAACAACAGACCAGCCATGGAGAACCTTCATGTTGTGATCAACAATCCAGATAAGATGCTCCTCAAACAATGTGTCCACATCTAGCTCAACCTCATCGGGTTGAAAACCATGAGACGGGTCTGAGAAGTAAATCCATAGTTGAGATACGTGGAAGACGTCGTACACATCCCAATACCTCTGAGATAACTACAGCTGACAAGAAATTGACTTGACTCTCTCATAAACCTTTAATGGTACGATGTACCTCAATGAACGTTTACATTGTCTATGAATCCTCCGGTGTCCCTACCTCAGTGTGACACACAGAAAATACCTAATCTCCAACCTTGAACTCCATTGGTCATCTTCATCGATCAGCATATGATTTCTATCGTGACTGTATAGTATCATTCCTCTTCCAAATCAACATCATCTTCTCAGTCGTCTCCAAGACAAGATGAGGTCCCAGAATTGCAACCTCTCCTTCCACTAGTCAATATAAGGGTGATCGACATGGCCCACTGTACAAAGCCTCAAAATGAGCCATCAGAATAGTTTCTTAAAATATATTATTATAGGAAAACTCCAACAGAAGTATATGATTCTCCCAAGAACATCCAAAATCTAGGGTGCATTCTCAAAGCATATCCTCTAGCACCTGAATTGTACGCTCGGATTGGCCATCGTCCGGGGGTGGTAAGCTGTACTTAAAAGTACCTATGTACCAAAATCCCTCTGTAATCCCTTCTAGACCCGAGAAGTAAAATGAGCATCCCAATCATAAACAATAGAGTGCGGAACTCCAGGTAATGTTACAATCTCTCGAATGTACATCTTTCCAAGCTCATCTACACTGATAGTCTCTGTGATTGGTAAGAAGTGTGAAACTTTCATGAGTCTATTAATGACAACCCATACTACATCATTCCCTCAAGATGACCTTGGTATGCCTGTCACAAATTCCATTACAACATCATTCATCTTCCACTTAGGAATGGGTAACTGCTCCAAAATACCTACTGGTCACTTATGCTCTTCCTTCACCTGCTGTTAGGTGGAACACCTCATGAAAAACCCAGTGACATATCTCTTCATACCGGGTCACCAATACTGATATTTTAGATCTCGATATATATTGTCGACACTATGATGAACTACCCAAACTAAGGAATGAAAGTCATGCCTTATGTCCTCACGTATGTGGGCTGACACCCAAACAATACCATGAAAATCAAATAACTCATCCTCACCTTTGGTCTATCCAAGAATATGGTCCTCTACTAAAAAACTCCCCCATAGTAATAGGCGATCTCAATCTGATAGTGTCCTCATTCACACTCGTTCAAGAAGAGTATAGGTAATAGCCACAGAAGAAAACAATGGCTGCCCCTGTCTGTCGTGTACCACCAAATGAATATTAGAGAATAGATCCCTAAGCTTCATAACACTAATAGCCTCCTGGATTTCCAGTATTTGCATCCTCTTGCTCAACCCATCAACCATAGGGTTGTATTTTCCTTTTGTGTAGGCAATCTCAAAGTCAAAGTACTGGTGAATCTCAACCCCCCTTAGCTATGTCAAGATCATGCCACACAGATTAAAGTTATACTTGATACTTTTGTGGTTGGGGAAAACCAAAAAATGATCTCCCAGAATATAATGTCTCCAATAGCATAAATCATGAAAAACTAAAGCCATCTCGAGATCGGGTGTTAGGTAATTCTTCTCATGTGGCCTCAACTACCGAGACCAATATGCAACGACTCCTTCCCCCTGCATAATCACTTCTCCCAGCCCGATACCTAATGCATCAAAGTAAACTATACAAATCTTCCCTCACTCTAGAAAAACTAGTATCATTGCTGAAGTCAACCTCCATTTTAACACTTGAAAGGATGACTCAAAGGAATATGAGAATGACGTCATATCCAATTAGCTCTTTTGTAGAAACGACCCGCCCTGTAGTGATGCAAAATTCACCCTATGATGATAGAAATCAACAACATACTAGAATGGAACTAACTAGTTCATTCTGAGAATGACGTCATATCCTATCATCTCTTGGACATAGTTGTCCTATAAGAATTGACACCCACCAACCTCAAGAGAGCACTCCTTTCACTAACATAAATGTGCCATTTTCCCCCAATGGTGTGTCCAGTATGATGACATTAGTATAAGAAAAGATACAGTGCCCAAGGATCTCCAAAACAACAATAGATATGAAACATTGTGGGCCCCTGTATCAAAAAGTAAATAAGCTAAAACAGAGGCAACTAGGACCGTAACTCAAACAATAGAGGGTCTAAGATCCTTCACATGTTGAGTCTTCCCTACTACAAACGTCTGGCTGGTACCATGGTCCTGTAACCCTGTCTGGCCTCTTTGAGATGATACTCTTGATCGTTGCTGAAAGCCTTTTAACTGGATACCACGACCGTGACCTCCACCTCATCCTGAATGGCCGGAAGGAATCTTGTTCTTAGACTGATGAATAAATTGTGGCCCTGATCCTGAATGAGGAGTCATTGAAGAACCTCTATCAACCGCTGCTGGTATGAAAAATTGATAGAAACATTGGATATGACTCATCTTGCCCCAAGATTCACAATACACTAGGTCTATTGGGAAATATGTCCTCGTATGCCCGCTCTTCCAACACTTATATCACACCACATGGCCACCATAAGAAGAATCCTGCCTACTACGATATCCTTGTATAGACTCCCGATGAAACACCCTATTGTTGGTCTGAGGGGTACCAACTCTGGATGCCAAACCTCCCTAGATCAAAGCTCTTGAATCCCTCATATTGAACATTGTGATCTATTCTTGGTTAACTATAGAGGTGATTGATGTATTCCTAATGATTTTCACCCGGGGTTTGATGATGTGCCTCAAACAATCCTCAAACATCCTATCCATGAATAAATCATCACCTCATTGGATGGGTGTTAAGAGTTGCAGCTCTATGAAGCGAGAAGAGTACTCCATGACCGAGAGAGTACCATGGACCATAATCTTCAACTCTCATGATAGATCGGCCCTCAATGTATCTGGGTAGAAATAGTTATAGAAGTCACGTTGGAAGTCATCTGAAGCCATCACCTTCTAGCATCCTTCCTGTGAGATTACATCCCACCATCCCTTGGGGGAATCTTGAAGAACATAAGTAGAGAGCTTCACCCTCCTCTCTGGGTGTGTTTCTAGATGCTCAAAGATAGATAGAGTGGATTCTAACCAAGATTCTATAGACTGAGATCCTCTTTCCCCTATAGAGGTATGAGGATGCTGCTATTGAAAATCCTATGTCAATTCTTCCATAGACTGGGCAGGATGTGGTGAACCCATGAAGGTCTACAGGTACCTCATTAATCCCTCCCATAACTATTCATCAGAACCTGCATCCAGGGTAACGACGAGTGCCAAGAGGGGCACGACTGTAGGATCTACTAGTAGTCCCTAATCAGGCATGTCTGATGTCTAATCACTACCCTGTAACTTGTGTACAACTAGAGGATGTCTCAGTGGAATGAATATGCAATGTCAAATGCACACCTTAGATCAAGATTAACAAGGACTGAAAATATGAAGTGAAAGAATGGAACATGAGAAATAAATCATTCAATATTTCTAAAAGGAGGTTACACGGTGTGCACATCTCATACATAGCATGTTCCCTTAATCTTTCACCTGGACGTGTACTCCATCCAACCCTAGTCGTGTGACACCCCATACACATGGAGTTCTCTGCCAAGACACAACTTGTACCCGTCTCATTTTCCCCTATCGAGTTCTTCTACATGACTTAACCCACACGGTTCTCCTAGAGCAAGACTACACTGCATGTTTGTGCCAGACATGGCATGTTCTAGAAAGAAATTCACCGACCTATGTTTTTAGTCACACGGTCGGTTACATAGCTGACTCTATATGGATTGTTTGTTCCAGACACAATGTGTACTAACTAACCATAATCCACCTATGTCATCTGCCAGATGGTTGAACACCTTTTCTATAAACTTGGCATGTACATCTGGTACACGGTGTATTCCACCAATGATTTCCAAACCCCGTGTCTCATCATACATATATAGAAACAAAGTTAGGGGCTACATGAAATGTACATATAGTACACATCATGTACATAACAAAAATAGTTCTTTCCTGACCAGAAGGATACATTGCGTGTATTCAACATTACACACCATGTATTTTCGGTTTTACCAGACATTAGTCCTCAGAAAATACTCTGGAACCTAGAAAAACACTAAAATAAACAGTAATGAGAAAAATTCTGATCCATGAGCACCCATAATCCTGACAAATCAAATCTTTTCAACTTATACATGTCATATAGAAGAATAATAGTGAATTGATCAACCAAAATCCGATCCATGAGGTCCCATAATACCTCAAGATAAAAAAGTTTGGCATTCATTCAAAATAAACCTCACACAATCCAATACCCTATTAAATAGTAGGTATTCTATCATGCCATTTATCATAAAAGAATGAATATCTAGAAAAAAATCAATCACAACAAAATGTTGTCACTAATTCACCCAAAATGGAATGACAAAAGATGCATGACATGTGATATGTAGCATGTTCCTATATGATTCATGAGATGGAATACCCTCATCTCATATGGTTTGAAATACTAGATTTACCTCAACAATATCAACAATTACCGCAAAAAACAAGTGAATCACCCAATAGTGAAATCAAATTAACTGTAATAATTTCAAAACCAGAAAAAAAAAATCACAATATAAGAGGTAAATTGGCTTTTCCCTATACACAGGATAGATACTCTTGGGAATAGATTATTACCACCTAAATATTCCTTCATATCCCTGGATATAGGCTCAAAACAGTAAGTCATGAAGAAAAGAATTCCTCTAATACCACATTGTTACATCATGGTTTTGGGTGCCGCCCAGAGGTTCCCTACACCCAGTTGGTCATGTGGCCATAAGTGCATTTTTCCAAACTCTAGAGGGTTCCAACTAGAAGAAAGGGCCTTGGGTGTGATAGTGGGAAAACTATGCCCTCATTGGAAGAGTAATGTAGTGGAAAGAAATCAAATACAAATGAAAAATTATTAATTACATGCAATAAGTATGTAGTAGAAGATTGAAAGTAATAAACAACTAGAGAACATTTATAAATGATTCATGATAAATATGTTTAGAAAAGTAGACAATCAAATCACAATGCTGGAATACAATACTAAACTAAAGTATAAGGAAACAAATAAACTCCAGCAGCATCGTAATCCACAACATGGTCTCATGATCTCCAGCTCCATAACAGTCATGTTAGTGACGTAGAATGGAGTTTTCCTTTATCTATACTTGTATAAATATAATCTGTTTGGGCCCTAAAGAACGACCCAAATAGGGTCTGAGATGAATCCAAGTAGGAAACCACCGAATGATCTATGCCTAAAAGTGAGCAAATATATATGGCATCAAATAAGAAAAAATTAACCATTAAAAAAAAAAATTCTCAAAAGTAAACAATCCTACAGTTTCAATTACATTAATTTTCATATATCAAGTAAGCATATAATCAAAAACAAGTAACCCTCTAATAAGTACTCAGAGCCAAACCCCTCTAGTTCAACCAATAAAACACAAGGAAAACTCTGGGAAGTACTCAAAGACTAACCTCACTTGTTCATATTTAGAAGAGACTCTATGAGGATTTAATCACCATCAATTCCCTATGTAGTATTTTATCGGTAACTATAGACACTCTAGGGAAGCACTCAACATCCAATTCTCCATGTGGTCTTGTAACGAGTAATATACAGACACTCTGATGGAGCACAATTTCCACCCCCTATGGTATTTCAATGTAAAATTAATGAACTCTAGAGAATACCTCAGTATATATTCTCCCTATAGACTACTACACTAGGTTCCCATAGCCCAATGTAAATCAATCTTGCACTAACGATATATGGAATCCAAAGTAAACCTCAAGAACTACTTGGATAAATAGTCTACAACATATCAAAGCTTGTCAAATAAAATCACTCCATACTAACAATACTAGACATCAAAAACAAAGCATCCAAATAGGAAAAGCTATACCAAATGGTCAATATTAGAGAAAAATGGTCAAAACAACTAATGAAAGGTAAAAAACCTATTTACAGACAAATACGTCTACTCAAGAAACCAAGACATAACATACATTAATAGGGTAAAAATTCCTAAACACAAAATACCCCTAACAATGGTACCAGAACATTTGAACATATAACTCAAAGAATAACTACATAAAGGCACAAACCACCTTCCACGGCATTGTATGAAGAACACTCTCGAACAGCGGCCCTCAAATTTTCCTAGAACGACGTAGATCTACAAAAACGTCAAAACTGCAAAACTAAGGATATCTCACGAAAGAGAATAAATCAAGAGATAATACTCTAGAAGAAGTAAGAAATCACCATGGAGATTCAAACACAATAAAAGGAGATTGATTCAGCGAAATGATGACATGTCGGGGGATCAGAGAAGAATAGTCAGCTTCGGTTGCTCCGGGATGAGACGAGCTAAGAAGAAGACGAAACTGGAAATGAGATGTGACCCTGGTCCGTTTAATGTCATAAAAGGAAAAGTACATGTAATGTATTTTAAAATTACACAACATGTATATGTCTTCATCAGGCCCTGTTTAGGAAGTCTCTAGGTCACCCCAAATGTCCATGTACTCAGTCATTACAAGGCCAATACACAGTCACCCATGGCAACTGGGTACACAGCGTGTACTTCAAAGTACACGGCGTGTGATGCTTAAACTTCCAAACAATTATCTTATCCTCAAAAATACCAAAAAACAAGTTTTATACCTAGAAGGAAGATCTATGTTCTTACAACCATCATGATACCTCATATTTCAATACTTTTTATAATAAAGTTTAAATACTACTGGTAGTAACATGTTTAATTTGGAAAACTTATTCATCTCATGGGACAATTCAATGCATTGAGGGGCTATATAATACCTAGAAGTATCCATAAATTTATGTACAAATAATTCATCAAATATCAAGTGATATATTTAATCCATGAATCAACATGCCTAATCATCAATGATTCGTATAATGTAAAAGATGTTGATTTACCAATATTTCCCACCTTTATGAAATAAAATTCAATGAAAATTCCAATGGTAAAATTTTTATATGATTTAGAAAATAATTTGAAACATCATAGAAGGAAATTGATATTTAGGATAATTAAAATTTGAAATGAAATTTTATCAGAAGAAAGTGATTGTTTTATGTGAAGGTTCACCATCACAAAAGAAACTGAGATTGTCCAACAAACTTTTACCACATGGTATTTTTCAATTTGAATCCAATAGGATGAAATAATTCAAATAAACACATAAAATTAAAAGAATTATTATATAATCATGATATTTAATTTTAGAAGGAGTATTACATTCACCATAAAAAATTAATTATGGGAATCATGTTATAATATACCTCAATGAAGATAAATTGAGACAGTATCCATTACCTCGGACTTCCTTTTAGGTGAAAGTGATTTAACCTATTGTATAGTAATTATTAAAATGTTTTTAACATATAGAAGAAAAATTTTATAATTTATAATATCATAGATTATCCTTTGTAACATCTTATCACTCATTTGTTAACATTCTTTAATTATTATCATTATTTCAGGAGTTCAAGGCCTTGTATTCTCATTCATTAATTTTCATGAATGTTCTGGTTATTGTTCATATTATATAGTTTCATGAGATTCATAATAATATTCATGACCTGTTTATAATATATATAAATAAATTATACTTTTATGAACAACCTTGAAGGAATGTTTTGATTAATTAAGTATATTATGATCACAAAGATGATATGTCATACGTATGCATGAGTAACATTTCCATTTTTCAATTATCATTATTAAAATAAGGTATAAAAATTTTATTTAAATAATTATAATAATATCATATATATACCATATTATTTTTCCAAGTATACTTTTATATATCATCTATGTTGTTTGGTAATTAAAAGAGAGTCATATCACATCGTGGAGGTAATCGTCGTTATCTTTTTTCAATGAAACACCTAGAATGATATATTATCCTTCAAAGTGATAAATATTTCATGAATATAAGAAGTATATAATTTATATAACATATGTTCATTTGAGTTATCTTTATCACATTCCATGTAAATATTTCATGAAAGGACAATCACATTGCTTCCAGAGACGGCAGTTCTCCCTACACACGAGTGACGTTATCATATCCCCTATGGAATCGAATGTAAAAATGTATATTTTATATAATAAATAAAGTGGTATAATTATATTATTAATATCATATATATTATTTAGATCCATCATCATACCCATCCATGAAAGGATGTAATTGATAAATGAATGACATCAAACCACGAGATGATTGTCTATCGTACACAACAATAGTGAATTTAAAACCCATATGATGGAATTGGGGGTGGTTGTATGTCATTAAATTAAAATAAAAACATATTAATATATTTAATATACTAATTTTACTATTTAAACCTATTTGAATAATAATTTACGGATTTTATTAATGAAATAAAATAAAAATGATTGTTGAAGAACATTACATCTTATTCCGGAACCCACCTTAGGATTATAACAAAGGCTTCCTAGGATGGATTTCATCCCATAATAATGATTATAGGATGAGATTCATGATTTTTTATGTTATTTGGGTAGGTATTGGTAAAAAATGGTTTTATGGTACAAATATGAGTGGAGGGGTGTGATTTTAAAAGTGAGGTGACTTAAACACTTTAACATTTTGATAAGAAAAATTTGTACTAACATTTTTCACATCCCAAAAATGTCCAAGATGGAGGATGATATAAACTCACCCATTCTATGTTCCAAATAATTATATTTTAAATATTTTATTCACTTTTAGATCATTGAAACCCATATCCTTTTTATAACCCACAGTAACCCCATTTTTACAATAGCCATAGAAAATAATTCTTTTTGTTTTGACAAGTCATTTCAGTGAAAATTATATTTATTATTTTTAGATAATATAAATTATGATGATTCAAAATATGTAATCCATATTTTTCAAATTATATACGTATATGATTCAAAATATAATTTTTATTTATCCCCGCAGACACAATGTGAAAAAATGTTTTTGAAGAGAAAATGTTTAAATGTTTACAATGATTTTATATCTAAATTAAAAATGAAAATGATTTAAGTGAAATAAATAATAATATTTGATATAAAATTGATATAAATTTAATTTAAAACAAAATTAAAATATAATTTAACATTATAAATTATTTAAAAAAAAGCATGATTCAATTAAAATTCATAGTTGTACACTATTCATAGAAATTAAAAATTAACAGAAATATCCCAAAGCCTAACCCTTATATAATTTTGATATTATAATTTTAAAAATTGATATAATTTTATCAAAAAAACTTATAAAATTTTAAAAATTAGTTTTAATTTAAGAGAGAAAAACCCCACTAAATACTCTTTTTGGAAAAAAAAATTTAGAAAACATTAATTTTTCTTGTAGAAGATTATTATTTTCTTTCTAAAAAATATTTAAACATTTTTTTAGTAATTATATTAGTCCAAAACATGCCATCACATTTAATATATTTTTTATAATTATATAATATATTGTGGTTCATTTATACTCAATGTTGTGTATTCTACAAGCTATAGAATAGATTTAATTTAAATAAATGTATTTTTTGGGTTATTAAAACTTGGTCTTGTGGCTTTCCTATGATATAAAATAATATTTTATAATTTTATAGTTTTATGGTGTTATATAATTTACTTCAAGTCTTTGATTATTTATTTTTTCATTATCTTGTTGTTTATGTACTTTACAAGATAGTCTCTAACAAGAGACATGATCTTAAAATTTTCCCAAAGGTTGATTTTTTTGCTGATCATCATATGCACTTTTTTAGAATAAATTATGTTCAACCCCGAATATATTTTTTTGAGAAATTATCTCTAATATGATATAAACATAATATTGGTTATTATCGATAAAAATTAGTATATTATGATTTGGGTGAAATATTAGTTTCATGAAAGAATACTCAAATCAGTTTGATCTAACTTATAAAGTATATAGAGATAAGGTTGTTTAGGGTGATGAATTTGGATGATTATATGAATGAAATTGTTGAGATGAAAAAAATGTATTTTATTCATTTTTACTTCAGTCAACTACTACCATAATGTCCGGGATCATGGATATAAGTATTATACAAATGTTGAAGACAATATACATGGAATATTTTGATAGAAAAGTATTAATTATAGTAGATAATTTTTATTAGGAAAATATAGATGAGTATATATTAGATATTTATTTATAATAAATAGTAAAATTACCCTCCCACCTTTTAAACAACATAGTATTTGGACACCGATGATATCACTTTAATAAATATAAATGATAAAAAAATTCAAATGATTACCATTGTAGTAGTATTAAGAGGTGATATTGGATTTCAAAGTATCATTTTAAGAATTTTTCATGAATTTATTGAATTCGTGGTATAATAATTACTTGATAATACAACTCTTATTATTTAGTAAATATATTAATTAAATCATTAAATGTATTTAATAAAAATAAATTTAATTCTATGTTGAAATTTGATGTCCAAAAAGGAAAATATCATCATTACTGTATCTCTCCATGTCACCTCATTGATGGAAATAAAGGAATTAACCACTAAAATATACCAAAAATAATCTCATGAAAAAACTAATGGAGTGACTACCATGTAATCCCAAAAAAGAGTACATCTAGTCTCTGAATTTTTGCCGCATTTGTTCCTCAATTGTATGGATCCATGGAGTTTTATTTCCTTCAACCATGAATAATGAAATTGATGGGCCATATGGTTGATGTGACTATATTTAAAAGGTAAAAGTGTAATGGAAAATTAATATGTAGAAAAATTATAGGGGTTATGTTAAAAAATATAATGATAACACAAGGGACCTATGGGTTATGTACACACAAATACGAACACATAGATGTATTGGAGTATGGAGAAAATTATTTTCATTAACAAAAAAAGATTCATCTAAAAAACGGAAGTTAATCCTCTAATAATTGTATATAATTTATTTCAACATAGGGAAGTAATAGTGAGATGATTTATTCCCACAGGATCAATGGACTAGTTCTATGTTTATTGACTACATTTCCACACACCATGATAAAAATTTTGTATCCTAGTCTACATGGATTCCTCAACTATAATAAAATGTCTTCAACTAAATTGTATAAATTATCATTTTTATAGGGTACATTAAAAAAGTGTACATGATACTCTAAAATACACCAATATAAATATTAAAATATACCATAATAAATAAAATGTTGGCCGCTAAATTAATACAGTAAATTTACAAATTTTACATTATCAATGTTTACAATACAATCCATAATACCATGGTGTAAAGTGAACTCCTCCACATGTTCCATGGTCAAATGATCCTCTTATTCTAGTTAGGCACAATAATATCATGTTTCATTCTTATATGATGAATGGTTGATCCACTAAAACCTAGTCCACATGAATTATTAACTCTAACATAATGTTCTATAATTTGGTATCCATGTTTTCCATGTTTAGCAACCTAGATAAGAATCTATAGATAGACTCCATTTATTTTGTTCTAGGATATTAAACTAGATATCTCTACCACATGTCCTATATATTTAATCCTTAATAAACAACCAATTATTTATATATCACCATCATTATTCCTTTGACAGGATGTGGAAAAAAAGTCATGTCAAATTGTCTACACATATTTTTGTGCATATACATGTTATCATATCTCATATCCCTATTCTCAATAAGTAGACAACAATCATGTCACCATCACAATGATATAAAATGGATTAATGTATAACCAATGGAGGATACCTTTTAGGAATAGTAATATGCATAGAGTTCAATGTGTTATAATTATTAAAATATTTATTAATATTACTATATAAATATAGAATTTGTGACTAAATTTAGATGATATAATTGTATGGGTATGTCTTTGGATTATGTCATGTAGCTATATTAGGGTCAAGTAAGTGATGTGGTATATCATATGGATCACGGTTATTGATATCCCATATATTTATTTACATATTAGTAATGTCCATTGTTCCCGTAGGTTCTTTGTAAAACGGAATTGAATATATGAAGGATAATTCCTTCTGATAGAAATACTTGAATCCTATTTAAATTAATAATGTCAGTATAGAGATCTACAAAATACTATATGAAAACAAATTTCTCTTCTAGAAAATTGAACAATTTTCCCATAGGATTCAATGTGATTGTATGTAATTGATAACAATAAAGAAATAGTAGCCTAAAAAGTGGTCTATTTTCATGATAGAACGTATTAATGTATATCTCTAAGAATTAAAAAATATTGTGGTGTCTTAATAGGATATTAAAATAATGTAGTGTGTTTTTAAGGGATGATTGTAGAATAGTGAGTTGATTGAGAGGATATACTGTTGAAAAAACTAGTTTAATTCCTTTATCTCCTAAAAAATATGTTTTATAAGGGTTTATGTTTCCCTTTAATATTGAGAGCCTCAAATTTCCATTGAGAAATCCATTTTTATGATATAATAAGATATATTTTGGGAACATCCTTTTGTTCAATTTTATGAACTTGAGGAAAATAAGAAAAATCCGTTCAAATCAAAAATTCACATTTGGTGAGATAGATATTGAACTTCTCAATACCAACTGTTACTGGTAAAATTTATTTTTCAAATGAATGATAGTAATGTTATTAGTCCTTAAAATTTCCACTTTTATATCCTAATGTTTTTTAATTTTCTTTTGAGTCTTCTTTCTGAAGAAAAACATCCCTATATAGATCATTAGGATATGTATAAAGGATCTATATACATATCAATGTATTTTTATGGGAGGAAGAGACATTGAAATATTTCTGAGATGTTATAAAATCCATAATAATTATTATGCTTATGAGGATCATTATTCAGTAGCTAAGTAGAATGAATTATATGAAATTTTAAAACCCCAAAAAGTATTTTATCCCAATAATTTCCAATGCCCAAAAACTATGAAATATTTTTAAATGATAAATCATTTTGTTGGAACATATCAATATTAACTTCAATATACGGTTGTATTTGGAAATGATAATTTGAGACATGAATGCTAAGAATAACAACTTTTCCAAAACAATATCATATTTTCAAATAGATTTATACCATATTGTTTGTCAATTTTCTAGAATTTTTTATATATGTATATAATTAGGTTCAATTTCATTATAGATAATAATTATATAATAAATATTTATTATGTAACTCTTCATCAAAATATCACATATTATACACATATCTCTCTTATAAAATGATAGAGCATATTTTAGGATAAAGGTAAAAAATGTTTCATTGGAAATGTTGTACAGGGATAGAAAATTATATCATATTTCAACCATATGTTTAGATTCCCAAATTAAAAAGTAAATCATTTAGATCATACATTAAGAATACCTAAGTTTTTAGTAATTTTTTTAAAAAAAGTATTCTATTTTAACGTGAGGTAACATTAACTCTTTAAAAAAATGATAAATGAGTTTGTAATTAATTACCAATATTTAAATCCATTTATCATTCTATAATTACATGTTTTCATAAAAAAATTCATGTTGCATATTGAGTTTTTTTATTCAATATGATCATAATGTTGTTACTCAAAAACAACCGATATTTCATGTACAATTTTAACAATATTCATATATTTTTTACGGGACCTTGTCATATTAACATATTTATTTTATTAAAATTTAATGTAATAATAAAATCATGGTTATTATATAATGGTTTTTTAGAATTTTGTAGGAAAATATTTTGTTATCTACTATAATATTTCATGATAATAACATCTTTAATTTTTTTTCCAGAAGATCAATATTAATTTTTTTTAAATATTGTGAAAGGAAAAATATTATTTATTTGTTTAAGTCTTATACTACTCCATATGGACCTTTTTAAATATAAAATAATAACAAAACAAAGGATATATTATATAATCATGATTTTTTATTATGTATCTAGGAAATATTTTAATGTTAATGGGTTTACATAAAAATTTTACGGAAAATGTTTACCCATTTTCACCTCTCAATGGTTTTTATTTTGATTTATATTTATTATGAAGGTGGATACATGTAATTATTATTGGTAATCCAAATCCAAAATTAAATAATGAAACCATGAGTATACTCATATTCTACTTCATGGAATATTTTTATATTTTTTCTCACAATAAATTCTAAAAATCCTTCTCAACAAAGCTATTTGTATTATAATAATTCTGGATAGCATTTGAACTTATTTGGGCCCTAAAATAATAAAAATCACCCTTCCAATCATTTTATTATTTATAAATTTTTTAATACTTCTATATTGTTAAGCTATTTTACATATAAATCGTTTCATTGCTAAAAATGGGATCTTATTTGAATCCTCCTTATATATAGATAGTATTATGTACCTTTTAAACAATTTCTATGATATGAGATAAACAAAAATGTGATTTTAATTATCTAGGTGGATTATAAGACTTCTTGTACTACTTTAATAAATATATAACGAGTTCATCCAATTATTCAATATTATATTTCCACATAACCATAAATTCGGTTCCGTAATTCATAATGTTTTTAGATTTTTGCGATATCATTCCTATTGCGATCTCTTTAAAGAGATATAATTTTCATAATTTTACTCAGTCAATGGAAATTTTGTCTAATCATCATAGGAAATTATTTAGAGAATTATATTTTATCATCCTATAAATATTTTGTATGTGTTATCTTCAACATGTGATACCAATCATATGGGTTATTTTCCATAAATTAATGAAATATTTTGATTTATGTGAATGATTTGTTTCATTAAAGAATACTTAGATCAGTTTGATATCATGTATAGATAATATGTATAAAAGATTGTGGATATAAAATTATAATGATGAAATGAATGAAATTTCAGAGATTAAAAATAATTTCATTTGTTAATTATTCCACTTTATATAATTTCTATCATTTCTTAAAACAATATGTTAGATCATGGTAATAAGGATAATATAGTCATTCATAGACAATATTATTAGAAAACAATGATATATAAATATTCTAAATATTAGAGTTTTTATACCATAAAATGAGGGAGTTATATATAGTATAAAAGAATTTATAAACTATTGTTTAAAGTCCATCCCCATAATGTAAACAACACACTATCTAAAAATCCATGATATCTCATTTTAAAATATAAATGGTAATTATTTTACAATGTATTTTATAAACTGTGGTTCTAGGAATTTAACTGACTTTGTAAAGTGTTGAATGAGGACCTTGATATGGATTCATTGACTTGTTAGCATAATATTTAAATAGAAATATTTATCTGATGGTTCCAAGTAATGTCTCATTAAAAACCCAATCCATTACATCAATATAAAAAACATTTATATAGTACAAATAATGGATCTCAGACAAATAAAATTCATCAGTACTAAATCTCCTAAGGTCACCTCATGGATAGAAATAATGGTTTTGTCCCTCGACATACCAACACAATGGATTCACAGAAAAAAATCACCATGGGAGAAAAATAGACACCAAATAAATAAAAAATATATTATTAATATTTTTAATATAGAGGTTCCTCAATGGGTGGAAAACATGGAGTGTAACATCCTAACCTAGATCACCTATCCATTTACACTCTGATACAAGATGTAGAATTACCCAAAGGGAATTAACAATCCCTATGGCCTGGTGAGTTGGACTAGGGAATCAAAAACATAGAGGAAAAAAATTCAACCAACATGAATTAGATACATGACATACATATAAATGGAAAAAATACGACTATGATGAAATACAAGAGGAAATATATATTAAAACTAAAATATGAAATTTGAAACAATACAACTTAACATAGTCAGAAAAACCACAATGTAAAAGCCCTACATCAGAGGCCAACTAAAAAAATATTGCTACTCAATGTGATGGCGTGGGATACCCCCCACCATGTCCCCACTATCATAGTGTACCTAGATGACATAAAACCTCACTGACTCGCTATAGTGCCTTAACATTTTCTATATTAAAAGACACAACCATGTATAAACACCACTGAAAGGGTGTGTAGGGTGTTAGCTAAAAGGGACCATTAGGATCCCATTGAAGTGTTCCATGTCAATTATCTATATTAAACATCCCACTAATCTTTTCTAATGAAATCATGTTATGAAAAATGATAAATAATTTTATATCAAAATCAGGGTACATATTTTCTTTTTTCCACAATTCCAAAAAAGATAGGGAAAATGGTGTCAAAACATAATTTTCATGAACATTTATCATCTTCAAAGTAGCTAAATTAATGCATAAACTATAAAAATCAAAGGTATATTAAAATCACACCAAGGATCACAATAGGTTGGGGTAATAGACTATTCCTTTGAATATAAATATCTAATGCACTCTAGATCCCCTAAATAAAGAGCCTATGTATTATAGAAACACAGCATGATTAAAACTCAATATAGTGTCAAATCGTGTCCCTAAACTAGTTTACCTAGGTATAAGAGGAACACCCTTTGAAAAAAAATATCAAAGAAAAAAATGGATAGTGAACCTTATCTAATACTTCCACATATGTACCCAGGGTTTCCCACATGTTGAATTTCCAAAATCCTTTTAGAATGGATTTTTACAATCATTTCCAAACAACCCTTTTCTTCTATCTAACCTACTTTTAAAAAACATTTCTCAGTGATTTAAAATCACAATTTTCCATTACCAAAGCCATAGAAAACCCATATTTTATTATAAATACATTCACTCATCCAAAATAAAAATTATAATTCATTTATAAAACATTTTATAAAATAGGACCAATCATAGTTCATTTAACCAAGGCCATAAACAAAACAACCTACCCCAAACTCATGTCGCACGTACCCCCGAATAGGTTCCACCAATAATAGAGTGAAGGTGATGAAAAAGAAAACAGGCCCTCGATTTTATTTCCACATATTATAATCACATTATAAACATAAAATAAGTCACAAAGAGGACATCTCTCAACATACCCCAATGAATGTGCACCTTCCACACTACAATAAAAAAAGTATCATACCTCAGAACAGAATCACACAATATATCTAGAAGAAAAAACAGAATGAAATCATCTCATGTTTGATTTGAATTAATTTTATATTATTAATCATTGGAAATAATCATTCCATAGAGATTATAAATGAAGAAGAATAAATGAGTCTAACTAGGTAAAATCAACACAACCATTATGGATATTAAACACCACATGTGGTGAACCAGAATATGTAGAGACACCCAGAATTTATTTTAAAAGAATAGGGTTCCTGGATTGGAAGATAAATAAGTAATTAATTAGGGTTCACTTGTAAAGGTAAAAAAATATATAGGGTGTGAATTTTTAAGGAAATAAATAAAATTATCATAGTGGGAATTCCAAAAATTTCATATACGTAAAAGGGAATCATCTCTGGTTAAAAATATCTTCATTGACCAATTCATGATGAGATCATGTTTCATAGCATGAACCATTTTTATTATATGAATGAAATTCAAGGCATCATCTAAATGGAAGGTTTATTTCTTGATCAAATTCAAAACGTGAATGTGTCCAGCAAGGAGCATCCATCCTAGGTTCTGTAGGTAGTTTCCAAACAAAATCTTACCCTCTATGAACCCCAAAATACACTCTAAAATAATGAACAATGTGTACCTAAAACCAGGATGTTTAAAATTCACCACCAAAATAATTTTCATCCAAGGTATATCACATAGAATAAGGATTCTCCCTTGGCTTCCAACAATTACAAATTATATCTAAAACATAATCTTAGCCATACATTAAAAAAAGAGGGATTGAGGTTGTACTTCCATAAATGAGATATATAGAAAACAACATGAATACATATCCACTAATCTCATAGTTACAACTAATGTGTAACTTTATGAATCCAATGAGTGACCTAAGAAAGTAAAAAATATCTCAGATCTTGATTTCCTTATTTTCCATGTTGATGGTGAACCAACCAAGTAAAAACCATCAAGAAAAGTTGTTCACCTATTGAAAACTCAAAAGGATGAGGTCAATGATCCACATATTATTTTTTTCAACTCTAAACCATAACCATATTCTAATGTATATATTGAATCCTTACTTACATCCCATACATGAGACTTGGTACTATTATAGAGGCATCTACCACATCTTCCCAAAAAATAGATGATTTTCACTTTTGACCATACAAACCCTTGAGAGATACTATTATAATCGATGACTATAAGATGTTGTTATTAGAAAACTAAACTAGTCCTATATTTATTTCCTATGATTCATAAAATTCCAAGACAAAGGAATAGATAATTTTCTATAGTATTTGAATATAATTCTCTTTCCACCAATCTATTTCTAGATGAAATGTTGTACTTAACCTGAACCGAGTCCCCATTGCATCTCAGAGACTCATCCAAAACTGCGAGGTAAACCTATGATCCCTATCCATGATAACAGTAGTGTGAACCCTTTGTAGCCTCATAACCTCTTACACAAGTAGCCTATCTAGATCACCATCTTCAGTGGTGTCCTTATTAAAAATGAAATGTGATAATTTCTTTAACCATTCAACTACCACCACAATCACATTCTTCACTATTATATTCTTTTGAAAATATACAATGAATACCATAGACACTATATACCATTTAAAAAAATCAGTAGATGATACTTCTGAAAATTAGAATCTTTCAAATGCTCTACCATTCTTAATTAGTATATATAATAGCATGACACACTATCTGTAAGGTCGCACATCATACCCAGTCTATCGAAACACCATCTAATTTCACGATACATATTTATTGTTCATCGATGATTGAACCAAATATAGTAATGATATTTGGTAAAAAATGATTTCCTTGTAGACGTTCAGATTATATACTAATCCCAAAAATAATTAATACAATTATAAGGGAGTAGAAAATTAGAAATGATCTTCTGAATGTAAAATGATTCTATGTTTATTAAAAACTCATTAAAATTTTGTGGAACCTATAAAATAAAATCAGGAAGAGATGATGAAAACATAAAAATTTCCAAAATCCTAAATGAAACATATTCATAATCATATAGATGAAACTGTTTAGAGAGATCAATATGGATCCACTCTTCCTTCGATTCCAAGATAGCATGTGATGTAATATTTTGGTGAGAGTGCATGTAACAACATTTCGATTCCCAAGGGTTTATATGATCTCAAAATCAAATGTATGAATGTATTACACCCACCACATCTATTAGATATTCAATTCTATTTGAGAAAATATATAAATTATACTCTTTTGATAAGAAATGATTCTGAACCTCATCCAAAATGGTTAGTTATTCCAAAACTTGATTGTGTGGATACCTTCTGAAATATCTTAATCAATAGTGTGGGGATATTTCTCATACGGCTAAAACTAATGGCAACCATAATCCACAACGTGATCATTATATATATGAAAATAACCCAATCCATGACAAGAATAAAAAATGTACACAACACTCCTGATAAATGGCTTATGTAAGATCAAAGTAGGTATCCAGGTCTGAAGCCACATCAACTCAAGAAAATATATCTGAAAATTTAATTCCATATGAATTTACCCCCATTCAAAATAATCAAAATTAAAAGAGACATTAAATTTTTGAAAACCTTGACAAAAAATATAGAGTATCCAGAAAGGCCAAAGTATATCCAAATATTAAAGATATTTTATGGATACCCCCATGATATAAAAGATTTAATCTATCTAGTATTAAGTTATAAGATATTTGTAGAAATCAAATTACCCAATCAATTGAATTATTTGATCCGTAAATTTTATTTCATAATATTTATATAAAAATGGCGATGAAGAATGATTTTTAAAACCAAAATCAAATATAGATTATTCTCTAGACGAGATCTCAAATATTCCAAGATATAATAAAAGAAAACAACCACAAAAGTGTTGAGATACTGGTCAAATAGTAGATTGTTTGAAGCCATAAATGTTGTAGGATATTTTTCTAAACCAAAAGGAATCAAAAGATATTGATATTTTACATACAGACTCTTGATTTCCCTATTCAACATATTGGACTCCTTAACAATTAGCTGATGATAACCTGACTGAAGATCAATCCAAAAAATCCACGTCTCCACCTTTAATGATCAAATAAGCCATCCACATGGTGAAAAGTATTCTTATTCATAATTTTTAATCATTTAAACATTCTATTTTATATAATCATTCGTATTGATCCTACATAATTCTTCTAAATGAGAATAGGTTCATCCCATAGTGAAACACTGGGGTGAATGAAAACCATATGAAACAAATGAACCAACCAGATCTTGATCACTTTAAATTCCACTAGTTCTATATTATTGTTGGGTATTGAGATAAGAACTTATCCTATAAACAATCAATCATCATCTCTACCACCCTATTTGATGAAAATCATAAAAAATAATCTAAGAAAACCTCATGAAATTCCCTAACAACCAAGGGGTGATCACCAATAAAATAAATAACAAAGAGCACAAGTAACAAAATAGATAAAAAATCTAGAGCTCTAAGTGGAATTTTTTCTATACGACTAGGCCTCAGATCACATTCCTCCAAAAATACCTCTATGATCCCAAAAAAATCAACGAATGAGAAATGTTGAAGATAAAACAGACCTCATTAAATTGAGTGAAAAACAAATTCATCAAAATGATGAATTAAAAATGATATACATCAATAAATATTTAATCCTTCATTGACAATGTGTTATCTATTGAAAGGGAATAGCGAAATTGAAATACCATATCATTCCTATATACAAAAGGTGTCTCTAACTCCATGAAAATTGTAATTAGCTCCATTGGATGTTTCAACACATCAAATATATGGGATGATATATTTAAGCTATAGGAAAATTTATCAAATTGTGTAGTAAATAATTAATATGCATTTAAAATGGTACTTCTCACTACCATTTAAATAGACTCAACCACCTCTATAAACTCATCCACAATGAAATGGTACTTCGGTCATGAGGCCTCTGGTCAGATCATTGTGGGAATTGATGATTCTAACAGTGCCTTCAAGTCATTTGGATTTTATAATCCCTAAACATAAAATTTCATAGACATAGTTGGATTTAATATCTATATATCGGTATATTGGACAAAACCATTCTACAAATTTGCATTTGTGGAAAAAAAATTCCATTTTTGAACACATTTCAATCCTCATAGCATTTTTGAGGCACACTAAAAGATATAACTATTTTTTTGAGGAGGCTCGTTACTAATAAATATCTCAACCACTACTGTGATATTCATGCCACTTCATATTCTTTCCCTATGCACCACTAAATATTCAAATAGTGAAAAATATATCATAAAAACTAATTATTCCTACATTTCTCATCCAATCCATCATAGATCTTTCTACCATCTCCAATTAGGTAGAAATAATAAATATGAATATCTATTATATAATATCAAGTAATAAATGCTACCAATAATTTTGAATATTCATATGATTGTTCTTCTCCACTTCTAGAAAAAAAACCAACTGCAAAAACAAATTAGTGTTCTCTGAAAAAAAAGTATCCCTATTGTATGGAGAAGAACCCCAAAAACTAAAACTTTATTAGATAATCAATGCATTACTACTGAATCAAGAGTGTCTTGAATCATTTATATTATAAGCCTATATGTCACTTTAAAGGTTCTATGGATTCCCTCCATATCTAACTAGGTCCATTGTAATTTTATAGAATTTCCATGTATTTTTTTTAAATTATATAGATTAATTTGAAACTAGGTGTAGAGACATAATGTGATTCCAAGGATTAGGGTGCTCGAAATAATTGTTTTAACTATTTTAGCATGCGTGTGTGGTCTTGAAAACTCCCAATTGGGAGCTCAAGTTAAAAATATCTGGGCACATTCGAGTCCGAAGTGGCCAATTTTCCATAAAAGGACCTAACCTTAATCGATGCAGTTCAAGGGTAAATTTTTTTTCAAATATTAATGAAATTATAAAATAAACTTATGAAAATTTATTTTTATTCTAAATATCTACCTGAAAAGAAAAATGTGTCGACTATCTCATTTTTTAAATGAAATAGCGTAATGACGCTACGAATCAACAGAATAGAAATGATATATTGTGTTTCCTCCATTTAATGGATTAATAGGTATATGGGTCCATGAGATAATCCTGGAGTTTCCTCTTCGTATTTGGAGGATTTATATTGGTGAACAACGAATGGAGATGAATGGAAACTCAACAAGAATAATGAACCGACCCTCCTCTTTGAAGGATTTCACTAACATTAGTGGATTGTGGATAATGGATCGATGAACGATAGCAGTGTAGCTCCATCCTTCACCAAAAATTATTCCAATCCATGTTAGGGGTTTAGTTTTCAATGATTTAATATTTTCCATATACTTTGATTTGATCTATGAATGTAGATCAACCCAAGAATAGTTTGACCCATGAATCGGTTTCATATGCGGGAGGGTTTGGATAACTGGGTTCTGAATTGGGTTTATACTTTTTATCATGTGATCCGTTATTATAATTGTGATCTCCTTCTAAATGATTTTAATTCTAATGCCTATGGATCTGGGATAACATTAACTAGGCCAAAATCCATCCATTTAGGGAGTTCTGGTGTTCTTCCCATTCATTGTGGTGCAATGATCTTGGATGTCAGATTGACAGATGATGGTGATGAAAATCTGAGGTCCAGGAGGGACCGCGACGACCTATCATCCCATAGGAGGAGGCCACAAGAGATGGAAATTCTAGACCATGATGTATGCAGAGAGGTAGGGTATGGATTCAGAGGAAGATCAGGACCTAGAGGGTCATGGTAGTGGTGGTTGGCAGTGGACAGGTTGGTCGTGGCGGTGGTAGAAGAAACTGAATTGATGGCCAGTGGAGGAGGAACCCACGGAAACTGCCACGGGTGGAGAGAAGGGCCCAACGGTAGGTTGCTAGTGGAGGATGCGATAGGTGGTCCACATCAGAAGGTAAGAGGGCTAGTTCATGAGGCTAGGAACCGTTGTTCAGTGAGATAGTGGTGGATGACCCATGACACCAGTTGTGGGTGGAGCACGCAGCGGCCGACCATGTTTGTTAGGCAGGGATCTGGTGCATGTCGCTTCAATGGTGGACTAACCGGCCTACATCAGAGGGCTGGGTCAACCCAACGGGTCAGTTCAAACCTTACTGGTCAAGACACTAGGCCGCTATGTGGGTTGGGTCTGGCTAGTCTGACCAGGTTGGCCCTGTCCCAGACCCCATCGATGCCTTTTCACTAAATTTCCATTAACATACAAACTGTACATATATTTAACGATCCATTTGTGGCATTGGGACCCTCATGATGATGAAATTTTTTGGACATATGATAAGTGGGTTTTCATAAAATTCAACATACAACCTTTGTATTGAGGAGTACATTCTCTTGGAATAAGCATGCTATGAGTAGGAATCTTGTGGATGGTATTGACGAGAAGACTGCGACTACGAGTCTAAGTGACAAAGCGAGTCTATGTGACATAGTAGGTCTAAGTGACTCAATAGGTCTATGTGAATCTAAAAAACTGTGTTTTCTGTGATTACACCTTATATAATTTCATTTCATTATTAATATTTATACCTATGTGAGCTGACAATAATTTGTGTGCACATTCCATTGTTGTCTTTCCTTTTTTGTCTTTCCTTTATGGTTTGGGGTGCTTACTGAGTACTATCATACTCACCCCATCATGGGCCATTCCCACACATGTCATTTCTAGTGTCAATAATAGATGCTTTGGTAGAGGTGGTCCAGGTCTAGGTGATTCTAAATGAGATCTCACAAACAAGGTTTACTTTTATAACTATAGGCAACAACCCTTCACAAACCGTTCATGTAGGGTTTTTGATGATGTGCTATTAGTGGCTGGTGTAATTTTTTGTTTGCATATTTTCTTTTGTTGGGATTGTATATCGGCCCCTTTATACTATCACTTTTTCACTCTTACTCATTGTGGTTGTCTTAGTGGCATGCATGTTTTAATCAGTGTTTAATTTTCATCATTTTTTGGATTGTGACTGAGTATTCTTACAGTTTTTAAGACAACGCCTCCCACTTTTGAGATAAGCCAACTCGATGCTTGTCTGTAGCCCCAATCCTATTGAAGGTGGGCTTGGGGCAGGTATGGAATGGGCCCCACTAGGACGGGTCAAGATATAGTGGTATCAGAGCCATGTTCGGCACCAAATTGGGACCTAGAGTCTATGATATTTGTTTTGGGAAATAGTGTTAACTGTATCGAGTTTCGATTTCATTCCATAGACCCTACTATTGTTGCAACGACTGACATATCCATACACCAGGACTCGAGAAACAAACATCTCTAATCAGTACATGGAAACACATGATTAATGGAAATAAATGGTTCATGAATCAGTTAGGATTTGAGTGTGTCCTCGTATCCATCTTGAGTCAGCTCACCAGGTATACTCTATTGACTATGGTACATATTGATCTATTTTAGGATACCCCAAATATCCATCTAGTAAGGATTGAAATACCTCACCATGAGGATGGAATGCCTAGCGATGAGGTTCCGGTGCATAGACCAGTACCTGAGGTAGCCCTTCCTCGTGGTGCACCGGTGTTAATAGTACCCATTGACTTATAGTTTCTACTAGCACTATCAATAGAGGATTCACATAGGCTCAGTGCATCATAGAAGTTCCAGAGGAAGATACCGCCCAGTTTAATGTGTCATACTATCCCCTAGGTGGCTATGTATTTTATTCTAGTAGTTACAGAAGTCTTCTATCTAGTGAGGATTCCTCTCAACCAGATGGTAGTCTTAGCTGTGAGCTTACCTCCGGGCTCGGTTGGAAGATGGAGGATATTGATGATCTAGATGCATGATGTAGTGTACCTCCCATAGAAATAGATTCGCAGCCTCTTGAGGGGGTAATTCTCCCTAGAGATGTTACACTCTATGCATATATATGATCTAATTCACCTCTAGAGTGGTTTCCTGACAGTAGTGGAGTACTCATCAAGATTCACTGAGGTTTATTGCTAGTCCAGAGACATGGTGCGAGACCAGTTCTTAAGGGATCAAGATTTAGAGCAGGTACTACACTGAGAGATCAGGGTATCCATGGTGTCTCTTAGAATGTCTAATCAGGAATGGGTGATGGAGCGTTCTCTACTTGTGGAGAGATTACTGGAAAATCAGACATCAGCAGTAGGATCTGCCAGTAGTCACAAGGTGGCATAGTCATTAGTAGTGGGTATTAATAAATAGATGTAGTGACCCAAGTGGGTCAAGATTTCTATGGTATGTACCTTGGGAATAGGTTTAGTGGTATGTGGCTCCCAGGGAAGAGGGATTCAGTAGAAGAGAAGGTTATGCTACTCATGTAGTGGTCAAGGACACATGGCTCCTCCTTCCCGACTGACTATACAGACGACCAGCAGACGGTCAAGGTGCCTCCAAGGCAGAGGAAGATGGTCAAGAAGGGTGGTTTGTAGGTTAAAAGATTTGGATATGGTATATGCAGAGTGGTAGGCGGTGGGAAGAGTTTTTGGGTACTACAACCACAACCCCAAGTTGGTCCTCCATGGGCTTCGAGAACAATTAGACAAGGGAGGGACAACTTTTAGGCAAAATATCCCTATGATCCTGACACTCTAGAGATGATTAGATGTAAAAATTGTGTCTTCTACACCTTAGTTGCAGTTCTTATAGACATAGATATCAGTCAAACTTTCCTTTCCACACACTGTGTTCGAGGCTCATAGATTTCGATAGAGATGTTGGCTCGATCCTTACATTTAGATACTCTTACAGGAGGGGATTCTATGATCTCACACTGACTGAATACTAACATTTTTATTGATTTGTAGAAATCAATCCATAAAAAGATGAGTCAATGTGGTCTAAATTAGTTAAGGCCAAAATAATCATTAACAATAAAATTTATTCCATCAGTGGGAAAGGATCCCAAGTGAAGGAAGTAGGATATACATTGGTTTTACAGAGCTGCATAGGCCAAAAAGTCAGTGTCCATGTTTCCTTCCTGCCATGTATGAGTGATTTATATGTGGACTCCTATGAGATATTTTCACTTCTTAATCATGTAAGCAATTTCCATGGGTACTTATTTGTGCGAGACAATTCATTATAGAGGATCATTGAGTCCATATCTACTGTCTTAAGGTTGATATGAATTTGTTTTCATAACTCCATTCCAGTGACCATGGCCCTGGCCTCCGCTTGCACAATATCGCCCCTCCCGTACCGAGCTAAGAAAGCAGTAACGACCGACCTCTCATTATCCTCGATTACACCTCCACCACACATCTCCATGTTGAGAAGAGAACCGTCTGAATTTAGTTTCAAACCACAACTGGGATGGAGCCAACGAAACCAATGCCTCTACCCCTTCCAGATGTCATGGTTAGATATAGCATGATTCAGAATAGATGGGCTTACCGACAGAGTAGCCTGGAAATCGGTGCACAAACTAGCCAGGTCTAGCAACGTATTCCTCAATTTGAAGGTGATGCTGGTATGAGAAATTGTTGTCCTGTTGTGGTGAGCCTCGTTCTGAGCCTTCTAGATGATCCAGATGCCCACCATGAGGACAAAAACCCTAACTTTCCTCTCTGGACCCCAATCACCCACCCCCTGGAACTACAAATCGAAGAAATAATACAACGTTCCACCTTGATTTTCCCAGAAAGTGAAGGCCTCATGTGCCTGCCACACCCATCTTGTCCAGTCAATATCCAAAAAGAGGTATCCCACCATTTCATTTTTAGGATCCCTACAGGAGTAGAACATGGAAACCAGACTAACCCCCATGTATTGAATTCTTTCATCTATGGGTAGATCATTATGGTTCACACTCTATACAAGGAAATTAAATTTACACATCACCTATTTTCACCATAATAGCTCCCCCATGGTTCGACATTAATTGGAACCATCCTCACATGAACTAAATCATTGATTGAGAACTCTCCCGATGTAGAACCTAGAAAAATAAATATTTCTAGATCATCTCTAAGCACAATATTGTTGAAACATATTTGTTGGCCCTTATCAAGGGTGGCTTGAATAAAACCAGGATGATCATAAGCCTCCCTAAAGGAAATGAGAGGATTGGGGTAGCCCAGAAACCACAGCCAGCCACCCCCCAGTTATGCTCCCAAAAATTTATATAACATTTTCTCACTATCCAACACGATAGATGTCTTAGGTTCTAAATATACAGATGGATCATATTCTATATCTTCAAAGGGTTTGACCTCTATATTTTCACATCCTAAACATATCTATCTTTCATGATCATGCCCCAAAGAGTCCTTCCATTCATAGCCTCCCACATGAGTTTCACACGTAACCCTTGAATAGTCAACGAAATGCTCCTCAAATTTATTCCCCCTTCCGAAAGAGATCTTTCCAGGAGCTCCCCCAAATTCCAGTGGTATCAGAATTCCATCTTCACATCCCATATAAATTCCACCCAAATCCTCTCTATGTTAGCAATGACCCTTTTGGGAACCCTCAGGGTGGAATGAATGTGCATGGGGATAGACACAAGGACACTTTTGACGAGTGTTACGCGACCACCAAAAGATAAAAACATTTTCTTGCAATTTCATATGTGCCCTATGATCTTATAATAATTTTATCATAGTGATGCACACTGAGAGTGTTAGGAAAAACCAGTGCTCTGAGATTATCCATTGGAAAACACCCTCTTCTCATATTCAGATTGGCATCGAGGGTCCTTTCCCTCATTCAAGAGTGCTTCTTTGTAGTGGAATAATTGATTTAGTCTTTATGGAACACCTTCCTGCTCCACTTACATTAATCACCAAGGATCTGGTTCATCCAAATCATTGATCTCCTACTGCCATTGATGAATAGAATCATGTCATCCACAAACATCAGGTGCAAAGTGCCCCCTGGAGCATGTCGGTTCCTGTACGGAAGTATTTTCCCATTGGGAAGCCCTCAATTAATTGATTTAATATAAGCATTTTAGGATAAGATAAAAATAGTGGGAGAGTGGGGATCCCCTTTCCTAAGCCCTCTACTTGCCTTGAAAAACCAACTTACTTTCCCAAAAAAGAAGTTGAGATCCACACCGATCTTATTCACTGAAACATAAGGTCCTGGGTCCACATGGAACACCCCATACATGTCAAAACAATTATAATAATTCCCCATTACATCCTATCATATGCCTTGATAATGTCTAATTTAATCTCCTGATTATTCCTAAAGACTTTTTTATTGATGTCACTCACCATATCCTGCACAATTCCAATCGCCCCTATATTGACAACCCCTTAATAAAACCATGATGCTCCGGATCCATTAAAGATATCTTGTAGGGATCCATCCTTCTGTTAATAATACTTGAATGAACATTGTATGGAAAGATTCACATACTTATAGGATGGTACTGCTCAATGTATTAGGGATTTCACACCTTTGGAAGTAAAATAATCTTTGTTGCACACACAATAAAGGGAAGATTCCCCCTAGGAAGTAGTCTTTTACTGGTCTCACCATATCCCCCTTAACAGTTTCCCAAGCCTCCCAGTAAAAAGAACCTAGAATGTTGTCTGGCCCTTGCAAACTATCTGGATTCAAGGTCCAAATCTCTTCATGCACTTCTTCTTCATCTGGAGGCCTTCTCAACCATTCATCACCTCCGCCAGCACACATCATGGGATGTCGTCAAAAACATATGTTTCCCCACATGGATACCCTGACCTCAAGATTGGATTGGGGCCTACTAGGAGATCTTTAATGTTGGCACTAGCTAGCTCCCCCGCTTCCTCAGGTCATTAGTGTATGTTCCGTCCCCCCTTAGGATGTTGGGCCAATGGCAACGATGTCTTTCTTTTATGTACACATGAAAGTAACCGGTATTTCGGTTCCCCTCCCAAATCTATCAGACCATGGAACCCTCCCTCTCCACCCATTCCTTCTGCAGAAGGATATCAGTATGGTGATCCTTTTTTCCCCTTTTCTCATTAAACATACTTTATCCCATCCCGATTCCAAACATGCCTCACAACATTCACCTCCATACTGACTTCAGCAAGCACATGATCGCGTGAGGATATAATTTTCCTTCGTCTATGTAAATAAAATCTTTGATGCCTTAACATTCTATGGATTTTTATCTACGGGTTCCCTGTATGAATGACAGACCATTCTTCCCTTACCATATCGCTGAAACCAGGTTTATCCACCAACATTCTCGAAAACTGAATAAACTCTTCTCATAACGGTCCTGACCCTAATGAAATATGCAATGGAGAGTGGTCGGAAAGACACCATACCATGTGAGTAACATTGGTGTCCGGAATGATAGAAATAGCTGCCTCATTCATCAAACACCAGTCCAGGAAACACCAGGTGCATCATTCGCCTTGTTGATTATTTTACCATTTCAAACGGTCTCCCTCATAGACCAAATCCATAAGCACTTTCCATGCAGTGAAAAAATATGAACTCTTGGATGTTGATTCTAGGAAAAGAACATCCCCCTTTTTATCCTCCGGATGCTCGATAGTCTTTAATTCACCCCCAAAGATCCACGATATTTCATCCGGGATGATTCCATCCAGATGATGCAAAAACTCCTTCCTATCCTGCGTAATACACATTGCATAGATGAAGGAGATGATGAAATCATGAGGATAAGTGATGACACGAGTATCCAGATACTGGTCCGATAAACTGAATAAATCGACCTCAATGATGTTCTAACAAAATAGTCAGATATGAGAATTAGGAGGGTCACCATGCATGTGACCTCATACTCTGAGCCCTTGTGCATACTCCTTGATTTTTCGTGAAGAATGTTTGGGTTCCAGGACCCCCACCATCGCAACCAAATTGTTGAAGAACTCATTAACAATGATGTAAGATTTAGCATGAGTCCCAAAACCCCAATCGTTTCATATGAGGACTTTAAACATTGATACGTGCAATCAAGGAGCTCTCCTGTATGTGTTTTTTCTTCATCAGAAGCCTTGTGCACACCCCTGGGCTCTGTTCTGACGAATCGCATGCTCACTGATGGGAAAGAGAGGATATTTTGGGATATTTCCCCTTCACATCCTTGATTAGTGATTGATCCAAAGTCCATATCATCCTATCCACCCTTACAATGAGCATCATGGAAGCGTCAGCCTGAGAGAAACTGTCCTCCTCCCTGTCTCGAGACTTTCCCATGGCTGCAGGGAAACGATTCTCCTGAACAATTCCAGCCCGAAAACAATAATCTATCACAAAAACCTGTGAATTTTTCTAGAGAAGAAAATAAAGTGGAAGGGTTCCTATGGAATAGACGGGTGAACTTATAATCCCCATAATGGGATATCCTTTTGAAATCCATTGAGGGGGGATGTAGATGCGATATAAACACTCCAGGATCACGGGGTGAGGCCCACAGCTGGTGAAGGGAAAAATCACCAAGTTAAGCACTTGAACTTGGGTAAAGGAAGGAGAAGAAGTCCCCTATGAATTCATGGCCTCTGAACCACCATAAAATGGGGTTACATACCTAGGAACCACATGGCTCGATCCTGACGAAGACCCTGCGAACGTATGAGAGACTCCTCCGGGCGGATCTCTCGATTCTTGATGATGAAGAGAAATGAGACCTTTCTTAAACACATGAAAAGAGTGAACCTAGAGAAGGAAGAATGAAAAATACCTAGGAATTACTAGGTACGTAATGTCATGATTCCAGATGAAAGAATCTTGCAGTCCCAAGGATAACGTCTCTTTGGGACGGGAAGTGATAAGTCCATCTCGACACAGATCCTGGCCACTAAAGTAACCTCTCCCCTACTGGTGCCGGATGTGGAGCATACTCTTGGAGAGGAGATCATAGGCCTATATCTTTTAGTATTATAATCGAGGACTTAAAACCTCATTCTTTTTATGGGTTGTTTATCCACAGTCCATGTTCATAATAACTATTTTAATCACAGAAGGAAGTCTGTCTATGATGACGGGACTAGTTTTTCATTTACTGGGAAAAAGGGAATGCTTGAATCCCATGATGGATGTTCTCATAAGAGATATTAGCTGATCACACACTAATTTTTAGTCGTACACTTGTTGTCGTGGATGATAGAAGTCCTCAATTTCTTGTAGTGGTGGAAGAGTATGATGAAATATTCCCTAAAGAAGTTCAGGGATTACCTCCTCGCAGGGATGTTAACTTGTACATAGACATGTAACCTGGTATGTCCCCAATATATACACTAGTATATCATATAGCTCTCATACAGATTCATGAGTAGAGGGCAAATCTAGAAGACCTATAGAGTAATAAATTTGTAAGGACTACTGTTTCACCTTGGGTGGCCCCAGTTCTATTTACCAATGAGGGAGATATGGGATTGAAACTGTGTGTAGACGGCCAGCTCTTGAATTAGGTGACTTTGAAGAAACAAATATCCACTGTAATGAATCGACAACATTTTTGACTTGATGAAGGGTGAAAAGTGGTTCTCATAGATATACCTTAGGTCTGGCTATCATTCGCTTCGTGTACATGATGAAAATGTACCGAAGATAGCCTTTAGATGTTAGTATGTCCACTATGATTTCTTAGTGATGCAATTAGGCATGACCAATTCACCATTAATGTTCATGGGACTCATGAATAGGATATTCTAGCCTTCAGTTGACTGGTTCATCATGGTCTTCATTGATGAAATCCTTGTATACTCAGCGTCTAAGGAGGAGCACATGATGCACCTGAGGATGGTCCTGGGTACACTCTGAGAGCACCAGCATTATGAGAATCTCTCTATGTGACAATTCAAGATTCAAGAGGTCTGCATTCTAGAACATGTCATTTTGGGGGCTGATGTTGTAGTGGATCGGGCAATGATAGAGGCAGTGATTTCTTTGGAGCCACCAAGAAGTATGAATGGGGTGCAGAGCTTCTTGGGTTTTGTTAGATACTCCATGTGGTTTTTCATGGGTTTTCCTGAATAGATACACCATTATCATCTTTGACATGTAATTAACAGCCCTAAATGTGGATAAAGAAGTGCCAACAGAGTTTCCAAGAGTTAAGGCAGAGACTGACGAGTGCCCCCATCTTCAGACTTCCATAGAATGGTGTTGGGTATGTAATGTTCTGCGATGTATCAGGGACCAGACACAGTTTTGTAACGATTTAAGGGAAATAAGTGATTGCATACGGTAAGTGGAAGTTGAGGCAACATGATCATAACTATGTGACCCATGATCTTGAGCTAGCATTAATGGTCTTTTATTTGAAGATGTGACAACACTACTTGATGTGTGAGCAGTTTACCATCTACATTGACCACAAAAGTCTCAAGTATATCTTCTCCCTGATGGACCTAAACATGAGGTAGTAGTGGTGCCTAGAGTTCCTCCAAAACTATGATTTCATTATATTCTATAGTCCTAGGAAGGGAAATGTGATGGAAGATGCGCTCTGTAGGATATCTGGGTTGCAGTAGCTGAGTGAGGTGTTAGTGCAATTAGCTAGGATAAATATATCCATCATTGATAGTGACAGAGAAATTTACATTCAGAATATGGTTTTCACATCCCCGCTCTTAAAATTTTTTCAGGAGGCATCGATTGGGGATATTGACTGTGAGACCCGACATTCTCAGTTATCCATAGGGAAATTAACTAAATAATATTCGATCTGTTGGGAGAACGTCGCCCTTTTTAGAGGGTGTATCATTGTACCAATGACGTTGTGAGAGGTGGTTCTGAGGGATTAATATATCAACCCTTTAGTGGTATATCTAGGAGTGGAAAAGATGTACCAGGATCTCTGATGTTAGTTCTGGTGGCCGAGGATGATGAAGGCAATGAGAGAGTTCGTTTCTCAGTGCCTCACGTATCAACAAGTTAATGCATAGAATCAGGTTCTAGGAGGCTTAGCTCAGTAACTTGGGGTGCCTAAGTGGAACTGGGATGGTATATTGAAGTAATTCATGACATGATTACCACACATGTCTAGGGGACATGATACTATTTGGGTGATTATATACTAATGAAATAATTCAGCCTACTTCCTATCCATCTAAGAGTAGGGTTTGGTAGAGAGCATGGGGAGCCTCTATATTTAAGATATAAATACGATTCACAAGGTGAATTCAATATTTTTTTTCCGATTGTGATGATTGATTTACATCTCGGCTGTGTATGGGATTTCAAGAGGCATTCGATATTCTGTTGTGCTTGGGAATGACATTTCATCACCTGATGGATGGCTAGATTGAGATAACTATCCAGGTTTTAGAGGGAATGATTTGTTATTGCATCTTGAACTTTGGTCATAGTTGGTGGGACAACCTACCGTAGATGGTGATTGTGTACAACAACAGTTACCATTCCACCATTATTATGGAACCATGCGAGGCACTATATGGTCAACCATACAGGTGACTTCTATACTGGGCTGACTCAGGGGGTGAGCACTAATGGTTCCAGAGTTGGTATAAGCTACCACCGAGAAGGAATAGGTGATCTAGGAGAGGATGAGGACTAAACAACGTAGGTAGGAATCATGTATTGATAGAAGGAAGAGGTCATTTGAGTTTGAGGGGGGAGACCATGTGTTCCTTTGAAACTCACCTCGATTGGGATTACAGAGATTTGGTATGGGTTTCTTGTTGTATCCACAATTCAAGGACCCTTTCTAGATTCTGAGTTGAGTTGGTGAGGTGGTGTACTTCCTAAATCTTCCCCCACAAATGAATCAGGTTTATGATGTCTTTCAGGATTCACAGTTGAGGTTGTATGTGAATTATTCTACGCACATATTTGACTACGGTGATCTAGAAATTAACGATGGGGAAACGTTTTGAGAGTTATTGGTAGAGATAGAGGATCGACATGAGTGGATCCTTCATGGGTGGCATATTCCTCGGGTACATGTTTGGTGGATGCATGGGATTCTCTAAGAGACAACATAAGAGTATGAGTCTTATATTCATGCTCAATATCCCCATTTTTTAGTTTAGATTTATTTTTTTATTTCAAAGACGTAAACCCCTTAGGTGGGAAAATGTATGTCCCAGAATTTTCATGTATTTTTTTAAAATTATATTGATTAATTTGAAACCAAGCATTGAGATGGAATGTTATTTAGAAGCCCAGGGTACCTAGAATAATTATTTGAACTTTTTTTAAGCACACATTTGTGGATTTTGAAATATCCAAAAGGGTGCCCAGAATAAAAAATTTGGCTCATCGTTGCATCCGGAGAGACGAATTTTCCTTTGGAAGGACCGAATCTTGACCAATGAGGGTCGAGCATAAAAGTTATTTTGGGTGTTATAAAGAAACAATTTTATAATATTAATAATTTATTTTTATTGAAAATGTCTTGTTTCATTGTAATGACAAGTCAGTAGTTTCATTTCATAAATGAAATAGTGTAACGATGCAACAACTCGGTGTAACAGTAACATTGAAACGTGTTCCATCCATTTAATAGATTAATAGTTATACAAGATTAGAAGAGGATCCAAGAGTTTTCTATGAATATTTTTAAGATTTACATTGAATAATAATGAATGGAGATGGATGAAGAATAGGTAAAAACAACAAACGTTGCCTCCTCTTTGAAGAATTTTTCCAATGGTAGTGGATTACGGATTGAGGATCGATGAAAAACGGTGGAGCCGCTCTGTACGTCACTAATTATTGATCTAATCCTAGATAGTGGCTTATTTTATTGTTATTTATTTCTTTCCCCATTCTTTAATTTGAGAAATGAATATAGATTATCCCACGAACAGGTTGGCCCTGTGGATCGATCACATTTGTAGGAGGGTTTTGATCATGGGATTTTGAATAATTATCATTTATTTATTGATGTGATACATGATTATAATTGTAATATCATCTCCAATGATTTAAATTCTATTGAGTATGCATCTGTTCCATCATGAACAAGGCCCATATCCATCCATTTTGGGTGTTATTGTGTTCATACCTTTCATTGAAGTGTAACGATCTGGGCCACCAACTCGATGTCCAACGGTGATGGAAATATGTGGTCTATGAGGGATAAATATGGCATATCAGCCTACTGAAGGATGACTAATGAGATGTAATAACTAGGAGGGGAAGGCCACGGCTAGGCGGGATGTGGTGGGGGAAGAAGTACGCTACTAGGACGGGCGGTGGAGGTAGTGGAAGGCCTCGAACATGCAGGCTAAAGTGGAGGAAGAGCCTACGGAACTATCGTAGGAAATGAGTAGGGGTCATAGGTAGATAGACGATGGCATGATGTGGAGGAAGCGGTAGGCAGGATGCGTCCCGCGGATAGAAACCATTATCTAGATGGACACCGACGGAGGACCCACAGCACCTAACATAGTTGGGGCATGCAGCCGAATACATTCATCTGGCTGGGACACGGTGCTCTCTGAATCCCAGGTGGAGCTACAATCCAGATTTAGTAGTCCAGGCCAGGCAGTTGAGTCGGCAATATGCCCGGCTGAACCCAACCTGAACCATACCAGCCACATTTTCACTTTATTACCCCGAACTTTTAAACCGTACATTTTATTAATGAGCTGTTTGCATTATTGCGACCCTCTAGACTGGGTGCCCAATTTGAAATAATCTATGAGGGTTTATATTGAATTATAGATACAAAACTCGGCTTGAATATTATGTTGTCTTGGAACAAGCATGCTATGAGTGGGAATCATGTGGATGGTTATGACAAGAAGAATATAACTATGACTCAATGTGACTCAGCAGGACAAAGTGACTTGGTATGTCTAAGTGACTCAACAGGTCTATGTGACTCAACAGTTCTACGTGACTCAGTATTACTGGGTGTTCTGTGATTATGTCAAATAGTCATTATTTTCATACATTATATTTATATCTATGTGAGATGACAATAATTTATGTGTATTATCCTTTTTGGTCCCTCATTTTCGGTCATTCCTTTGTGGTCTCTCATATGTGGTCTTCCCATTATTGTCTTACCATTGTGGGTTGGGGTCCTTACTGAGAACTATATTGCTCACCACTCCATGGGCCTTTCCTGTATGTGTCATGTCTATTGAAGATGACTGACACTTCGGAAAAGACCATGGTGGTCTCAGGCTATGTGGTGCTAAGTGATATAAGATTGATGAGGCATACTTCTACGACTACAGTAAGTGACCCTTCACCTACCCTTCAGGTAGGGTATTTTGGCTGTTGAGCTATCAGTAACTAGTGTACTCTTTTCTATATCTTTTATATTTTGGGTCTTGTATACCGGCCCCATTACTTTCAGTTTTTCACTGTTACTCTTAGTGGTTCTCATAGTGGCATTCATGGTTTACTCAATGTTTTCTATTCAACATTTGTGGGCTTGCATCTATTGGAATGCATACAAGTTTAAATTCAATGCCTCTAATTTGTGAGATAGGCCTACCCAGCTCTAGTTTTCATCCCCTAGCCTATTGGAGGTAATATTGAGGTAGTCCGGACATGGGCCCCACTTGGAAGGTTGTGACATCCCTCAATTCTGAACAATGTACACATTACATTGATGTTCCCATACATATCCATGAATTTATAGATCTAATTAAAGTTTTATATACATTCATCTACCTCTTGAAGTTAAATATTAAAATTAAATGAAGAGTGATTATTATGTACGAAATATCGTGATCGATGTATTTTTCCCCTTCACATGGTAGTGCCCAAATTACCTAGTTCTGAACTCGTGGAACATTTTGGTCCATAACATGAAGTATTATCATAATAGAGTCTATAAGATTATAATACCATGGTGGTTTTCCTTGAGGATCATTCACAGTAACCACTCATGGACCTTATGGAAGGAATCTCATAAGAATACTAATGCATATTGAAAATATAAGGAAATTATTAGATAATAAAATAATCTCATTTTAAACATGAAAACCCACAATAAGAAACTAGGTTTAATAGGAAGATCATAACAAATGAGATATACATTCAATCATCCCATGGTATCTTGATTCTCAACACGGAAAAGAGCTAGCTAGAAACTCACCAAAAACATATATCTTAAGTATAGAAAATTATATCTTATGTTTACAAACATCTGATGATTTATCATAATCATTATCTTATACCAATTCCCCACATATCAACTAAGATAACACATCCATAAAAGTTGAAAAATGAAATAAAGAAACACCTAAATGGTATTCCCAAATCCAAGGGATAATAACCTGTACCGCGACATCAACAACTACCAGAGTGAATGATTTTTCAAAAACAGAACAAGATGCATTGAAAAAATAAACAATGGAATAAAAAACCAAATAAATATATTCAATAACCTAAAGAATAAAACAAAAATGTTACAAATCAAAGCAGTTAGAAAACTTCCAATGTATAAGTCTTACAGAAAATAACAGCTAAATCCCAAATGACCACTCCAACTAATAATTTTTGGAAAAATTCCACCATCATACCACTCTTAACATGTACCCAAATAATATAAACTCTCACCACATGACTACGGTGCCTTACTTTTTCCAACATCAAAAGACATAACCAGGTCTACACACCACTTATGGGTAGTGGAAGGTGTGAGATAAATATTCATAGAAGGATCCCACTCTAGTGTTCCATATCATGTATCTATTTAAATTGTCCAAATATTATATTTTAAATAAAACATGGAATTATTAAAAAAATTAACTATTTTATATCAAAATCATGGAAAATTTTTTTCTTTTCCCACAATTCCAAAACTATGTATACTAAATAGTTTAAAACTATAATGTCATTATAATTCTATCAATTTTAAAAAGGTAAAACAAATATTGAAAAATAAAAATCTATATAATTGGTATATTAATCCAATTATAACAAAATAACAATTTATAATAAAACTTTTACCACAATCCCTGACTATTTCACACTCTATCACCTAGAATAATGTGCCTAGGGAGAAGAGGAAAAACCTATGAGCGAATCCACGAATAGTGTCAAGTCATATCCCTAGTACAAAGGTAATAGGGATTATAGGAACACCTTGTGAGTGAAACCACTTAAAAAAGAATTGAAAATGGATCTATGATAATCCTTACAATAATGTACTCATGTCCTACTATGTATTTCAATTTCCAAATCCTTTTAAAATGGGTTTTGTAAAACCCAGATATTTTAAAACAAGCACATCAAATTTGATAGTGTATATGACCAAAAAAACAATCATAGAATATAATATTACACAATGAGACTTGATGAAATATTCCATTCAAAATAAATTGAATCTCTTCAGCAACATTCAACGCATGATACACCAATTTAGATCAAAATGTGGTACTCTATTTGAATATTAGTATATAAAAATTAATATTATAACCTAGCCATTTAGTTTGACAATATGAATATTAATAAAAAAATTATTTAATTTATATTTTTTAAAAATTTCTAAAATAAATTCAATTCTTATCTATTGATTTGAAATAAAATAAGAACCATTTTATAAATAAAGTTATGCTTTCCAAAAAATTATTTTTCTAAATGGAATATTAGTCATGTTATGCCTACGCTAATTAAAATTAATTTTTTAAAATTTTGTAAATTTTATATGAAAATTTTAAATTAATTTATTAAATATATATGTCTAAATTTTCTTTGGGTGAATTTTAGTGAGTTTTATAGATAGTATTATTTTTGTGAACATTTGAAAGTATGACTTTTTGGTGAAAACATACATTTCATTTCAAATAGTTACAAAGATATAATATATTTTAAATTTTTTTTAAAGTATAATTAGTTAAATTTTATTAAAATTTAACTAATTTAGTTCATTTTAACCATTTTCATATTGAATTTCAATATAAAATATTTTTAATAATTTTGATTTTTTTTGGGAAATAATTGTTTTCGACTCATATGTGGGTTTAATTTTAAACTTAATTCTACGAATTTTGTGAATTTCATTTGAGAAATATATATTTACAATTTTTAATGATAACGATTTATAATTTATTATAATTTCAAAATAATTATTTCCTTAATAATTATTAAAAACATTAATTAATAAATTAATTTATGATGTTAATGTTTAAATTATTTTTTTTGCATTACACGCAATTATGATAAAATTATTTTCTTACACACATAAAATTATTATCAAATAAATTAGATATTATATTTATAATAACATTGTACAAATTATATAAAAAGGTTCATTTTAAAAATATTCTTATTATCAAAATTAGCTTGGTAAATAAAATGATATAAGTTAAGGTGGTGAAAAATAAAACTGTAAAATTATGTAAACAAAAAGGCTAAAGAATAACATGTTATAAAAAATAATTTGTGTTGTGGAATTCATGGTTGACCACAACATCCATTCAATCTATGATTTCAAAATTTTGGATCTACATGACGTGGATGTGACTTTTTATTTTTGAATTTTTTTTGGTATATAAATATTCCACTCCTCAATTATAAAATGGGACCCAATACCTAAAACATCATCACCTATAATCCCATTTGGATCAACCAAAAAAATACATCCATAAAATATTTAAATAAATTATAGATATTATGGAATTCTCAAAAGACCAACCATATGGTCTTTGAGAAAAGATCCAAAGGTGTATTCTATAAGAGAAGGTAAGTGTTTTTACTAAGACCATTCATTTGATTTATTCTATTATAAATGTAAATTGTGTCTTTAATATTCAATAAAATATCACCAATATCTTCAACACATTAATATTTTATTATGTTTATCGAATAATATTTACTTATCTCTAGTTCCATTAAATGGGAAACAAAATCAATAATTGTGTGTAAGGTGGACTACCACCTTACGAACAAATATAACTCATTTTCTATTGACAGTTTTCATAGTTTGATAAAATTATTGATGTAATATATATATATATTATTTTTAATATAATTATACTCCTAAATCCATAAAATCGTATTTATCTTCTAATTTTGTATTCCTTTTAAAACACGATAACGTCGCTTGGGTGTATATAGATTACTGTGTCAGGAGGCAATGTGATTTTTTCTTCAGTTACTATTTTCATGGAAATTAATAACGATGAATTTAATAAATATATATGAGATATATTTAATAGTATCCATTTTTCAAATATATATTTCATATAATTCCTTTCCATCAAACCCTATACTAGAATGATATTGGCACTCATGTGTATATATGACCTATTATCTCTATGAAGAGATGTGATTCATTTCCATTGTACAAATTTTAAGAGTGGTTATAAGGATGTATCTAATAGAAAAGATTATATTTATAAAATTGAAGTCATTATTGTGATAATAAAACTATATCATATCTAATATACTATAACTGTCCTAGAAAAACACACATGTGAAAAGAAAGAAATTAACACCTGAAACAATGAAAATAATAAAATATTTTGATAAAAAAGATAGTAAAATGTTATAATAGATTAATTTGGTGTATTTTATATATTATTTTGTTAATATAATATATTTATAATACATAAATTATTATAGATGGTTTTTGGACACATACAAATTGATTTGGACTTGAGGTAAGTGTATTCCCATCTTAGTTTTAAAAACGTGAGATATATTCAATACTCACCCCTTATTAATTTGGGTGGTGTATATAATGACACTTTTATTTTTTATATCATAAATCTATTTATTTTCTATAAATTTATTATTTATTTTGATGTTACTTTTTACATGGGACTTATTATTCAATATTTATAAGGATATATGAGTTAATTCACTACCTCATTATTATTCGTGATTGGTTATTTCAAATATCCCTTGGATAGGTTATTTTTTATATATACATAAAAAACAATATATTTTATTATCCTATATTTATTAATGGAAAACAAAAGTAACATATCAATATTTCATATCATTGATTCTTAATGTGATTGAAAAAATATTATTATCAAAACCCAACATCATTTTAATCTTCAGCTAAAAATATTTTTACTTACAAAACCATTGTTTAAAAATATTTTTTTAAAAATAATTAACATTCACCAATGATATTTATAGGGAAATTTTAAAAAATTATATTTTTTTTACAAAAAAAATTAATTGAATCATCATGTCATTTTACAAAAAAAATCATGTATTTCATTTATTGAGAATATGAAAGGAATCCATGTTTAAAAATATACAACATGAACTTATTTTTTCACAATCATGACCAGATAATGTTTTAATAATATTATAAATTTTTTTTAAAAAATCAAAGGAATATAGTCATAACATATTTTTTGAATTTTTTTAAATATTTTCATTGTGAAAATTTTATTTTCCTCGGCAGTGTTTTTAATGAAATAATGATTCACATCATATTCATCAATTACAGAAAACTCTCATTGAACATGTGAACCACTAGGGATATTTTGTAATTATGTCACAATTATTATTTATTTGGATTATTTATTACCATGATGTATATATTTATTACCATTCACTAGATTAATATGGATGGTTTATGATTAGTTTTATTTTATTTAAATATTTATTATAATTTCATGTGATTGATTTTCAATATGAATGATTTTTTTCATTGGGCTTCAACCAATTATTACAAGATATTTATTGTAAAAAGTATCTAATGTGTGGGGCCATGTTATATATTTCCCCTCGATGCATCGATGCGTCTCATGAGACAAATAATTTTAATAAATTAGACATCTATCTACCCATATATATATACCATCATGTGAATGGTTGTGATTGTAAGTTCAATATGTACAACATTATGAATTCTTTTATTATGATACCATTTAGTGATGTCTATATTTTTATTAAATTGTTACTATATACCATTTTTATTTTAAGTCTCATGTAATTATTTATATGGTTGTAATTTAACATCAATTGTTCTTACCATATTATGTTCAAATTATTATTTAAATGGAATGTGTGTCAGTGATAAATATTTTCATTTTGATTGTTATTATTATTTATTATTGATATCTTATAATGTATTCATACCCTAAATGAGAATATGACATCACCCATTTTGTTATGTTTTATTTTCCCTAGGATCATATTAAGTGTTTTATAAAGGATATACATGGATATTCTAAGGGAAAATATGTTGTTCTAAAAGAGAACACTTTTTGAATTTTATTTTTTCAATTATAATGTGAATTTCAATTATGTATCCATACTAAAAAGATTAATATCCAATATTTTCCTCTTAGATTTGATTCCTTGTATCTTATTCAATTATAATAAAGTAGAAACCTTATTTAGGCTATTGTGGAGGGGGTGATATCAATGGATGTTTTATAGAAACGTTGGGAACTAGATATAGTAAACCATATATTAGGAATATAACCCTATGACATAATTTGTGTATAATTATAAGAATGATATAACATCTAAATGTTTTTTCTAAGTTACGTATTTTATGTATTTCCTAATAATAAATCCATGTATGGATAATACAAGTGGATGTGGTGTTTTCACAAATGTTCCTAGGGGTAGTACCTTGGAGGAAGGCACAATAGTCTTAACTCAAGCATCACCCAATACATGATCATGGGCCTTAATGAACACCTTCTTTATCATTATTAAGGATTATTATTTAGTGTTTTAAAATTTTCATTACATGCTATTATAATGGATTTAAATTTTTTTATTATTTGAAACCTTTCCTAAAGAATTCATGTTGTTGATTATAAGATTTTCCCTGCATAAATTTCGTGGTTTATTCTAGATTTCTAAATAGTATTGGGATTATACATTATTTTTAATAATTTTATGAACTGATAGAGTTAATTACATTATTTATAAATGGATCCATGAAGGAATGGAAACCATATCAATAAACATAATTAAATTTGAATGAATGATTGCTTCTTTGAAGGGTTTAATCAAATTCTCTATATAGAACTAGACTCTCCAAAATAACCATCATATCAGTAAATAATATCATGTTCTATCAATATATAGAAATATTTTTAATATTATTATGGATAAAAAGTGATGTAAGAAAATAAAATGGTGACATAACAAAATATAGATAGATATATGAAGGAAAAGAAGGTTTATCCCTCATGTGATTATTATGGAATGAAACTCCTTGGAAAATGGTTGAAGTGAATCGGAGCTCATTGTAATTAGGGAGAGAAGTTATAAAATTCTTGTGATTTCATGGGTATGAGAGAAAAATTTTATGTTTAGTTATTAAACTGTTAGGGGTTTTGGTACTATATAGAAGAATTTCCAAATAATTAAGGGAATATTCCTTAGAATAATATAATGCATCATTGTTACCTTAGGATATTACTATAAACAAAGTGAAATGATTAAATGAGTGTTTATATGGATTCATGTGTTAATTTATTGAATTATTGTATGAATGATAAGAATCATAAAATATATACAGATATTATTATTATATTTTTTATATAAGTATTCTAAGATATATTTTGAATCGTTCAAGAAAACAATTTCATTGAAAATTTCATAATTTTGGAAAAGTGCATGATTGAGGGATTATAAAACTAATATGTGTCGATTTTAAGGTAATTCTGATAATGATATATTAATGGGATAATATTGGATACCTTGAAACGATTTTGTGATTTTATTGTGTATGTTTTCATTTTTAGAGCTTACTTCATGTTTGATTTATGGAATATATTTCATAATATAAGATTTATTTTTTTGAAGAATGCATAATTTCATTCAGATTATATGTTGATCAAGATATTAAAATAATTTCATTAATACATTAAGGGATACATTATTTATTTTTACGAATATATTGATGATATAGTGATTTTATTTCAAATTTTTTTAACATTGAATTTGGTTAAGGGAATTTCGAAAAATCATAATGTAAATTATCTTTAGCATGTATTTATTTTAAATTTGGGTGTTTGCGATTCTTTTTCTAATAATTTTTGGCCTTGTAAAATATCTCTATATATAAATAATGATTTGGAATTCTTTAATTTATCTTCTGATCTTCTAAATTTTAATTTAATCGCATAATGCATAAAAAATCCAATTGGATGTTCATTCTGTAGGAAAGATATGAAATATGAATTTATTTAATATTGGATAAGGGATAAAATTGTTTCTACTAAATATAAAGATAACATATAACATTATTTTTTTATTATCAATATATAGATTGAAAATGAATTCCATGACTATAGGAAACTGATCTTAAAACAAAAATGTGTTCTCAATACCTTCACTCTTTGGGAAACAATTGTATTTTCATTAATCATAGATTTATGTATTTATGTTAAATAAATTATCAAGAAAATTAACTTTCTTTTTATCAATTAATTGTATTACTCTCTACTAATCATTGGGTGTTAGTATTTTCATCTATGTTTATATATTCACATTTTACAAATTTTCTCTTAATTAGATAACTAGTATGTGTTATTTTGGATGACCTTTATACTTCCCTTAAACTCCTATCAAGGGGATATTTTATTAAACCTTTTATGATGTGGAGTTTCAATAATAGTATTTTCAAATTTCTATCGCTTGATTTATGAGATCATGGATTAATTATTAGGATGCAATTCATTTAAGGGTATAGAATGTTACACCTTCGGATTTCAGAAGAGAAAGACCATATTAAATAGCATCTGTGTCATGGTACACTATCCATAGAATATAATTAGGAACCCCAATACTTTAGGATATATTTATTTTAATATGAATTCAATCACTTCGATAAATTTCATGGCATGCAATACCAGGTTTGAATGAAACATGATACTCTATTAAAAATTATTTGTTAAAAAAGACATTTATAACTTTTTAATTAAGATTAATGTAATGAAATGTAATATATAAATTATTAAAAGTATATTTTTCAAAATTTTATGAAATAATTTCAATTGTTAAATATTTAATAAAATAAAATAATAACCATTTGAAAGTGCATGAAATGTTTTAAAAAATTTGTATTTTATTGAAAGGTGAATTAGATAGGCTTTAACACATTATCAAAATTTAATTTTCCCTTTTTAGAAAATATTTTTGAAGTTTTAAAATTTATTTTTTAATTCTAAAAAAAATTATATTTTTGTGTTTTTATAATTTTTTTTGAAAATAATGACTTTTTATTAATATTGATTTTTATTGATTTTTATTTAAAGGGGATTTTGTTTAATCTTTTTAAAATTTAAATTATACTTAAATTTTTTTAAGTAAAATTTGTTTTATTATATTACATTATAACTAATATAGTTTATTATAATAAATATTGTATTTAGTTTTAATATAATTTTTCTTACCTTTTGAACAATTATCTTTCAAAAAAAATGTTTTTTTGACATATATTTAGGTTTAACTTTAAATAGAATTATCTCAATTATGTAAATATAATTAGAACAAATGAATTAAATATTTTGAATCAACATAATTTATTTTATATAATGGTTCATATTAATGATTTCATAATAATTATTAAAAACCAAAATAATTTAATTAATGTGATTAAGGTTAAAATGAGGTTTTGTACATCACATGCCCTTGAGATAAAAGTAATCATCCACACATATATAGTTTTTTTTATAAATTTTATTTATTATTTAAAATGAAATATTATAAATTATTTAATATTTGTTATTTTAAATATATTCTTAACTAAAAAATATACCTAGGTAAATACAATGGTAGAAGTTAATATAGTGAAAAATAAAATGGTAAAATTAAGTAAGAATTAAGTCTAAAGAATAATAAATTTTATGAAAAATGTGTTTTTTGTATATTTGTAAGAATACATAGACCATATCATTTCTCCACTAAATTATTTATCAATTTTTAGGCCAATTTGGGAGAGAGATTCCTCTAATTATATAATATTTTTCGGTATTTACCAAAATTTCACACCTCACTTATAAAATGGCATTCAATCTCGTCACTACTTCTCACCAATAAAGAATTTTGTATCAAAAAACCCTTAAAAACTCTGTAACATACTAGGTAAATAAATAACACGTCATTTTCATATTTATTAATATTCATGAATAAAATGATAATATTACTTTAAAGGAAATGCTATGTTCGATGGCGTACCCAATACGCAACAAAGAGTTTCTTTGAAATCCTACGTTGCACACTAATAATATAAAAATATTATTTTAAATGGTAGTTAACGCCTTGTAGTTGAAATGGCAGGAATGAACAATACTAACTACAAAATTATTATATATATTTTTTAAATATTTAAACAATTTCCCAATAAATGATAGAGTCTTAAAATGCGAATGAATCCAATTTTAAGTATAAATATTCTAATACTCCTTAAAAGGTCGATTAACCGTCTTTTGATGGAAAACCCTTATTAAAACTACTTTTTGTCAATTTTATATCTTTTATTTGAAAAAATAAAATTATTCGTTAGAATCTGGACATCAAAATTTTCTTTGTGTAATTTTTTTTTATTTTTCGATAAAGTTCATTTTTTTAAATGAATAGTGAAAATGATGTCTTTTAATTCAAAACCTCCTTTTAATCTAATTTATTAATGTGGATATATTATCTTTTTAATTGGGATTAAACTGTAGTTAAAATATATTTTTACTCTTTAATCCAATGGTGGTCATTTGAATTAATTTCACTTTGAAATTTAACATAAACAAGTTTCAATCTTTTTATAGATATTGTTTCTTAAAAACACGCTAGTTGTTTTGACAACGGGAATTAATTAATGAAAATTCAATTTTTTGAATTTGGTAAAATGGGTATCATTTTTGAATTTTTAATATCGAATTTAATTTGGATTAATTTTTGGTATTTTTCTGATAAATGTTCATTTTTAATGAATAGTTAAAAATACTGCATTTTACTTCAAAACTACTTTTTCATAAAATTTAATTATATAGATATATTTTCTTTTTAATTGGTTATAAAGTTTAATTGAATTATTTCTTTATCACTTAATACAATGTTGTTCATTGGAAGTAATTTCACTTTTTAATTGGATTTAAAAACTAGTTAATCTTTTGATAAATGTTTTTTCATAAAAACCCGTCTTTGGTGGTGACAACGGGAATTATTTTTAAATTAATTATTGCAATTTATGTGTTTTGAATTCGGTAAAATGGATTCTATATTTTGAATAATAAGGTCCAAATTATGTAATTATGAACTTTTTGTTTTTGGACATTATGAATAGTAACGATGGTAATTATCATTATTTATCGTGATTAATTAGTAATCGAGTAGTCAAGGGTAATAAAATTGTATAAAAATAATATAAAATGACCCCAACCTTTGTCTGAATCCTCTTGTTTGAGTTATGGATGACCAAGGAAATTTTTTACTGAACGTGAGGGCCCATTGAGTCCCATGGGTGTAATAGTGACATTTATGACATTTTTTTAAAAAAAGAAGTGAAATATAACAAAGGTTTGTATATCCTAATTAAAAAAAATTAATTTTTTTACATAAATGATCTATAAGACTATAAATAGTAATTGGAAATATAAAAATATTTCCTACATAATTGAATATTTTTTATAATTTTTAGACATTAAATAAATAAATTTATTTATGACACCATGATGATGCAGTGATTACCTCATTAATGGACGATTTAAATAAATTGAAAAGATAAGGTAAAATATAAGACATACACTTGTCGAAACCCTATTTGATGGGTTTATTTCTAACCCTTATCGCTTTACCCTCACAATATATCATTCTGGGACTTTTAATATCCGAAAATAATATTATAATAAAGTAATATTTCAAGACATTCTAAAAGTGACCCTCCTCCCTCTTATAAAAGGCCCCCACCTATACCCCTTTACCCACACCTCTCAATCCATTGGATCATATAAACTATGCTAATATTATCTCTCTACATCCCTCTCTTATTCCTAGAAGCCTCGCATTGGGCAAAAGTCTTTCCAAGGAAGCCTTTGGCTCAAATCAAAAAGAGTTACCCGATTTAGAGGTAATGTCTTCTCTCGAGTTTCTTTCTTTTATTTTCCTTCATCACTCACCACTATCTTATTATTTTTTTGATCCCATAATAACAATAGTATCTCAATATACTAGGATGTTTTTATGAATAGTATTCCACCTACACTTACACACACCCCCATCTAATGGTTAAAAAACATATTGTTTCTGTGGGTGGCGAATTACTGCCTCACGAAACAATGATTGTTAAATATTATTTTAACACCTCTCATGGCGGAAATTATGATGGAACTATATTTATATATTATTTATATTATATTTATGTTCTCTCTATGGTTATTTATTTTATATTTAAAATATACCTTTATGCATTTCATGTTGTGCAAATTCGATAATTTCATATGAGGAAGTATGGACTACCGCCCCTCAAGTGATGTGACTCGTTCATGAAAAACATGGAATTTATAAATAAATTAATTAATGAAAATATGTTACCTATATAACATATATATTATAATGGAAATATAATATATCTATGTCTCATTTAGTTTTAAAGGCCATTAATATGACAAAAACTGAAAGTAGCATTCATGCATACGTACGACATACCGTCTCCATGAACGGTACATTTCATTTTGTATCTCTAAACATTATGTAATATTATTAAATACATATATAAATTATATATATGATATTTAAATCATTAAAACCATTCTGAAGATGATTTAATTATAACTATATGGACAATTTTCTTCAAACAAGTTTATTTTGTGACTCATGTACCGAACATTGACAAAATATATGATATGAACTCACATAATTAAAGAATTATTATAACATGATAATATATGATATGAATTTAATAATAAAAATTAAATTATTTCCTTAATCAATCAAATATTTACTAATGATTATTATTCAAGAATATAATGAAACGAACAAGACAAGTCGGACTTGAGGTAAGGGGATTTCTTATCTCACATTTAATTCCATGAGATTTCCATTATTCTCCAATTATTTACTGAATATTGTGTACTTCCATTTGATATATATTATAATTATTTTATTTGTGTTCATGGTATTATGTTTTTCATTTGGTTTTTATTATCTTTTGGTCATATTAAATGATTTATTACAACGAGGGAAGGGGTTTTTATCTCACTATTTATTCCCATGAGATTCCTGCTATATTTATCACTATATCATTTGAGTGGTGTATGTACTTCCCATTATTCTACAATTTGTTTAATATACTTTCATTTCTGGGTGTTTACATCAACATTGTATAGTCCTTCTTTCATGGGGTGTACGTTTCGAATGTTACCCAAATCGGTAAGGGAACCTTTCACCCTCCGCTTTTTAAAAGACTTATTTTTGTTAGGTCTTTTAATTTACATCTTATTAATGTTGGGATATGTTCTTATATATCCTTATTACTGTAAAAATTATATCCATGTGACGAGATAAACTTTTTTTCTCTCATAAACTCATTTTCGGAATGTTAAAGCGACGTCGTTAGGTTGTCAAATTTCTATAAGGGAAATTCTTCTCCCAACTGAAATTCTTTGGGTTAAACCTCTACTTCATGATTATGTTGTACTATGAATATGTGTGGATGACCTCTGATTGTTTTACACTTAATATGCACTTATATTGGGTGTATTTATTTTTATTACACATAATAATGTAATTTATTTATCCTTAATCTAAGGATACCATCTTTGTAAGGGACTTCGTCTCAATCTCCTTTCGTTGAGGCATACTTAAATTTATATACGACATTATTTTATTAGTTGTATAATAAACCCTTATGACTTTTAATTTCAAATAAAAGAAATATTTTTACACGAAGAGTTTTACTAAACAACAAAAGGAATGTTTTTGTCTTACATATGTGGCGACAATGAATTCTCCACTGCTGTGACCATTATTTGAGTTTTGGATTCCTCTAAAAGACATAACCTTTTAAATGAGAAATAAATACCATTTTTTACTTTTATTTTATTTTGGTATTGAAAATTGTTTTGATAATTTTTTGATTATATCAATATGTCGTATTGATATCTTGTGATTGAAATGTGGAAATGCTATGTTTCTTTTACGCATGTTTTATGTGATACGATTATGTTATGGTTCTTGGGAAGTGTTTTTGAATTCGGATGGTTCCATGATAAACTAAGGGCGGGTGAGCCCGAGATAGATCTCCAATGCATTAGGTAACACGATTGAGTTAAATTCTAAGGTTTCTATGAAGAGATTTAAGGAATATACTGTGATGGGTATTCCAAACGTAACCATGAGGGTTACTCCCTACGTAAGAATGTTAGGAATTCCACAAGATACATTTATGTATTATGATTTCTATGATTTATTCATGAATATTATGATTTCATGAGGTATGTTAAAGTTATTATGTTTTATGATTAAATTATGATTCCAATTATTCTTATGTATACATGGACTACTGTTTTCCTTAGGTATTTTTATATACCATACTAAGCTTTTTATGATCAACCCATGTTTTTGAAATGTTTTCCACAGGACTTAAAGTGGAATAGGGTCAAGGATGGGATCATGGAAATTTCATGCTGTCTAAAACATGGAATTAGACAAGACTATTTTTTTCAGGAGTTTTTTTTGTGAAAAAATGGAATCTCAGTAGATGTGTCTACATTTTAATCATTGAGATGTAATAGATATGTCCTAATTCTCTTAAAATCTAAAACGTAAAATATCCTCAATGTGAATTATTCATTAAATTCATGATTATGTAATGTTTTATGGTTGGGTCCTTATAGTTGGTATCAAAGGTCGGTTTAGATAACATTAGAGGTTAGAGTATTATTTAGGCATATGTGACACTACCATAATGGTTATGATTTCAAAAAGAGTCATAGTTTTTGTAGATAAAAAGAAGGAGGTTAAGATAACATGAATAATTATATCTTAGTATTATATGATGATTTTACTGATATCCTCACAATGACCATTTTGGTTTTAGTAAATGGCTGGATCTAGTAGGAACCAAAGTAATAGTGATGTGAAGGAAACTATGAATGTTTTCTGAATGAGAAACTGAATGATATGGGAGCTGTAATGAGAACTCTTGTGGTTATTCACAACCAACTACATGAACTCATGATTGACCACCTAGACCTTAGTGATTTTATAAGGCATCATATATGCGAGAAAAAAATCCCTACGTAAGTTCAGGTAATAATCATAATGGTATAAATGTTTAAAAACCTAAATGTCAAAAATGTGGAAAGAATCACATAAGAAAAGGTTTAAAAGGGACAAAAAGATGTTATATATGTGGAAATGAAGGTCATAAAGCAAGAACCTACCATGGAAAAATAAAGCATCTAGTTGACTCTAGGAAAGGGAAATAATTTCTTTCTGAAGGATCAAATGAATGTTTTAATTGTGGTGTTCATGGTCATTATGAAAACACATGTCCTATAAAGAAGTTTTAGGAATGGGATCACCAGGATCATAAAAATATTCATTTACCAATACCTAATACCATTCCGATTGAGGATGAAGAAACTGACAATGACCAATGAAATGTATGGATTATTTCTTAACATATGTTTTCCTATTATTGAATCTTTGGATTTGATTCATAATTTTGGTTATAGGTAAGAAGTATTTATAAATAAGTTGGAAAGTAATGGTTAATGGATCATGATGAATGTTGAATGAGTAAGAAGTCAACATATAAGGGATTCAAGAGTTATGGTAGATTTTAGGATGGTGAAATTATTAAAAGTATTAAGGCTCTTTTGATGATGATAATACATTAGAAGACTTTTTATAGTATGTGTAAACCTGATGTTTGATATATGAAAAATTTTATTCAAGGAATAAATATCTTTTGTTTTGTGGATATAGTTATATAGAACCATTACAGTTTATATGATCCTTGAATTTGAGGTAATTACTGGTTAATACATTTTGGGATGCAAAACGAAAGGTATTAGATAACCTTTGTGGTTAAAATATGTTATGGTTATTTTGGATGAATTTATCTCTTTTTGGGAATGTTATAAAATTGTGTATTTTTTGAAAAGGGACAACACACAAACTGTGTGACAACCCATCGCGTCGGGCGAAGCTGTAGGAATCGAACCCACAACCAAAGTGTGATTGGTATTTATCGCCTACCACTGCAGAACGTGATGTCCTTGGTTAGTATGAATAATTCCTTTTAGTTAGATGATCTTATGAATCAGGAATAAGTTGATTTTGGGTTATATAGAGAAATGATTAACCTATCATGGAGGATATGTGATTAGGTTAATTACTTTTTAATAAGAGACTTTAAGAGAAATTGATGTTATTTGTAGATAAATGTTAAGATTTACCTTGAAGGCTATGTGATTAAATCCATCAGAGATTTGGGTTTCAATCTTTGTTTGGATTACGTTGATGAATTTTATGGATAGCTGTTTATTTAATGGTCTTTCTTGAACCTTGGGTTCTTTTTGTTGAATTTTGGAGATTAAGAGTAGTATTATGTTTTATAAAGGATTATACTTTAGCGGGTTATTTGATCTTGTACTAACAATTTTGGTTAAGGTCTAAAGACAAGGGAAATGTATAGTTCATCTTTTGTGGATTAGGTGATTCTCAATAAGCTGATTATAGCTCTCTTAATGTGAACAAGTCATCCTAAATACTCTTCTTTTGGAGAAAATATGAGTTTTCGTAAGAAATATAGTAAGAGATGAAAGTCTACATGACATGTAAGTATGTTTATTTATGATTTAGTTAATCTAATAAATAAATTCTTCAATGAAAAGTAACATAAAATAAAAAAAATTCTGTTATCATTTCCTACTGGAGAATCAAATACAACTTAACCCATCACAAGTTTGTGATTTTCTGGTGGTTATATTTCTCCTAAACATGTTTTATATCACTCTACATCTGAACTTGACCCTTTGTTTTCACTTCTATATCCACGTTTTTATGGAGTCCTAATATCTGTTGTCTCGGGTGACCTTTGTACTTTTCTTTCTTTCTTTTAAAGTTATAGTTTAATTTACTCGTTTTTCCTATTTGGGGCTTTCAATGAAGTTTCCGAGATTAATTTAAAATTGGGAGGACATAATTATCAAAAGGGGGGAGGATGTAACATCCCATGTAAATAAAGAATATGACATTTTCATATTTATTAATATTTTTGAATAAAATGTTAATATTACTCTAAATGGAATGATATGTTAGATGGCGTACCCAATACGCAACAATGAGTTTCTTTGAAATCTTACATTGCACACTAATAATATAATAATATTATTTTAAATAGTAGTTAACACCTTGTCGTTGTAATGGAGGGAATGAACAGAACTGACTAAAAAATGTTTATATATGTTTGTTAAATATTTTAACAATTACCCAAAAAATGATAGAGTCTTAAATTGTGAATGAATCTATTTTAAGGCATAATATTCTAATATTCTTTAAAAGGTTGTTCAACCACCTTTTGATGGAGAACCCTTTTTAAAACTAATTTTCATCAATTTAATTTTTTATATTTGACAAAATTTAATCCTTCTTTAGAATCGGGACATCAAAATTAACTTTGTGTAAATTTTTCTTATTTGTTCGACAAAGATCATTTTATAATGAATATTTAAAATGCTGTATTTTTATTCAAAGACTCTTTTTAATATAATTTTTTATGGTTATATTATCTTTTTAATTGGGATTAATTTTTAGTTAAAATATATTTTTACCAGTTAATCCAATGGTGGTCATTGAAATTAATTTTACATTGAAATTGGACATAAACCGGTGTTAATCTTTGGATAGATATTGTTTCTTAAAAACACACTATTTGTTTTGATAGTGGGAATTAATTATAAAATTAATTGATGCAACTTATATGTTTTTAATTTTGTAAAAATGAAATCATTTTTTAATTTGAAATATCAAATTTACTTTGGATAAATTTTTGGTATTTTTCTGACAACTGTTCATTTTTAATCAATAGTGAAAAATACTGCATTTTTCTTCCAAACTACTATTCCTTATCATTTATTCATATAGTTAAATTGTACTTTTTATTGTTTTTAAAGTTTAATTGACTTTTGTTTTTATCACTTAATACAATGTTGTTCATTGGAAGTAATTTAACTTTTCAATTGGATGTAAAAACAAGTCAATCTTTTGATAAATTTTACTTCTTAAAAACCTATCATTAGTTGGGACAACGAGAATTATTTTTACATTAATTAAGAAAATTTCTGTGTTCAGAATTGGGTAAAATGGATTCCATATTTGGAATCAGATGGTCCAAATTATGTAATTAAGACCGTTTTGTTTTTGGACATTATGAATAGTAACGATGGTAATTATCATTAATTATCGTGATTAATTAGTAATCGGGTAGTTAAGGGTAATAAAATAGTATCATAATAATATAAAATGATCACAAAAGGTTTCCAAATACCATTTCTTGAGTCATGTCCGACCATGGTATGCTTTTTCCTAACGTGAGGGCCCATGGAGTCACAAGGGTGTAATAGTGACATTTATGACATTTTTTAAAAAAAAGAAGTGAAATATAACAATGGTTTGTATATCATAAATAAAATAATTATTTTTGTTTACATACATGATATATTAGACTATAAATAGTCCTTGTAAATCTAAAATTATTTCCTAAATCATGTTATTTTTTTATAATTGTTTGACATTAAATAAATAAATTTATTTATGACACCATGATGATGCAGTGATTACCTAATTAATGAACGATTTAAATAAAATGAAAAGATAAGGTAACAAATAAAAATTACACTTGTATAAACCCTATTCGATGGGTGGATTTTGTACCCTTATCAACTTTTCCTCAAAATATATCATTGTGGGACCTTTAATATCTGAAAACCATATTATAAAAAAGTTACATTTCAAGACTTTCATAAAGTGACCCTCCTCCCTCTTATAAAAGTCCCCCACCTCTACCCCCTTACCCACACCTCTCAAGCCCTTGTATTGTCTAAACTCTGCTCATATTATCTCTCCAAATCCCTCTCTTACTCATAGAATCCCCACTTTGGGCATTAGTCTTTCCAAGGAATCCTTTCACTCAAATCAAAAAGAGTTACCATATTTAGAGGTAATGTCTTCTCTCGAGATTCATTCTTTTATTTTCCTTCTACACTAACCATTATCTTCTTATTATATGATCACATAATAAAACCTTATACTCAATATACTACGATGTTTTTATGAATAGGATTCTACGTACACATACACACACCCCTATCAAATTGTTAAAGAACATACTGTTTCTGTGGGTGGCGAATTACTGTCCCACGAAACGATGATTGTTCAATATTATTTTAAGACATCTCATGGTGGCCATTATGATGGAAATATATATATATATATATGATTTATATTATATATTATTCCTCTATATTCTTATTTATTTTATATTTAAAACATACCTTTATTCTTTTCATGTTGTGCAAATGTGATAACTTCATATGAGGAAGTGTGGACTACCACCCCCTCAAGTGATGTGACTCGTTCATGCCAAACATGGAATTTATAAATAATGTAATTTATGGACTTATTTTACCTAAATAAAATATATATTATACTGTAATTATAATATATTTATGTCTTACTTATTTCTAAATCCCATTAATATGACAAAAAATGAATGTAGCATTCATGTGTACATACAGCCTACCGTCTCCATAAACGGTAAATTCCATTTATTATCTCCAAATATTATTTAATATTTTTAAATACATATATAATGGATATATATGATATTAAAATCATGGACACCATTCCAGAGAATATGTACTTATAACTACATGGACAATTCTCTTCAAACAAGTTTATTTTTTGACTCATGTACCGAACATCGACAAAACGTATGATATGAACTCACATAATTAACTAATTATTATAACATTATAATATGTGATATGAATTGAATAATAAAATTTAAAGTAATTTCTTAAGGAATTATAAATCTACCCAAGTTTATTATTTATAAATATAAAGAAACGAACAAGACAAGTCAGACTTGAGGTAAGGGGATTTCTTATCTACCTTTTAATTTCATGAGATTTACATTGTTCACCAATTATCTACTGCATATTGTGTACTTCCATTTGATATAAATTATATTGATTCTATTTATATTAATGTTATTATGTGATTCAATTGGTTCTTATTATCTTTTTGTCATATGACACGATTTATTACAATGAGGGAAGGGGTTTTTGTCTCACTATTTATTCCCGTGAGATTCATGCTATATTTGTCAGTATCTTCTTTGAGTGGTGTATGTACTACACATTATTCTACTATTTTTTTCATATACATTCATTTATGAGTATTTACATTAACATTTTATAGTCCTTCTTTCATGGGGTGTATGTTTCGAAAGTTACCCAAATCGGTAAGGGAACCTTTCACCCTCCTCTTTTTAAAAAACTTTTTTCTGTTAGGTCTTTTAATTTACATATTCTTCATGTTGGGATATGTTCTTATATATCATTATTACTGTAAAATTTATTTCCAAGAGATGATGTAACCTTTTTATCTCTCATCAATTGATTTTATGAATTTTAAAGTGACGTCGTTAGGTGGTCAAATTTCTGTAAGCGAACTTTTTATCCCAATTTCAATTATTTGGGTAAAACCTCTACTTCTTGATTATATCGTACTATGAATATGTGTGGACGTACTATGATTTTTTTACACTTAATATCAAATTATATTGGGAGTATTTATATTTATCACACATAATTATTTAATTGATTTATCCTTAATCTGGGGATACCGTCTTTGTAAGGGACTTCGTCTCAATCTCAATTCATTGAGGCATACTTCAATTTATATCATACATTCTTTTATTAGTTGTATAATACATCCTTTTGACTTTTAATTTCATTCAAAAATAGTATTTTTACACGAGGATTTTTACTAAACAACAAAAGGGGAGTTTTTTTCTTACGTATGCGGCGACAAGGAATTTTCTGCCCCTGTGACAATTATTTGAGTTTCGGATTCCTCTACAAACAAGAACATTTTAAATGAAAAATAAATACCATGTTTTACTTTTATTTTATCTTGGTGTTGAAAATGGTTTTGATAATTTTTTATTATATCAATGTGTTTTATTAATATCTTGTGATTGAAAATTGGAAATGTTATGTTTCTTTTACGCATGTTTTATGTGATACAATAATGTTATGGTTCTTGGGAAGTGTTTTTGAAGTCGGTGGTTACATGATAAACTAAGGGCAGGTTAGGCCGAGATAGCTCTCCAATGCATTGGGTAACGAGATTGAGTTAAACACAAAGGTTTCTCCAAATAGATTTAGCGAATATACTATGATGGGTATTCCCAACGTAACCATGAGGGTTACTCCCTACGTAATAATGTTATGAATGCCTCAAGTAACCTTTATGAATTATGATTTCTATGAGTTATTCATAATTCTTATGATTTCATGAGGTATGTTAAATTGCTTATCCTATATGAGTCATGTATGGTTTCTTTGATTCTTATGTACACATGGACTAATGTTTTATTTCTGTATTTTTATATCCCTTACTGAGGTTTTTAGGCTCATCCCATGTTTTTGAAAAGTTTTCCACATGACTTAAAGTGGAATAGGGTCAAGGATGGGATCAAGGAAATTCCATGTTGTCTAAAACATGGAACTAGACATGAATCGTCTGTTCAAGAGTTTTTATTTTGTGAAAAAATGGAATGTGATTAGATGTGTCTACTTTGTAATCATAGAGATGTAATTGTTATATCCTAATTCTATAAAACTCTAAACCTAAAAATATACTCAATGTGAATTATTCATTTAATTCAAGATTATGCAATGTTTTATTGCCGGGTCCTTATAGTTGGTATCAAAGGTCAGTTTAGAAAGCTTTAGAGGTTAGGGTATTCTTTATGCATAAGTTTCACTACAATAATTGTTAGGATTTCATAAAGAGTCATAGTTTATTTATATAAAGATAATGAGTTTAAGATAACATGAATAATTATATATTAGTATTATATGATGATTTTACTGCTACACTCACACCGACCTTTTTCATTTTAGAAAACGGCTGAATCTAGCAGGCACTAAATTAAAAATGGATGTGAAGGAAACTGTGGCAGTTTTTTGAGTGTGAAATTTAATGATATGGGAGCTGCAATGATAACTCTTGTGGTTATTCTCAACCAACTATCTGGAGTCATGATTGAACACCTGAACCTATGTGAATTTTATAAGGCATCATTTATGTGAGAAACAAATCCCTATGGATGTTCAGGTAATAATCATAAAGGTATGAATGTTCCAAAACATACGTGTCAAAGAAGTGAAAAGAAACACATATGAAAATGAATCAAAAGGATAGAATGATTCTATAGATGTGGAAATGAAGGTCATAAAGCAAGAACCTGCCAGGGAAAAAAGAAGGATTTTGTTGACTCTAGGAAAGGGAAAGAAGTTCTTCTTGATGGATTAATTTAATGTTATAAATGTGGTGTGCATGGTCATTATGAAAACACATGTCCTACGAAGAAGTTTTAGGAATGGGATCACCAGGATCGTACAAATATTCGTTTACCAATAACTAATGCCATTCCGATTGAGGATGAAGAAACTGACAATGACCAATGAAAGGTATGGATTATTTCTTAACATATGTTTTCCTATTATTGAATCGTAGTATATGATTCATGATTTCTTTATATGAAAGAATTATTTCAGAATAAGTTGGAAAGGAATGGTTAATGGATCCTGAATAATGTCTAATGAGTAAGAAGTCAACGTATAATGGATTCAAGAGTTATGGTATATTTTAGGATGGTGAAATTCTTAAAAGTATTAAGGCTATTTTGATGATGAGATTACATTAGAAGTCTTGTTATAGTATGTGTAACCCTGATGCTTGATATATGAAAATTTTATTCAAGGAATAGTTATCTTTTCTTTTGTGGATATAGTTATATAGAACCATTTCGGTTTATATGATCCTTTAATTTGAGGTAATTACCGGTTAATTCATTTTTGGATGAAAAACGAAGGTCATTAGATAACCTTTGTCATTAAAATATGTTATGGTTATTTTTGATAAATTTATCTCGTTTTGGGAATGTTATAAAATTGTATAGTTTTTGAAAAGGGACAACACGCAAACTGTTTCAAAACCCGTCGCATCGGACGAAGCTACGGGAATCAAACCTGCAACCAAAGTGCGACTAGTATTTATCACCTACCACTAGACTACGTGAAGTCCTTGGTTAGTATGACTAATTATTTTTAGTTATATGATCTTATGAATCAGTAATAATTTGATTTTGGGTTATCTTGGGAAATGATTAACCTATCATGTAGGATATGTGATTTGGTTAATTGTCTTTCAGTAAGATACTATAAGAGTAACTGATGTTATTTGGTGATAAATGTTAAGATTTAACTTGGAAGACTATGTGATTAAATCCTTCAGAGATTTGGGTTTCAATATTAGATTGGATTACTTTGAATAATTTTTATGGATGGTGGTTTATTTAATGGTTTTTCTTAAACCTTGGGTTCTTTTTGTTGAATTTTGGAGATTAAGAGTAGTATTTCTTTTTATAAAGGATTCTCCTTTTGGGGATTATCTGATCTTTTACTAAAAATTTTGGTTTTGGTTAATGTCTAAAGATATGGGAAATGTATAGTTCATTTTTTGTGGATTAGGTGATTCTCAAGAAGTTGATTATAGCGCTCTTAATGTGAACAAGTCATCCTAAATACTCATCTTTTAGAGAAAATATGAGTTTGTGTATTAAATCTAGTAAGAGATAAAAGTCTACATGACAAGTAATTATGTTTCCTTATTATTTAGTTAAGCTCATAAATAAATTCCTCAATAAAAATTAACTTAAAACAAAAACATTGTATGTTAACTTTTCTTACTGGGGAATAAAATAAAGTTTAACCCATCACATGTTTGTGATTTTCTGGTGGTTAACTTTTTCCTAAACATGGTTTCTATCACTCTCCATCCAAACATGACCCTTTTTTTCTATCCTATATACATGTTTTCATGGAATTATATTATCTTTTATCTCGGGTGACCTTTTAAATTTTCTTTCATTCTTTTAATGTGATAGTTTAATTTACTCCTTTTCCTATGTGGTTCTTTCAATGAAGTTTCTGAGCCCAATTTTAAAATTGCAAGGATGAAATTCCCAAAAGGTGGGAAGGATGAAAAATCCCTGGTAAATAAAGAATATGACATTTTCATATTTATTAATATTTGTGAATAAAATGATAATTGTTTCTTAAAGGGAATTCTATATTTGATGGCGTACCCAATACACAACAACGAGTTTCTTTGAAATCTTACGTTGCACACTAATAATATAATAATATTATTTTAAATGGTAGATAACGCCTAGTCATTGTAATGGCGAGAATGAAAAGAACTAACTAGAAAATTATTATATATGTTTGTTAATTATTTAAACAATTACCCAATAATTGATAGAGGCTTAGAATTCAAATGAATCCAATTTTAAGCATAAATATTCTAATATTCATTAAAAGGTCGATTATCTGACTATTGTTGGAGAACCCTTTTTAATACTAATTTTCGTCAATTATATATGTTATATTTGACAAAATAAAATACTTTTTTAGAATCGGGATATCAAAATTTACATTGTGTACATTTTTGTTATTTTTCTGATAAAGTTCATTTTTTTAAATGAAAAGTGAAAATGATGTATTTTAATTCAAAGCCTCCTTTTAATATAATTTATTTATATGGTTATATTATCATTTTAATTGGTTTTAATGTGTATTTAAAATATATTTTTACCATTTAATCCAATGGTGGTCATTAGAATTAATTTCACTTTAAAATTGGACATAAACAAGTGTCAATCTTTTGATAAATATTGTTTCATAAAAACACACTATTTATTTTGACAGCCAGAATTAATTATAAAATTAATTAATGAAACTTATATGTTTTAAATTTGGTAAAATCGAAATCATTTTTGAATTTGGAATATCAAATTTACTTTGGATAAATTTTTGGTATTTTTTTGCCAATATTCATTTTTCATGAATAGTGAAAAATCCTGCATTTTACTTCAAAACTGCTTTTTCATCTAATTTAATTATATGTCTAGATTTTCCTTTTAATTGGTCTTAAAGTTTAGTTGATTAATTTATCACATAATACAATTCTGTTAATTGGAAGTAATTTAACTTTTCAATTGGATGTAAAAACAAGTCAATATTTTGAAAAAATTTACTTCTTAAAAACTTGCCTTTGGTTGTGAAAACATGAATTATTTTTAAATTAATTACATAAATTTCTGTGTTAGTAATTTGGTAAAATGGATTCCATATTTTGAATAAGAAGGTCCAAATTATGAAATCAAAACCTTTTTGTTTTTGGAAATTATTAATAGTAATGACGGTAATTATCTTTAATTATCGTTATCAATTAGTAATCAGGTAGTTAAGGGTAATAAAATATTATCATAATAATATAAAATGACCCCAATATGTGTCCAAATCCACTTTTTTTGAGTCATGGCCGAAAATGGATGTCTTTTTACCAAACGTGAGGGCCCATGTAGTCACATGGGTGTAATAGTGACATTTCTGACTTTTTTTAAATGAAGAGAAATATAAAAAAGGTTTGTATATCCTAAGGAAAAAATTTTAATTTTGTTTACATAATTTATCTCTTAGACTATAAATTGTATTTGGAAAGATAAAAATATTTCCTATATCATGTTATTTGTTTTATAATTTTTAGACCTTAAATAATAAATTTCTTTATGACACCATGATGATGTAGTGTTTACCTTGTTAATGAACGATTTAAATAAAATGAAAAGATAAGGTAAAATATAAGACAAAAACTTGTCAAAACCCTATTAGATGTGTGGATTTAGAACCCTTATCACCTTATCCTAAAAATATATTATTTATGGACCTTTAATATCCGAAAACCATATTATAATAAAGTAACATTTCAAGACATTCCAAAAGTGTCCCTCCTCCCTCTTATAAAAGGCCCACACCTCTACCCCCTTACCCACACCTCTTAAGATCTTGGCTCGCCTAAAATCTACTCATTTTTCCTCTCCAAATCCCTCCTTTACTCTTAGAATCCTCACTTAGGGAAGATGTTTTTTCAAGGAATCCTCTGGCTCAAATCAGAAAGAGTTACCCGATTTAGAGGTAATGTCTTCTCTTGAGTTTCATTATTTTATTTTCCTTCTTCACTCCCCACTATCTTCTTATTATTTGATCCAATAATAAAACCAGTATCTTCAATATACTAGGATTTTGTTATGAATATTATTCTATCTACACTTACACACACCCTCGTTTAATGTTTAAAGAACATATTGTTTCTGTGGGTGGCGAATTACTGCCTCATGAAACAATGATTGTTTAGTCTTCTTTTGACACCTCTCATGGTAGACATTATGATGGAACTATATTTATTTATTATATTTATTATATTTATTTCCTCTATATTATTTTGTATTTTATATTTAAAACATAAATTTATGCTTTTCATGTTGTGCAAAAGCGACAATTTCATATGAGGAAGTGTGGTCTACCGCACCCTCAAGTGATGTTACTTGTTCATGCCAGACATGGAATTTTTAAAGAATGAAATTAATTAACTTCTGTTACATATATAACATATATATTATACTGTAATTATAATATATCTATGTCTCATTTATTTTTAATGTCTATTAATATGACAAAAAATGAAAGTAGCATTCATGCGTATGTACGGCCAACCGTCTCCATTAACGGTACATTTCATTTATTATCTCCAAAGATTATGGAATATTATTAAATAAATATATACTAGATATTTATGATATTTAAATTATTAAAATAATTTTTTAGATGATGTACTTACAACGACATGGACAATTCTCTTAAAACAAGTTTATTTTTTGACTCATGTACCGAACATCAACAAAACGTATGATATGAACTCACATAATTAACTAATTAATATAACATGAGAAGATGTTATATGAATTGATTAATAATGTTTAAATTAATTCCCTTTAGAAATTATAAATTTAATAAAGTTTATTATTCAGTAATATTAAAAAATGAATAGGACAAGTCAGACTTGAGGTAATGAGATTTCTTATCTCACTTTTAATTCTGTGAGATTTCCATTGTTCAACAATTATATACTGCATATTGTGTACTTCAATTTGATATATATTATAATTATTCTATTTATATTGATGGTATTGTGTGATTCATTTGGTTATTATTATCTTTTGGTCATATAACATGATTTATTACAACGAGGGAAGGGGTTTTTATCTAACTATTTATTCCCATGATATTCATGCTATATCTGTCACTATCTCTTTTGAGGTGTGTATGTACCTCCAATTATTATACTATGTTTGTAATATACTTTCTTTTATGGGCATTTATATCAACATTGTATAGTCCTTCTTTCATGAGGTGTATCTTTCGAAAGTTACCCAAATCGGTAAGGGAACCTTTCACCCTCCTCTTTTTAAAAGATTTATTCTTATTAGGTCTTTCAATTTACATCTTCTTAATGATGGTATATGTTCTTATATATCCTTATTGATTTAAATTTTATGTCCAAGTGATGATATACCCTTTTTATCTCTCATCATCTCATTTTTTGAATCTTATACTGACGTCGATGTGTTGTCGATTTTCTGTAAGGGAACTTCTTCGCCCAATTTCAATTCTTTGGGTTAAACCTATACTTCTTGATTATGTCGTACTATGAATATGTGTTGACGACCTCTTATTTTTTTACACTTAATATCCACTTATATTGGGTGTATTTATATTTTTCACACATAATTATGTGATTGATTTATCCTTAATCTAAGGATACCATCTTTGTAAGGGACATCATCTCAATCTCCCTTTGTTGAGGCATGCTTCAATTTATATAAAAATTTATTTTATTAAATGTATAATAAACCCTTTTGACATTTACATTCATTCAAAAGGATTCTTATACACTAAGTGTTTTAATAAATGACAAAATGAATGTTTTTGTCTTACGTATGTGGCGACAATGACCTCTTTGTCACTGTGACCATTATTTGAGTTTCGGTTTCCTTTACAAGCCATAACATTTTAAATGAAAAATAAATACCATGTTGTACTTTTCTTTAATTTTTGTGTTTAAAATGGTTTTCAGAATGTTTTTATTATATAAATGTTTTGTATTTATATCTTGTGATTAATATGTAAAAATGTTATGTTTCTTTTAAACATGCTTTATATGAAAAGATCTTGTTTTGGTTATTGGGAATTGTTTATGAAGTTGGGTGGTTCAGTGATAAACTAATGGCAGGTGAGATTGAGATAGATCTTGAATGCATTGGGTAACGTGAAGGAGTTAAACACTACGGTTTCTCTAAAAAAAATTTGGGAATATACTGTGATGGGTATTCCAAACATAAACATGATGGTTACTCTCTATGTAAGAATGTTATGAATGCCTCAAGTTACCGTTACGTCTTATGATTTCTATGAGTAATTCATAAATCGTATGATTTTACGAGGTATGTTAAAGTGATTATATTTTATTAGTAATGTATAATTTCATTGATTATTAATTATACATGGACTAATGTTTTCTTTACGTATTTGTATATCCCTTACTAAGCTTTTTATGCTCATCACAAGTTTTAGAAATGTTTTCCGCATGACTTAAAGTGGAATAGGGTCAAGGATGGGATCAAGGAAATGTCTTGTTGTCTAAAACATGGAACTAGACATGACTCATTTGTTCAAGATTTTTTTTGTGAAAAAATGGAAACATAGTAGATGTGTCTACTTTGTAATCATTGATATGTAATAATTATGTCCTAATTCTCTAAAACTTTCAACTTGAAAATATACTCAATTTGAATTATTCATTTAATCCAAAATTATGTAATTTTTTAAGGTTGGGTCATTATAAAATCACCCCAAAATTACCTGTATAAATTTTAGATATTTTTAACTCCCTTAATAACAAACCCTATTGTCCTTAAAGAGAGACATAATTGAGGTTTCTCAAAGTGGATTTTATTGAATTCACTAATACCATTGTTTTTCTTTCCAAATTTACCAAAATATATTATTTCATAACAGATTAAATATTATAAAACCAATATCCCTTATATATTATGATATTAATTTGTTTATGTAATATATTTTATCCAAATCCACATCCATAAAATGGTGAAAGAAATCATTAATTGTGTGCACGACAAGGTACCCCCTCCAAACTGATGTATGTTATTTTCAACAAAAACATCTCATGGTTAGATATAATGATTGATTTAAATTATATATAATATTTATAATATATTTACAATATTTTGGTTTTAATATCACATATACATACATAATTTTCTTTTAGTTTGAAATACGACATCATCTCTCGTGTATATAGTTGAGTACCAGCTCATGATGGGATGTCATTCATTTTTCAAGTACGATTTTCATATAATGTAGTAAAGATGCATTTAATCAATATATGTGATATATATAAGATTATATAAATTATGTAAAATTAATCTGTCATACATTTAATAGAACAATATCATCAATTTTGTGTTCGTAAAACCTAGTGCTTCCACAAAGTGATGGGATTCCATTTCTATGTCCAATTTTATATTATGTTAATATGATTATATATATTGAAAAAATATTAACAATATTAATATAATTATGGAATTGCTGAAAGACTATTTTATTTACAAGAACTATGGCATTCATGAAAAAACTTGCATGAGAAAAAATGGAAATTAACCTAAAAGCAATTAAATAATGAAGTATAATTAAAAAATATGGTAAAATGTTACAAAAGGAGCATATATTTTATGATATATATGATTATGATTTTTATGGATTTATTTTAAACCCATATTTTTTATATAGGATTTTTGGACATGTGTGGTGGGGTCGAACCTAAGGCAATGTTTATCTCATCAATCTTTTACATCCAGGAGACATATGCCATATTCACCACATATTCCCTTGTGTGGTGTATATACTAACAATTTTGATATTTTATCTCATGAATCTATAAATTCATGGTATTTGATGTTTCATATGAGGATTCATATATCACAGGGATTATGATTCAGAAGTTACCAAATAAGATAGATTTATTTAATAATATGCTCATCATTAGGGATTGTTTATATTTAAATATCCCTAAGAATAATTATTTGGTATATATAGATTAAAACAACCCTATTTTATTATACTATTGTTATTAATTATCATTTCATTTTATAATACCTTTATTCCACTCTTTTGTACTTAAAATTATTTCACTAAAAACAGACTTCATTTCTCTCTTTGGTCGAAAAACCTTTTTCATCAAACACTATTCTTCCAAAAAAATGTTTTTTAAATTATTCAAATGACTTATTAATGAATTTTATACCAACTTTTTATATTCTAATATCTTATAAATTAATATTTTGGTCAATTTCTAAACAATGGGCATTTTTATCTTAACAAAAATTGTTTGGAATCATTGAATTAATGTGTGTGAAATTAAAATAATTTTCCACATTCATGACCACTCAATGTTTTAAAGAATATATTACTTTTATTAAATGGTTATTATAAATTAAATACATACTTATAGTACATTGAATTTTTTTATTTTAAAAATATTTTCAAAATTAAATTATTTTTTGACTCAGGAATGTTATAATAAAATTATTATAGTTTTTATTTTCATAAATGACATAAACCCATAATAATACTTAAAACAATTGGCGATATGTTATATTTATATCATTATTCTTCATTATATGGGTAGTTTATGATCAAGATATAGAATCTTAATACTATTCATGATATTAATATAGATTGTTTATTATTATGGTTATTGGATTGGGGGTAAATATTGACATTTTCTATGTTTTGTTTTCAATAAAAATATTTATACCAATTATGTTTCACCCATTTTATATGTTGAATGTGTTAGAATTTGTAATTAGATGGATTTTCCGTGTTATAGATAGCCACTTAAAGCATCAAGAGGTCTCACGAGATAGATATATTGGCCAAATTAGAGTAGTTTCTACAAATACATTTAAGCAGTCTTCCAAAAGGTCTTCAAAATATGTTTCAAATGTACAAAATTATCAATCCCCTAATTACGAGATTATTAATTTATTTCCAAGAGATTATATAATTAATAGGAATATCCAGGTATATGTTTAAAGCTCATGTGATTATTTTTATGGATTTATTTGATCATCATTTATTCCTATCATATTATTCTCATGTTATTGTTTAAATGGAATTTGTTTCAGTTATTCACATTTCCATATTTATTATGCCTATTTATTCTTCATAGCTTATTCAATATTCATACCATTAATCAAATAGTAAGATCACCCATTTCATATTTTTTAGATTCCCAAGGATATCAGGATGTGCTTTGTAATTAATATGTAGGGATATGATAAAGGAATATATGGAATTCCAAAATAAAAAAGTTGTATATTTTATGTTTTTAATTGTAATGTTAATTTAAAGTATGTATCATGATTTCCAGGAATACTAAACTATTAATTCCTTTAGTATGATATTCCTTGTATCATATTTCATTGCAATAAAATAGACAATGTGTATGTGATACTATTGTTGGGGTATTTATATCTTTTCATAGTCAATTTTGAAAACCCCTTTTCATTTACCTAAGCATAATTGAAAACCAATTTTATAATGATTTGAAAACACCCATTATCCTTTTCCAAAATAAGGGGAAACCCATATTTTATTTTAAGTACAATTATGAAAACAAATAATCCTTCCAATTCATTTATAAAATATTTAATACATAGGATCAACCATAAATAAATCAATAATGAGTCGATATTGAACTACTTACCTCCATATCAGGTTGTAAATTCTGAAAACAGGATCCAACAACACTCGAATGAATTCAAAAACAATAATAAAGGACATATAATTCTTACACATCATTGAATCAAATTCCACAAATAAGATATCTAAAAGATTGGATATATCAACACATACCTATAAGAACATGCACCCACCACACCACAACCAATAAACGACTCGACCTTGGAATATGATCTCATAATGAATATATAAGGATCCAGAAATAATTTCAACAAAATGGTCTACAAAAAAATATTTCAGTTCTGCAAACGTAGACAATGTGGTTGCTTTGACTAATGGAAATGAAGATGTAGAGGTGTCTCTTTCAATGAAAAAGAGACATAGCCTCCATGATGATCATGTAATGAATGAAATGATATGGAATCTTTGGAGATTCCAAAAAATTACATATAATATCATCAGGTTTAAGGTAAGGAATAATGATGGAGGAACAATTATGATTTAGTCATGTATTAAAGAAAACATATACATAAGAAAAAATTAATGATGTGAATACATGATACATGGTGTGAATCCCATAAATTTCATATACAATAAAAAAACATATTCCTCATGTTTGAAAATAATGATCAACTATTTTATTATTTATACATGTTTCACAAACAGAACCATTTTCGAGCATTGAAAAAAATTCAACAAATATTCTTATCTAAATATTTACTTTATGAATCATATTCATTGAATGAATGTGACCTAAGGGAAGAATACAACCCAGGTACTTCTGGACATTCCCAAAAAATTCCAATTCCATCAGCATCCTAAATACCCAATTAAACAAGAAAAAGAGTGTACCTTCTAATAGGATATTGCATATATCATTATATCTATCAACCTAGTTTAGAGATATCAAAGGGAAATATGGTGGTCATGCCTATAGTGAAAATGAAATAGGGTTACAATAAATTGGGTGGTATATCACTGATATTACTTATGTGAACAAAGGAATGTACTATGTTAGGTACCAATTGGTTATTTTAACAAAGAAAGAAAGTCAAGATATATGGAAAACGATATAATACAATTATCACAAACTAAAGAAGGACTTCTCAACTCAAGTTTATGTTCAACCTCTGCACACTATGAAAACATAAGGATAAAATGTAATCATACTGTTCTAATGTCCTGGGGATATCTATCCCAACCTTGTCACTATACACTGATTCTTAAAGAATATAGACCCAACTAACATAATTTAGAACCAATTATAAAAATGTTATCATTATATTTGGTATTTTAAAATTATTAATAGTAGATTATCAAAGGTTAAAAGTTACTCCTCCACACACTAGCATATCCAGTTAAACCTACATTAATAGATATGATGGTGTACACCACATTAAAAATGAAACATTACTAATGTTATACAATCAAAACATACAATATGAGGAATTAAAAAATGATCTAATAAGAAGTCTGATTCATGGTCCATTATCCAGTTATTCTCCACTTATATCTTGGTCCATGAAAATCACGGGCTTCTTTAAAATTCCAACAGACTACTCCACCACTAACTATTCTACAAACACTATTGACTCTAATATTATTCTATGGATGATTCTAACTATGTGTTTCATTTGTATTATCATGTATAATCTTGAATAGAAATCCAACACATATATATAATCCATGATAAGTAACTCTATATGGATTATAAATGGGCTATATGTCGTTTAATTGTCATAAATAATCAAATGTTTATCACCATAATATTATAACTCTGAAAATATAGGGTAAACTTGACATTTATGAGGGTCCACAAATATTATATATACATGTCAAGATTATCATAACTCATTCAATTAATCAAAAAAAGAAGTACACATAAGTTATATCTTACCAAGAATAAAAAAATGAATGGTTTATAACTAAATAATGATCCCTTTCTTGAATGTTAGTAATCATAAGGTTCAAGGGGTTATCCTTATAATGAGTTTTCAAGAAATTATGATAAAAATTTGAGATTCCGGACTGAATTTCAATAAAATAATGTTCTGGGAATGTCACTGGTTTACGTATTGCTGCTCTGTTAAGGGTGAGTATTTGATGTGGTATGTCATGTAGATGAATACAAATGATAACCGCCATGATTGTTCACATAGAAGTAAATTCTTTTTTCAATTATATTCAAATATAGAAAAGTGTTGAATATATGAACTATGATACCATATGATAGAAATACTATCAGAATATTGAAAAATATTATGATGATAATTTCATAAGTTAATAATGAAAAATGGAATAGTATTATCTTCAATAGACCATTAATGTGTTAAAAACTATTTCTTCTTGTACTAGATATATTTCAAAAGACAAAATTATTTCAATATTTTCCTATACTTCTGTAAAAATGGGATAAGATAGAAGTATATTGGAAAACATGGTAATAAAACTCCTTCAAATATACACCAATAACTAAGAGATCAAATTTATACCAAAAAATCCTCCATTCGAAAACTAAAATAATATCCCAAATTAGCTTAATCACTGTAAATAAATGAAAAAAAGATGATGTGATAGCCTAATAAAGGGGTCCATTTTAAATAAAATACTCTGTGTTATTTATATTTTTGAATTCCAAAATAATTTGGTGTATTATCATGATATGAAAATAATATTATAAATATAAAATTTGGGCCATATTAGTGGATCGAGTGGGTAGACCATTGGAAAAACTATTCAAAATGATTTTTGTGCTTTGTAAAAGAATTTAAGAAAGGGGATGTATTTCACTTTTATATGTGAGGACATGAATTCCAATTACAAAAAAAAATTACCAACTAATAAGATATGTCAAGGAAACTTCCTTGTCCTTAATTTTAATAATTCAATGAAAGAAATATTAATCCATTTCAATCAATTAAACACATTCAATGATATGGATCTAGAATATCCTAATAAATAAATTGTTTTCCAAAAATTTCATTTTACATCATGTCGTATTGTAGTTATCTTTCCTTAAATGTCACTCTACTATAAAATTAAATATGATTCTTTTCTTCAGTGAATTGTTATTGAAGAACAATCCTCAATTGAGACCATTATGACCTATCAAATAGTTTCCTTTTATAAATAAATATTTATTTTTTTGGTGAATATTCTATGAATTATTTTTCAAATCGTATGTATAAATTGTAAAATATTGGTTCTAATGAGATGTTTCTTTTAGTATTTAAACAGAATGATTTTTTTGATACTTGGATATAACATTGAGGAATTAGTACATATAATTACCAATTTACAAAAGAAATTGAATCTTCTAAAAAATTTAAATATTACCCTCAAAATGTTTCAGCCATATAGAAAATATGGGTTTGTTTCTATTACATTACATTTGAGATATATATGCTATTAAAATAATAAAAAAATTTCCCAAAAAACATATTTTTTTAATAGGTTGATATAAAATGGTTTGTGGGTTTTTTGACCTTTTATAGAAAGATGAAATGTGAGTTTATGTTTCGAGACAAAAAAAATTATATCACTAATATATACCAAGCTATTATCCAATATATGATCATAGATTCCATATATAAATTTTTGAAATAATGTTGGAGAAGGTTTCATGCCAAAGGGAAAAAATTTCCATTAAAATAATGTATTAGGATATAGAATTTCCAAAAATTTCTCTCTTCTAATATAATTACCAAAATATAAATGAATTTTTGATATCATACCTTTATAATACCCATGTTTATTGAAGATTTTGAAAAAAAATACTTTTGTGGACAGGGACCTTATCATTATCCTAAAAATGATTAAGGTGCAGTAATTTATTAAAAGTCTCTACTTATTTCTAAATTTATCTAATTTATTTTTTCCATGTAATTAATCACAATCCAATTTTAATTTTTCATTTTCAATAAGTCCATACTCTTATAACTCAAAAACAACCTTTATTAAATATTTTAGAATATCATTATTCATATTTTTGTAGTATATCTTTTTTTTAACTAATGCATTCTATTTTAAAGAGTGTGTAATAAAAAACTAAATGTTATTTAATAAAGGATAATTGCACTTATAGAGGAAATACGTATACAACTATATAATATTTCAGGATAATATCAACTTTTGTTATTCCTAAAATCTCAATTGGACAACTCTTTTGAACTCATTTCCATGAATAAATAAGATTTCATTGTCTTAGTTTTGTACTACTCAATTTGGGACACCTTAAAGAGTATATAATTTCAAAAAAAATTGGAAGTTCCATAGATGGTAGACAAGATTCATAAAATTGTTTATTTCTAATCAATCGAGGAAAAATATTAATTTTATGGGTTTACTGACCAATTTTATGGAAAAGGATTCCCCATTTTTGACTCTAAATGGTCTATAGCCTGATTCTCAATAAATTTCATAGAGGATATATGGATTCACTATTAATAATGAAGAAAAAATGTAAAATAATGAATCCATGAAAATATTATTAATCCATTTCATGATATAAATGTATATTTTTACAAGGGTATTGTCTTGGAAGTCTACTCAACATAGTGTTCCATTATACGATCTTCCAAGAAAGTATTAGAATAGACCAATGCCTTAGAACAAACCCGAGCATATTTTAAATATTTTTATTTCATTATATTTTATAATTATTTTAAAATGGTATAACATTAAATAATTAAATACTATGTTCTATAGTCATAGGATCATTATTAAATACTCTGGATATATAGGTAGTATGAAATACCATTTGACCAAATTTTTAAATTTGAGATGAATATTTATGTGATTTATAATATTATAGTGGACTAGACGACTTCATAAACTACTTAACTCTATCTAGTATGACTTCATCCAATTATTCATGATTATATCTAATCATATATAATGCTTCAAGTCAATATTACATCATTTTTTCATTAGTATATTATTGATCTCCTTGAGATGATGGTCTCTTATTGGAGACACGATTAATAGAATTTTTCAAAGTCTGGGAAACTTTTCACTAATCATCATGGGAAATTATTCAAGAGAACTGGTGTTCCTCCTTCTATATTGGTTTCTCATAATTTATCTTTTATTTTTTATTTTAATCGTATGGGTGATTTTAAATAAATCTTTAAAACATTCAATTATGTTTGAAAGTGTTATTTTATCTATGAATACTCAAATCAGTTCAATATTTTTTAGGATGATATGGAAATAAGGTTCATAAATATAGATAAACCATGAGGTGAGATTAATGAATTTGTAGAGATAAAAATACAAATCTTTCATGAATTGTTCTTATTTAGATCCATTATTTTGATAGTTCTAGTAATTCCTAAAATCATTAATATAAGGTTGATATGGATATTCCTAGGAATAATTCTTGGATAACAATGAAAAATATGTATTATTTATAGTATATTATTTGGAATAAAGGTTCATCCCAACACTAAAAACAAAAAACCCTCCGAAACCAACAATTATCTTAAGAGATTATGAATGACAATGATTTTATAGAATAATTTCCCTGATAATGTTCTTAGGAATTGAACTAGGATTATAAAGTCTCATTTTATGACCTTTGGAGGGATTTATTGACTTACTAGAAAATAAGTTCTTGAAATTACTTCTTTAAATATTTTTTTTAATATATCGAATATATCCTTACATGAAATCAAAAACAACGTTTATCCACTTTAAAAACTGGAAATTAGACAATTGATATATCTTCTATAGGGTTTATATCATGGTCACCTATATGTAAATGAAATATTTGTCTCTCCACATAGACTTCTAATTCACTCATGAAAAAACTAATAGAGAGACCATATTGGATACCCAACAAAGAGTACATATATTATAATTATTCTTGATGTAGAGGTTCCTCAAAGGGAGGTAACTATAGAGTATAATTTCTATCAGCCAATCATAGAGATATCAAAATAGAATATAGTGGTTTTGTGTATGGTGAAATTTTATTAGGGTTACAACAAATTAGGAGGTACAACCATGATAGAGGTTATATACAAAAACATTAGTACTATATAAGGGCCCTCTAAACTATGGTAACACAAGGAAGAAAGAAATAATTTATAGAATATTATAGAATATTTTTATAAAAAATGGAATAAGGGTTCCAATGGAACCCTATATTTTCACACATAAATATTAAAAATAATTAAAAAAATAATCAATAAATTTTATATTAATACATATTTTGGGACAATAGTTGTTCTTTTTTATTAGAGAAATAGATATGTAAATAATTGGAAGGTTAAATATATACATCATTTATTAATCATTTCATTACCTCTATAACCATTCATTGACATAACATAATTAAAAACACTATCTATATCCTCGATAAGGGAAATATAAGAATTGTTGATCTCAAATTCATAGTAAGTTTAAATATAAGATATGTTATTAAATGCCCATAAGTGGGCATAAGATAAGAATATGGGTATGATAACATGGTCTAAACATTATCAAATCATAACCATCAATTCATAATCAAGTCAAGAATCATGGAATAAAGTAATATAAATATAAATACTTAATACACTATAGTGGGAATCATAAATAACCAATAATGATCCATCATAACATATCATAAGCATATGATATAATTTTATGTAATTATCTTAAGAATAAAAAATATTTTACATATACAATGTTCAATTCTCTGATAATCAAAGTATATTGGGGTCATTCACAATTACATCATTTCATATAATAAGGCCCACTCCTGAAACTATATTGTTAAATAAGGATCCTTAATGAACATGATTAAATTAGTGTTCTAGTCCATACTCACTTGTGATATTTCCAGCTTCACCTAATTAATTCTAGGGAAATATAATTATGGTCCCACAAATCTTATATTGAAAACATAAATATGTGGTTCACAATATCATAAAAAAATTACCATATATTTCAATTAAAATCAAAAAAAAAATATTCCGAAACATTTAATCTATGAAATCATAAACTACCCATATATTGAATAAAAATGGTAAAATTGGATCATGTCCCCAATAATTAATGATAAACATTGATGTTTATTAATCTAGATGCTAATTTCATTAGATGATCAATATGATATTTCTTGAAGAAATACCCTTTTTATTTTGAAACTACTTATTTAAAATCAAAATATTTCCAATATATTATGGAACAAATATTCATATAAAATAAATACGGAAAAAATATATTAATATTAAAATAAAATAGTATTCTTGATTTTAGGAATGTTTTCATTCATTGTTTGTTATAACAAAAAATCCATCCATATTTTTGGTAAAAATCAATAGTATCATGTTATGAAAATGATGAGAATATCCCACTAAATATTTTAATAATAATAACATCTAGTATAAAATTATTTTTATAATAATTAAATACAATTTGAAACATTCTTGAAATCAATTTTTTTAAAATATAGACATGGAAGGAAAGATTCTCAACTGAAGAGAAACATGTGGTATGTTTTCCAAAAAAAACATTCTTTTGGACTCTTGAGTACTAGTAGATATGTAAATGATATAAAAACATCAGATATAATAAAATAAAAAAATGAAAGAATATAGGTTATATTATTGTGAGATAAATCAAATATTTTCCTCATAAGATAATTTAATCATAAAAATCTTTTTAAAATTGGGATTGATATAAAATCATTACCTTCAGGTTTACTTATATCATATGCTCTATAAACTCATATATAATAAATTTAATCTTTATCTTCATATAAAATATAACCATACTCATATATATAATCAGATACATGGTTTATTTATAACATTTAAACACTTATTCATTAAAAACATTTAATATCTTCAATATTTCGACTTTTAATTTTTTTGTTATTCATTTATGTTTAGGTTCGGTGATTATGGGATTCTTCACATTGACCCTAGTTTATTCAACTATAGAATGTTAATAATTATATAAATATCATATATATATATATATATGTGTGTGTATATATTAATTTTTACAATACATATAAACATTCAGATAATGTGATAATGACGAATAAATTCTATCAATATATAGGGAAGGTAGTCCGTACATACAAACAATTGACATTTCCATTTTCTGATGGATGGAAGTAAGAAAACATAAATATATTTTAATATTTTAAAATAACTATTATAAAATAAATATTTTATATAATTGTTAAATATATATTAATATCCAATTCTTAATGATGGTGGGAAAATTAGTACTAACAATTTTTAGAGGATGTTGTCTTCGCATACACACATGTGATAGTTTCATCTTCAATATTATTGAGAAGAGGTGTAAAATTGTTGTTATCTAATCATAATGACATGTAAGAATATTTTTCATATTTGAATCAGAATTTTTTTTATATATTAAGCTTAATGTATTTATAATAATAAATAAAATTGTAAGTGTGTGCTTATGATTTATGCATCTCCTTTGAGTGACCTCCTTTGGGTTACACTGTAAGATTTGAATTATTGGTATTAATTTATGAAAAAAGGATCTAAGATGAAGTTATGAATTTTATAAAATTTTGATAATTAATATTCAAATCTAGTAGGGTAAAATAGTGTGAATAATTGAGGAGAATATGTTCCCTTTTATAACTGAGGGGAGAGACTACCATAGAATATTTTAAAATATTTCAGTGTTTTATGTCATGATAATGGGAAACCATCGCTAAATGCATAGGGTTAAATGGTAGGATAACATACGGTTTAAATATTTTCAAACAATAATATTTTAATATATGTGGAGGGAAATCCTACAATTATTTCATGGATTAACCTCTGGTAAACCAATTTTAACCTCAACCATATTAACAACATTTTTCAATTTTTAGAATTCACTATAACACAAAAATTTTATCTTATTATATAATAAGAATTTTTAATTTGAAAAAAAATTAATTCTCTTTAGCAAATTATATTTCAATAAGTGGTATAATTTAATTTTAAAATAGCTTGTTTACCATTAAGAAAACTGTTTTTCTGGAAAATGTAATTTCTGTGGTAAAACACAATTTATATTCATTCAATTCTTTATTAAATCCATACAATGAATATTAAAATATTATATTGAGTATATATTTATAAATTTAATTAAAACCATTATATAATAGAGATGAAATTAATTTATTAATATGAAAACACATTATGCTTATAAAACGATTCTTATAAAAAAATTAATTTTTTTACTAAAATCACATATAATGATGATTTATATTTAATTAATTTTATTATTTAAAATTAATTAAGACTTAAGATAATGTATGATAAAATTAAAAACAAAATGACACTTTTACTTGTAAATAAATGAATTTTGACACAAAATTATGTATTTTTAACTATTCAATAGAAAAAGAATATTTTTAGAAAATTTATTAGAAATAACCATACAGTAATATTCACATGATAATTTAGCCATTTATATTAATTTATTCAAAATATATTTTATGAAAATTATTTCATTAATTATAATGTTCATTTTTAAAATGGTAAAAAATCACCCTTGAATAAAATATATTTTTAAAGTGTAAAATGACATTATTAAAAATTTATTTTTTGTTATTATAAATTAAACAAAAAAAATTCATTAATAGAAGAATTTATAAATATAATCATTAAAGGGTTATCACTATTCATACAATCAAAATTAAATTCTTGTTTATAACATTTTACTATATCGTGGTTCATATATTATATGCATTCTCCATACGGAATGATATCAAATAATTCATGTTTTAATTAAAATGAAATAAAAATAAAATATTAGAGTGTTACATTATACCCCCATTAATATGAATTTTTCCAATGAATTTTCTTCCACTCAGGTACAAATAAATGGAGATACCTCTACATCATAACATCCATCGGTACCATGTAGATTCCAAGAATATATGTTTCCTATATAGAGATTTAACCAGGTGAGTAAAATTATTTGTAAAGCATTATATTTATGATGAAATAATTTTAATGGTTGTTCATTTTAGGAATTATCATGATCTAATTTTATAACCTCGTTATTAATTACATATGAAGTATTTGGAATTTTGTTAGGAGTGATATAATGAACAAATCATAGACTTCATAGGGGATGAGTAGAAATTCCATGTGATAAGATATAGTCCATAATCAATATAAAATCATTGAATTTATAATATATAGGGAAAAATAATCCATTATTTATAAATATCATAACCTTATTAAATATGGAAATTCAATAGAAAACCTTCTCACAATCATTGAATTCCAAATGTCACCAATGATTGATAAAATAAATATTATGTTTACTCATGACTTCCTTGATGTTTTGTTGAATGTCTCTAACTATGTATTGAAATTAATTATATAGATAATTTTCTGATATATTTATTTTTCATACATGATATTTAGAAAAAAAACAATATTCGATAGCATATTCAGCACATAACATCAAGATTGAACGACCTGTTAAAAATATAACTATTATAACGAATCCATTATCTTTTTAGGTATAAATAGTATTAATTTATTTATAATATATATATACATATATATTTCCTAATAAATATAGTTTTTTAATAATTTTTTTAATCAATAAATCAATTTTTAGTAAATTAATTTTATTCATCAAGAAGATCTTTTCCAAAAAAATTATTTTTATTAATTTTCATGAAAAACAAATTTATACTTTTTTTATAGCATTAATAATATTTATATTACTAAATAAAATTAATTTTTGAATTTTAATTGTAAATATTTACTTTGAGTGAAATTTTTTGGGATTTTTTAAATAATATTTTTTTTGTGAATAGTGTCAATAACGCTTTTTCTAAAAATGGAATTTAATTTCGATAAATAAATATATAAAAAATAACCCGTTTTGATTTAAAGATAATTAAAATTTACCGAAATAAAATTTATTTTTTGTTAACATAATTAATTTATTTTTCATTAACTTTATATCAGATTTTAGTTCATATTTTTCTTAGGGTTTAAAAATGAGATTTTTCAGAAAACCATTTTAAAGAGAATAATGTTTCTATTTTTAAATTATTTTAAAAAATCCCTAAGGAGTAATGATATAAATTAAATATACAGATTATATATCATTATATATTAATTTATATTAATAAATTGATTTTTATTCACCATATATTTAATATAAAATCAATTTTCCCTTCAACAAATTCTAGAAAACTAGCTTTTTCATTGTATCAATATGCTTAAATTAAAATTAAATTTTTCCAATTATGTGAATTAATTATTGTTACATAGATTAAATATTTATAATAACAATAATTTATATTGAATAATATGTTCAAAATAAGTTTTCACCCTAATAAATAGTGAAAATAGAAAAATAAATTACTGTAGTTAAGGTAAAAATAGGTTTACAATGGGGTTAAGCTTATAGTATTATTGTCAAAATGAACAAAAAACTAATATAAAAATATACAATTGATTTATTTATACCTTCTATTGTGTAATTATCCTGAATACTTCATTTTGGATCAATTTCAGGAGAAAACCATGGTTATGCCTTTATTCTTTTCAAACAATTGCATGGGTTCCACTCATCTCACTTATAAAAGGACACAACCACTCCTCTCTTATTTACACCTTAAACCACTTTTTCTTCAAAAAATACCTACTAATATAACATAACAAATTACTTAAAATAATATTATAATCCTTTTTTGGTAATTAATCAATTCTAGGAATACAATAGGTATAATCCTGAACTGGTATTTTGAGAAGAGATAAAATTCCTAGGTGTGAATTACTATTTTATTTATTCTTCCCCCTCCTTGATATTATCATCAAATGTGATAATATGTTAAGAAATGATACATTATATAGTGATATGTTTTTATATTAATTTATTAACAATAATTATTATCTTATTAAGTCTTAGGGGATAAGAAATCATCATTCTTTTGCATTATCAACTACCACCTTGCGAGATGAAGTCATTAATTTTTTGTCATTGCTTATCTAGGTACGTTATAATGAAGTAATTAAAATATATATATGATATATGTCACATATTTATTGTTATATATTTATTATATCACATATAACACTTTATAATTCCATTACGTGGGGGATATGATAACGTCTCCAATGCGTACAACAGATTATAGCCTCATAAAGTGATGTGATTGGTTTTTCACTAATGCATTACATTGAAGGTAATAAGGGAAATGTTAATGAATATATGTGACATAAACTAAATAATAATTATATTAATGTCATTTATTTTTTATATAAAAATATATTATTTCATTTTTTTCTTACAATGTAAAATGATAGCATCGTCCGTGTACTAGTGGGAAACCACCTCCTCAGAGCATTGTGATTATTTTTCATCAAAACATAATATAAATAATATATAATATTATATTAAATGAATTAATATTATATTTATTATTTCCTTGAAATTTTGAATTTAACAAATAATAAATAACTTATTTCTATAATGATCATTGAAAAATAGATGTGTCACACTTTCATATGTACGACCAACCGTCTCCATTATCACAATGTTGTTCTTTTTTCATTACCGTTTTTCATTAAGGGTTTAAAATATATTATTGATGATTAAATATGATAAAAGTTTCATTAATAATATTCTAGATGTGTCAAAATAATAACTACTCTGACCATGAGCAGCAAACCTATTCCGTTTTGAAATAATGAACCAAACATCCTAAAAACACCGATGATGAATTAAATGATTTAATATTTTAATATTTCATTAAAAAGAAATAAATTAAATGATTTATGTATAAAATATTACTCCTTGAGAATTTTATTAACTACTAAAATAATTTTTTATTTCCATTAATAAAGAGATCTAGAGAACTCATGAAAAAACAACAATGGAAAAGTGCATCTAAGGATTAGGGGTCGAAATTAATGAAGACCAATTGCCTTTGCCTCCAAAAGATTCAAACCATCACTAGTAAGAACGCTCAAACTGGGGAAACATAAGACCAGGTCTAGATTCCCGACTTTATAAGACTAGAAATATGATTCCTTGTTTCTAACCCTACATGTGGGAATAAATTTAATATGATTTCTCATGAAATCCCTACACCTTCGACTAATAAAAGAAATTGACCAATAAGAGTGACCAGATCCATTAAGGGAAGTATACATGGTAATGCAATCCATTTTGTGTCCATAAAACTGATGTTTTCCTAATTTTATATGATGATAACAATGTATTCACTATTTCCTCAACCTGAATCAAATTCCCAATTCCAAAAAAGTGATGTGAAAGATAGAGTGATAGGCCTACATTGGTCATGCACCACACCACCTCCTCTCATGATGCCTGAGTAGAATGATCATTATGTGTTGAGATTATAATTTGAGATATAAGGTTTCTAGATGACCTAGTTCCCCTACATAATATGAAAATTAAATAAAATGTGATAATCACCAGAAAGTATTGATTTGAGTGATGGGGATTCATCCCGGTTCATGAAGAGGTAAGTCATGTTGACCAGCAGGGTCTTGGTCAACATAGCTATGGTTCTTACTTTAAATGGAATGACATTAATCTGGGTATTATTTTCACCTTATATATTCTCTAGTTTCCATACAAAAGGACAAGTGTTTTGTATTTCGTTTCTATAACCCCAGATCCAGCGCCCAGAAATCAGTCATCCAGGAAGGTAGACACCTTCTTGTTTTATCGAGAGATACATAGGATGTCCCTAAACTGGGTCCAGAATGTTTTTGTCCATTCCCCTTCAATTAAAATATGGTCAACAATATCCTCCCTTCATATCATGCAACACATTAATCTAGACTTGTGTAAAGGGTTTTCTCGTATAAATATTTTTCTTTTTGACATTTTTGTATATTCACCATTTTTTGTGTATATAATTCCCATATATAACTTTTATGCTTATTTTACATAAAATTGTTAGTATTTAGGTATACATGTGATGTTATCTATTTAATGGGGCTTTGATTTAAATATTACTAAAGTCATAAGGGACTTTATCCCAATTTTCCTTCATTGGGGAATATTTTAATGATATGCACCTCATTATTTTATAGGGTGTATATATATAAGATTTTTCGTTTAATACCATGAATATTTTTTTAAATAGTGGTATTTTATGTTTAAATTTTAATTATTTCATCAATGAGTATTTTTCTTGAAGTTTTTTAAGTGGTAAAGAGTTTGTTAGCTAAATTTCCATTTATTGGGTTATAACATTTTCCATTTACTATATCATGATATGATTATGTGTGAATTAATCTATAAATTTTTTTATTTTTTATTTCACAATTTTTTATGGATTTTCATTTGTTACACATGTTATATCCCCTAAATAATTATCAATTAAATAATAGATCTTTTTACGTGTTATTCGTCTCAAATTCTATTTTTTTGAGACATTTGATGATGTTACGCACAGAACATCTTTCATGAGGTGTATAAAATACCAATTTGAGATATTATATAATTAATATCTTTAATTTAATTATATTTCATGTTTAAATTAAAGTTATTATTTTATCGGGATTATGATGGAAGTGTTACCAAAGCGGAAAAGGCATTATGTGGAAATCTCAATTATTTTTGAGATTTTTTATATTGAAGGTTCTTTTGGAGAGAATCATATGTTATTTTTTCCTTGACCAAAAATATTTGGTCTAATTTTTTTTATTTTGATTTTCATGTTTTGTTTATATTTATTTCCTTATATATTAATAAATCATCATGAAATTCATTTGAGGGTGATACAAATCACGTATTTTTTTGTATAACGCATCTTCATATTTCATATCACAATTTTCAAAAAAAAATTATCACTAAAATTAAATTATTTCTTATATATATTTTACATATTATATGACCTTATTTTCTAATTTTTTAAAAGAAAATTTCTTAACTTTTTCAAAATGAGTCACTTTTTAATCCATTCTTTAAATCTTTTTTGAATTATTTTTTATTTTTAACACTTATGAAATGAAAAATATTTTTTCATAATTGAGTCTGTTATATTAATTTATTATTACATTATATTTTTAAATTTTTTCATATAACATTATTTTAATACTATTTTGTGGCATTTTCATTTTTTAATGTAATTTTGAAAAAGAAATTGTTGTTTTTCTACAAAAATTATTCATCTTTTAATGGTATTTCTATTAATCAACTTTAAATAACCTTGTTGTTAAACATGATCTAATCTGGATATTTTTTTATGACATAATTATCATTCTTTATATAGATGTATTTAAATTGTTTCAGAGAGATTTTTTTGGAACTTCTTTCACTCAAATGGTTTAATCATATTTCAGAGAGATTGTTTGGGAACCCATTTCATTTCCATGGGTTAATTATGTTTCAAAGGGATTGTTATGGAACCCATATCAAATATGCGATATAATCAAGATTCATAGATATTTTCAAAGAACCCATAAATTCTCCATGATTTAATTGTTTTCTTATATGATTAGAGGTTGTTTCTATGTGTTGATGATAAACTGATTTATATATGTACATTATTCAAAAAAATTACTTGGACATTATTGATAATCTTGGGTGAACCAATATATTTTTGGTTAAAGTATTAATATCATTGGTAATATACACACCTAGACTTCACTAAGTTATCTAGTTGTTGTTTATATGATTGGAGATCACAGATAGTGTCGGGAGAGATCGATATATCTTATCTGATGGGTTCCCCTAGATAAAACTCTAGTGTGTTAGGTAATGATTATTTTATCTATGTAATTATACATTAATTTTTTCATACTAGTATTCCAATTATAATGGTTTTGTATGGTTTCTATGATGATGATGTTCCAAGATACCAATATGTTTTATCTATGTGTGTTGTGGGTTGATAATGTTTCTTATCATAAAGATTGATATCACATGGCACATGATTTTTGATTCTGAGAATTTATTTGTTAAATACCCATTCGATGTTTTCATGTTTTATGATCTTGGTATTTATATTTATTAATGTTCTTATGTTATACTTAGAAACTATAACTGTGTCATCATACCGTTATTCTCTAATTATGATCTCTAATGAAATTTCATTGATAATAATTATGTTTATCCTTATTGAGAATTTGATCTCACCCTTATTGTGTTTAATTTTTCCTAGGTATCAAAGATTTTAGTTGAAATAAGTACATCGTGAATGTTTAATATATATGATGATGATAACCTAATGTCAAAAATGAAAATATCAATATTATGGGTGATGATGTTCGTATTTAAGAACTAGTTTTTTATTAATCAATGATGTAAATAGATTGTTCTAATTCAATATAACTATAACCATAAAAGGTATTTGAGAATAGGGTTGGTCAAATATTTACCTTTTGATGTAGTAAGTTTTGGGTAATGAAAATTGGGTCACCATCACTAATAAAAAATCCAAAAATAAAACATTCATGTTTTCAATTCCAGATCTCAGGGTATCAGATCAGGGATTTTATAGTTTGTATATGAGGAGGTTTTAGATAACATTTAAGGACAATATGTTTTAATGTTGGGATATATTATAAGTTATGGATACCATCATAGTTCTATATGAATAATGATGATCATATGTCAAACGTCTTAGACGTCCTTTGAGATTTTAAGCGATGTGGTCCTAAAGTGTTCAATATCACTTTAGGATACCTTTAATTGGGATTATGTATATGTAATTATATGGTTTATTGTTAATTATTCTGTGAAATTTTATTGAAATAATATTAAAGGTGTTGATAGACTTAATGGTTCATATGATATTAGATATTGAGATAATTATAGGAAAAAAATAATGAAATAGATTACATTGATTTTAAAATGTGATTTGGTGAATATGTGATTAATGTTATTTCAAAATTAGATCACCAAATTTTTCTTATTGTATGTTTAATGGAATGAGATAACCATTCAAATTAAAAAACTATATAATTTTGATGTTGTTGATTTTATTTGGGATATAATGTTATTTATTTATGGACTGATTTTATTTTAACATTGGGTATTACTATTGACTTTTTGAGATTAACATGCTATTTCACATTATGAAGTTTTATTAATTCTAGTAATTATCATAACATGAGAGAACCAATTTAGTTTTGGTTGTTTTATAATGATCGGGAGAATACATTGATAATCTATTTTATGGTTATGTGATCTTTTAAAGATGATTTTAGATTTTCATGTGTAAAAAATTTATATTTACTACACATTGTTTGGTTAAATAGAATATATTATGGTGGAAATGGGATAAGTCATGAAATTATAATTTTCAAGTAAGTATCATTCAGTATATTTTAGTCTATATGGTTAAATAATTACTCAACCATAAGAAAAGGGTCTTCAAATAGAATTCTTTACTATTAACATCACAGTAGATTACAATTATATTCTTTTTAAAATATCATTCATTTATTGTTTTTTTTTGTTGATATCTTACTCATGACGAATTATATTCTAGTGATAAATGATCTCTATCACTCTATATCGTTATTTAGATGTTATAATTTGCTTCCATGTCCATATCTTCACTTCCGGTATATGTTTTCCTATTTCGAAACCTATTATTTGTTATTATAGATGACATTTTCATGTAATTTTCTATGTTTTCACGAGGATTTATTTTTAACCAATATTATAGAGTGGGATTAAAAAAATTATTTTAATATATACAATTTTTGATTACTAAGATATTGTTAAAATTTTTAAATTAAAATTTATTAAATATGTCATGAACCATCCCCCGGGACCCATACAGTGACTACACCAATCCCACGTTTCGATGGCTAGGGGATGGAGACTACCACTGAAGGAATTATCTCGTAGGTGGGAGGTATTTTCTTGTGTACCTATATGCATGAATTCTCACACATCCAACCCACAATGCTAAAATGTAAACCAGCATGGAAATAAGACAATAATTGAGAATAAATGTAAAAAATGGTAAGTAATGGGGCCAGAATACATGCCCCAAAAAAAGGCAAGTACAATCTTCTGAAGTCCATATGTGGTAAACCATACATGAAGGGTAGGTGAAGTGGGTGCCGCTTGATGTCATAGAAGTACACCTCATCTGTCGGATCTCATTGGGAACTACCTTGTGATGAAAAACCAATGTCTATATCAAAACATACTTCATTTTATCAAGACACAACATGTGAGGGAAGATACCGTGCAGGGGTTACTAACAAAATACACAGTAAGGACCTCAAAACACTAAGTTAATACCACAAAGGAAAGTATGCACAAGATATACAACCAAAGAGGAGCAGGAAGTGTAGCCTCTAAGAAGTACAGTCAGAAGAGAGAGTCACTATATTCATCTCATAAAAGAATAGTGTATAGTAAAGAATCCAAGACTATCAGTCATAATGACAAACATCTTGTACTATCGAGGGACTCATCCTCGATGTGTCGTCGTGGTATGTGGTTCCTATGTGGTCTGCTTGCCTATTAGGCCATTGAACTCCGCTCATCTATCGGACCACTCAGATCCACTCATCTACCAGGACACTCTGTTGTACTCATTTGTTGGTCCATGAAGGACTGATCATCTACTGGGCCAATGAAGTCTTCGCTTCTTCTGGGCCATTGAAGACTGCTCATCTTCTGGGCCACCGAGGATTGTGTATCGGTCGAGCCACTTAAGTACACTCATATGTAGGTCTATTGAGGTCTTCTCTTCTATTTGATTCAAGCATTTAGTGTACTTCATTCCAGTAAAATATACTCCACGGGACATTGGTCATATTTAATCTTCCACAAAAACCAAAATGGTGTATTTCATAAGGACAATCCCATCATGAGGTTTCTAATGTCGTAGATGGCTCGTCAATCAACACAAAATTTTGAAGTTAATCCTGTTTGACTAAAAAGGGGTTGGTTGGGTCTAGTTCTAGCCCACTAGATCATTGGACCAACTGGGTCCAACCTACAGGGCCGCCTGTGGTGGCATATCTTCTCTGGCCTATCCCGCCATAACGGGCTGATTCATTATCCACCAGATGCGGTGATGGTCACATCCTCTCTGCATCACGTGATCAACAGCTAACCGACCACCATCCTCACACATGGTCTTTTGGACTGTGTACCATTGTAGGCCCATCGTATAGCCGCGAGTCATCTAGCCAGACACGACGCCCTACTGGTGTCACAGTTTTACACCGCCACTGTGGTGCGCTCCATAAGTTTGTTCCTTGGGCCACCAGACTTCCTCTTGTGGTACATTCCTCGATCTAGAGTGTGTTCCAAAGTCCTCAGATCAATGCCTCACCTTTAGTGGGGTCCTACTCATGTTGTTGTCGACCCAATAGTCTAGTTACACTCAGAACCTCCCGTCAATTTCTGACGTGACCAGGTGGGTATGTAGGTGTAGCACTAGAGGAGGTGTATAAATTAGAAGGAACACAAAAAGAAACTAATGTTTGCCCTATTAGTTTGGACTTTGTTTTTCACATTATATAAGACCAAGACATCAAAAAATTATTAATTCATATCCCCCTTTCTTTAATACACATCAAAACAATTTCCAAACCTCCCAGAACAATGGACTATCTGATCAACTTGTTTTTGGGTTGATCCACATTCTTCATTACTAAATAATGAACCAGGAAACGAAAATTACTTATGAAATAACCCCATACATTGAGGTTGGGTCATTCGATGGATAACATCAGAGTTTCATTGTCATTGTGTCAGGACCAACCTTCAATAAGATGAGAGAAGGGACATCAGATTTCTAGACCCTTCCTTCTTCAAGTTTAAGGAGAGATAATGACCCCCGAGACCTACCTCCAATAGGTCCCGGAGTGGCGACTAGCACCAAGGTTGTAGAATTACACAAAATATGGAAGGCAATACCCTCTTTTTGTCTTTAATAGGGCCAGGAGATAAGATAGTAAAACCCAACAACAACAAAATTGGGGGTAAAAGTAAGGCCAAATAAAACCATTCCCATATTCATGTTACAAATGTAAATGCCACAAAGTACAAGGAGACTGCAATGGTTTCGTACTAAAGAATGAAAAACAGCAACTATAACTGTCCCAACGTCCGAACTAGTACGACCCTGCACGGTCCCTGATGCCTTCCTGGAAACCTGAAAGCAGTTTTATATACGTAGGGTGTGAATACAAGTATACTCAATAGGGAAAACCAACGACTCTTGTGCACAATTGGGGAGGAATTCTAATACCTTGTGAGAAACAAGATAACCAGAGCACATACCATGGAAAACATTCCTCCCAAGCCTCACTAAGGCACACTCCCCAAATAACACAAGTCAAGTAATGTATAGTAATAGTACATCAATACATTGGTACCCCACGCCACTTTCCCACTGGTTATTGAAGACAACCTATGCACCAAACCTCTCCCTCCATTCTCACTACAGTTCCACTAACATTCCCCGCCCTCACACACCTGGGCCATCACTACCACACATCCCGCCCGAAAATACCTAGGTCACAAAAACCACCCATAAACATGCCCGCAAACACCTGGGTCACAACCACCACCCGTAACCACTCACGCAAACACCTGGGCCAAAAAGAACTACTGCCACGCCTGAAGACACCTAGGCCTCATCCCGAAGACTCTTGGGAAACAACCTGCCCACACACACCTGGGCCAACCACCACAACTACTCCGCCCAAATAATCATGGGCTATACAGGAGCTCAGGCCGTCACAGCTTGCCCGAAGAGTCATGGGCTATTTGGGAAAGGGAGAAAAAGAGGAGCTAATGACCGTCCACTCATAGGAGTGTTGGGAAAACACCACCCCCCATGAAATGGAGGTGTTCGGCAGTAAGTTCTCAACATGGGTGGGGTTCAAATTAGAATCATATAAACTACAAATATATGTATAGGTAACAAGAACTCATCCCAACCTAGGGGATCCAAAACCTAAGAACAAACACCATCATTACTATTCATTCATAAAAAAAGGCCCAACACTCACGAACGAGTCACACATCATTCCCAAAACCAATTCCCCATTTAACCCATTCATGTTTTCTTGTTCAGGTGATCCCATTTAAGTAAAATATGCACTATTAGGCAACTAACCATCATAACTACAATTCAGAGAAAGAGAAACAACCAAACAACAATTTAAGCATTCACACATGGTTCTCTTGTGAAGTCACAACAACAAAGGGATCAGGGAGATCCCTAAAAGTACTGGAACCAAACCTAGCCTCAAGATACATCCCCACATGGCTTCAGATTCACAACCAACAATCATACCGCAATAGAGGATATCATCCTCATCCACATAACCTCATAAGCATCTAGTAAGAAAACACAACCACTACCAAACAGAGTAGTGAAACTTCCAGATTCAAGAACATCATTCATTAGGTTCTTCATTCTGTTGGTTAACAGGGGTGACCACACAAGTATTGATGTTCACTGGCATCCATTTAATCCACTGAGTTTATGTGATTAACCAATTTCCATGTTATAGTCATTCAATCATTACAGAAGACAGGGGTTCATTAGTGCGCAAGGAAATACCACCAATGATCATGATTTTTAGTGATCATAAGCCCATACAGTTCATAACATATAGAAATTATAATAGAGTATAGAAGAATTATCAAACGCACCCCATCATTCTTTAACAGTCTATTTATTATCATTGTTAAGGTTTGGTTATATACATTTCCTCATAAACAGTAGCGTACCCACCCCGCATAATACACAGTAAGGAGAGACGAAGGAAAATCCCTACCTGGTTGATCAAGGATTGATGTTCTTCTCCACGCGCTAAGAACTGGGGATGTGCGACTTGCAGGGGAGGAACATTGGGGACTCCAAGGATTAGTAGAAAGGATCCGGCATAGAACCACCACTTTCCTTGATAAGGGGAACTCTAAATGCACCAGAAAGAAAAAGGAACCTAGATAAGAAGATGATAGAGGAGAAATTACCATGCGATATAAGGTTGATATCTCGTTGTTATGGTATATGGAAATTTTAATGGTCTTTAAAGACAGATCGTGGTTTCACCACACGGTTGGGTGGTTACACCTGACTGAATTAATTGTTTTTTAATAACTCTGATCAGGAAAGGTGGTAACAGCTGTGATTTTAATGGATTTTATATAAATATTGGGGAACGTTACGCGGACACACACCCGGATCCGTTGAGGGTTTCCCCACTCTTAAGAATTTAAAAATTAATTATGGGGATAAAAACGGAATTGAACCACTTCCCAAAAATAGTGTTAAAAGTAGCGTTATGGGAAAACTGTAGAAGAAAAACTCGACAAGGCTGGGTGACAATGATCGTGTCGCACCGATCGGTGACACACTGATCGTGTCACACCGATCGGGGACACACCGATCGTGTCACACCGATCGGGGACACGCCGATCGTGTCACGCCGATCGGTCGCACCGATCGGTGACACACTAATTGTGTCACACCGATCGTGTCACACCGATCATGTCACACCAATCATGGCGCACCGATTATGTCACATCGATAGGTGTGACACTGATCGGTTACCAACCAATTGTGGCCCGCCAATCGGTCACACTGATTGGGGACACACCAATTTTGTCACGCCAATCGGTCACACCGATCAGTGACACGCTGATCATGTCACACCGATTATGTCACACCAATCGTGTCACACCGATCATTGAGACATCGATCGGTGACATGCCTATCATGTCACGCCGATCAGTGAGACACCAATTGGTGACACCAGTCGGTGGAACACCGATCGTGTCACGGCAATCAGTCGCACTCCTTAATGACATCATTCTACCGAGACGCCACCCTTAGGATCTGGAGTTTGGAAAAGGGATAGACCATGAGGTTCTGGGCCATTACATCAGATACCCCTCGAACTATTTTCATCCTTGTGAATCAAAACTAGACCGGAAGAGAAGAGAGGGGTTCAAAAACCCCTCCTCGAAAGATACTGCTCAGGGAAAAACTACCCCAAATAGCCATGCCGAACCCATGGTCTGTATTACCCCAACACACGGTTCCGGGAGTTCCTTCCTCCATGTCAAGATACTATCTGCTTTGGGTGGCACTGACTCACCCGCACAGGTTTAATCGCATCCACATTAATGCGTCTTGGGTAGGGATCAAGTCCTCCCTTCCCCACATATTAGGTATTTTCATAACCTCTACAAGGTAGGGGAACAAAACACCTCATAAACCAACAAGGTCCGCATTACATCACAAGAAATCACAAAACGAAACAGAACAAAACTTAAAATAGCTATGGGTATTGGGAACGCATCTCTGTCTCCCATTCCCAGGTATGCTCTTCGAGCCCACCATGCCTCCATAACACATGAACCAAGGGAACGGTCCATCCATGGAGCACCCTCTCCTCATGATCCTCGATTCTCAGAGGTATTTCCACAAACATCACGTCGGCCTCAATGTCCAGCTTTCCCTAGATGAGGATGTGTGAATCATCATGTAGATATTCTCGGAGTTGTGAAAAATGGAAGACGTCATGTATTCTCAGTAGTGGCGGTGGCAGCGCTAGCTGATAAGCCACTTCTCCGACCCGTCGCAGCACTTCGAATGGTCCGATGAGCCTTGGAAAAAGTTTACTCCCCCTACCGAACCTCTGAAGTCCACGTTGATGGGAGACCCTCAAGAATATGTTGTCCCTTACCCCGAACTCCAAGGGTATCCTCCTATTATCGGCATATGACTTCTGCCAGTCCTGAGCCGCCTTCATCCTCTCCCGTATAAGCTGAACCTTCTCTGCCATGCTCTGCACCACCTCTGGGCAAAGAACTCCTAATTCTCCAACATCGGTCCAGCACACAGGTGAAAGACATGTCCTTCTATAGAAGGCTTTGAATAGAGACATGCCAATGGTAGAGTGATATCTATTATTATATGAAAACTCTACCAGTGGAATGTGTCGCACCCACAATCCCCCAATGTCCAGAATACATGCTCGTAGCATATCCTCCATTTTCTGGATGGTGCGCTCTGTTTGTCCATCTGTCTGGGGGTGGAGAGCGGTTCTAAAATGTAGATGGGTGCCAAAAGCATGCTGCAATCCTTTCCAGAATCGTGAGGTAAACTATGCATCCCTATCCAAGATTATGGACCTCCAAACTCCATGAAACCTCACCACCTCATATACATATATTTGGGCTAAGGCAGCCATTGCACCCGACTCCTTGATCGCCAGAAAGTGATCCGAATTCGTCAACCGGTCTATCACTACCCCGATATAACCACAGCCTCCATGAACCTTGTCTAGCCCTATGACTAAATCCATCGAGATATCATCTCACTTCCACTCGGGGAAATATAAAGGTTGTAATAGACTGCCTGGAACACGGTGTTCAGCCTTCACCTGCTGACCCACTAGGCACATGGCTATGAACTCCGCCACCGCCTGCTTTACTCTAGGCCACCAAAACTGACTCCTAAAACCCTGGTACATCTTGGAAACATACGAGTGCACCAGTAGGGGTGAGTTGTGGAACTCACCAAGAACCCTCTCATGCATTGCCTCTGAGACATACATCTTCCCTCAGAAAAGAATTTGATTCTGACCATCCTCCGACCATCCTTTTGGAGCATTTCCTTGATTAGCTCGATTGGGCATCAATTCACTCTGTATGTCTCCCCATTGAGACTCCTCTACCTATAGTAAAAGAGAAGACTATATTGTAATCTGATAAAGGAAACCTCTACCACCATCTGTCCTAGTATCCAGGTGGAGGGCATCTAACTCCTCCATCACTTTCCAAGCATCTGCTGACTCTCGAACCACATCCCTCTATGACTTTCTACTCAAGTAATTATCCACCACATTCCCTATTCCAGAGGTGTAGGAAATATCTAAGTCGTAGTCCTAAAGGAACTCCATCCACCTTCACTGCCGTAAGTTCAGGTCCTTCTGGGAGAAGATATACGTCAAACTTTTGTGATCCGTGAAGACCACAAAGTGATCCCCGTTGAGGTAATACTGCCACAAATTTAGTGGGAACACGACCACCGAAATATCCAGATCGTGGGTAGAATAATTACGCTAATGAGGACGTAAATGTCTAGGACCATAAGAGACCCCCTTGTAGTTGAATCAACACACACTTGAGGCCTTGTCCTGAATCATCACAGAACACCTCATACGCCGCGCTTTATTATTGAAACCTCAAAACTGCGGCACTTACTAACTAATTCTTCAGATAGCTGAAGGCTGCCTCGCACTGCCCATTCCACACAAAATCATGGTCCTTCTTGGTCAAATATGTCAAAGGTGCTGCAACTTGGGATAATTTGGGCACGAACCTCCGATAGTAGCCTGCTAGTCTGATGAAACAACGAAATTCTGCCACATTCTTATGCGCTGCCCAAGAAACAACTGCTTCAACCTTTGATTGGTCCATCATTATTCCCTTCTTGGACACCACATGCCCAAGGAAGTGCACTTCTCGCATCCAGAACATGCACTTAGATAAATTCTCATAGATTTGGTGCTCTCGGAGGACCTCTAAAACCGTTCTCAGGCGCTCAGTGTGATCCTCCTCTGATCTTGAGTATATCAGGATGTCGTCAATAAACACGACTATGAATTGATCTAGGTATTCCCAGAAGACAGAGTTCATGAGTCCCAATAACACAACTGATGCATTCGAAACACCGAACGACATGACTACAAACTCAACATGCCCATACCTACATCTGAAGGCAGTATTTGAGATGACACCCTCCTTCACCCTCAAATTGGGATAGCCAGACCACAGACCAATCTTAGAAAACCAACCTGCTCCCCTGAGCTAGTCAAAGATATCTTCTATCCTTGGGAGGGGGTAACAGTTCTTAACTATTACCTGGATCAATCTCTTGTAGTCTATGCATAGCCTCAGACCACCATCTTCCTTCTTTGCAAACAAGACTAGAGCACCCCATGGTGATGCACTTGGCAGAACAAAACCCTTCTTCATCATGTCGTCAATTTGAATTTGAAACTCTCGCAACTCGGAAGGCACCATACTGTAGGGAGCCATCAAAATCGGATGGGAAACTGGTTGCAAGTCTATCCAGAACTCAACATCACTTTGAGGGGGTAGAGTCGCCACCTCCTTAGGGAAGATGTCCGTAAACTCACCGATGATCCCTGGGACTTTCACCATTTCTGCATCCACCGACTCCACTGATAATTCAGATAACAAGGAAAGGAGGAGCTCATCTCGCCTTCTGCTTTTCTGGCAACCCCGCTCGTCGATGAAAGTCACATGTCGGCCACCTGAATATGAAAACATGTCCCTTCGTCGGAAGTAGTCAATGATGGCACATACATAGAATAGACAGTCAATGCCTAGGATGAAATCGTATGGATTTATCTGCAATATTAGAATATCCCTGATCGACTGATGTGGCCCTATCATCAGCATATACCCTCGGAAAACATAAGACAAGTTGGTCTGACCTCTGACTAGCATGCTCAGCACCAGGGGCACTAGAATTCTCTCAACGTCTAAACCCAGAGCACGGGACATAATGGGTGTAAAAAAGGAGTAAGAAGCTCATGTATTGAAAAAGGAATAGTCAAGAGTACTAAAAAAGCGGATCGTACCTCGAACGACTTCTGGAACTGCTAGAACTGCTGCCTCTGTGGTGTTTAACTATCCATGCCCAGCTCCCCTACCCCTCAGCTGTCGGACGCCTCCCCGACCATTCCCTGGTCGAGGTCCCTGAGGAGATCCCTGGGGTCATCCCCCTCCTGCAATGTCTGCCTACAAAAGATCTGGAGCTTGCTACCCCTGATGTTGCTACTGAAAGGGCTTAGTTTGAAACTACTGCTGCTGAGGAGGGCGTTGAACCTGCCCACCCCTTCCATACTGCACTCTATATGGGAACTGATTCTGAAGGTGCTCATGGATTCCACAGATGAAGCATCTCGTCCTTGGGGCCAAATGAAAAGGGTGAGATCCAGGATATCAAAACTGGAACTGCTGAGGTCTGCTTCTTACTGGTCGAAACCTAGAGGGTCATGATGCTTGAGGCATGCTACTGATGGACTTCCACTTTGATGAGCCCAAATGGATTCACTCTCATGATACACCTCCCAGTGTGTGCATCCTCTCTACTACTTCATACATCTTCTTAACCTCTATGTATGTCGGTAGGGTAACGGGAGTAACAAAATATTGAAGAGAAAGTCGAAGTGCCTCCTCTAAACGTCTCGCCCGAGACTCCTCATCTCGGAAGAGGTCGGAAGAAAAATGAAGGAGATCCTTGAACTTGATCCCCAACTCTCTTACTAACATACTCCTCTACTGGAGGGAGAGTAGTTTCTGCCCCTTCTCAGCCTTCATCGTGGAAGAGAGGAATTCCACCCAGAACTGCTTCTCGAAGCTAGTCCATGTCACCACAGACTCCCTCTTCTCCCCAAGATAAAGCATCCACCACTAATGCACTTCTCCACACATTTGGCTTACAGCCAGAGGAACCCAGTACTCCGTCGGAGCCCGGATCAAGCTGAAATCTATCACCAGCTCCTCTAGCCATCTCTCTATCTCCACATCATAGATGATGCCCTCATACTTCCCGAGGGTCTGCCGCTGAAATTCATGAAGCGTCTTCTGTCACTGATCGACCTCCTCCTCTCGGTCATCACTCTGTCGATCATCCAAGTCAACCTCCTTGGCCTCGATCTCCCACACTACTTGTGGTCATCTCCCAGGTGCAATAGCTATAAGGTAAACAAGAAATTCCTAAAGCTGAGTAGTCTAGAATGTTGTTTTTAAATTTTCTTAGACTTCTTGTTCATTTTAAATCAAAAAAAATACCCATGAAACATAAGAACACAAGTCATTATGATGCATGTACCTTCCATAGGGTCTCTACCCTGCAATTAGTGCTGCCTCACTTGGTCATTCGGTAGGCCCAAAGTCCTTTCATTGGATCACGGGGGGGGGGGCAAAAATCCCATGTCTTAGCCGGTATTCCCTGTCCTATTTCGCGCACCAAGATCACCCAACACTATTGCCCTACCATCCCATGCAATCCTCACTATTCCTAACCATAGAATCCATCCTATCTCTCAACCTCATCCTTTGATACCATTCTGTCACGACCCTCCTTCACCAAGATGAGAGAAGGGACATTAGATTGCCAGAACCTTCCTTCTTCATGTTGAAGGAGAGATAATGACCCCCGAGACCCACCTTTAATAGGTCCCGGAGTGGCGACTAGCACCATGGGTATAGAATTACACATAGGATGGAAGGAATTACCCTTAATTTTTTAATTAAATGGTTCAGGAGATAAGATAGTAAAACCCAAAAACACCAAAATTGGGTGTAAAAGTATGGCCAAAGAAAACCATTCCCATATGCATGTTACAAAATTAAATTCCACAAAGTAAAATGATACTAAAATGTTAAAGTACCAATGAAAGAATAATAGAAACTGCAACGGTCCCAACGTATGATCTAGTATGGCCCATCATGGTCCCTAATGTCCTCCTGGAAACCTGAAAGCAGTTTTATACACATAGGGTGAGCATACAAGTATACTCAGTAGGGAAAACCAAATACTCTTGTTCACAATTGGGAGGCATTCTATGCCCTGTGAGAAAAGAGATATCCAATGCACCTAGCAAGGAAAACTATCCACCCAAGCCTCACCAAGGAACACTCCCCAAATTATGCAAGTCAAATAATGTATAGTAATAGAACATCGATATTTGGGCACCCCGTGCCACTTTCCCATTGGTTATTGAAGACATCCTACGCATTAAACCTATCCCACCAATCTCACTACAGTCCCATTGCCACTCCCTGCCCGCACACACCTGGGCCATCACTACCAAACATCCCGCCCACAAACACCTGGGCCACCACAACCACCTGAAACCACACCTCCAAACACTTGGGCCACAACAACCACCCGCAACCACACCAACAATCACTTGGGCCAAAACAACTACTACCATGCCCGAAGACACCTGGGCCTAATCCCGAAGACTCTTGGGAAACAACCTTCCCTTACATACCTGGGACAACCACCAAAACTACCCTACCCAAATAATTTTGGACTACAATGGACCTCAGGCCATGACAACCTACCCAAAGACTCTTGGGCTATTTGGGAAGGGGAGCAGAAAATGAGCTAATAACCAGCCACTCATATGAGTGTTGGGAAAAACACCCTCCCCCATTAAATGGGAGTGTTTGGAACTACATTCTCAACATGGGCGGGGAGCACATAAGAAACATAAAAAATACAAATATATGTATATTTAACAGGAACTCATCCAAACCAAGGGGTTCCAAAACCTAAGCACAAACACCCTCGTTACTATTCATTAATAAAAAATGGCACAACTCTCATGGTCGAGTCACAACTCATTCCAAAAACCAATTCACCATTTAACCCATTATTGATTTCATGTTCAAGTGATCCCATTTAAGGTAAAATATGCTCTACTGGGCAACATACTGCCATACATACAATTTAGAGAAAGAAAAACATCCGAACAACAATTTAAGATTCACACCTGGTTCTCTTGTGAAGTCACAACAACAAAGGGATCTGTGAGATCCTTCAAAGTACTGGAACCAAACAAAGCCTCGATATACAGCCCCACACGGATTCAGATTCACAACCAACAATTGTACCACAACAAAGGATCCCATCCTCATCCACATCACCTCATAAGCATCTTGAAAGAAAACACACCCACTACCAAACATAGTAGGGAAACTTCCAGATTCAAGCACATCATTCATTAGGTTCTTCTTTCTGTTGGTTAGTCGGGGTGACTACATAAGGATTGATGTTCACTGGCATACTTTTAATCCACCGAGTTTACGTGATAAACCAATTTCCTTGTTACAACCATTCAATCATCACAAAAGACAATGGTTTATTAGTGCGAAAGAAAAGACCACCAACGACCATGATTTTCAGTGAGCATAAGCCCAAACAGTTCTCAATATATAGAAATTATAAAATAGTACACCAGAATTGTCAAACGCAACCCATCATTCTTTAAGAGTCTGTTTATTATCTTTTTTAAGGTTTGGTTCCATCCATTTCCACAAAAACAGTAGCGTACTCACCCCGTATGATACACATTAAGAAGAGACGAAGGAAAATCCCTACCTGGTTGATCAAGGATCGAAGTGCTTCTCCTAACGCCAAGAACTGGGGATGCGCGACTTTCAGGGTAAGAACGTCGGGGAATCCAAGGATGAGCATAAAGGATCCAGAATAGGCAGACCACTTGCCTGGAGAAGGGGAACTCCAAACGCACCAGGAAGAAAAAGGAAACCATCCATGTGGAAGAAGGAGGATAAATTCCTGTGAAATATATGGATGAGATCCCGTTGTTACGAGATATGGAAATTTGAATGGTCCTTAAAGTTGGAACGTGGTTTCACCATGCGGTTGGGTGGTTACACACGGCTGTATTAATTTTTTTAATAACTCTCATCGGGAAAGGTGGTAACAGCTGTGACTTTAAAATATTTTATACAAACTGTGGGGAACGTTACGCGGACACACAGCCGGGGCCGTTGAGGGTCTCCCCACTCTTAGGAAATTAAACATTGATTATGGGGATAAAAACGGTCATGAACCACTTCAACAAAAAAGGTTCAAAAGTAGAATTATGTAAAAAACCGTAGAAGAAAAACTTGACAAGGCTGGGTGACACTGATCGTGTCGCACCGATCTGGGACACACCGATCGTGTCACACTGATGTGTCACATCGACCGGTACGACATCGGTCGGTGACATACCGTTTGTGTCATACCGATCAGTCGCACTGATCGGGGACACACCGATAGTGTCACGCCAATCGGTGACACGCCGATCATGTCACACCGATCGTGTCACACTGATCATGTCACACCGATCGGTGACACACTGATCGTGTCACGCTGATCGGTCGCATCGATCGGTGACACATCATTCGTGTCACACCGTCTGTGTCATACCAACTGGGTCACACTGATCGGTCACACTGATCAGTGACATGCCGATCATGTCACACCGATCATGTCAGCCCGATCAGGGAAACACCGATTATGTCACACTGATTGTGAAACAGTGATCGGTGAGACACCGATTGGTGACACCGATCAGCGACACACCGATCATGTCATGTTAATCGGTCGCACACCGTAATGACGTCCTGCTACCGAGACGCCACCCTTAGGATTAGAAATTTTGCAAAGTGATAGATCACGATGGTCTGGGCCATTACACATTTCCCATCGATCCTCGATCATCAATCTGTCGTTGGTGGAGATTCATCGTTCATCACTTGCAAACACAAATCCTCTAATCGTTCTGAGTAAACCATGATCCATTTCCCATGACTATGTATTTGATTAATCCATTAATTGAAGAAAACATGTTTCACCGTTTCTTTTATTCTGATTCACAGCATCGATACACTGTTTCATTTTTGAATTAGCATTCCTATTATGCTTCTGTTTCATAGTCATTATGATTTTTTATTTGTGAAATGAAATATCCAATTTGAAATTGTGTCACAAAAAAAAATTCTGGATAAATAAACATAGTATTATTATTTTATTCTTCCATAAAACACCCAATTATAATAACATTCCCTTTACCCGCTCTAGTAATGGCTAGGTCCTTTATTGGGTAATGTCATCATTTCATATGCAATGATTCCCTCATATATTTAATCTAGTCACCCGTTTAGATGTTTCCAAATTGGTGTACACAAGCTATTTTAAATAGACATAAAAAAGATCAAACACAAATTCTAGGCTCACCAGGCCTCATAATCATGTGACATCTAAGTTCCTGGTTACATAATAATCCCATATAATTACAAAAAATACAATGAATTTCTGAGAAATTACATTCTCCCTATCTTATGGCTCTATGACCATGAAATACAAAATAAGGGAATACAAAAAAATTGGGGTACTAAGTGTGGATATTAGTCTCCAACTCCCAAGTGATATGTTGGTGATTCTAATTCTACCACTAAACATGCCCTATAGAAATCGACCATCCACAAAGGACCTACTCCTATTGATCCAAAATCTCCACCGAGAACTCCACAGACATCACCCCAACATCAATGTCCAACTCAATCTAGCTGATGACCTATGATGGATCATGTAAATACCTCCTCATCATTGATACTTGAAATACATTATCCATCTGATGAAACTATTAGGGAAGAAAAAGTTAGTATGCCACCTCTCCAACTCTTCTCATAAACGAAAAAGGGATGATGAATATCGGAGACAACGTGTTGCCCTGACCGAATCTCTATAATCCCCATCGAGGTGAGACCCAAAAAAAACATGTGGTCTCCTTCCTCAAAAACCATGGGCATTCATCTCTTGTCAGCTCACTCCTATTTTGTGAAGTCCTCATCTTCTCCGGGGTTATCTTAACCTTCTTCTTGGTAGCCCATACCCACTTGGGACCCATGAGTGTCGACTCCCCTAGGTTCTTCCGGTATAACAGTGATTTAAAATGTCACCCATATAGTGAATTAAAGGGTTCCATAACAATGGTGGAGTGGTATTTTTTGTTGTACAAGACCCCCCCCCCCCAATAGTTGCAGGTGATCCTCCTAATTTTAATCGATGTTCAAGATACAAGCATGAAGCATGCCCTCTAAAACATGAAAAGTTCTCTCTGTCTTACCATCATTCTGGGGATGAAATGTTTTTCTCAAACACAACTGAGTCTTGAATGCCTCTTTCAATCCCATACACATCCAGGATGTGAAGTGAGCAACATGGTTTGACACAATCATCGAAGGTACCCAATGAAGCCTCACAACCTCCTAAACGTAGAGGCTTCCAAAGATCTCTACTAAAACCTACTCTAAAATGGGTAGGAAGTGGTCCGACTTATTGTGTTTGTCAAAAATTACCCAGATGGTAACATGCCATCTGGATGTGCATGGTAAACCCGTCATGAAGTCCATCATGATACCATCCCACATCCACTCTAGTACCTTCATTGGATGATTCAATCATGATGGATCTTGATGCACTGCCTTCAGTTTTTGACAGGTGATCCACCATGAAACAAACATTGCCACTTTCTTATTCATCTCTGGCCACAGTACATACATCAAATATCCTTGTACATAATTTTCACTTCTATATGTACCACAAAAGGGGAGGTGTGAAACTCTCTCAAAATATCCTCTTTCAATGCCACAGGTACACCAGTGTGACCTATAAAAAGGACAACGTTCTCACCACATATCGAATATTCATTAAGAGGTTTTCCTGAGGTTAATTAAGCACATTGTTCCTCGCAGTCAACAACTACAAGTTGTGCCTCCCTATGTCACTATATGATTGTGTGTGTGATAGCCATCGACTCGAGATAAGTTGTTGGATCTCCATTCATGATGGATATCTGCATGGTGGATAACTACTTTGATGTCTCACTCATCAACTATAACCCATTTCTCCTACTAATCACATCTACCATAATGTTCCCCTTCTTAAGAGTTTAGAAACTCTTGAAGTCATAATCCTGGAGGAACTCAATCCCCCACCATTATCTCATGTTTATTTCATTTTGGGAGAAGATATACCTATGACATTTTTGGTCGGATTATATGGTAAATTGCACTCCCATAAAGTAGTGTCACCCAATATTAGAAGAAAATACCACCAATGCTAGCTCTAGGTCATGGGTCACATCATTCCTCTCATTCTTCCTCAACTGCAACGAAAATTAAGTGATCATTGCCTCTTTCTACATTAGGTCACAACCATTTCTGGTCCTTGAGTCATCACAGAATACTACATACCCAATTCCCTCCTTTAGCAGTTTAAATATAGTGGCACTCGTAAGTCTATAACTATAAGGACCCAGCCTTAAACCTTAATTAATCTTGAGTTATTACAAGATTACACATTGAGTATCTTTTCGGGTTTAGAGTTTTAGAGAATTAGATCATAAAACATCCATTAAATTCCACATATAAACAAAGTGGTTACATAAAGAAAGTATTCTTCTTTCCCATCAATGGAAAAATATTTAAAATTAAACATGGATTCTTTCTTGACACTTCCTTGACACTATCATCATATCATGTACCTTTCCCTTGACCTTTGAAAAACATTTCAAAAAAACTTTGGATGAGAATAAATAACTCATTAAGGGATATAAAAATATGGAAAGGAAACATGGGTACATATATACATAAGAATGAAATCATACTTTACCGATAAAACATATTCACTTTAACATACCTCATCAAATCATGAATAAATCATAGAAATCATAAGACACAAAGGTAACTTGAGGCATTCATAACATTCTTACGTAGGGAGTAACCCTCTTGGTTACATTTGGAATACCCATCACAGTATATTCCCTATATCTCTTTGGAGAAACCTTAAAGTTTCACTCCTTCGCGTTACCCAAGGCATTGGAGAGCTATATCGGGCTCACCCGCACTTAGTTTATCACGGAACCACCCGTCTTCATAATAATGCCCAATAACCTCAACATAATCGTATCACATAAAACATGCATAAAGGAAACATAACTTTTCCACCTTTCAATCACAAGATATCAATACAACACATTGATATTAAATCATTATGAAAACCATTTTCAATACCAAGATAAAAGAAAATTAAAACATGGTATTTATTTTTTTCTTTTAAAAAGAAGGTATGGCTTGTAGAGGAAGCCGAAACTCAAATAACGGTCACTACAGCGGAGAAGTCGTTGTCACCGCATACGTACGACAAAAACATTCCATTTTGTCATTTAGTAAAACGCTTCGTATAAAAAATATTCCTTTTGGATAAACGTAAAAGTCAAAGGGGTTTATACACTGTATAAAAGAATGTTGTGTATAAAACAAAATATACCTCAATGAAAGGAGATTGAGACGAAGTCCCATACCTCGGGTCCGACTTGACTCGATCGTTCATTAATGTCCTGAATAATAAACTTGAGTTAATTTCTACTTCTTTGAGAACCTTTTTCATGTTTATTATTCATTTTATATCACTTATTGCCATTTCATTAACACTATGTAATTATTTAAGTTAATAACGGTCGTTTAAACGATCATTAGTACTTGAGTCAAAATTAAACCCTTTATAATTACATGTTGTTCATGTATCCATTATATCCAGAATTATAATCATTATGTATATATCATATATATCTAGTATATACATGCATTTATAATATTACATAATCATTTAGAGGTAAGAAATGAAATGCACCGTTCATGGAGACGGTAAGCCGTACGTACGCATGAACGCTACTTTCATTTCAATTTCGTATTTTATAGAATGGAATCATAATGATATAAAGGTATATTATAATTCCAGTATAATATCATATATAATATCATAGTTCCATCCTTTATACGTCCCACATATGGTATTTAACGAATCAAATCACTTTGAGGGGGCGGTAGTCCGCACATCCTTAAATGAAGATATCGTGTTTACCCATAATGGAAACCATAAAGGTATGACCAAAAAGAAAAAACCGAAGCTCAAGGAAAAAATAAACATATTATATATCATATATAAATATAGTTACATCTTAATGGACACCTTTGAAGGTGTTATAAGAATGTTGAACAATCATCGTTTCGGGAGGCATAAATTCACCATCCACAGAAACAGTATGTTCATTAACCATTACATGTAGGTGTGTGTAACTGTAGATAGAATCCATATTATAACAACATACTAGTATATTTTGGATACTGTATTTGTTAAAAAAGAAAATTATAAAAAGAGTTTAGGGGTTTGGAGAAGCAAAATAAAACAAAAGGACTCAAAAGAAGACATTACATTAAAATCGGGTAACTCCCTTTGGTTTGAGCTCAAAGGCTTCCTTGGGAAGACTTCTTCCCAAAGTGAGGCTTCAAGGAGTAATAGAGGGAAGTGTAGAGACAAAATGGGTAGGGGTTGGCCGAGAAAAAGGCTTTGGGAGTGTGGGTAAGGAGGTAGAGGTGGGGGCCTTTTATAAGAGGAGAGGAGGGGCACTCTTGGAATGTAAAGATAAGTTACTTTATTTTAAAATGATTTTCGGATTCAAAAGGTCCCAAATTGATATAATTAAAGGATAAGGTGATAAGGGTTACAAATCCACTAATCCAATTTGTTTTGTCCATTTGTAGGTTTTATATTTTACATTATCTTTCCATTTTATTTAAATCGTTAAATAATGAGGTCATCGCTGCATCATCATGATGTCATAAATAATTTAATTTATTTAATGTCTAAAAATTATAAAAATACTACTATGATGTAGGAAATCTTTTTATATTTCTAATGAATATTTATAGTCAAAAATCTGACTTGTATAACCCCATATAAAAATTCTTTTAGTAACATAACTCATGTTTGTGTCATTTTTACTTTAACATTAAATAAAAATTTATTTATGACATTTCCCAACCAAAGTGGATCCATGGGGTCTCCAAGACTACGAATGGATTTTCTTGGTCGTCCATGACACATAAAATGAGGGTAGGACATGTGTCAATCTTATCTCATATTATTAAAACATTATTTTTACCTTAAACTACACTAATTACCAATAATCGCGATTAAAAACATAAAAGTTTCTATTAAGAAAAAAATTATTTTAATCTCATTGAACCACATTTTACTTCATAATGAAAACCATGTATGTCTATTTTTTTGAAATTCAAAACACAATGATGGAAAATTTCATTTAAACAGAAAAATCAGTTTTTATAAGTACCACTTGGTGGTTTCACTATTCATAAAAAAATTGATGTTTTTCAGAAAATAACCAAAAATTAATCCTAAGATATATTTGATATTCCGAATTAAAAAATGAAGTCTATTTTAAAAAATTCAAAACATATAAGTCACATTAATTAATTTAATAATCAATTCCCACTGTCATGACAAATAGCGGGTTTTTTTGAAACAATAAGTTTCAAAAGATTGACACCAGTTTAAGTCCAATTTCAAAGTGAAATTGATTCCAATGACCACCATTGGATTAAATGGTAAAAATTTATTCTAATTCCACTTCAAAACAAATTCAAAATATAATGTAATCATATAAATAAATTACATTAAAAAGCAGTTTTGATGTAAAATGCAGTATTTTTCACTATTCATTAAAAATGAACATTGTCTGAAAAATACCAAAAATTCACACAAAGTAAATTTTGATGTCCCAATCATAAAGAATAAGTTTATTTTGAAAAAAATATCTTATAAAATTGTCAAAAGATAGCTTTAAAAATGGGTTTCCATCAAAAGGTAGTAAAACAATCTTTTAAAAATATTAGTGTATTCCATGTTTAAGATTGGATTTATTTTCATTTTAAGCCTCTAAAACACTATCTAATTCATTAATTGACATATATAAAAATATCTATTATTCATTACTTACTTGGGATGTTACATCCTTCCCCCCTTTATAAAATTGCGTCCCTGCAATTTATTTACTTATCAAATAAATGGGGGTACTTATCCCTCATTGCATTTTCAGATTCCCATGTTGCCTCTTCCATCATGTGGTTTTTCCACAAAACCATTACCTGCTTAATCACCTTATTCCGTAACACTTGCTCCCTGTGGTCAAGAATCTGGACTGGTTGTTCCTCATAAGATAGGTTCTCTTCCAGCTGAACTACCTATGGACTCAAAACATGAGATGGATCTGGCATATACATTCTCAATATCGAAACGTGAAAAACATTGTGTACCTGAGATAAACTCGAAGGTAAAGCCACTCGGTATGCAACTGATCCAACTCTCTCCAGAATTTCATATGGTCCAATAAACCTTGGACTCATCTTTCCTTTCTTACCAAATCTCATCACACTTTTCCAAGGAGAAACATTGAGAAAAACATGATCACCTACCTCGAAAGATAGATCCTTCCTCTGGTTATCCGCATAACTCTTCTGCCTGCTCTGAGCTGTTCTCATGTGCTTCTGAATCTGCTGAACTTTTTCTGCCATCTCTTCTACCAATTCTAGTCCCATCAACTTCCTTTCACCCACTTCATCGCAGAAAGCTGGAGTTCGACACCACTTCCCATATAACGCCTCAATTGGTGCCATCTGTATACTGGAATGAAAACTGTTATTATATGAAAATTCAACCAAATAATGATGTTGGTCCCAACTTCCCTAATAATCCATAGAGAAAGAACATAGCGTATCCTCCAAGGTCTGAATTGTTCGTTCTGACAGCCCATCTGATTGAGGATGAAATGCTGTACTAAAATTTAATTCAGTACCCAATGACTTCTGAAGGCCTTTCCAAAAATTAGAAGTGAACCTGGGATCACGATCAGATACAATGGATAGAGGAACTCCATGTAACCTGACTATCTCTTTAAGATACAAACGGGAAAGTTGATCTAGGGAAAAAGTATCTCGTATAGCAAGGAAATGAGCAGATTTAGTCAAGCGATCAATAATAACCCAGATTTCATTATTACCTCGAGATGTCTTCAGTAATCCCACAACAAAGTCCATGGATGTATTCTCCCATTTCCACTCTGGCACTGGTAAAGGCTGAAGCATCCCTTTCGATAATTGCCGCTCTACTTTAACCTGTTTACATGTCGAACACTTCACAGTAAAATCAGCAATATCTCTTTTCATTCCATCCCACCAGTAATACTCCCGTAGATCTCTGTACATCTTAGTACTATCAGGATGAATTGAAAATAGAGAACTATGAGCTTCACATAACAACTCTCCCTTCAACTGTGAATCAAAAGGCACACACAATCTCTTCCCAAATCTCAAAACACAATCACTATCAATGTTGAATTCAGGCAACTTACCTTTCTGAACCAGCTCTACCTTTTTCTGCAACTCACTATCTTGCTTCTGTGCTTTCTTGATTCTATCTAATAGAGATGATCTCACTGATACCTGAAACAAAACAAAAGATCTTCCTGCACCAACAACTTCTATTCCAAAGTTCATCAAATCCTTAACCAAAGGATCACGTTCCAAACACAACATTTCTAATGAAGCATTAATTTTTCGACTCAAAGCATCATCCACTTTATTTTCTTTTCCCGGATGGTAATTATAGTACAATCATAATCCTTGATTAATTCTAGCCATCTCCTTTGTCTCATGTTCAATTCTTTCTGAGTGAATATATACTTTAAACTTTTGTGATCGGTATATATTTCACACTTTACTCCATACAAATGATGCCTCCAAATTTTTAAATCAAAAACAACAGCAGCTAATTCCAAATCATGTGTAGGGTAATTTACCTCATGAGTTTTCAACTGTCGTGAAGCATAAGCAATTACATGATAATTCTGCATTAGGACGCAACCAAGTCCTTTCAATGAAGCATCAATGTATATAACAAACTCACCATTCCAGGAAGGTAGTGCCAAAACTGGAGCATTCACCAATCTTCTTTTTAATTCCTGAAAACAATCATCACATTCTTTTTTCCAGATAAACTTAACACCCTTTCGAGTTAGCTTAGTCATTGGACTAGATAACCGTGAAAAATTTCTAACAAACCTTCGGTAATAGCCTACCAAACCAAGGACGCTACGAATCTCAGTTACATTTGTGGGTCTTGGCCAGTCTTCCACAACTTTTGTTTTTTCAGGATCAATAGTTATCCCATATTTAGAAACAATGTGACCAAGGAAAGAAATTTGTTGCAACCAAAACTCACACTTGCTGAATTTCCCATATAATTTCTTTTCTTTAATGGTTTGCAAGATAACCCTTAAATTTCTTTCATGCTCTTCTTTACTTTTAGAAAACACCAAAATATCATCAATAAAAACCACCACAAACTTATCCATGAACTCATGGAAAATTCTATTCATTAAGTCCATGAATATAGCAGGTGAATTGGTTAGACCAAAAGGAATTACTAAAAATTCATAGTGGCCATATCTTGTATGGAACGTGGTCTTCGGAATATCTACCTCTTTTACCTTTAGCTGATGGTACCCCGATCTCAGGTCAATCATTGAAAAAAACTGAGCTCCCTGGAGCTGATCAAACAAATCATCAATATGAGGAAAAGGATATTTGTTCTTAACAGTGATGTTATTCAAGGCTCTATAATCAATGCAAAGTCTCATTGAACCATCTTTCTTTTTAACAAACAAGATAGGAGCACCCCATGGTGATATTCTAGGTCGAATGAAACCTTTCTCTAATAAATCTTCCAATTGATCCTTCAACTCTAAAAGTTCAATTTGAGCCATTCGATAAGGGGGTTTTGAAATTGGTTTAGCATTAGGAACTAAGTCAACAGTAAATTCAACTTCCCGATCTGGTATTATTCTAGGAAACTCATCAGGAAAAACATCAGGATACTCATTTACCAGTGGCACATAATTAATCTGAACAGTTCCTTTATTTTCAACGATGTGTGCAAGGTAACATTCATTTCCATCTTTTACAAGTTTCTCGGCCTCTTGATAAGTTATCAAAAGTAAGAGTTCATTCTTGTACACAAACTGAAAGTCTTTATGAAAAGAAACTTCTTTATCTCTACAGTCAATCTTAGCATGGTAAATAGAGAGCCAATCCATACCTAGGATAACATCAAACTCTACTAGAGGTAGAAAAATAAGGTTTGCAGGCATGCTCTTTACACAGATAAGGATAGGAAGATTCTTATAAATTCTTTTTGCCTCAACATTCTCCCCAGGTGCTTTTACCAAAAGTTCAGGAGTTATTTCTTGAGATGGTATTCCCATTTTAATAGAAAAGGTTTCAGAGATGAAAGAATGTGTAGACCCCGAATCAAACAACACTGTAGCATAATCTGAAAAAACAAACAAAGTACCTGATACAACTTCATTTGATGGCCCGACATCTGCTGAAGTAGTTGAAAAGGATTTCACCACCCCTTTCTTCTTGTAGTATAACTGCTTCCCATCACACAAGCTCTTTGTCGGACACTCGTTTGCATAGTGACCCATCTCATTGCACTTATAACATTTCACTAACTGTAAATAAAATTTGGTCTTACCTTCACCTTGATCCTTTTCAGTGCAATCACGAGCCTTATGTCCCATATTACCACATAGGTAGAACTTTATAGAATTCAGAAGACATTCCCCAGCATGCCTTTTGCCACATTTATCACAAACTAGAAACTTAGTTTTCTTACCATCAGACTTTTTTGAATAATTCTTACCTTTCTCCTGCCACCTCGTTCTCTTCTTCTGTTGGTTGTTATAGATAACTTGATCATCGGAAAACTCCATCTCCACAATCTCAGCACATCGAAAAAGATTTTCATAACTTTTAAACTCACGAGAAGCTAATGCCCTTCGATATTTTGGTTTTAATCCTGAGTAAAAATGATTGATTTTACTATCAAGGTCTCGGATAAAATTTGGAGCATACCTTGCCAATCGAGTGAACCTTTCTTCATAAGTAGCCAATGAGTCTTCCTCTTGCCTCAATTCCAAGAATTGTTTTTCCATCCTAAGTCGAACAGCCTTAGTAAAATACTTCTCAAGAAACATACCTTTGAATTCATCCTAGTCGAGAGCATCAATCTCATCAGTGTCCCTGATATTTTTAACCATAGACCACCACTGATCTGCCTCACCCTCCAAATGGTAAATAGCAAGACTAACCTTTTGATTGTCTGAACACCCCATGACATCAAAAATATTCTCCAATGCTTTAATCCACCTTTCAGCTAGCACAGGGTCAGATGATCCTCTAAATGATGGGGGATGTTGCCTCATTAAATGTTCCACCACTGACATGTTCCTCTGCGGTTGATCTGGATGATCTCATGTATAGATACCACCGCCATTTATCGCTTGAGTCAACTGCGCCATTTCTGCAACAAACTGTTCAGTTCCAATTCCGACCATCTCAGGATGCTGATTTGGAAGGTTATTTCCTTCTGTATTCCTTCCTAGCACTGTTTCCTTGTTTCCTCTGCGGAAAACCATTCTGAACAAACATGTCTTAGATGAAGCAACATATTAATCTTCAAATGCTATATCATTTCAAAAAAAAATATTTTTGGATAATCATTTAATATAATTCTAACTCCTAAAGTTTTCTAAACTGACCTTTGATAACATCTATAAGGCCCTAGACTTAAACCTTACTTAATCTTGAGTTATTACAAGATTACACCTTGAGGATCTTTTCGGGTTTAGAGTTTTAGAGAATTAGATCATAAAACTTGCATTACATTCCACATATAAACAAAGTGGTTACATAAAGATAGTATTCTTATTTCCCATCAATGGAAACATATTTAAAATTAAACATGGATTCTTTCTTGACACTTCCTTGACACTATCATCATATCATGTACCTTTCCCTTGACCTGTGAAAAACATTTCAAAAAACTTGGGATGAGCATAAAAAGCTCAGTAAGGGATATAAAAATATGGAAAGGAAACATGGGTACATATATACATAAGAATGAAATCATACTTTACCCATAAAACATATTCACTTTAACATACCTCATCAAATCATGAATAAATCATCGAAATCATAAGACATAAAGGTAACTTGAGGCATTCATAACATTCTTACATAGGGAGTAACCCTCTTGGTTACGTTTGGAATACCCATCACAGTATATTCACTAAATCTATTCGGATAAACCTTAAGTTTTCACTCCTTCACGTTACCCAATGCATTGGAGAGATATATCGGGCTCACCCGCCCTTAGTTTATCACGGAACCACCCGTCTTCATAATAATTCCCAAGAACCTCAACATAATCGTATCACATAAAACATGCATAAAAAAAACATAACATTTACACATTTCAATCACAAGATATCAATACAACACATTGATATAAAAACATTATTAAAACCATTTTCAATACCAAAGTAAATGAAAATTAAAACATGGTATTTATTTTTTTCTTTTAAAAAGAAGGTATGGCTTGTAGAGGAAGCCGAAACTCAAATAACGGTCACGGCGGCAGAGAAGTCGTTGTCACCGCATACGTACGGAAAAAACATTCCCTTTTGTCGTTTAGTAAAACGCTTCGTATAAAAAATATTCCTTTTGGATAAACATAAAAGTCAAAGGGGTTTATACACTTTATAAAAGAATGTTGTGTATAAAACAAAATATGCCTCAATGAAAGGAGATTGAGACGAAGTCCCATACCTCGGGTCCGACTTGACTCGATCGTTCTTTAATGTCCTGAATAATAAATTTGAGTTAATTTCTACTTCTTTAAGAACCTTTTTCAAGTTCATTATTCCTTTTCTATCACTTATTGTCATGTCATGAACACTATGTAATTATTTAAGTTAATAACGGTCGTTTTAACGATCATTGGTACTTGAGTCAAAAATAAACACTTTATAATTACATGATGTTCATGTATCCATTATATACAGAATTATAATCATTATGTAAATATCATATATATCCAGTATATACATTCATTTATAATATTACATAATCATTTAGAGGTAATAAATGAAATGCACTGTTCATGGATACGGTAAGTCGTACGTACGCATGAACGCTACTTTCATTTCTATTTCATATTTTATAGAATGGAATCATAATGATATAAAGTTATATTATAATTCCAGTATAATATCATATATAATATCATATTTCCATCCTTTATACGTCCCACATATCATATTTGAGAAATCAAATCACTTTGAGGGGGCGGTAGTCCGCACTTCCTTAAATGAAGATATCGCGTTTACCCATAATGGAAACCATAAAGGTATGACCAAAATGAAAAAAACAGAAGCCTAAGGAAAATATAAACATATTATATATCATATATAAATATAGTGACATCTTAATGGCCACATTTGAAGGTGTTAAAAAATGTTGAACAATCATTGTTTCGGGAGGCATAAATTCACCATCCACAGAAATAGTATGTTCGTTATCCGTTAGATGTAGGTGTGTGTATGTGTAGCTCGAATACATATTATAACAACATCCTAGTATATTGAGGATACTATAGTTGTTACAAAATAAAAGAATAAAAATAGTTTAGGGGGTTGGAGAAGCAAAATAATACAAAAGGACTCAAAAGAAGACATTACCTTAAAATTGGGTAACTCCCTTTGGTTTGAGCTCAAAGGCTTCCTTGGGAAGACTTCTACCCAAAGTGAGGCTTAAAGGAGTAATATAGGGAAGTGGAAAGAAAAATGGGCAGGGGTTGGCCTAGCCAAAGGCTTTGGGAGTGTGGGTAAGGAGGTAGAGGTGGGGGCCTTTTATAAGAGGAGAGGAGGGGCACTCTTGGAAAGTAAAGATAAGTTGCTTTATTTTAAAATGAGTTTCGGATTAAAAAGGTCCCACATTGATATAATTCTAGGATAAGGTGATAAGGGTTCTAAATCCACTCATCCAATTGGTTTTGGACATGTTTAGGTTTTAGATTTTACATTATCTTTCCATTTTATTTAAATTGTTAAATAATGAGGTCATCACTACATCATCATGATGTCATAAATAATTTAATTTATTTAATGTTTAAAAATTATAAAACAAATACTATGATGTAGGAAATCTTTTTAGATTTATAATGAATATTTATAGTCAAACATCTGACTTGTATAACACCATATAAATTTTTTTTTAGTAACATAACTCATGTTTGTGTCATTTTTACTTTATCATTAAATAAAAAGTTATTTATGTCATTTCCCAACCAAAGTGGTTCCATGGGGTCCCCAAGTTGACCCATGGCTTTTCATGGTCGGCCATGACACATCCTATGATGGTAGGACATGTGTCAAGCTCATATCATACTATTAAAACATTATTTTTACCTTAAACTACACTAATTACCACTAATCGTGATTAAAAACATAAAAGTTTCTATTCACCAAAAAATTATTTTAATCCCATTGAACCACATTTTACTTCTTAATGAAAACCATATATGTCATATTTTTTGAAATTCAAAACACAATGATGGAAAAATTTCATTTAAACGGAAAAATCAGTTTTTATAAGTACCACTTAGTGGTTTCACTATTCATAAAAAATTGACATTTTTCAGAAAATTACCAAAAATTCACCCTAAGCTATATTTGATATTCAGAATTCAAAAATGAAGTATATTTTACAAAATTCAAAACATATAAGTCACATTAATTAATTTAATAATCAATTCCCGTTGTCATGACAAATAGCGGGTTTTTTTGAAACAATAAGTATCAAAAGATTGACACCAGGTTAAGTCCAATTTCAAAGTGAAATTGATTCCAATGACCACCATTGGATTAAATGGAAAACATATATTCTAATTCCACTTAAAAAACAATTAAAAATATAATCTAATCATATAAATAAATTAGATAAAAAAGCAGTTTTGATGTAAAATGCAGTATTTTTCACTATTCATTAAAAATGAACTTTGTCTGAAAAATACCAAAAATTCACACAAAGTAAATTTTGGTCTCCCAATCATAAAGAATAAGCTTATTTTGAAAAACATACCTTATAAAATTGTCAAAAGATAGCTTTAAAAATGGTTTTCCATCAAAAGGCCGTAAAACAATCTTTTAAAAATATTAGTGTATTCCATGCTTAAGATTGGATTTATTTTCATTTTAAGCCTCTAAAACACTATCTAATTCATTAATAGACATATATAAAAATATCTATTATTTATTACTTACTTGGGATGTTACAATAACTCAGCTCCTAAAAACTATACAGGTAATTCTTCATCCACACAAAGGGATGTCCCTTCCATGTCAAAGAATATAATGGTTATTCTACCATATAAATTTCATCCATGAACCTTTAGTAGTATCCATCCAATCCCACAAAACTATGATCCTCAGTCGCACCCTTGGGTGGCTCCCAAGAAAGCACCACCTCTATATTTTCCAGATCCACTAAAACTACAAACTCTAAAATGATGTTTCCCAGAAAGTAGATTTCTCAAATATAGAACAAACACTTCCAGATCTTCCCATAAAGATAGTTCTCTTAGAATGTATCCAGGACTATCAACAGGTGTGTCGCATGCTTTTCTTCAGACACCGAGTACACCAGGATGTCAGCAATGAAGATAATGATGAACCAGTCCAGGTAACACTAGAATATTCTGTTCATGGGTCCTATGAACACTACTAGGGAATTGGTTATTTTGAAAGGCATCCCCAAGAACTCTTAGTGGCCATATAGACGCCTAAAGTATGTCTTCGGTACATCCTCACCCCGTACACAAAGCTTGTGATAGCCTGATCTGAGGTCTATCTTTGACAACCTTCTTGCTGCCTTCTATTGATAGAAGTGGTCAAAAATAATTTGTAGTGGATACCTATTCTTCATGGTCAATAGATTTATGCATCCGAAGTACACACACAACCTCAAAATCCCATATTCCTTCTTATCAAACAAAACTAGGGCTTCTCACGATGAAACACTAGGCCTCACAAAACTCGTTATGTGTAGATCCTCCAGTTGTACCCTCAACTCATGAAGCTTCACAGGTGCCCTCCAATATGCTGGTGTAGATATCAATGCCGTTCTAGGGTATAGGTCATTATAGATGTCGACCTCTTATGAGGGGGTAATCTCAAAACATCTTCAGGAAAGATGTTTTCATACTCATCCACCACTACAAGAAAATGAGGACTCTTCACAACTACCAAACTAACAGTGGGGCTATCCAATATGTGATTTATCGATTGAACCCTTATTAGAGAAATTTTGTCTTCTGCTGGAAAAATTCCCATTTCCCTAGAAGAAGATAACATTCTACCATCATCACGGACACACCACACTCTATGCTAAAATACTTAATCTGAGCTTGGACCGTGGATAACTAGTCCATACCCAGAATGACATTGTAAGGCCTTGATGTTGATACTAGGATATCCTAGGTGAATATATCACCCCCAATAGTAATATCACATCGTTGGAACCAGTTTTTGATTTTCAAATCCCCTCTGGTAGGAGTCCCTTAGAGTAAGGATCGAGCCAACAGATCCCCTAAAATCTCTGACATCCAAAAAAGGTAAGTGGAAAAGAAAGAGTGACTAGTATGTATGTTTATAAAAACCAAAGATAAGGTGGAGTAGAGTCATATTGTACATCTAATAATCTATGAAGCATCAGGGTTATAAGCCTGTATCTCCTAAAGCTAGCCTTGCCACTATCCACCGGCTCCTAGAGACTATAGTGGACCACCTAGAGGTGGTTGTGGTAGCACCTCGAACATCTTTCCACTTCCGGCCACTATGTATGCTCCTCTTTTATGTCTCTGTCCCTACGAACCACATTGCATTACCATATGCTTCATCTTTAGTGGATCCTCGACCATATCCCAATCATCTGCATGGTGACTCGTGTAGTTATGATCCATGTGTCCCCGCCAGGCGCATGAGTAGTACTCCCTACACTTCTGATGACACAATATTCCCTATGAGACTTTTAACACCGATCATGTATCCTGGGTTCATCCCCCAAATTGCTGAACCCTCATGGGTCCCAGTGTCAAGTAGCTTCAACCCATGGCTGAACACTTCGTCTCCCGGTGTCTACTGCTATCTCCAGCTATTTGTGCCTACTCCACCCGGAATCTCTCTACAAGTAGGGCTCATTCCAGCACCCCGTCTTGAGTTGGGATGGTAAAAAATAGCACAGATAGCCTGGTATCCATGTGTATTCCTTACTAAAAATCATGATCCCGGATGAATGAGTCTCACACCATGTCCGTGGATTAATGAGAAAGCACGTTGAATCTCATTAAGTACTCCGCTATTATCATGCTACCCTGCAGTATGTGCAATAGCTCTGGTATGCATACTGAGCGCAAAGTCTATGGAAATAACTCCTCCTTGAAAAGGTTCTCAATGTCTATCTAGGAGAGAGTTACCTCATCATTTTTCTGGATCATCAATCTCCACCATCTCCCCCCTGATCTATTACTAAGGCTCATGGATAAGATCACCATCTGGTCGAGAGGTGTACTCACTTGTCTGAAGCCTCGCGTAACAACGTCGATCCAATCATTGACCACCTGAGGTTAAGTCTCACTCTTGAAACTCGAAGGTATTTTCCTCTAGAACAAATGTAAGGCATTGAGAATGTGTGTGTCCCCTACCAGTAATTCTAGAAGCAATAGCTGATCAACAGATGGTGGAAACACTTGTTCACCTCTCGATGGGTCTATCTCTTGTACTGGTCCATGTACAAACTCCTCATTTTTAGGTGTTCCAACATCGTATCAATGCACCAAAAACCAGGATGGCTCTCTAGAGGGTGTCATCCTAAAACAGATCATGATGAACTACATTTTATACTTTCTGAGCTGACTCGGACTCAAGAAGGACATGAGAACATTGTCAATTCCTATAAGATGCATGCAACTAGTTTTTTAATGCACCAAGTCAAAAATTTGGATTTAGGGTCCAATTTTATGGATTTTTTTTCCGCCACACCAACACTGAACTCCCCAAGACTAATAGTTCATATCGAAAAAAATTTCATTGTTTCCTCAAAACAAAGACAAATACTCTCGGCCTTTAAGGTAGAACCAACCTATTTAGATACCACTTTGTCATGACCCGTCCCCCAAGGCTTGTTCTGTGACTACCCTAAGCTCGCATATCATTGGCCAGGGGATCAATACTAGCACTAAAAGAATTATCTATTAAGTGGGAGGATTGTTTCCTATGAACATGTATGTACGCACACACAAACATACAAACCACAATAATGAAAAGATAACAAGTATGCCACTAAAATAACTACTGAGAGTGAAATTAAAAAACTTGATGTAATGGGGCCTGAATAAAACCCCAATAAAAAATAATTATACAATGTCATGAAGTACACATACAATAAACCGTACCTAAAGGGTAGGTGAACGGGGTGACACTTGAATTAATAGAAGTATGCCTCATATGTCATATTTTACTGTGAACCATTGGGTGCTGGACCACCGATTTCTATGTTGAAACATCTGAAATCTGCACAAGAAAAAACACATACGAGCGGAACCAGTGCAGGGTTGTGTTAGAAAATAATTATATAAGATCTCAAAAAACAAAGGTAATTCCACAAAGGAATGTATGCAAAAAGTAGACTACAAAATAGGTAAATGAAGTGTAGCCTCTAAGAAGTAAATTCGAGAGAGTGTGTCACCGTAGTTATCTCACATTGGTATAGCCTAATGTATAGGAAAAAATAACAATCGTAATGTTGAACATCCTATAAAATCAAAGGGCACATTCACGATGAGTCACCATCGTCTGCTTGTGAGCTAAGGTCCGCTCATCTTATGGGACATTGAGGTTTTCATGTTTGTTGGGCCACTCAATTAGGGTTATCTACTAGGCCACTAAGGTGCACTCGTCTACTGGGCCACTCAGGTATGATCAACTTTTGGGCCTTTGAGGTTCACTCATATATTAGTCAACTAAGGTTTGTTCTTCTCATGGGCCCCTATGGCCTTCTCTTCTGCTGGGCCATTGAGGTGCACTCAAATACTAGGTGAGTGAGGTCTGCTCATCTATTAGGCCACATTGGTCCAATAGTCTGTTGCGCCACTAAGGTCCCCTCATTTGCGGGGCCATTTAGGTATGCTTGTCTGATGGGCCACTTAGGTGTCCTCGTCTGTTGGGCCACTGATTTCTACTCTTCAGCTGGTCTACTATGGTCCACTAATTTGTTGTATTCCCGCTCGCAGCACCCTTGATTCTAGTAGAATCTACTCCCCTAGTCATCTGTCATATATTAAAGTCCACAAAAACATGCTTGGAGTATTTCAAAGTTATTTTCTTGTCATGAGGGTCCCAACACTGCCAACGACTCGTCAATCAGAATCATTATTTGGAAGTTATGTTTATTTTACTAAAAAGGGGTTGGTTGGTTCTGGGTCCGGCTCGACCCTACTTGACCCAGCCCAGGGATCATGGACCCGACCTGGGAACAACCCGCCGCAGATCCAACCCTGTCTTCTGGGCCCCACCTGTATTGGTTGAGCCTGGTCCGACCTGCTGGACCATATGGGTCCGGCCTATTGTGGCCTGTATTCTCCAACCCGGCCCACTATTGTGGGCTGGTCTGATCACCATCATAAACGACAGTGGCCACAACCCCTCTACATGATGTCTTCGGAAGCTGGCGAGTTATCTCCCCATTATATGGTTCCACGAACCGTGTGTCCTCGTAGACCCGCGGCCCACACCCAGGTCATCGACATAACGTGACAACCCACTAGCAATAATGTTTCGCACTACCGTATCCTTCACCACTACATCGTGCTGATGGTTTCTTTCGCGGGAAAGTAGACATCCTTTGGTGGTCTGTTCATCGATGTGGATAGTGTTCTGGTGTCCTTGTATCATCATCTCACCTATTGTGGGTTCCCAGACGTGTTTTTGTTAATCCATTGGTCTATTCACACTCGCAACTGCCCAAAAAATTATGACGTGACCACGTGGGTCTGTTAGTGAAGATTGAGAGGAGGAGGATAGATCATAAGGAACACACAATGCGATGGGCATTGACCAAATTCATTTTTCCTTTGTTCGTCATGTTATAAAATGGGAAGATTTCATACAATAATTAATTCATATCCCCCTATCTTCAATCCCCGCAAATATATTTCTCAAACCCACGAGAACAATCATCATGCAGATCATCTTGTTAGTGGGTTGATTTGTGTTCGTCATTTATAAAGAATGAAAGGGGATGGTAAATCACCTATAAAATACCCCTTACTTCGATGGTGGATCGATCAATGAATAATATTAGAGTATCACTATCGTTGCTCATCATTCCTCTATCCTTAATCCCTCATTGGTGGCGATTCATCATTCGTCGCATGCCAATGAAAATCTTCCAAATGTTCTGCGTAATCAAAAATTTGTTTCCCATGACCCCATATTCAATTATTTCATTAAAAGGAATAAATGTGCTTTAGTATTTCTATTATGCTTTGTCGCAACATTATTACATAGTTTCATTTATGATATAATGTTTATGTTATGTTTTTGTTTCAAATTGGTTACATTATTTCATGGAAGAAATGATACAACCAATGGGACATTGTGTCATAGAAAAACAATTTCAAACAAAATAAACTTTTTATGTTTATTATATTCTTCTTTAAAACACCTGAAAATAATCTTTTTCCCTCGACCTATATTGGTCATGGATAGGTCCTTTCCTACGTACTTTCATCATTCTAGACATAATGGTGCCATTGGATTTTTAATCCAAGAACCCATATTGGTCAAAGTCAAGTGACGTCGGTGAACCTGGTCTTGAAATAATCCAATATCATTAAAACAAATACATTTAATTTCAAGGACATTACAAAATATTAGGAGGATTTAACAGTTAACTATTTTAAAAAATTATATCCTGTTCAATAACAGATTTTACATGCAACACCCAGCTTAAATGACCAATTAGAAATACAAATTTTACAACCAAGCTGATTAATTATTGGGTATGAATATTACTAAATAATTTATTAAATATATATTTATATATATTTCCCTATCAATATAAATTATTGATAAATGTTGAGAAAATAATCAATAAATTTTAATTAATGTAATATTGTTGTTGAAAATATGTTTCTTATAAAAAATGATTTTATTTGTTTTCATGAAAAAATTGTATAAATATTTTCTTATAATTTTATAGTTTTTTTGATAAAATTAATAATCATTTTGTAATTATAAAATAATAAATTTATTTTGGGTGAAATATTTGATTTTTTTTGTAAACTAGTTATTTTTTTTAATATAAAAAATAACAATTTTTAAAAAATGTCATATATTCTTATTCAAGTAAATAAATTTAAATGTACCATTATGTTTTAAATATGATTTAATGTAACATAATTATTATTTTTTTATATTAAATGCAAATAATTTATTTTTAATCACCCTCATATTTTATTTTAGAAAATGTTTTCAATTAGGTATAAAAAAGGAATATTTTAGTAAACTATTTTAGAATGAATAATATATCTTCCTTTTTATTTAAATAAAAAGTAAATATCAAGGAATGATTAAAAATAAATTTATATATTATTTTTCAATAAATATTTATTTATATTTATATAATGATTGTTTTAATCATATAATTAATATAAAAATCATATTTTCCATGAAAAATGCACTTCTTGAAAACCCACTTTTTCATACCATCTATGGGATTAATTTTAAAATAAAAATTTTAAAATATTTGGGTTTAGTTTGAAAAATTAGATTCCATAATTTTATTCAGAAAAAAATATATTATATAATAATTAAAGATCACGTTTTTCTATAATTAGTAGTAAAAATAATATAAAACATTACTATAGTTAATGGTAAAAGAGGGTTTACGGAGGAAAAATAAAATGTAAAGAGGATGAATGGCCTAAAATGTGTCAAAAAACTATTTTATTGATATATTTAAAAATTTTAATGTATAAGGCTCAAAATAATTTATTTTTGACTCTTTTTTTAAAGATTGTTACACCTTGATATTTTAAAACAATTACAAGTGTGTCCCTAACCTCACATAAAAAATGATACCACATATCATATCTTCTTCAAAACATAAAAGCCCTTTTTCAAAAAATACATACTATAAGAAATTAAAAAAATACATCCTCTCTTCATATAATAATTTAATTTTTCATAAATCCATTCTATGAATACATTAGATTTAATCATAATGTTGAGTTTAGAGAAGTGGTAAAATTATAAACTAAACGTTTTTTATGTCCTCCACCTCGATAAAATATTATTAAGATATGATAATTTGATAATTAAATCTTATCATATGTAGTTAATTTTTATTATTTCTATTTAATGACCCAAAAAAATCTCCTCTTCCTTCAAATGGAATACGAAATCAACATTCAAGTGTAGAGCGTACAACCACCTTACGAACCATTGACATTTGTTTTCCATCATCACCACTCACAGGTTATTGTGACGATTTATTTAAAGTATATATATATGATATTTATAAAATATTTTTACATTATTAGTTATAATATCACATATACATATTTAATTTTCATTACACAAGAGATACAATAACATCTCTAATATGTATGATGAACCACCACATCGCGAAGCGATGTGATTCATTTTTCACTAAAACATGACATGGAATAAAATATGGGAAATTTTAATGAAAATATATTCTATAAAATTCATAATAATTATATTAATTAAATATATATTATTTTGAAAATTTATTATATCATGTTATTTCTTACTCTAAAAAAGGGTAATATCATTCATGTACAAGTGGAAAACTACCTCCATGAAGTGATGTGATAATTTTTTCATCATCCCATCACATGTATGATATAAATAAGTATATTTAAAGAATTAATATAGAATTTCTGAAATTATTATCATTATATAAAAATAAGATAATACATTTCATTATGATAATTGAAAAATAAAAAAAAGATCTCATTCTCACATAGATCCTATCATCTACATGATCGTAATGTAGTTCATTTTTTTGCAAACATTTTACATGATTGGTTGTGAAATTTTATTTAAAGAATAAATTTTATAATTATTTAATTATTATTATTGTGGATATCTTTAACTAATAACTGATTTTCTCTATAGTAATCACATCAAATCCGTTTTGAAACAATAAACTATATGTCATTAAAACACACGACGTTTACTTAATTGATTAAATAATAAAATTTTTCATTAAAAATTAATTTAATTAATATATTATTAACATTTAATGCTTTTAATTAAATCAAATATTTTATATAATCATATTATATATCTTTTAAAGGTCATATAAAAAATGATTGGACTCGAGGTGAGGGTTTATGTGTCTCACTTAAATTTCTGTATGACATATGGCATACTCAAAACATTTTTTTTTTGTGGAGAATATACTAAACAAGAATGTAATTCATGTTTATTTCCATTAAAAATATATGTATTTAAAAATAAATTATTATTTTCTCATATTAATGTTGTTTTAATCCATCAATTATTAAATACGTAATGCACTTTGTCTCAATTTTCTCCTATTGAAGCATATTTTAATGTTATGCACCTAATTTATATTATATGGTTTATATACATTCCCTTATAAATGTAATATCCTGAATACGTAATACATAATGGTATTTTATGTTTCAATTTTAATTATTTCTTCAAGGGTGATTTGACTTCAAAATCACCAAGTGGTGATGAATTTCATAGCTAAATTTCCTTCCATTGGATTTTAACACTTTTTTCATTGACTCTATTATGATGTGATTATGGGTGAATTGATCTGTAAATTATTTTTTTCAATTATTTTTATTTAGTTATTTACATTTTTCACATAATATATCAATTTAGTAATTCTCAATTAATTGAAATGATATTGGTAAGAGTTATTCCTCACAAAATATCTTCCCTTGGTACATATTTTGATCTTATGTGCAAATTTTACTTTTTGATTTTAATATATTACACCTATGAGATTTTATATTAAGAATCTAATTATTTACATGATATTTAAATTTTTATTTGATGTAACTATTTTTTGTGTATTATGATTTAATATTCAATAACTTGGAAGAAGATTTATGTGACTATATCTTTTTTTAAGATTTGTTATATTCAAGGTTCTTTTGGAGAAAATTATATGCTCTTATTTTAATGAAACAAATATATTTTTTCTCCAATAGTTATGATATTGGTTATGATTTTTTATTTCAATCTTCTTGTTTATTTATTATATAGTCATCACAAATTTCATTTTCAACTGATATTGATCTTATATTTTAATTTATATCAATTATCATTCTATTTTGTATCACTGTCTTTTTAAAAAACACTGATAAATATGATTTCTAAATATAAATGATTTCATAATTATATTTTAGATTTATTTTTAAATATTTTGAATGTGTTTTAATGGTCTATAAATTTTCCAAATGATTCACTTCTGACTTTCTTTTATAAAATGTTTTGAAAATAATATTTATTTTTATCCTTTATAAGATGAATGGATTTTATAGAAATCATCTTCATTGTTTTCCATGAAGTTTCCTATATATTATTCCAAGGTCTTTTTCCAAGAAATGTATTTTTGAAATTTTTTATGATTATTTTTTAAATTTATTTTCAAAATTAATGGAAATTTTACATTAAAATTAATTTAGTGATATTTTAAAGGTATTTACATTCATCAAGAAAAAAAACCATTATAGTTAATTATTCTAAAAAGATTATATTTTTTAATGACACAATCCTCATTTTTTATCTATATGGATTAAGATTGTTTCAAATATATTTATTTGGAACCCATTTCTTTCCAACCGATTAATCATGTTTCAAAGTGATTTTCATGGACCCCATTTCATTGCCATGGGTTATTCATGTTTCAAATAGATTTTTATGAAACCCATTTATTCTCAACAGGTTAATCATGTTTCAATGGCATTTTCATGGAACCCATTTCTTTTCCATGGTTTAATAAAGTTTCTAAAAGAATAAAGGATGTTTCTATTACACTATGATGAACCGAATGATATATTTACTTTAATAATTAATGATAATTGAAATGTTTTGATGATTGTTGGTGCACCTAGATGTAATCGGGTTTGAATGTTATAGGTTATGTGATGGATGCACCAATATATTTCTTCTTGATTCTTCTATAGCTTATAGGACGGTGTTATTTGATATTGTTGAGTGATCCCAATATATATTTCGTGATGGGTACACCTAGATAGTGCTCTAATGAATTGGGTAATGATTATGTTCTCTTGAAAATTATTTTGGATGCCTTTCATATGGAAATTAAAATTGTAAGGTCTTTTAAGGTTTTTATGATGGTAATGTTCAAAGATACCAATATGTTTTATGAATTGTTTCTATGGTTTTATAATGATTATTATAATCATGATTGATACCACATCATTCATGATTGTTGATTTTTATGAATCTTTCCTTTATTAAAGACTTATACCATTTTCATGATTGATGATCCATGTATTGTTGGGTATGAATAGACCTAAGATATATTCATAAAATTTGTTTATATTATCTTATCCTTAAGGTATTATTGTGTTCCCTAATGACATTCAATTGTAAAAAAAAATATTTTTACCTTATTGAGCATTTTTCCACATCCATCATATGTTATCCCCTAGTTGTAAATATTGAGCATGAACTATTTTTTTCTACAAAATATTCATTTGGATGATGATGATGAACTTATGTGTAATATAGAAATATTTGTATTGTGGGAGAGGATTTTCATCTTTATTAACTAGTTTTTTATAAATCCATGATGTTAAGAGTTTGTTAAAATTATCTAAAACAGTAAACCTAATAGTTAATTGACAATAAAGGTGATCAAATATTTTCTATTTAATGTTTTATGTTATGTAGAGTGATAATTGTATCACCTTCATCGGTATCATGCATGGAAATTTAGTGAATATATATTAAATACTAGATCCATGAGTGTATGTCTCAGTCTTTTAGATCATCCCATTATTCAAGACTTTTTTACTTCATTCCATAGAGTGGTTCATAAAGATCCATCTGAATACTTGGGTGAAATCTATTATTGTATAACAACATTACTAGAAAATTATTTTAATCCCAAAACCCTTTTAAATGAATATAATAAGATCTTATAATATCCACTATGTTTGGAATGGTATACTAAGACTTACCATCTATATTAGGATGATATTTTGTATAAAAAACTATATAGATTGAAAATGAATATGAATTTTGTATAAAATTAAGGTAAATATTAGATCCCAGTTAGATATAATAGCATTTGTTACCCCATATTACTTTAGGGATACCTTATTGTTCATCCCTGATATATGATCAGGGAATAAATATTCCATGATAGTAGTGAAGTGAACTGAGTTTTTATGGTGATCTACTACATCCCAAATAGTTTTATGGAATTTAGATGTTTTAGAGAGTTCCTCAATAAAATACATTGGGTTTTTTTCTCATTTTAATTTTTATATGGGTAGTGGTTATGAAATTTTCATTTAATTATATCTATTCTCATTAACATGCTGAAAAAATAAGCATCAAGATACACACACCAAAATATAATTATTTATTTTTTCCCAACATAATTACTCATTAATATCACTATAAAACACCATAATTTCAGGAATAATAGATAATTGTTCTATATTATGTTATTTTAATAGAACTATCTTCTTTCCTAGTATTTATTTGTCACATACTATGTTGATGAACCTTAATATTCCATAATAGTCAAGGTTGAATTCATGAACATTTCCTACTTACATTTGTAGCTTCAGGTCACACAATTGAACCTATTTAATATTTACAATGATATATGATTGAAACCTAATATAGTAATAACCATATTTATCTCTTTAAATAAATATTTCAATGGTTATACATTAGAAATCCATAAATTTTGGATCTCTTGTGATCATAATCATAGATAAGTTAGAATGATCCAGTCGAGTCATCTACCTTGTATTCATTCCTTGGGTGGTATTTTATTGATAACTCATAATCATTAATTAACTAAAACCATCTTATTGGGTATAAATTTATCCTTATATGGGTGAATATATAATTCAATAATTTATAATAAGAATATATATCACACCTTTATTAATTATGATAATGTATCCATATTATTAATTCAACAATTAATGCTTCTAACTCTAAATAATTTATTAGGTAATTTTTATCATGAATCATAAATTGGTGTGAGTCATAAGTTTTCACTATATCATTCTTCATGGGGACACATCCCGACCATTTATTCGATGCTTAAATATAAACCACAAACCCTACTCTATATCAGGGTAGTGTGATTATAGGTGCATTAACTAAACATCTCTCGAGATCCTTGAAATTTTCTTTAGACTCATCAGTCCAAAGAAATTAAACCCCATTTGAGTTGACTTGTTGAGTCGATTATATCTCTATGGTAAATCATTGGAAAAGAATTCCAAGTATTTGTCCACTACAATAATACTATGGATTTCAGTCATATTGGTTGTTCAAGGCCAGATCACTATAACAATAATCTTATATGGATCCACCAATATACCCTTAATTGAGATTAAATGAATAAAAAATTAATGTTTATATTAAAAAAAATTCCCAATTGGTAAATTTTTCATATATCAAATTCTACCTTAGGGTCTTTGGTTTTATCCACATACTATATTTGTGTTCCTTATTGCTCTTCAAGTATATATGAATATATTCTACAAATATTTCGACAAATAGATCATTGTAATATCTAAGGACTCTATTCATTAAGTCGATGAAAATTTTTGTGGATTTATTAAGGCCAAATGTCATCACAATAAATTCAAATTGTCCATACCTAAAGTGGAATGATTCCCCGGGTATATATATTATATTTTTACCCCGAACTAGTTGTAACTAGATCAAAGATAAATATTTTAAAATTATTTATCTATTCTTATTTGATCAAAAAAATAATAAATATGGGTAGAGAATAATTATTATTGATCATTATATTGTTATGTTACTAAAAATTAGAATGAAGTCAAATTTCATAATATTTTTAATTTAAAAAATATAGGTGGTCCCCCAGATGATGAACTTGGATGAACAGATCCTTTATGAATAATCTCCTTGATTTTTTTCTTCAATTTTTTTATCACAATCAATGAAACTGAATATTAAGTCATTAAAATAGGTGTAGCAATGGGTATAAGTTTTATTGAAAACTAAACATCGTGATTTGTTGTAATACTGGGAATTTATTCCAAAAATACATCACCATACTCCCATGCAATAGCGATATCATCAATTTTGTGTTCATCCAAAACCATCTAAGATAAATACACATATTGAATAATAATAAATACTCATTTAATTGATGATATTAACATTGTAAATTCACATGTATCCCCACACTGATAGACAATCAAGAGTTGGTTATGAATATTAAATATAAACTTCCTTCCTATGAAATTGATATAGTTTTTACATGAAGAAAGAAAATACATTACCAAAATCTAATAAAAAACAAATAAATAATGAATAACATTATTATAGGATTCACACTGTAATAATCATCAATCAGGGATTATTTATTTTCCTTAAATTTGATCATCACACCATTATGTTTTTATCACTATTTTAATATATATTCATTGAGATTGTAATGTGATAACCTTAAAAAATAATATTTCAAAACATTGGTGGATGTATAATCAGATAAGATAGTAGTTGTGATATATTGGATGTTATGTGTACCTTACACCATTTCATTGTTTCTTTTCACATCATTAATATTGATTGTTGGAGTTGATTACATAGAACCGAATTTGTTGTACTTTATGATAACAAATATTCATTGTTATTGATTTTCATAAATAATTATCACATTATGATTTATCTTTTAGGTTACATAGTATGTGATAATTTATTAAGCATATTTATCACGCTAAAAGGTCATAGTGGTTCCATGAAATGATTAAAACCCAAAAGTTCAAAAAAAATACCTTAATAAATATATGTTCTATAGTTGGATGGAATAATTTTAGGAAAAAAATTATATTGGATTTGAGGGGTGGTGACTCATTATAATTTAAGGAAACTTATCAACGTGTATGCCCTAGGTAATATATTATGTAGGTTATTATGGGAATGAGCCCCACTTATAGGAAATAATCATTTATTTGTGTCATTGTATTTTCCTATTTGTAGACATGTGTATTGATTTTTGGGCGTTGATATTATTATTAATGAATATTATTGGTAATTTAAATTTATGTATTGATGGATGTTGTGATGATATATGCTTGTAGTGAGGTATGATATATTGTGTGTTGCATGAGTAATATTTCATTAATGAATAATGTGAGCAAGGATTTCCAACTTAGTTAATTTAACTAAACTTTATATCCCACGAACATTGATGGAAATGATATATCCCAAATAATGCCTTGGCCATGGTGTTCTAAAGGATAATCTGATTTACTAAAAGTCAATGAAAGAGATATTGAGCACATGGGTTTATGACACTATTATGAAACCTAGATGATTAAATATATCATGATAAAAATATAAAATTAAATTGTACAATTCCACATTATATAGTATTTCATTGTGACATTAACATCATTATTTATGGGTTCCCCAAAAAAATTCAAGATGTTAACCTTTTACTTTATGTTGCATCACCTAATATAGCTATGAAAGAGGCCATAGGGCCACTCACTAAGTATATCTAGAATCTCAGTTCAATAAAATATTATTATTTATTATTTAATTTTTATAAAAAATAATATTCCTACAAGTGATTTAACAATTATTCAGTTTCTCTTGATAATATACATTCCATCATTAGTTATTTGAGATAATGTTATATTTAAAAATTATTTAATACTCATTTATTTGTTGTTTTTTCAATATAATATTTATTAATTTATTTTTGAATGGTGTAGTGATATTAGTTTCTTAAATAATTAGTCAATGTTGAAGGCTTGATAAATATTATGGAGAAATGGAAGACCTATTTTATTGGTTAAGGGAGAAATAAAATATACTGAATATTATTTAAATCGATAATATTTATATTAATTCACGAATGTACCGCATACTAAGAAATATTATTATTACCATTATTATTCTTTGGATAGAAATAGTGTTCCATAAGGATTACATAAATAATAATGGTTCATGTGAAAATAGTTTTTTAACCATAGTAGTATCGAAACCCAATAGTATAATTTTCTTAACAAAACAATTTTAATTTGTGTTGTTCTCAATGAGATCCATAGATAATCCTCTAAAATACCTATAGAGAAATCTCTCCCTAATAGAATAATCTCAAGAATGGAGAGATATCCTCTGACATCACCACTTCCATGTTTAGAGTGATCATAGAGAACACTTTCCTTGAATCATTTCTCAAGATGATCAAAGGATAATGATGTAATCCTTATTATTTTCAATGATATTTGGTGGAGATTCTAATAATGATGTTTATCGGTTATTGGAAAATTTTTTGTTCCCCATTGGAGGGAATCAATTATTGATACCTACAACTCAATGATGGTACAATATAGATATGTTTTCATATCCATTAAGGAAGTAAGAATTTCTCATTATGAAATTATTTAATTTCATTAATTAATTATAGATAACATGTGATGATCATCTTCTTTGGTTCTAGTGTTTAGCTATTATCTATATTCTTTTATGATATTTTTTTGATCAAAGTGTCAGTCATTATGTAAATATAAGATTAACTATCGATCTTAACAAAAATATGATTTGTTCATACCCCATTAGTCACTTCCACTATGCTCAAAACCTTCAAGAAGCATCAGAAGGAGGAAGTATGATTATTTATAATTATTTGATGAATAATTATTAATTTATTCATTTTTAATTAGTTTTTAAATATACTTTGATCATTATTTATTATTCATTATGATATGGTCTTTCAACCAAATTTTTTATCAAAAATATAATCAAATAAAATAATTTTATAAACAAAATATATTCGACATTGACATTTTAAGGTGATTAAGAGTTTAGCTAGACAACACAATAGTACACGCCGTGAATCCCAAAGGTACTCATCATGTACTAGTTCTTAATTCACTATTAATTATTTTATAATTAACTATAACCATGTAATCCAATATGTTCCATGTGATGGTTACATGTCAAGTCCCTAGGTGTGTACTATAAATATATGGTGAGAACAATACATGATTTGTAGCTCCAATGTACACATTGTATACTTTTACCAAATTACAAAGAATTAAAAATTATTTTATTATACTAATCAAACCTTTTGAGAGATGGTTCATTGTGGTCATTAAGATGACAATAGATTCAATTTGATGGTATATATATTTCTGTTTTTGTGTGTGTCTGTTTAATTAATTGATGTGTAATGTTCAGATCATCATATAATGTATAATTCATATTATAGTTATTACTGTATGAACATTGAATCATAACATTCTACATAAATAATACTTGTTCTATATGGTGATTAAGTTGATAGTACATTCCATGAACATACAAGATAATTTATGTATCCCATGTATCATAAGAGTAAATATTATACCTTTATAATACACACTTGGTAGTTTGGATGGGTACTCGCCATGTTGCGTCCAATGTACATTATTTGTACATAGTTTGTTATAAATAAACAAATTAAATTCTTTAAAAATTATAATATATGATAATATCAAGAAAATTTTAATGGTTAATAGGATAAAAGAATAGATGAAATAAAAAAGACAATTGATTGATTTGAGTTAGATTTAACATAAATTATAATTATTAGAATTGAATGATATTTATGTGTATAATTTGTTTCATATATATGAATGATCAGGAGCTTATACTATAACATTTAATGTGACTGGATTCATTTAATTTATTATTAAATTAAATTTTTCCCTACATGTCATCCCTCCTCACATTATGCAATGTCATGCATTCCCCTGGTTTCTTGTCTATAAACCCCTTAACTAATCCTTTGACTCCCTTAACTATCACGTGAATAAAAGAATATGTAATCATTGGAGATCCCACGATATTACAGGTGGTCCATATTTTGATACAATAAAAACCAATATAATAAAGATGCAAATGTGGACAGATGGAAAGCTGCAACAGAAACCATAAATGGTTTTTGATGTTTTCCCTGTAATATGATGGTCAGTTTATTATATGCTTGATAAAATATCCTTTACTAAATGCTAATTCTCATAAAAATTTATTATTTTAACTCTATCTATTATCATGGTTATTTCATTATGGATGTTAATTTGTGATCACATGAATTAATCAATAAATTGGTAGAAAATATAGAACTAAAATAAATTTTCATCTGTGTAAATAGTATCTAAGAAAAATATAATCACTTTTTTAATTAAACAAAATATTAAAAAGAATGTAATAAATAAATAAATATCCAATTTAAACCTAAAAGATAAAATAAATAAAATATTTATAGAAAATTATCCCATCCTACAACTAAATTAGTTAAAATTTAATCATTGTTTAATGTGATCGACCTGATAATGTTGGGGTTCTTTCAATTTTAGGGGAATTCTAACAAGATTTTGGGGGTTAAAATAATATATTTTACAACAAGGGATGACTAAAAAAGTATAAATGGTGTAACTAAATGGAAAAGGAAGAGGACATCCATTTTAGGGATTTGGGATGGGTGATTCCAATTAATAGATCAAAAAAACTATTTGTCAATAGAGTTTTCATTTTTAATTCTTGCTAAATCCCTTCAAAATGTGTAACCCTCCAATGTCAGGGTGATGAGAATAGGAAAATTTAGCATTTACACTTTAATATCCAAGAAAGATGATATTCATAATCTAATGTTGAGGTATATTGGGTTTTAATAAAATATTCCAAGATTAATATATATAATATTTATTTATCTTGTTTAAATTTTATCAGAAAGAGTACTAAAACATTTCCCATGAAATTTTTAGAAACAGAAATTAAATGAATTCAAACAAATCCCTATGATACATTCATGATAAGGAAAATACTCCCATAGATATAAATTTATAGGAGTGGTAAAGGCACTAATGTGTGATCCTTTTCAATGAAAGGAAATTGTATGAGATGGAAGAACTTATTCCTAATTCCCCCAATAAAGAGACTACTGATAAAGAGTTATCTCTATATTAAAAGAATTTAACGATTCCACATATGTTCGTTGTTTTATTATTTAATTAATGTAAATTATATAATAAATAAACATGATGACATGGATAGTTATAGAATAATGTATCACATTTAGGATATATATGTGGAGACTGTGAGACAAGTGAGATATGAGATCTCCAATGCTATGTTTAAAACTAAACATGGAGAGTCATAACTTTATGGGCCGCATGTAGTCTAGATTATTGACCAGAATTAATGCCTACACATCTTGATGATTAAATTGATAGTTGAGTTATGAAAATATCTCATACTTTCATCACTACCCATGTCCATCCCCATTTGTTTGATAATTATAAAATGAGAAATAATGAGAATTGTCATTCATAACATCTTACTCTAATTTTCCATGTGGATAAGGACATGAGGTATGAAAAGACTCAGTGTCCTTATAGTTAATATGAAATATAAGACCATGGTGAATTGGACCAAGGCTCATAAAATTTCTAATTGTACCAAGAACTATACTTCCAAGAAGTTTAAGATCTTGAGGTAGGTTATGGAAAAGGATGAAGTATGTTTTTCATGTTGAAAGATACTACATTAGAGGAGAAACTTCTCCGTATGCAAGGGGAAGCTAAAGGTGAATTCATTATTGTGTTTAATAATTAAATGAATACACATTGGCTATTATATATGTCTTGTGGTTCACAAAGTTTATCTAAATTCTAGAAACAAGTATATTTTAAAAGATTTTTAGGGGAGAGGTAGATTTCAGAGCATCCAATTTTGTGATTATGGAAACTCTATCCATTTTCAAATACCTCCTTTAAATCCTTAAAGGAATGACATTAGTTTTAAGATAATGTAATTATGTACCACCTATTACCAAAAACATATTTTTTATATCATTCCAGGAAGAAGATGGTTTTATTTTTCATATATACAAATAAAAATTGTTTCTTTTATAAATAAAATATATGCTCTGGTATGAAATTTTTAAATAAAAAACATTAAGTATTAAATTATGAAAAACACATATTAGAAAGAAATAATGAATCATGTTCATATGAATCATATAACACCTAACAATTTAATTAACATATTTTTCATGTAAATGATAATAATTTGGAAAATCCATATCAAGATGGTTATTTAGACTCTTTAGAGATAAAACCACTTGAAAGATTTCATAATTCATTAGAAGTGAATATGAAGAAAAAACCATTCTATGGAAATTATTAAAGGGTCATTGATAATCTATGATTTTTACAAACATATGTATGTAGTCCATTTTATGTAGATTATAGTGTTCTGTATTCATACTTTATAACTTTTACAGATTAATTGAGTAGATATTTCATTTTATACATGATAAGGTATAAGTATAATTCCTTTTATAAATTCCTAGAATTTATGAATGAAATAGAGAATAAACATAGAAACATGATAAATAATCTTAAATCAGATCGAGGTTGTGAATATCTTAATAAAAATTTAACCAACTTTCTATTGGATTTTGGGATTATTTAACAACTTACTCCATCATACACACCATGGTGTATTGGTGTTAGTAAATGATAGAATTGTACCTTGATAGACATGGTAAGGTTGATAATGATTCATGTGGATCATGAATTATCATTTTTTTGATATTCTTAACAAATTCTCACATACCCTCTAAACTAATTAAAAAATAAAAAGGAAAAGAAAACATTTTTAGAGTTTCAGAGTGGAATGAAACATTTTTTGTTGCATACTATTTAATGGGATTATAAGGTTTTTAGTAAGAAATTGTCAGGAAAAAACTAGAACCTCATGAAAAAATGTGTATATTTATAGGATATCCTTTGGGGAAAAGGGATAATACCTATATAACCACTCCGAAAAGAAATGTTATTTCTCCATGAAAAACGATTTTCTTGAGAGGGATAACTTATTAAAAATATTACTTGTGGTGAGATTGATTTCAATGAATCTAACACTCCTGATACAAAAGATTTAGAACATGAATAAATCCCAAAGGTTCCCATTGAATAATTAGTTCACAAAACACAATTACAAAATAGGATAACTAGAGGGGTAAGTGAACCTGATAGATATGATTTTCTAGTCAATAATGATGGTGACTCCTTATTCATTTACAGCTATGAAACGACATAAAAAAAATATAGTAGAGAGATCAGATTTTGTATGATTAAAAACACGAATGAATTCCTAAATAGATTCCATGTATAAGAATAATATTTTGGTTTTGGTGGATGCAGCTATTATTTAAATCATGTAGGGTGAAAATGTTTATTCATGAGAAAAATAGACATGGAATGTAGAGTATGAACCTATAAAGCAAAGTTAGTTTGAAAAATATTTAAACATTGTAAATTTATTGATAATGATTAATCCCTTTCACTAGTATTCATATTTAAATCCATCATAATAATACATGCTAAAGTATATTAATGTGACTATGAAATTGGGAAGATGGATTTAAGAACTACTTTTTCAATGGGAACCTCTATAAAGATGTCCACATAACCCAACTACAATGATTTGTGACTCCAGATGATTTTAAAGGGATATTATAGATCCATGTATCTATTCATTCATGGAATCGAGCACTCGGTCATGGAATTTTTGATTTGGCGAAGATATAAATTAATTTGGTTTTATGAGGAATGAGTGTAAGACATGTATTTAGAATAGGTTTTTTGAGAATGTAGTAATTTTCCTTGTAGTATATGTTGATGTCATATTATATGTTGGAAATGACATAACACTGTTACAATTGGTTAAGTAAAGGTTAAGAATGTGTTTCTCCATGAAGGAATTATGTAAAGGAAATGATATTCATTGGATCAAGATCATATATGATAGATCATTGAGTCTACATAGACTAACTCAAAGTGTATACAATGACATGATACAAATAATATTTATTACAGTACAATCCAAGAGGGGAGTGTTTAAATTAGTACATTATATACATTATTCAATTATACTCTATCATCAGACACAATAGAAGAAAGGGTGAATGAATATGATCATATATGATTAAATGACAAGATCAGTCATTATTCCATGTTATCTACAAGAATATTTTCTTTCAATTTGTTGTGAATGTTTGGAATATATCACAATGGTTAGTAAGAAAAAAATAGAATTTTGTTAATGTTATCCTTCAATATATAAAAATATCTTAGGATATATTCCTGGTGTATGGAGGTGACAAGGAGATATTCATCAGGGTTTATACTAATACATGTTTTTATTAATATCATATTGATCTGAATTCATAGAATGGTTGTATTTTTTATATCAATGGATGTGTTGTGAGCTGGTAGAGTTCAAAGAAGCTAATTATCGATGATTATATAGTGGACACTAAATATATAGAATCTTTTGATGTATCTAAGGAACCTATATGGATAATAAAAAATCTATATGATCCAGATTTCATACATATAAGTAAACACCATTTCACATTGTACTGTGATAATAATTAAATTGTGCCTCTTACAAAAGATCCATAGTTACAAAAAATGAAAAACCACATACTCTATAAGTATAACATATAATGGTATTTTTAACAGAGTTGTGATGTTTCATTAAGAATAATTGCAACATATTAAAAAAAGAAAATCCCCTTGACTAATGAAATATCACAATAGAAGCATGTTTATCATGTGATAGATAGAAGATTGAACATTTAAACTAGTTTTCTTAAGTACAATTGGTAGTCCATTAGACTTTATTCCCTAAAACCAAATTCCATGTAATATATGGGAACCAATATTCAATGTTTTTAAGATAACAAACTCGTTATCAAAGCATAATTTCTCTTAGGTGTGACATATTATGTGATAATGTCATAATAGTAGTTGTCTCACATAAATATCACAGCAGTTCCCTACTATGATGAAACCCTAAAGTACCATTAATGTATCCCAAAATATATATTATCACAACCCAACCCCACCAATCTAATTAATTTATTTTATTATTTTCTTCGATTTTTATAATGTTTTTAGAGTTTTGGGTTGAATCCTGAATGTGATTTTTTGGGTTTTTTCAAAAGCACGTGTTTTTGAGTTGATGTCGTTGGGTGCATGGGCAGAGCGCATTTCAGAAACCTCGTGTACCTTTCCCCAGGAAACCACACAATCCGCATGTCATCATGAAATTTAAAATGGGTATATTTTTTAATTTATTGTGTTATTTAAAGTTTTTATTGTTGTTAATAATATTATTGTTATTAATAAAATGAAATATATATCTTTATCATTTTTATTTTTATAGTTATGTCTATTATTATTTTTATAACTGGTGTTATTAGTGTCAATAAATAATATTTCTATGAATCTAACATTATTGTTATATTATAACTGTTATTGTTATTTTATAATAGAAATCATCATTTTTATTGAATTTTTTCACTGTTGTTATTAAAAAAACTTTACCATCATTATTTTTATTAAAGTTTCTCTTATAATTATTATCATTGTTATAATTATTTATGTTTTTTGTAATACAAAATTCGTTATGAATATTATTTATATTAAAATGAAATGATAATCAATATTAATATTAATATTTTTATTATTATCAAGAATGAAATAATTGTCATTTTTTTCATTATTAAAATTTTTATAAGTCGTGCAGGGTAACCGCACAGTTGTCAATCACCCTAAATAAAAAAAGAAGTTGTTTAATTGAAAAATAAACTATGTTAAGAAAATGTTTTACATTAACAGAAAATAATAACGTTGTATTAACTTTCTTATGGTTATTATTATTATTATAAATGGTATTACTATTTTTTTGTTAGTTATTAACGTTAACAAGAATTTAAAAATGGGTATTATCAATGTGGTTATTATTATTGTTGTTATTATTTTTTTGGAAGTTTGATATTATTATTTTTGTTTGGTAAAAGAAACTATTACTAGTAATTTATTATGAATTTATTTGTTATTATTATTAATTTATTTTAATTGTTAATTGAAGAATAATAACAATATAGGGTATAACCCAAACTTTTGGCGCAGCCCCACCCACCCCCTTTCTCTCCCCCCCCCCCTTCCCTACCAGTTCTGCGTGCATAACCCCCAACCTTCTTGTGGATCGGCCATTGTGTGTGCCAAAATCCCAGACGAACCTCTTCCTTTTCCCCTAACTTCGTCTATGCGATGTGATGGCCTTACCCCCCATGCGGCACTCTCCTTCTCCCTCTCCCTCTCCCTCTCTAGCGTGCAACCCTCGGATCTGGTGACCACGTCTCATCCTCCTCCTCGACAGCTCCGGCAACCCGTGAACCCTCTTCCCTTCATCCGAATGGACCCGTGGCGAATCCCTCAACCTTTTCACACACCTTGGCCATTTCACGACCACCAGCCAACCTCGCCCTTACCGATGGCCCTCCCCCCTGCTGACTCTTTTTTTCAACAGGCAACTCCTCTGGCCAAACCCATCCTTCCAGTGATGGCCTTCTGCTTTGGTAAGGGTTCATGGATAGTATTTTCATTGAAGAGATTATAATTTTTTATAAATCCTTATGTGTTGTAGTTCAATCATTTTTGCACAGGGTTTATAAACCATCTAGAGATTTTAGTTGAGGTGCGAATGAGATTGTGCACATGTCTCATGCATGCATTTTTATTCCACATCAGAGTTGAGGTATGAACCCTATGTGCATTACCTTTAAATTAATTATTTCACTAAATTCATGTTTTCTCACTACCCTTAGTTGTAAATTAGTGATTTAGTATATTTATAATTTTCATTCATTGAGATATTTTGTGTTTTGGTTAAGTTTCATTGATCTTTTGGCGTAAATGGTTAAATAGTGCACACCATTTTTTAAAGTATTCATTGGTTTGTTTTTCAAGCAATTGAAAATTCTTTTTGGAAGCATGTATTGGTCTTCAAAGTATAAACATGATTTTGAATTTTGTGATTGTACATCCTCATGTGGACTTTTGGATTACGGTTTCTAAAGCGGTGTGTATATGGTTTCAAAATGGAATTTGACGTGTGGTGTGTTTTTTTACATTGTGTAATTAGTTTTTCAACCCTACAATTCATGTGTTTTATATTATGGTATAAATAGGATATGTGGTATATCATAAAAGTGATTTTGGAAGGGGTTTTGGGTGTGTAAAGTCATTTTTTTATCATTGGAATTGTTTTATAAATTTTAAACTGGTTTTTAAAATATAAAAAATATTCCACATTATGTTTTGAAAGAATGTTATGGGTGTTTTTTGTGCTTTTTGTTAGTTTGGAATTTTTTAAGGCATTGTTTATGTGTTTTTTAGTTATCGAGGGGTTGTTACAACATGTCAGCGAGGAAAACCCGTGATACTGCAGTCATCGGCTTGCTCATTCTTGTGCACCTGTACGTGGTGTGTAGCATCATCATGTTTGAGCTACGAGTTGAGGTAGGTCCCCACTACAATCACATTTAAATATAGAATTTATTAATTACGTGATATTTTATTGATTTTCAATAAATGGGAAATATTATTAGATAATTATTTTTGGAATAATTACATGTTGTGAATGAAGGTGTTTCTTTTATACACAACACTTAAATTATTTTATTGATGAATTGACGCACAATAGTTAAAGAATGACCATTTTCTCTTTGAACATAATTCATGAACATTGAAGTGTGATTCTGTTTTGATTTCAAATGTTCTCTTTTTAAACGTGAAAAAATGTTATGGTTTCTCTTGAGAAAATGAGTTTATTTTAAAACTTTCACAAGCCCCATTTGGTTATTTAATAAAATAAATTATTTTTAAAACCATTATTTGGGGTTACTCAGGGGTGATCTGGTTATGTACATTGGTTGTGTGAGTTTTTGTGTGTGATGATCGCACATTGTGTTTGGATACTTGATTAACATTGTTGACTCACCCATGTTTTCATTTAGTAGTCTTCATGAGAATCTGGCATTGTAAGTGAATCTTCTGTGAACGATTGTTGCACTAGTTTAGACTATGCACTGGCCAGTGGCCCTTAGTATGGACTTTGATCTTCTAGGAGATTCGGCCCCTCATTTAGTCCAGGTATAGAGACACTATGTTTTTGGTTGTTATGGCATCATCGAGAGTTTTCATGCTTAGAAGATGAGTGACATGTTTAGTATGTTCTATATTGTTCATGATATCCAAGGTTCGACCAATGTTTTTTTAGTGGTTATTTGTTTGTGGCGGATGGTTAAGGGGCCTCGTTTTGTTGATGGTCCCAGTTTTGTGTGTTTTGTGTGGTTTTTCACTTTTCTAACAAAATAATTTTTAGATTTCAAATTGTTCTCAAATATGTTTTAAAATGTAATGCACCTATTCCCATCAAACGTCAAACTTGTGTTTAAATTAAAAGGGAAATGGACTATTACTTGTTTTAGAAATTAAAGTGTGTGTGGAAACCCTTATTTTATATAATTTGGTTCAAACCTAGATTTTGTAAATTCTTTATTTAAAGGTAGTGCTTTAGGAGTAGGTTTTTGGGCATGGAAACTGATTTTTAATACTAATTCCTAGAGTGTTTTCTTGTTTTTAGTTTCTATTTCAGGTTCCAGATATGGTTCGGATCACCTTGGGCGACGTCTGGTTTGGGGGTTGGAGTGTGACTCTTAGGGAACATGGAGTTCTGGTCATGGATAGTTTATAATATATTGTTGGTCATTCATTCTCTTTCGTGACGTTTATTTATTTATCGTGGGTTTGATTTATTTTTACTACTCAGTTATTTTTTTATTGGGCAAAATTGTTCCCCTGTTGTTCTCTGTGGATGCCTTGACACTTCTCACCAGCCCACGGGGGATTGGAAATGCCTCTCAAGCCCTACTGCGGATCGACTAAGGTGACCAGTCCAAGGTCAACCTAGGTTGGTTCATGAAAATATGGTATCAAAGCATGTTTTCTCTTGAGGAGACCATGTTTTTAGAGAACCCATCCTTATTTGGGGTTTTCATGACAGAAGGAGTAGGATTTTTGAGACTCAAGGTGTTGCAATTGGAAGGACTTCATGAACCCTTTCTCGTTCATAACCTCAAGATACCTGTATGCTTGATGGTCCTAACTAGAAATGGGGGAAGCCCGTATCTCAAAGAAATCCTCGAGAAGATCTCACAGTGAAGTTCTTCGATTCTTATTTTATCCAACTATATTTCTCTGAGTTGATGAATATAAGGAAGAGGATGAAGTTGTATTGTGTTCATAGGGGTGTTGAATCAGTACTAGAATTCTATCGATGCTTCTAAGAAATAGTTTCGTATGACCAATGGTTTTTTGAAAATAATCCTGGGAAGGCTCGAAAATTTGAGTCTGGACTCCAACCTGAACTGCAGTCGAAAGTGGAAAATCTCAACCTAACAAACATTTCAGATGTTGTGGGGAAATCCTTTCTGGCTGAAGATGAGTTAACAAGAGGACATGAGGTGGAAAATCCTCCCCCAGTCATGGAATTTAATGTATAGGATGGCGATAGGATAAATGGGAAGTAATCGATTTTTCTATACTCTTTCTAAAAAAAATTAAAAGAACATGGTTAATTTTTTTAAAAAATTTACCCCTTAGTGGAGGCATCGGTGATGCCTCTATTAGGTGTATGCACAAATCTAGAATCAACAATGCCATCTATTCCCTGAAAAATAAAAAATAAAATCTTTTTTAATTATGCGTTTTTATATCTTTAAAATTTTAAAATTTTATTATTATATTGTTATGGTTATATATATATATATGTGACATAATGATTAAATATAATTTATCATTTATTTAGGTACGTGAATTTTCAAAACTAGAAAATATAAACGATAAGATTGATATGAATGAAATTATAAAAATAGATTAAAAATATAACTAGTAGTCAAAAATAAATATAATTTCTTCAAATATGATGATAAAAAATAATTTATATGCTTCATATTCCACCTACTAGAAACTTTAAAAAGTTTCAAGTACGTGGAATTTTTAGCCCATATAATATAAACTATAAGACCAATATGAATGAAATTTTAAATATTGATTACACATAAAATAAGTAGTTGAAAATAAAAGTAATTACTTAAAAAGTATTGATGAAAAATAATTTCTAAGCTTTCTAATCCACCAACATGAAAACAAAATTTCAGTTACGCGAATTTCCTAACCCATATTATATAAACTATATGGCTGATATTAATGAAATTTTAAAAATTGGTTAATAATATAACAAATAGTCCAAAATAAAAATAATTTCTTAAAAAAATTAATGAAAAATAATTTATATGATTTTGAATCCACCTACTTGAAACATAAAAATGTTTCAAATACGTGCCTTCACTAGACTATATAATATAAACTCTAAGACTGGTTTAAATGATATTTTAAACATTAAATAAACATATAATAAGTAGATGAGTATTTTTTTTATTTATATGGGTCGTATAGTTTATATTTTATAGTCTTTCAATGTCATGTATGTGGCTTATAATCCTCCTCGACATTCATTCTTTTCACTCTCACTTCTGAGTTACTTTCCATACATTCCTTTCATAATCATTTATTTATTTTATTTATGAAACTATTTATTTTACACAACTTTTTAGATTATTAAGCTATATCTTATATTTTATTTAAATTTTTTTTTAATTTAAATTCTCTAATCTTTTAAAGATATTTATATAAAATTTCATAATTATTTATATGTTTCAAGTAGTTGAATTTGAATGCTATCAAATATAAAATGTGTATAAAATATAAATGAAAACTGAAATACTGGATAAACATATAATAAGGGGTAATATTAATAATTATGTTTTCAATTCTGTAGAAATTAATCATGTAAATGAGCTTGTCAAATCAATGTCTATGTCTATGGTGAAGAGATTCTATCATACATGTTGGAATGTGGATAAGAGGTCACCGTTGAGTGCTTAGTGGAGTCTGATGACCTGGAGAGGGATGATCATCGGGAACTAGAATGTTGATTGTCACATTCTATATCTGTGTGTCATTGGTAAGAGTTGTCAAATGCATCTTGTACTGCCCTCCGGATCCTTTTCCAACTATGGTGGTAGAAATACCTTCCATCACCGTAGTGGGGAACAAAGCCTATGATGGAGCAATACACCAAGAATGCAACAGATCTATTCTCTATGATCGTGATGGATCAAGAACTCAAGGCTGGGATGGATCTGGACCCCATGGTTTTGATGGATCTGGACCACTAGATGGAGAGAATTGTGGATATCCTGTCAGGAATTATGGATCACATGCCACTTAAGGCACTTCCTGAATTAGCTGATCCTTGACTACAAGAGGACCAACCTCTATCTGTGGAATAGGTGAGGCCCCAAGGGCAGCACAACATTGTCTACAACCTTGTGGTTGTGGCTCCTCAGCACCAGAAGCAGTTGTAAGATGTTCTTACGGGGCATAAACCACCTCTCTCCGAGTCATAGACTCAAATATGCTCTCGGAAAGTGCATCAAAAGATGCCCTCGCCTCCAGCACTATAGCATGGAAAACGATCTGACTAAATACCCCATCTTCTTCTTCATAACTCATGTTCAGTAGCTACTCTATGTTAATTCCCTGTAAAGATATTCAAATTGAATTAGAAAATAGTTCAATAAACAATATAATAGAAATATATTGACTTACCTACCATTGCATCTCTCTATTGTGTCGAGTAAGATATAGTATAGACTTTATTCAATACCATGGATCTTACTAAACCTTCTCCAAAAGAAATAATCGATTCATTGTTACACCCTGAATACAGAACTCTGCGCGTCTGTGCCAGCACTCAATAATGCATGCAAGTAATCAGGGTCAGTCCTCATCATGCCACCCTGTCAGCTACATCCAATACAGCTCCTTTTATATGTCTCGACGGTAATGGGATCGAAGAAACACATAAAAATAGATGAATAACTCTATCAGGCTGCTGCAACTCAATATATGGAAGTGAAAGAGGGTTACTACTGCCATATTATCTTCAATCCCAACAGTGCAGTATGTTGAAAACTGGTCCATAATACTCCAGTATGGATCCCATGAAATATGAAATGACCTTTGAATTTGTCAAAAAAAATATCAAAACTAAAAACCAAAATTTACATTATTATTAAATTTGTTAGATAGTGATAGATTATATGCACATACCCGATCAGGTAAGAGATAGTCCAACTTGATCTGATATTCTCCGAAATAGTATCTCGGAACTGTGTTGAAATTGTTTCATTGACACCACCTGTAAAATACATCATCAATACTGAAAAATAAAGTGAAATTAATGTTAATAACTCCTTGTAGCATCAGAAACCAATATAAATGACTGATCATACATGCTTCCATGTGGAGCATCATGCAGATTCTCCATCTCAGTCAGATGACCAGAAAGCTCAAGTCAGAATGAGGGGACGCCCTCCCATGCCCACATCTAAATAAGGATGATGAATCCTCTATGACCTGTGCGGTCTCTATGAGAAATACAGCATAATGATCTTTACGTGTATTCCAAGAAGGATGATCCTCAAATGTACATCCCATCCCAATCAAAATATTCTAGTAGGTGTAGATATATCATGTGCACGTGCATCCCCGAGTGATCAGTACACATAGTCCCACCCATGAGTCATAATATATATGCACGGGAATAACCCATGATAGTATGCTCATCCGCATCATCATGTAAATGTGTAATATGAACCTCTAACCATGGAATAGATATAGATGCTTCATCTATAGCCCTGCGGTCAGAAAAAATGTCAATGCCTAACAAGTGCTTAGCAAGGTCTGGCCAAGCTACTCGATTGAGTAGAAAATGGGTCTCCCCTAGATAGGAAGATCGAGAAGTAGTGCCACATCCTAGAGGGTGATGGTCATCTCTCTCTCAGGATGGTGTAATGTGTCTGTCTCTGGTCTCCACCAATCAACAGGTGCAGCAAGTTGGTGGTGGTCTAGAAATGTGAAATCTGATATGATGAGACTATAAAATCCAGCACGACGTGCAAGTATGGTCTAATGTCATATGGAGCCTCCCTATGAGGAAAATGGTGCACTCGACTCACCTTTATCGATTGATCGGGGCCACCATCTAGAACGACTTGGAAAAAATGGTTATGTGATGAGTGAGTAGGGTGGTATCATCCATCTACATATAAACAAATAAAATGAGTCGTAAGTGTAAAATATAAAAATAACATCATGGTCAACATATTGTTATGACATGAAGAATGTAAAACATGACATGTTTATTCAAATTATTTTATGAATTTATTTTTACCAAAAGAAATATAATTCTCTATGTATTTTCGTTTTGAATGAAATAAAGATAACACGATTTAAGAAGATAAAAAAATAGATAATGGTAAAAACAACATTCAATAATTTCCCCACATATGATAATTGTGGATGTAAAAACATTGATACGTTATTTAAGGGAATATATCATAGAATAATCCAAGACACTAATGTAAATAATATGTTGTTGATACTTTTTATGGGTAATGATTGATATTCTTGTGTATTTTTATCCATGAAATAAGTTGTGAAAGAATGTTATTAATAGGATTAACATTGTAAGAATATTGTACTGTATAAGGATTGTAAGGTAATAATATTTCTTATTGGATTTGAGAGAATATGTTTAATGGATCCAATTTCCATGAAATGTAATTTAGTAATAAAATTAACCACTTTTAAAAGACATTATTTGGGGAAGAGAACCCTAAATATGTGCCTAATATTGAGAAAATTTAACAAATGATATTTCCCTAGTTTACCCTTAATGAGCATCTAATTTATGCCTTTATTATATTTTCCTTCAACATGTTATAATGTATGACATGTCTAAAAATGGTGGTAGATATGGAGATTTTTTTTGAGATTGTGTAGATCCTTTATAAACTAGTTGTTTATGTATCTATGTTTCCAAATTCAGTAGACCAGTATGATAACCAAATAGATCATTATATTATTTAATGAAAATTATTCTACATAGAATTTATATCTTTGTATGAAAATTGATTTTCACTATAGTTTTTATTTGATAAAATTTTAGTTAACCATAATATACTAGGATGTGCTAACATCTATGATAACCTTGGGAATAATTCCAAGTATAGGATAAGGAAATCTTGTTTTGATAAAATTTATGAATGACTTAGGATAAACACAAGGTTTCATTGAGAATTATTCAATATGTAGACATCCATTGAATAATTGTCTATGATTATGTTACCTCTCACTATGATCATTGTTTGGAAAACTGTTCATTAATTATTTATACAATTAGTTGAACCCAGAGAAATTATTTTAATATTGAATACAGTAGAAAATTCATTGATTATATCCTTGAGAAATGTAATGTTATACGATATGAAATAAAAAATCATGAATATATTCTAACACAACTTTTCATGCAATAAATAACATTTTTCTTTGAATCATAAATTGAAGGACTAGATTTATATTTGGACTAGGTTTTTGTATTTTTTTTATGGTTTTAGGGTTTGGGTTTATGAATTTTCGGTTAGGGTTTAGGTTTTGTGGTTTAGGGTTTATAATTTTGAAATTATGTTTTAAGAAAGATGTTCTTGGGTAAAGTGTTCTGCTTTGGGGTTTTGGGGTTTAAAAAACAAAGAAAAAAAAGAAGACATAACAACATATAATTTACAATAAGAGAATGTCACAATGAGGACAATACATCATTGTGGTTGAGAGTGTAAACTCGACCCAACAATGTTAGGGAATAATTTCCGGTTATGAACTTATTTATGACATATGTTCCATCTAAAACTCTTCCCTTATTCTTGAGGCCAATCCAACTCATTACACATCCTACGGGACTAAGAACTCTGATGAGGACTAAACCAATTGATGTAAGGTATCACTATCTCCTGGACATCAAGCATTGGGAAATAATGTTACTCACCAATAGGTGTCCATGGAGCAGTATAATAGTTAGTAATGGTATCCATTTGGGAGACTGGATCAACCTAGGCTTCACATGATATGTTCATAGAGGCACATGTTGTGATGGAGTGTGTGCATGGAAACCATAAGACCTGAATTTTTTCATATTGACATTGCCTCGTTTCTAGTAATAACACCATTTTTCACTGATGCGATTTGTTACGGGGTCTGAACGCTCTTGAACTTCAAATCGAGAGTCTTATCCTCAAAAATGGAAGACATGATAATCATAGGTTTCTTCAGTATTCTATTCAATCTCTTATTGAAGGTGTCTTCCAATCGTTATCCCATGTTGTATAACTTATTATACTAGTGTTTTTCTATCAACAATTTACTTCACACATCAATATAATTTCTCCTAAACTAGGGTGGTTATAGGTAGATTTTTAATCCCTTTAAAGACACCATTGATGCACTCCATGACGTTTGTAGAAAAGTTTATGTACCTTTCCCCACTTCTTATGACAATGTCCATTTTTCTTTTGGAATGTACATCATATAATCATAAACATCTTGATTATCCTGCCATATTTGATCAAAACGTTCTTCAAAATTCCATTCATCCGACACATATTCTATAGATAATGGATGATATTTCACATAATTTTATTTTATATTTCTGTTGAAATAGTATAAAATAACAAATACAACACATACAAAGCCTCATAATTTCCTTTTTGATCAGTTCGTTGTGGAATTTTTTAAGCACATTACGTTCAATGTATTTAATGTAGAACCGATGATGTGAATTTCGGTATCTCCTTGTATTGGGATCCAAATTAATTTCCTCATTAACTTCCCGATGGTGATTAGATATCAAAAAAACACCCCTAATGTTGGTGAAATGGTTGCTGATACATGCCAAAAACCAACTCCATGATTCATAGTTTTCTTTCTATACAATGGAAAAGGCATGAGGAAGAGGTGAACAGTTTCTATCTTGGGTTGTTGTAATCAACAATACACCCTTGTATTTTTCTTATAGAAATGTTCAATCAATTTGGATGTACTATTTATTGAAATGAAATGTTGAGATACATGGGAGGAATTCCCAGAAGAACTAATGAAATTGATCACATGATCGATCAATTCGGTTATCGTGAGATATATGTTCATTTGTATCAAGATTGATGACAACTTTGTTATGGTTCCTCCATATGGCTAGAAATTACAGCAACACCCCATATCAATAATCCAAATCACCATAGACCTTCCCAATTTCATTACATTTTTTCCATCCATTCCTTATTATATGAAATCATAGAACTGAATTTATATTGTATCCTTTATTTCACAAGGTCTATCAAAACATCTTGACATGTCCTAATCATATCAACAACAATAGATGACACAAATTCTGCATCTAATGAGGTATGTTCTTATGTCAATCTTGGCTGAACGCAAGTATGAGATGCCTCAATCCTATAGATTCTCCAACCTCCAAATGGAATGTCTCAAATCACCCTCAAGTGTAATCTTCAATCATCCCTATAATTCTCACAGCGTATGACATATTTACTACAACATGATTTGTGAACTATATAGCTTTAGTGACTCTCAATGTGAAATATCTTTAGCGGGATTTTTAATGCATCTTTACTTGGAAAATTACTTCCCAAATATAAGGATTTTTCAAAATCACTAAACCTATTTGGTAAAACCCCATGGAACTCAGTTTCATATGTGAGAACATTATTGTTGAACTCAGGACATGTTTTATTGCTTCTGACCAAGATGCAAGGAGGGGTGGATGATTTATTGTAGGTTGAGGTTGATGTACAACTAATGTATTTCTCAAAACCTTCTCCCTAACTTATACTGGTCCCCCCTCATCAGCACTATTGTCACCATCTGATCTATTATTTCAGAAATCTTCATCCGAAGTTGGATTGACATGTATATCCAGAAGATCATCTTGGATTTCCTTTTCTACAACATTTGGAATATGCTCAATATCATGGGGATGAATATATTTAACCACTCTTTTAATTATATATCTTCGTCCAATTAAACGTTGTTTTTTTATAGTAGAAACAAAAAAATATAACTCCATCAAGTATCCATCTGACCGTTGAGAAAATAAATTAATTGCTTAGGCCCAGTACGCATCAAAAACCAACAGACAGGCTAGATGTCATAGTGTTTCCGAGAATTACAAATTTCTATAGCTCGTAGACTTGATCTCTTGATTAGTTCCTAGGTTTAATGAACCCCAAATACACTCTTGAAGGTCCCTTATACCATCAATTTTACTAACCATCGTTATTGGTTGTGTACTTTAAAAAGTTCATTGCTCAGTTTGAATAACCTCCCCATAGTAGTACACATAGGCAAACATGTCTCTCTATGTAAAAATGATTCTTTCATTAGAATTATGATAGTGTAACAAATATTAACAATTATGGTTGACCATATAATATTTATTAGAATAAAATTTGGGATGCCTTTTTATACCGTAATATATGATTATCATTATATAAATTCATGTTTTAATCTTCTGTTCTTTATTGATTATTATATAAGTAATCATTGCTAATAATAACTATTATTTCTAAACTATATAATCTTTATGATACTAACATTTTAAAAACATTTTCTTCTCCATTTAATTTTATGTAATCATAATTGTCATATTATTAACAATTTTTTAGTATAGTTTTAACTAATCAATAATTCCTTAATAACATGTAAATCATTGCTAAGTTATTCATTATTTATTTATTCTTAAATCATTAATCATATTACATTCATTAATTATTTATAATTAACTAATCTTATGTTTTCATTTTTAATCCTATTTTTTCATTAATTAACTTATAATTAATCAATTCTAATAATAAGTATTATTTATAAACAATAAATATCTAATTAAACTACAAAATACATATCATATTTAATTACTAATAATATATTTTTTAACTAATCAAACATTTTTTAATCACTAGTTACTCATTATTAAGTTATTATTTAATGACTTATTCATTAATCATTAATCATATTATATTGATTAATTAATTACAATTAAATACTCTTATGTATTCTTTTTTTATTCCTAATTTATCATTAATTAATCTATAAATAAACATTACTAATAATAAGTATTATTTATAAACTATATATAACTAATAAAACTACTTAATACATAACATCTTGAATTTCTAATAATAACATTCATCAGTTACTAATTTTTTCCTTATTTCATTTTAAAACATCATAATTATCATTTCATCATTAATAAATATACTAATTTTATTTTTATTTCTTATATATTTTAGTTGTTTATAAAGAAAATATGAATCACCTTAAGCATATCCCCTGGGAGTGTCAACCCAGGAGTGCAGTAAGGCCTGTTTCCATGTACTATGATACCCTTGGTCAAGCCCGAAACTCCTTGTTGGTGCTTTCACTCCTATGTATATATGTTCCAGAGCCACATCCACTTGTTTGTATCCAAACATGGATTTGATTTATTAGATAACCATATAATCTTTATGCTACCAAAATTTCACAAAACATAATCCTAAGTTAATCTATATATAACATATACTTATTTTATACTTAATCTATACATAATATAAACTAATAATAATAATTATTCCAAAATATATATAACTAATTACACATCCTAATAAATAAGATATTTAGAATTAAATAAAATACTTAAAAATGAAATATTTAAAACTAAAAATAATTACATTAAATAAATAAAAAACATTAAATTAAATAAAAAATTACCTCTAAAGGATGCTTCACAAACAACAGCCTTATTTTTTATCACCAACTACACTTCACAGAAAATGAATTTTTATAGAGATACAAATAGTAAATTTAGGAGACAAGAGGGAAAATTAATGTGAGGAGAATAGGGGTAGTCCTTTTATAAGGAGATGAGGCAAAGGTTTCATCGGAGATACCACCTTTCACCTATACTTGAGGCCAAATGCGGCATCAACAGTGCCAACCTTTTCCTTACCTAGAGGTCGAAGGAAGCATCCCCACCATAGTCTTTTCCATGTCACCAATTTGGGCCAAAGGTGGAGTGGGGGAAGGAAGGCGACATCTCTAATTCCGCCTTTGTGGTGTATATGTTTTTTAAAAAGTAACCTATGAAATTTAATTTTTTTATTCCCTGAAAAGTATTAAATAACTCAGAAGTGACCTGATGTAGGTGCCTGTAATAAAGGAATTAATTGTCCTTCAGACCTTCATTCAACTTCCTCACAACACAATGTATTGATCTGTCACAAGTGTGCTAATAAGGGACACAATAGGTTGATGTTTTGGAGTGCTCTAAGACCATGCCACACCTATGGAGGTTTCAGTCACTCATAGTGATTCTGTCAAGGTGTTTCAATGAAGCATGTTAAAACCCCAACTGGATCTTTGAATGTCACCTCAGCCTATCAGTAAGAGTACAATGATTTTTGGGGATCATTTTAAGGTTTTCTCTTTGTTGCGTTTCTTGGATGCAGTAGTCATCACCTGTAGCATTTTATGGTTTTTCTTTTCCATCAATTGTAACAATTGTTATTGAAGAACTCCTTAAAACCTACATTTTATTAGAAGTATGTTTGGTAAAATTATGGTTTTTTTGTTATTTTTGAGACTTTCAAAAGTCTGACAACAAGGATGTAGATGCTTCAATCATTGGTTCTCTGGCCATAGGTACCAATGTGATGCCGGTTCTTAGTTAGTAGAACCCCGACGGTGAAAAAGGGCCCTGGTTTAATCTTTTTTCTTAGTGTGGAAAGGTTTTTGTTCATCCAAGGTTGAAACATTGTTGATATGGAAATGGTGGTAGTGATGATTCTCCATCAATTGGGCACTTTCATTCTTCCCCATCGTGGTGGGGTTTTTTAGTCCCTGAGGTAATTTTTCATGTTTGGTTAATCTTGTCAGTTCTTATGGTGGGGAGACCACACAATGGGTCTTGCAGAGTTACACATGAGTAATTTACTGTTATCATGATCCTTATGGTGGGGATCCCATTCCGTCCTCCCTATTTTAGTATTAGAGTTCCCTTTCCTGCATCATTTTGTGGCGAGTGGTCTCGTGTGGAACCATCTAATCCTATGTTCTTCCTCTTGAGTAAATTGTGGGATTACAATACACTCAATGGTTCAATTATACTAAGATTATAGAAATATGTGTCAGAGGTGGTTTATGTTCATTTGTTCATTGGTTAAAATGGATTTTTTGGTTCTATTTGGTAGTGGTTAAGTTGTTCGTTTTTTGAGGATGAGTTGTAGCTTGTGGGATTTCGGTGTCTGTTTGGATCGATCCACTGGAGATGCTTAAACTTTTAGAGGTGGGTGAAACTTAGGACGTTTTATCATTGGGTCTAGATCATGTTGTGGCTTTCCAATGGAAAAAAGCGTTATGGCGGGGATATTTTTCCCACCCCGACTGATCGAATTAATTTATTTTATAATTTTCAATGGTTTTTAGATTTTTTTTTTCGAGGTGTGGGTTGAATCCGAGATGTGATTTTTGGGTTTTTTCAAAAGTTTGAATTTTTTTAGTTGACGTCGTTGGGCGCATGGGAATAGCACATTTGGGAACCCCACCCAGCTTCACCCACGAAACAACACAATCAGCCTGTCTTCAGAAAATATAATGTGGGTAAATTTTGTAATTTATTATATTATTTGAAAATGTTATTATTATTAGTAAAATGAAATAAATATTTTTATAATTTTTCTTTTTATCGTTATTACAATTATTATAATTATTACTGGTGATATTAATGTCAATAAATATTATTATTATGAATTTCACATTTTCGTTATATTATAAATATTATTGTCATTTTATAATTGAAATCATAATTGTTAATTTCATGTGGTCGTTTTTGTTATTACAAAAAAAATATCATCATTACTTTTATTAAAGTTTCTTTTATTATTATTATTATCATTTTTAATATTATTTACATTATTATTTTTACTTAATTTGTTATGAATATTATTTATATTAAAATTAAATTATAATCATTATTATTATTATGTGTTTAATTATTATTATTATTGATGAATCAATTGTCATTTTCTTCATTTTTGAAATTTTTATAATTCAAGCGGGGTAACCGCGCAGTTTTCTGACACACTAAATAAAAAAATAGGATTAATTGAAAAATAAACTATGATAAAAAATGTTTTCCATTAATGGATAATAATAATATTTTAATAAATTTTTTATGGTTATAATTATTATAATTTATTTTCTAAATTGTATGATAATTTATGAGCGTTTGTTACTAACGTTACTATGAATTTTAAAACCTTTATTATCAACGTTTTTATTATTATTGTAATAATTATTTTATGGATGTTTACTATTATAATGATTATAGTTACAAAAAATATTACTAATAATTTATTAATAATTAATTTGTTTTTATTATTAATTTAATTTAGGTTTCTAAATTTAATAATAATAAAGATATAGGGTATAACCATTATTTTTGGCATAGCCCCATCCACCCCCTTCTGCCCCATCACCCCACTTTTCCAATACATGTTCTGCATGTAGCACCCCCCCTATACAAATCACCCTTGTGAGAACGTCACTCCCGGATGACCCTATTCCCTTTCCCTCTCCCGTTGTCTTTGCGGTGAAAAGACCTTACCCCCATGCAGCCCTCTCCCTCTCCCTCTCCCTCTCCAGCATGGAGCCCCTTCCTCTGGTGACTGTGGATCCTCCTCCTCCTGGACAACTTCGATGACCTGTATCCACTCTTCCCTTCGGCCATCAAGACCCACAGATAAGCTCTTACCCATTTCCCACACCTCGAGCGGTGTACTCCCACTAGCTGACCATGCCCTTACTGATGACCCCAGCCCCTACAGACCCTTTTGTACCAGCAAGCTACTCTTCTGGTCGAACCCTTCCATCCAATGATGAATTTTCCCTTCAGTAACAGTTCGTGGTTCATTTTTTTTTGAAGAGGGTTTAATTTTTGCTAAAACCCAAGGTGTTGGGGTTCAATATAGTTTTCGTAGGGTTTAGTTAAGCTTCTACAACATGTTGTTGAAGTACAAATGAGATCGTGTACTAGACATAGGCCTGCATTTTCATTCTGCCTTGGAGTTGAGGTTTCAAACCTTTTCATGTTACCTTTAAATTTATTATTTGACTAAATTATAATTTTCTCACTACCCTTAGTTGTTAATTAGTGATTTGGTTTATTTATCATGGCCATTCTTTGTGATATATGGTGTTTTAGTTCAATTTCTTTGATCTTTTGGCGTAAATTTGTTAAATAGTGCACTCCATTTTTATTTAATAATTTTCTTGTTGGTTTTGAAATCCAGTGGTAATTATTTTTTAAGGCATGTTTTGGTCTCAGAAGTATAAACATGATGTTGAATTGGGTGATTAAACTTCCTCAAATGGACTTCCAGATTACAGCTTCTAAAGTGGTGTGTGTATGGTTAAAAAACGGGTTTTGACATGTGTTGTATTTTTATTATGTTGTGTAATTAGTTTGTTCAGATGTGAAAGTAATTTTTTTCTATTATGGTATGTTGAGGATCTTTGGTTGATCATAAAAGAGGTTTTTCTAGGGGTTTTGGGTGTGTAAAGTTGTGGGTTTGTCTTTGGAATTGATTTATAAAATTTAAAGTGGTTTATTAAATAGTACAGTTGGACTGAAATATATTTTTAAAGTAATCTGAGGTGGTTTTTTAACTGTTTGTTCATTTGGATAGTTTTAAGTTATTGATTATGTGTTTTCAGTTATCGTGCAGTTGTTGTAGGGTGTAGGCATGGAAGACCCACAATAATGCGGTCATTGGCTTGCACGTGCTTGTGTGCTTGTGTGAGGCATGTCGCATCATCGTGTTTGAGTTGCGAGCCATGGTAGGTCCCCCACATCACTTTTCGTTAAATTTAAAATTTATTAATTACTTGATATTTCATTGATTTTTAACAAATGAAAAATAGTATTAGATAATTATTTTTGGAATAATTACTTGATGTGATCGAAGGAGTTTATTTCATACACGACACATGAATTTTTTTCTTGTTTAATTGACGCACAATATTGAAAGAATGCATTTTAGTAATTTTATCATAATTCAAGAAATTTCATGTTTTATTTGGGTTTGATGTCAAATTTTTTCATCTAATGCATGAACCAATGTTTTGGATTCTCTTGATTAATAATGTTTGTTTTAAAAGTTGCATAAGCCTCATTTGGCACTTTAATAAAACAAATTATTCGGAAAAACATTCATTGGGATGACTCTGGGGTGATCTTGTTGTGTACGTTGGTTGTGTGAGTTGTTTTGTGTGATGTTAATGCATTGTGGTTGGTTACTTGATTGAAATTATTGAATCAACCCTATTTTCTTTTAGTACTTAGCATGGGAACCTAGCGTAGTAAATTAATCTTTTGTGAATGATTGTTGCACTAGTTTATACTACGCACTAGAAAGTGGCCCTTAGTACAGACTTTTCTCTGCTAGGGGATTGGACCCTTTGATTAGGCCAGGTAGAGAAACACCATGTGTTTGGGCGTTATGACTTCATCGAGAGTAGGAATGCCTTCAGGATATGTCACATGTATAGTACATTCGGTATGGTTCACAAACTCCTAGGTTTGACCCATTTTTTTCTTAGTGCTTATTTGTATGTGGTTGATGATTGAGAGGCCTAGTTCGGATGTAGGTCCTTGTGTTCTACTTTCCCATTTCCCTTATACCGTGTTGTGTGTGGTTTTTCTCTTGAGTAACTAGGAAATTTTTATATTTTAAATTGTTTCTAAAAATTTTTTAAAATGTATTTCACCTTTTCCCAACCAACATTAATCTTGTGTTTAAATCAAAATGGGAAATATAATGTTACTTGTTTTAGAAATTTTAATGTGTGTGGAAACATATATTTTATTTAATTTAGTTCAATCATGGAATTAATAAATTTTTTATTTAAAGTTAGTGCTTTGGGAATTGTTTTTTTGGCACCCCTACTGAGTTTTTATACTTGTTCCTATAGTTTTTTCTTGTTTTTAGTTTCTCCTAAAGGTTCCAAATCTGGTTTGGATCCCCTTGGCGATGCCTGGTTTAGGTGTTGGACAGTGACTCTCAGGGTCTCGTAGAGTTCTATTCACAGACAGGTTAGTATGTGTCGTTGGTTATTCTTTCTCTTTCTCGTTGTTTATTTATTTTTCATGGTTCTATTTTATTTCTGGTGGTCATTTCTTTTTTTATTGGGTGAAATTGTTCCCATGTTGTTCACTATAGATGCCATGGAACTTGTCACTAGCTCGGGAGGATTGGGAACGCCTCTCAGGCCTTACCGCAAATTGGATTTGGTGTCTAGTACAGGGTTGAATATGGTTGGTTCGTGACATATATTCTATAGCCAGATGAAATAATTTGAGGTAAAAAATGATATAGTCTATTATGGGTGGAGACACATTGCACATTGAGGCACATTCTCATGGTATACACCCTCATTTATATCCAATGAAAGATATTATGAGAACAAGACCCGATATTCAGAAATCCATGTTTATATGTAACACTATATGTTACAATTTTAGGACACGTTTATTGAACAATAGTCTTTAATAATATTAATTATGACTATTATAATATGTGTGCATTGAAATCTATTATCTATAATAAACTTGGCTTCCTCCTTGCCTACGTGTCACCATTTTCATCTTCCACGTCACCCCACATTCTAATTTTTTCTACTTCCAATTCCCCATCCCGCGACACAATTCTGTCTCCCCCTCCCGCGCTCCACCTCCATTCCAACGAGGTTTCTCCTAGGGTTCCCGCCAGCCTCCATCGATCCCCTCTGGTGATCCTCTCCACGAGTCCCCTCTCCACGAGTCCCCTCTCCCGGTCACCTTTCTGATCATCCTCCGCCTCCACGCCTCCACCTCTGTACCTCCACCTCTGCGTGCTCCACCTTCGGTCCCATCGGGCTTTATCCTAGGGTTCCCGCAGCTCTCCGTGACTCCCCAATCTCGAACCTCTCCGTGATTCCCATCTCCCGGTCCCCTTCCCGATCATCCTCCGCCTCCACACCTCTACCTCCACGCCTCCACCTCTGAGAGCTCTGTCTGTAGTTGAGTTCGGCTGTCAGCAAGGAGTCCAAATAGGACCGAATGTTGGTGATGTATATGTGAGCATCGTCATCATTGGGGTACGCATGCAATTACGGTTTCCAAAGAAATCTATATCTAAGGTTTTTAATAATGTATATACTTTGATCTATGTAGAGTATGTTTTGTCAATTTAACTTTTGAGATATCCGAATAATAGGTTTTCATTTCTAGCCCATTGATTTGTTTAATATTTTGTTTCCTTCCATTAATTTATTTGTCTATAAACTCATGTTGTGGAGAAATCCTGCATTTGTCTTTGTCCATTGATATATGAAAATCTATTGTCCAATTTTTTATAGTGAAAAAGTTATGGATTTCTTATTTTATTCTAGATTTCCTTTCCTACATAGGGTTTTCACTTTAATAGGAAAGTTCACATTAAGGCTTACGATTCCATAAATGTATGATTCCTTTTACAGAACATCAAAGCATACCACTAATTGTATCATTCCTATAAATGCTACTAATATTAGCACAATAATTTATATTACATATGTATCTTTTTTGTTGTTTTTGTTGTCAACATATATTAAACTAACTTTACTGTCCACTATGCATCATACAGTTACAACTGCAACCCATTTATGGGAACCTATTAATGAATTATATTATAATACATTCAGACTGCATATTATGTTGTTTAATTTCAGTCTAATTTACACCTGTTTCATCCAAATTTCTATGACTATACTTCATTGCATTAGTAGGATAGTGCTTCGTGAGGAATACAATATATTCACTCAAGCTCTTTCATCTTTTTTCACTATTTTAATATTCATCAATAACCATCCGAGGAAATCATTTCTATATACTATTTCCCCTTTGATCATCCCCCCTCCCCCTGCCCAGCCCCCTCCCCCTTCCCCTGCCCAGCCCCCTCCCCCTTCCCCTGCCCAGCCCCCTACCCCTGACCAGCTCCCCCCCTCCCCCTGCCCAGCTCCATCCCTCCCCCTGCCCCTGCCCAGCCTCCCCTCCCCCTGCCCAGCCGCCCCTCCCCCTACATAGCTCCCCTCCTCCCCCTGCCCACCCCCTCCCCCTACCTAGCTCCATCCCTCCCCTGCCCCCGCCCAGCCTCCCCCCCCCCACTGCCCAGCTCGCCTCCTCCCCCTTCCCCAACCCAACTCCCCCCTCCCCCTGCCCAGCCCCCCCCCCTTCCCATCCCCTCCCCCTTCTCAGCTCCATCCCTCCCCATGCCCCCACCCAGCCTCCCCTCCCACTGGCCAGCTCCCCTCCTCCCCCTTCCCCTACCCAGCTCCCTCCCCTCCAGTCAATTCCATTATAGCATAATTTTTAATTGAAAATGCTATTTTCAAGAAATTCATTTCTGTATACTGTATACTTGCTTCTTCTTTAGAGGTATAAGTGTTGTTTATTAAATTTAAAGGGCATTTCTTATCTATGGGTACCTCATACTACATTATGTGACATTAAATAATGAGATTTCATTGAATTTTTTAGTCTGTAATGTATATATGTATCTTTGATGTTGGTATAACTGTGGTTCATTGAAATCACAATACAACAGAATACTTAGTTGCGGGAGAAACCTTCTTCAGTGCATAAATTGACCTCAATATCCCTCCAAGGTATTCGTTCAAACCATTTTACAGATGTCATCCCATAGTGCATTATACTTATTTGAATATGCTATTTTCAGATGTATCATTTCTATATAAAATAGATATGTTTTTTTGTGTTGGTGTAACTATCATTCAGTAAAACCACAGTACGCTACATGTTTGAATTACATTTAAAACATACATCATATAGAATTCAAACATGCATTCTATGTCAATTGTATAATAAATATATTTTAAATTAACTGTACGTACCCATAAACATCTTTTCTTTGCATTCTAAAACATGACAATTCAATATAAATACATCGAAACAAAGATGCAGACGCCGTCATCATCTCGAGATGCAAGGTTGCAAAGAATATTTCGTATGAAAGAACGACAAATCGGTACAACATTAGTGTATTCCCTAGGAAACATTCCATGAACGAACTTACTGAATTACAGGTTCGTAACATTACAGGAAAATCACCGATGAGCTCCCATCAACTATTTTCTACTGCAACATTTGACACTATGAAATTGAATTCTGACTTGAAGAGAGGAGCACACATACCTCTGTCACCTATTCATAGCAATGTTCAGTACTTTTTATATTACTAATGTTTTCAGATACAGTAAGCAAATTAAATGTGAATAATATCATATGATTTACACATTTTACTATTCAACTGGCAGTGGCTCTACATTCTGGATCTTATTCTCCATATATTGTTCAAAAAAGCCTTAAAAATTATAGTATTAATCATATTAACTTTACTTCGTGTAAGTATCTGAGCGTTTCAATCTTAAATTACATATAATCGTTACACTTTTGTTGATGTCATGTCAATTCACCATTGGAGGTTCAGGCATTTCATTGTCACCTATGCCTTTGAACAGTTTGTTATATTAAGCTTTCAAAGAACATTAAATAAATATTTTTTTGTTATTATGTTGTAACATTGTATAGTTTGTCAAATATTAACTATCATTGATAGCTCATCATGGAGCTTCATCAACAAGATCTGTGTCCGGTAGCAAGAGAAACCATATATCATCTTCTAATACAGAAAATTATGACCCCTCTGGTATCCACTCCATCAGCATATTTTTGTGAACTATTTCACATTTTCTGTCACATGTATTGAAAAAATAAACTATATTGACATTACTTCTTGTAGGTATAATGATTGAGGGACATATTCCTAGTTACCCTTATCGTGAAACATTATTAGAGTAAGCACAACTCACCCTTTAATATTAACTTCAAATATGACTTAGTGTAATATGTTGCATACTATTTTTAAAACAGATACTGTTTTACTTCTTCAACTACCAGTAACAAAGCATATTTTTCCGACACAGGTGTGTTGTATATTATAATCATGTTGTATTTTCTATATGTATCTATAGATATATATCTCCTATGAATATGTATTTCCCTGTACTTTTAATGCATTATTTAGAATTCAAAAATATGTGTCATATAAATTGACTCATGTTATTTCAGAAAGAGATGTAACAACTTGGTAAATCAATGCTACATTTAATCATCGAAGAGAGTTTTCAAGTTTGACCAAATACGTAATCATTTGTTACTAAACAGGGATTTTGTATGAATTTTCCTACTAACTAATTGAATAAATAGTTGTAGAAATAATGCATCAACTTTACATTGCAGAAACTGAAGGTCACCGTACTATTTTTGTCTTTAACTACTGTTATTCAGGTCATGATGGTTTTACATAATTTATAATGCCAAATTTACTAACACCATTCATTTAACCATCATTCACCTGTAGAATATTTGAATTGTGTAGATCCCTCTAATGTTTTTCAAAACCGTGGTTCAATTTTTTGGTTTGATGAGAGAAATATTAAATACAGCACCAAAGATAACCCATGATTTTCTATATGCTGCTCACTTGGTAAAGTCTCTTTGCAATTACTACCGTCCTGCCCTCCATACCATCAAACGTTGGTCTTTGATCAAAACTCTGTGGAGGCAAGAATATTCCATGAATATATGCATATTTAAAAATATATGATTGCATTCACGTCAATGGGTGGTAAGGTTGACAGATCATTCAATGATGTAAGAGCTCCAACTATATTCAGATTAAATGGACAAAACTACCATCGCATAGGTAGTTTGTGTCCTCTTGAGGGAGAACCACCTAGGTTTGCCCAATTATATGTTTATGATACTACAAACGAGTCTCAAAACAGTATTCTGAACGTCAGGTAAAATTTAATATGTTGTTTACCATGTTTTTGTGATTGTTATACTTTCAATTCATTCGTAAGTTAATTTACTTTGCAGTTATGAAGGAGGAAATTCAAACACAACAGTCAATTATAATGTTGTTGCCAACTTACAAAATATGCTGCATGAAACAAATGTTTTAGCTCGTCAGTTCAGATGTGATAAGGATGTTCTTGATCATCAAGAACATGAAAACTTAAATTTGCTTCTTCTCAAGAGAAGACAAATAGATGCAATGACATACAACTTGACTACATCTTCTGAGATTGCGATGCTTATTGTCGGTGACATTAAAGATCTCAACTATGATAGAGATATTATTATTCAGAGCATAAGTGGTGATTTATAGCAGATTGATGAGCATCATCCCTTGTACCTTCCATTGAAATGACCACTTATTTTCACAAATGGTCAGGATAGATACGTTGACAACATTTTATATAGATCTACATCTATGAGTACATGTACAAAGGTTCGGAAAGTTAAAATGTGTGAATATCACTTGCAGTGTCATTCAAGTGATAGGTCTATATTACAATTTTCGAGAAGACTGTTGTAATAGTTTATTGTTGATGCATATACAATGATAGAGTCTTAGATACTATCCTTCATTCCCTTCAATAAAAAATTCTTGAGGGTTGAGTTGTACAATGTGTTGCAAGATTCATTTCTACGAGGTGACAGTGATGGGTCTGCATGTGGAAAGCGTATCATTTTACCATCTTCATTTACTGGTTGTCCTAGATATATGATTCAAAATTACCAAGATTCTATGTCAATATGCAATTGTGAAGGATATACAGATTTGTTTTTAATGTTTACATGCAATCCACTATGGCCTGAGATCACAAGATTTGTATCATCTAACAATTTTCACCCTTCAGATTGTCCGCACATTTTATTCAGAATTTTCAATATTAAGGTTTACCAATTGATGAATGATTTACGAGACATATGTTTCTTTGGAAAGTCACGACCAGGTACCTGCTTTAATATGGATTATTTTATAATACATACTTTATCTTAACTACTTAATCTGTTGTTTAACTATGTCATTTATATCATTAATTACTATCCAGTTGCTCATACAATGGAATTTCAGGATCAAGGACTACATCATGTACACATTTTACTGCTTTTATGTAGAGAGAGAAAAGTAGGTACTCCTACCTGCATGGAAAAATGTGTTTCTGCTAAAGTTCCAAAAAAATTTGACTTCCCAAAACATCATGAGGCTGTTAAGAAGTTTATGATGCATGGACCTTGTGGTGATGCAAATTGTCGATCACCTTGTATGAAAAATGGAAAGTGTACTAAATTTTTTCCAAAAAAAATTGTTAAAAGTACAACAATTAATGATGATGGGTATGTTATATACCGACAACGAAATGATGGAAATACAATCTTGAAGAAAGTTGTTCCATTGGATAATCAGTTTGTTGTACCATATAATCATTTATTGCTAATGAAGTATCAAGATTATCTCAATATAAGAGTTTTCAATCAATCAACTTCCATCAAATATTTGTTTAAGTATATTAGCGAAGGTAATGATCATGTCAAAGAAGCTTTGTATGAAACTAACAGTGAAGCACAATCAGGAAATAATGTTGATGAGATTAAAATGTATTATGATTTTCAGTACATCTCTCCTTGCGAGGATTCTTGGAGGATATTTTCATATGATATCCACTATAGATGTCCTCTGGTTGAAAGGTTACATTTCCATTTACCAGGCCAGAATATTGTTACGTACACTGACACTGATCATATTGAGGATGTGTTGAGTAAGAGTAATATTTCTGATTCAATGCTTACAGCTTGGTTTCAAGATAATATTGCTTACCCGGAAGGAATGTGTCTCTCATTCGCGGAATATCCTACGAGATTTGTATTCCACCAATGAGAAAAAAGATGGTGTCCATGAAAGGAGGGGTTCAGTATTGGTAGACTGTATTATTTGCCACCGACAACTGGAGAGATTTATTACCTACGATTAATGCTCACAAAGATAAAAGGTGCAACTTCTTTTGAAAGTATTAGAACTATGAAAAATATTATCCATGGTACTTTTCGTGAAGCATGATCTGCATTGGGACTTCTTGCTGATGACAGATAATTTACTGAAGCAATAAAGGAGGTGTCAACTTGGGCTACATGATAGTCTATGCATAGACTATTTTCCAGCATTTTGTTCTCAAACAATATTTCCTGCCCAGACATTGTGTGGCAAGAAACATGGGAGCTCCTCAGTGAAGATATCCTCTATGCGCAACAAAATAGGCTTCAAATTTCAGGTATGTGTTGTCAAATTTCTCGATCTATACTATGTGATCTATGTAGCTGTTGGTTCATTGAACTTTTACTTTTCTATGAATCCATTATACTACTTGATTAACAATATTTCATGATTCTATATAGATTTGACACTCACGGATCATCAAAAACAAATGTATGTTTTGCTTGAAATTGAGAATATACTTTATAGGAATGGTCGATCTCTTCATTATTTTCCACCAATGCCGGTTCCAGATTCTGATATTGTCTCTCAACGAAATCATTTAGTAGCTGATGAACAAAATCATAACAGAGATAGTCTTCAGAATGAGTATCTGACTTTTCAAAGTCATCTTACTGATGAACATAACGACTTGATGACTATAATTATGTCTTCGTTAAATGCATCCGCTGGTGGTTTCATTTTCCTGCATGGTTGTGGAGGTACAAGTAAGACTTACATTAGGAAAGTATTGACATATTTACTATGGTCCAAAGGTAATATTGTTCTAGAATTTGCATCAAGTGTAATTTCATCATTAATGATACCTGGTGGAAGGACGGAACATTCTAAATTTTGAATTCCTATATATATTTTTGAAAATTCGGTTTTCAATATTCAACATGGCAGTGATGTCATAGATCTTCTACTGTTAACAAAGCTAATTATTTGGGATGAGGCACCAATGCCTCATAAGAATTTCTTTGAAGCCCTTGATCGTACTATAAAAGATATAATGTCAATAAAAAATGAGAATGCTTCAACCATTCCATTCGGTGGAATAACAGTTGTGTTGGGTGGGGATTTCAGGAAAATACTACTTGTTGTACCAGATGGAAACAGAAATGATATAGTTTGTTCAAGTATAGATTCTTAATATTTAGGGAAACATTGTCGTGTTCTGAAACTGACAAGGAACATGAGATTGTTTTCCAATTCTTCTATAATTTCAGATGAGCTTCTTCAATTTTCCAAATGAACGTTAGATATTGGTGAAGGTCGCATTGCAGAACCAAATGATGGTGAAACTTTAATTCGAATCCCATCTGAATATCTTCTTGATTGGACTACAGATCTTATTTGTGCATTTGTTGAACATACTTATCCCAACTTCATGACTAACCATGCTGATATTAATTACTCACCTGTTCTAAATGAAAAGATTATTTCAACTCGGATTCAGTTTGTCATGAAAGTTTTTATACGGATAGGCCAGAAAAGATTTACACTTTTGATATGTTAAATGGGATTAATGTTTCAGGGATGGCTACCCATAAGATTACACTCAAAATTGGGGTACCTATCATGTTTCTCCGAAATGTAGATCAGTGTATGGGATTATGTAATGGGACTCGGTTGATTATCACGCATCTGGGAGATCATGTCACTGGAGAATGAATATTATGTGGCTGTAATTCAGGATATCTTACTTTCATTCCAAGATTAAATATGACACACTCTGACTATCGATGGCCTTTCAAACTACAATGAAGACAATATCCTTTGAATATTTCTTATGCTATGACAATTAACAAAATTCAAGGAAAATCACTATCTACTATTGGGCTATATCATCAAAAACTTGTGTTTTGTCCTGGACAATTATATGTTACTCTATCTAGAGTCACATCACCATTAGGTTTAAAAATAGTAGTTGGTGATAATAATCCCACAACTCGTGAATCAACGCAAAATATTTTGTATAAAGAAACATTTCATAGATTGTGTTAGGTATATGTCAAATTATATGTTAAATTGTCAATGTTTGGATCTGCTCAGCTTATTTCTGTATGATTTTATGAATCTGAATATATCTGATTTTGATCTCTTTCTACAGAAAAAACAACAAATTATTACCAAGATGTCGCGATATATTACCCCTTTGAATGATATCACACCTGATACCGATGAGACATTGAAGATACAAGTACGTATTCTGAATTTGTGGTCCAACACAACATCTAGGTACTCCAATGATGTTGTTGTGATTGATATGATTCTTGGTGATTTACAGGTGAATTTTAAATTAAAACTAGACTGCATTTTATAATTCTGTTGTTTCACTTATATTCTCATTTCAAGTATAGGACAAATTTGTCAACTACATTGATATGTCATTATAATTTTTACATTATTAGATCTTTATTTCTGTAGAAAACAAAGATAAAATGTATAGTTACTAGGCTTTAAATTCAATCTATGTTCAGAAATATATTGTGTGAAGGCATGTGTTATTTCATACAGAACTGTCAGATAGCTGTTAATCAAGGTACATACTTAGGAAGTAGACATGCATGTCGATTAATATTCACATCAACAACGCATGTCCGACCTTGTGATGCACCGCTGCCACATTTCTGTTTCGATTTTACTTCCTTCGAAGACATAATTCAGAGAAGGGTTCCAGAGCAACATTTAATAGGTAGATGTTTCATAAGATTCCTAACATATAAGTTTATTGATTTTAAATATTCTGTATTGATCAATACATAATATTATGGATTGGTTTTATATACTATTATCTAACATTATCGTTCTTTTTCTTTTTTGTAATATGTTGTAGAAATTATTGGATACTTACTTAGCTCACATCTTCCTGAGGCATTGGGTACTTCAAATTCGATGATACAAATTTTCTTACAGGATGAATGGTTAGTTATTATGGCCTTTATATTTCTCTGACCCGCAATTTATATTTGACATCTTGCGGTACATATTTTTTGGGAAGTGGGTTACAACTTAAATGCAGTTTATGGGGTGACTATGCTAACCAAATGTCGTCATACATGGAAGAAAATATCGGTTCACCAATTGATTTAATATTGAAACTTGTCAGATTTAAGAAATTGAATAGTGTGCTCTCTAATAACATAATGCCTTATTTCCCTGTCATTTATTCAATTCTTTGATGATTTTTAACCCTGTATTCCAACTATGTTTTTTTTAAAACCATTTTCAGCCTGTTTCATACTTAAAACATCCATTAATGTGACGAAAATACATTTCAATCTTGACATCAAAGATGTTGAATCATTAAAAATAAGGTGCTCTGCATACTTTATTTAATTATGATTTTTATATGATGTCCACTGATTACTATATGATAGATATACATATTATATTTGACATTTGAGTTGCATTTTTCAATATTCAGATGTACATTTATAATGAATTCAGAAAATTGTAGTCCAACATCAACTAACCCATCTTCTTCCTCTACACCATTTCTATTTTGGGAAATAAAAAACCCTTTCTGATGTGAAGAATTGTGATCAGGTATGTAATATATGGAAAATTAACAATTTATTTTGTGCACTTTCTTAATTTGGGTGTACTAGTACAGTACTGTATAAATTTATAATCTACATTTCTGTAAATTTTGGATAGCCTAAAATGTTCTTGATTTCTATTACCATAACTAAAATTCAAACATATCACAATTGGTTCTACTAATCGTGCAATTCTTGCATGAAAAACAGTGCATATTGATGATGGAGAAATTAAGTGTGACAGCTGCAAAATATCTGTAACTTTCACCATTCCCATGTTATTATTTTTTCTTCTCCTTAACAGTTTAATACTTATTTTATATATCAATAGTAATTAATTTTAGTTATTTCATATTTATAAATCAACATATTTAGAGTGCAGTTGCTTGTGACAGATACCACGAACTGCTTGTCAGTTGTACTATTAGATAAACAAGTAATGCAATTTGTGAGAAAAACTGCTTTAGATCTATCAGATTATTTTATTTAGGTACTACCACGTAATAAACTAGCATGCTGAAAAAATATGTTCAATTTATTTAAACTAACAACAACTTTCTTTTTTAAATAAGGCTGATAACGAGTATGGTTTTCCTTTCGAATTGACTGTTCTCGAATAAAAAAAGGTTCTCCTGTCAATTGAAGTGTTGAAATTTAATAGTCAAAATCATCACCATTCAGTAGAACAAAACTCATACAAGGTACTTTCAATTACTGACATCAAAAAATACATCACCATGTTCAATGAAAACTTCACAGATTTTCAGGTATATTCTATTACATTTTCCTGTTTTCATTAATATGGATAGATTGCACAATGTTATTTCTATTATTATTTATATAAATCATCGTCAAATCATAGTTTTTAAAAATATAAGTAGTGTCTAAGAACATAATCTGGTATAATATAATCCATTATAACATTCAATACTTCCCTCTATGTCTAAGAACATAATCTGGTATAATATAATCCATTATAACATTCAATACTTCCCTCTATGTAAAGAACAAGCAACTGGATTAATTCTATATTGTTCTATAATATTATTATCAGAGTGCCGAATCATTTCGACTATGTGCAAAGGATGACCCAATATTTGAAAATTCATCTGTGGTATCATCAGCTATTTAGGTATATATATATTTTATTCTTTATAATTTGCATTATAAGGCTTTATTTTAAACCTACATTGTTATTGCTCTTTCATATGATGCTTCTTTTAATTATGTTTTATATGTAGAAAAACCTACTGAATGAATTTCTAAATGATGATCTTACTAAGAAATCTCATCATATCTCACCTGAATGTTTCGGTAGAACAAGTCAGGAAAAAAATGTGGCAGTCCGAATGACTGATAAATTAAAGGAAAAGGAAGAAAAGACTGACTGATATGTACATCATATATGAAAGGTAATACTAAATGTTGTATATTATTTACTAAATGTATAATTTTCATTAGGTATTGAAATAGTGACTACGTCATGAAAGACTCAAGTTTTTAGAAATTGTACTGAAGGCCTGTAGAAATGAGACCAATGTACAAGTTCTTGTTTACATACAATTTTTGTTATTCAACACCATGGTATTGATGGCACTACGATCTTCCAATGCTCTTGTGCTGTCTACAAGTACATTATTTTTATGATATTATTTTCTGTTTACCCGCTAGAGTTTAAAATCAATAATTATAAGTGGGGCTGGGTAGGGGGTGGGGCTGGGAAGGGGGATGGTGGGGGAGGGGTTTGGTGGGGGGTGGGGGAGGGGGATGGGTAGGGGCAGGTGAAGGTGGGGGAGCTGGGCAGGGGGAGGGGGGAGCTGGGCAGGGGCTGGGGGAGGTGGGGGAGCTGGGCAGCGGGAGGGGGTGAGCATGGCAGGGCCCAGGGGGAGGGGGAGAAGCTGGGCAGAGGGGGGGGGGGGGGTAGCTGGACAGAGGCAGGAGGAGGGGGGCTGGGGAGGGGGAGGGGGGCTGGGCAGGGGCAAGTGGAGGGAGGGAGCTGGGGAGGGGGTGGGGGCTTGGCAAGGGGAGGGGGCTGGGCGGGGGGGATGGGGAGGGGGATGGGCATGGGAAGGGGGGCTGGGCAGTGGGATGGGGGATGGGCAGAAGGGAGGGGTAATATTTTATTCCTTTTCATTTAGTCAGAGATGTTTCCTAATGTTATTATGATTTCTTAGAAGTTTCTCTTTCTGTTTAAATATTACCAACCACTATCTTGTCTTTCTAGCATATCGTTTTATTTGGCCTAGGTTGGCAGCTCGGTTGTGGAGGTGCTTATTAGTTTTGGCCCTGGATGATGTTGTGTTATAAAAAATATTTACTCCTTCTCTTGCATCCGTCTTCACTGTTTAAAGATTCATCAATAACAATCCTAGTAATTCATTGTAACTGATTTGGATATCTGTTCCGGTGGTTCATTTTTTTAAATTTAAACAACTTTCCACTTCTTTTCTAATGGGCACGTTTTAGTGGGGGTGGGCAATGGGAGGGTCTGGGCAGGGGAAAGGGGGGGGGGTGGATCTGGGCAAGGCGAGGGTGGGGAAGAGCTGGGCAGGGGCTGGGGCTGGGGCTGGGGCAGGGGGAGGGGGGAGCTGGGCAGAGACTAGGGGTGGTGGGGGAGCTTGGCAGAGGGTGGGGGTGAGCTTGGAAGGGCCAGGGGGAAGGGGGGAGCTGGATAGAGGCAGGATGAGGGGGGAGTTGGGCAGGGGGGGCAGGGGGAGGAGGCTGGGCAGGGGGGAGCTGGGCAGGGGGCTGGGCAGGGGGAGGGGGGCTGGGCAGGGGGACGGGGGGGCTAGGCAGAGGGGAAGGGGGAGGGGCAGGGCTATGAGATGATTTCATATTTATAGTAACTAGTAATTTTTTAATTCAATTTATTCCAACAGATTTGTAAATTTCAAACTAATCTGAACTTCACCTCCCCCATTCTAGAATCTTCTATTTTCGTTATCTTTAGTCTTAACTCCATTTTCTTCCATCATGAGTAACCCACTCACATCATTATTGGTATTAATTTTTTTAATACATTTCTTAATTTTATTTCCATTTTCAGGTGGCTATCTTCAAATCATGGTTTGGACCAAGTCCATGAATTCCAAACAGGATGACAACGCCTCTGCAGTTGAACTGCTCTTCAAACCAATGGCTGGGAAATCCATGTTTTCATTCTGCTCATTTTTTTATTATTTTCATTTTGCTGGACTGATTATCATTTGTTTATGTTCTGTAGGTTTTCTCAATCTTACATTATTTATTTCAGTCATTTTCACATTTGTCGGTTTTATTTTTGCAATCATTGTCTAATGTTGGATTTGACTTTCACTCTTTAGTCAATATTTTGTTTCTTCTCAACTTTTATAAATAAAAATTCATTTTAAAAGTAAATCCATTAATCAAGCCCTTCACTTTTTAGTCAACATTATTTTTTCTTCTCAACAATTATAAATATAAAATTCTTATTAAAAGAACAACCATTAATCGAATAAGTCGTGTTATTGCACGGGCGAGTACTAGTGTTGATAAAAACATTAATGACATATTATAGGAGTGAGAAGGGATATGTTGGGTGCCTCACGAGTCACATCTCATTAATTATATTTATGAGAAAACATTTTTCATATTAATTTATTAACAGAATTTAATATCTCAATCCATTTGATGGAAATGATATAGCCTAAATAAATATGTGTCCAGTGTATTATATAGACATTTTTTTATTTCTATAAATTCAAACATAGATAAATAGAGAACATAGTTTGAAGGCACCAACATGATACCTACTTGATTATAGATATCGTGATAAATGGATTATATTAAAATATAAGTATTTGTATGACTTATTATATCATTGAACCATTAAATTCTTTCATTATGGTTCCTAGGCATGTTCCTAGATGTTAACCATGAAAATTTTTGTACATTACCTAATGCTACTTAGAAAAATTCCTAGAGGGTGACAAAATAACTATATCCAAAATGTTAATTAAATAATATAATATTATTTATTATTCAAAAATTTGATTAAATATTATTCCCAAATACGTTTTAATAAGAATTTTTGTTTTCTTCATCACATTTATTCTATCAAAAAAAATTCAACTGAATATTATTAGAGAAAAATATTTAATAATTATATTTTTATATTATGTCAATATAATATTTCATTAATTATTGCTGAATAAAGCATTGATATTTATATATTTCTTTAAATAGTTATTATTCAAGTTCCTAATAGATATTATGGATGAATTGTTTACCGAATTTAATGGTCCGGTTAGAAATAATTTATATTGTATATTATTTAAATAAATAATATTTAATTTAATTCATAATTTTAGCACTTATAATGATTCAATAATAATTTTTACTATTATTATTGACCTAGTCTTCCATAGGGATTATTAAAATAATAGTGGTTCATCTGAAATTATTATTTTCCAACCCTAGGAGTATATAAACCCAATTATATTCCTTTTTAAGAGATATAAATTATTATTTTTTACTCAATGATATCCCAAGAGAATCCTTTCAAATACCTATAGCGATCTCTCTTGAAGGTAAATATCTATAATAGAGAGTGATACTTCTCCACCACCACTCTCGAGTATTAAGATATCAAAGAGAAAATATTAATTGAACCAGTTCTGGTTGTGGACAATGTTCAACAACAAAAGCATTTGGATATGTCGCACTAGAACATAATGATTCCTATGGAAACATTCAGAGGTTCGTGGAACACATGTGGAACACTACTAGATGGAATATATTATTTAATCTGAAAAGTCAAAAATGGTATAATGTAGTGAAATTTTCTAATCCATAAACAAAGTATACATTTCATGGAGGTAAATTATATGTGATTAAATTAATTATAAATATTATGTTTTTCCCTCCACTTTTCTTTTTGTATTTATCTATTTTATATATTTTTTTATTTTATTATATTGATAATAGAAGTTATCATCTCTGAAATATTTGATTAATTAACAATTATAAAAAAAATTATTTGGCAATTCCCCCTTCCAAATATTCCACTATTTCTGAATCCTTCAAAGATTTCATGAAATTTCCATTTATATTTTGGTGTAAGAGGTTATTAACACTAATCAACATCATTAACCCTCATGTTTGAGAACTAGTCGGCCATAATTATAATAAAACATTGAAATTATGTCATTTGAGTGTGGGTACTTCTTTGTACAAAATTTCTATCCATTTGAATCATTGGCTACCTTCATCCCCTTACTTCAACATATGATTACCTGATGACTATATTTTATACAATTAAAACAATAACCCTTACACTTGAGACCACTTACACCATTCCTCTTTTAACACTTCTAACTTTAAGGAAGATGTATCTTCTCTCCACTGTGGTTTTTATTATTATATTTTTTTAAAAATTCCATCTTTCTTTCCTTACAAAAAATAATGAGATTAATGGGTGACCCCAATCTCTCTATCCACCTTCATTGAAAATTAAATTATTTTATCATAACTATTGAAGTCTCTTATAGTAACTCAATTTAGATATGTGGTTTTAATCCACTATAAAATCAATCAATCTTACATTTCTATCGAATAACTATACCAATGTTGTACCTCACAATTATGATTATATTTTCCTCATATCAAACAACAGAATCATCCTTATAATACCTAATCCAAAAGTATTCTATCTAAATTTTGTATGAAGAATATGGGGACTTGTACTTATTAGTAAAATAGCATAATCATATCATAATACATGGATATGATTTCATTATATTTCTTCATATTCAAGATAAATATCCAGTATTCGTCTACTTCACAATCAAAATGAAAAAAATAAGATAACATTTTCATGTTCCAACCATTAGAGAATAAAAAATATATTTTCAATTGTAACAATCCATTTCTCTTTAACTAAGGGGTCAGTGAATCTAATAAAACAAGATAGGCATTGTCTCGTTAAGGGCTTGATAGTACATTATTCCTTCCATTGAACATTTGGATGTTCAATATGATTCTGGGATTGAATAATTTTTTTATAAATTAAAATAATAGTTTACCTTCCAACACCAAAAACATTCATTTACCCAAGGGGAAAATTATTTCATTGACCATCATATTTATCACTATCAAATTTCATTCTGGTTCCATCCATTGATTTAAAAAAATAAGCATAGTATGATTAACAATTATCATATAAGGAATCATATAATTATAAAAATTATTTATAGTGTGGGGAAAAAATCCCTCAAGGTATCATTGAAGCATTTTTGAGGTGATTGGGTTTCTTGAAAAAGTGGGCATCTATGTTGTGATTGTTGACAAAGAAGACCATGACATATAAATTTGTTGACAAAGGGGATTTAATGGTTTCATGTAGAGTTAAAGGGATGTGGATAACGATTCATGTCTGATTCAGGAATGACAACAAAGGAATTGATGTTCTGGAGGCGGTACAAAAAGAACAGACACAAGGTGGCGCCATTTTCCAGTGTTTTCCAAATTTGTGGTCCAGAAAATCGAAAAATGACGACAAGTTGTTTTTGGAAAAGGTACTTGCACACCGTGTACTTGATGGATTAGAAACTTGTGCGCCATATTTGTTTCAAGATAAGAACACCAAAATATTGAAAAGGGATAAGGGTCGCGCAAGTGTTGGGTTAGGTTGTGCAAGTTACTAGCGCGGCAGAGACAAGGGGCAGAGACATGGGTGCCGAGACTTTTGTACTGAGGGGAGACTTGCGCATCATCGCACAGGGTGTTAAAATTCCTATAAATCCAGGTCGACCTCTCCTCATTCAGTTCATATTTCAACACTTAGAAAAATTAGAGCTCTCGTCGCGTAGGTGTGGTGGTCGTGGAACTGGTGTGTGGTCGCTCAAGTATAAGTTGCGCGCCAGATGTAAGTTGCGCACTGGTTGTATGTTGAGTGCCAAAATTAGTTTGGGAATAAATTGAGATGTGTCGCACAAGATTGGAGTTGTAGAAGTTTGTGTCGCGCAAGTGGTTGAGGTGGACTTGCGTGCAAGTTTTGACTTGCGTGCAGAAGACTTGTGTGCCATCTTGGGACTTGCGCGCTAGGCTTGGAGAAGAGTTCCGGGTGTTGTTGGACCACGCCATTCTTTACAGGGTTGTGAAAAAGCTGGAATATTGCCCGATACCTTCGATGCAAAGTGATATTAATCTATGGGTGATAGTTGGGCTTCAACAGATAATCCACATACAACAGAGGTTGTATTAATTATAGAAAATGAAGAGACCTGCTAATTTATAAACAGTGAGTGGATTCCTTCTAGAGTCGTGAGTAAAGGAAAAAGAATAAGGTGATCCTCTCCATCGGCAGTGATCCAAAGAAAGAGAAATAGGGAGTGACCCTTGGAAATACAGTGAGTTGACCCTAAACTTTTTAAAGGCAGTGAGAAAGGGAATAGAGGTGATATATCCCAAACTTTGGAAACAAAAATATGCTTTTAGAGGATTTTTTACATCGGCACATTGCCGGTGTATGCTCCATGGATGTAGCCCAGTGAGGGTGAACCATGTAAAAATTGTTGTGTCCTTTTCATGGTTTACTTGCTGTTTATATTGTGCAACGGGAAATTGAGAGAAGAGTGTTTTTTCTTAACAGCGAAACGAGATCAGAATGAGCTTTAATTTTAAATTAGTCATACCCTGATTCACCCCCCCCCCCCCTCAGGGTATACAACCTTGTGGACCTAACATATAGGATGTATAAATCATGAAACCTTATTTTCAATCTATGATCCCATAGGTCTATCCTTGGTTATACCATGATATTATCAACTAAAATCCTTTATAATGTCTCTTAATAAATTCCAAATTGACCTAATCATATCTATTAATAGTGTCAAACCTGGAGTACATTAAGGGAATTTTCACCATGCACTAGAATAATTGATTAGATATACCAGACCATCACTAGTTTAGGTTATTACCCCGAGATGAATTTAGTCAAAAACTTCCACTATTATTATATATATAAAGTTATGTTTGAGGTGGAAAACCATAAGACTTTATTTACCATAACATCATATTTTCTCTTGTACTTAGGCTTATCCAATGGGATCTCACTATTGTTTCCCCATCCTGGTTTTCAATAGTTAGTAATCCATTCTTCTTATACCAATTATGTCTTCCCATACTTTTCTTATATACATATTGCGTCATTTAAAATGAATAATAAATACATTTCACAATTATAAATATTTGAGGATCCTGGAGGTTTAGATTTTTTGGAAATTTTGATACATAGACAACATGTATATAAAAGAAATATATCACTAACCATTTAGTTCATCACATCTTGAACTATTCATAGACCAAACAAACTTAAAACGTTTCTCCATAACATAAGAAAAGGGAAACATAAGAATCAATGAGCTCAGATACATTGTATGGGTATGAATATGTTATATCAATAAGTTATATTATTTTAGAATAAGGGTATCATAAAATTATATGATCATTAGAAAATAACCTATATCAATTCATATAACATAATCATAAAACATGGAATTATATTTTATCAATATATAGACATAATTCATAATAGTGATGAATTATCAAAAATCAATAATGAGCCATTAAAGAATATCAGAATCATTTGAAATAATTCTTGAAATATAAATAGAATAGAAAATAATTTCCTTAGACAATTATCAAAACCAACACTATCATAGTGGATTGGGTTTGTACCCATTAGAGTATTTCCATTATAAATGTTCACTCCAAAAATATAATATTGGACAAATTCCTATAATAAACTAGGTTCACTCCCCATTACATTACTTATTATCACACAAAATATCCACATTTATCTAATCATATGGAGATATGTGAAATTTTGATCACAAACACCAAATAATTAAAACCATATATATGAGTTCCATTAGATCATAAAAGATTCATCATATCATCATACACTTACCCTTTGAAAAGATATAGTTTTCATAGACATTTATTCATCTTAATAATAGACCATACATATAAAGGGTAAATATTTTAATATTTGATCATATAAAAAATAATCCCAAATAAATATCAAAGGTTTTTGTTATTGATGATAAAACCATTAAAATACCACTACGTCATTTCTTGAAAAAAATAAATTTTTTATTTTTAAATAACTTATTTAATTTCTATAAATTGCATAAATATTTGGTAAAAAATTTCACTTGAAAATATCCATTTAAAAATAAAAATCTATATTTAATGAAATGAAAATTTATGATTTTAGTGAAATAATTCATGTAATGAGCATTAAAAAAATACCCCATTCATTTTTTTTTGAAAAAACTCAAAAGTACCATGCTTGGAATATGTTAAGAAGATTAATTTAAAAAATTGGCAATGATAGTGATATATAGTAAATAAATTATATAAATATAATTTATTAATATTAAAAACATTTTTTAAAATATTTCAGTGAATATATGTACATGGAAGAAAACATTTCTGACCTAATGGAAAAATGAAGTTCGGTTTTCCTTAAAAAAATTATTTATATATCTTGGTGACAAAAAGATATGAATTTGAAAGGAAGAAAAAATTAAATATCTATAAATAAACATATGAAAATAAATTATATAAGAACATTTTTAGGCATATCATACAATTTCATCATTTGAAAATTTATAAATAAGAAATCCTGATAAAAATGAGAATGTAACATAAAACTCTTACCCCACGTCTGTCTTGATTTGTATGTGATGAAAACACATCTATAATAATTTTAAATTTATTATAATTATTTACCAAAACCATAATCATAAATATAAAACCATACACTGTTTATATATAATATCTTACCGTGATTTCATTAAAAAAATTTAATTTCATCATCATTTTTGTGTTAACTGCATCTTTTTTATGTATGTTTTAGTATGGTGGTTAAGGTTGTTGAACATAGATCATGGTTCCTTCATATTCATAATTTAAATTATTATATAAATATAAATCATTTCTATTATATAAATAGTTATAAAAAGTCATTTAAATTAGTGATGAGAAATGAATTGCATCACATTGTGGAGGTGATAGTCTGTACATATGCATGAGTGACGTTTCCAATTATAAATGGATTCTTAAAAATAAATTTAAATAATAAATAAATTTTTTCATAATTATTATTATTTTATATAAATCATATGGAAAAACTAAATCTATCATAATAACCAATAATTAATGATGGTTTTGGAAAATTATTGTATCACATTGAGGAGGTTGTAGTCTACACATATGCATGAGCGATACTTTTATATCCCATTTGATTGAGAATATGTTGTAAATGGTTGTTACATCATCATAATAAATACTATATATTTTTAACAGTATTAATCATGTTGGAATGGGTAGAAATTTTTTATAATAATTATACAATGAAATAAAATTGAAAGGGTCTGGTTAATTTCTATACCTCTTCTTTGAGATACCACAAATCGCATTCTTCTTATGTAAGGAAGGATTGGTCATAAGAGAAGAAAATAATAAATATAACGATATGAATGAATAAATAATTGTTTTTATTAAATGGATATTATACAATGTTTAAACTCTTTGAATAAGTGGGGATAATAGGTTTTCATTTATAATTGAGGTGAGGGACACACATAGAATTTCATAAAACTTATCAACAATTTAAGGTCATATTCAAAAGAAACTGAATTTAAATGGAGAAAAATTTTATGTTAGAATATAATAGGTATTATTATTCTCAAAAATTAATATTTTAGAGTTTTTAGTGGTAATTATAAACATATTTCATGGTTTAACACCCCTGATAAATCTGTTTTTACCTTAACTATGGTAAAAAAAATTGTTCTTTTATTATTCACTATTATTAAAATTTATGTTGAATGTATTAAGTTATATTAATAATAATAATTCCAATTAAGAAATCTATTTAGTTGTATTTAATTTATATAATTTTTAGATTTTTATTTTAATTACGTGGTACATAGTAATGAAAATTAATTTTTGATTAAAAAATGATTGTTAAGCACAAAGATTAATTTACATCCATTTCATTCTTCATAAAAACCAAAAAAATGAATGTTAAAACATTATAATTACATATATAATCTATAAATTTCATTAAAAATTTTATCAATAGAAATTAATTTAATATATTTTAATAAAAATACATTGTGTGAATAATAAAAGATCTCTTGAAAAATGTGTTAGTAAGCCCAAAAAATAACTTATAAAAAAATAAATTTTAATGAGGATTACTATGAAATTATTGTTTTATTTATAATTAAATTAAAATTATTTTACAGTAGGTTAAAATTCCAAAAATAATGTGATTTTTACTATACAATAAATTGCAATTTCTATTAAAATCAATATTTTTTACTATTCACTGAAAAACATTTATTTTTCGAAAATTCAATAAAACATAACCTAAGATCATGTTTATATGTTAATTTAAAAAAATATTCTTTTACAAAAAAAACATTATAACGGTTATAAGTTAATTATAATGTTAAAATATAAAAAATCATTGAAAACGATTTTTGAAGAAAATAATTTCTTAAGTAGAAAACGGATTTACTGATATTTATGTACTTATTTAATGAAAATTAATCAATAAAAATTCATTAATAAATGAATTTATACATATATTCCACAAATAGGTCATCATTATTCATTAATACCATTTTAATAATTAGTTTATAATGGTTTACTCAATCATAGATCATATAGACTTATGGTTGTATGTAAGGTTGGCTATTGAATACATCATTTTTTATATAAAATGAAATAAATAGAACTTCATTGGGTGTCGTAATTATTATCCTAAAGTCTTATTTCAAACTCTAAACATAGAATATTACTTACAACTGGATAGGGATGACATATGGAGATAATGTAATCCAACTTTTCCAATTTCTTAGAGTCATTTATGTCTACCATATCACCATACCTAGTTAATTTAAATAGAAAGACCCACATAAATTATTTTGAAACCAATATTACACTGGTTCCACATTTTTTGGAAATGTATCTTTATCAAAGGATACATTATTAAAAAATACATGATACACCATTTTATTTCAGATTAATAAGTAATACATACGTTAACAAAGATGATGGTATACACTACTTTATTAAAGAAACAATTGAAAAATTACATTATCATATCTCACTACAGAAGACATCAAATTATAAATTAAAAATAAATCTTATTAAATATACATGAACCAATTATGAGCTGATAAAAACTAGATTTATTAACATTACATTTAAATCTTCTATACTGAGAGGTTCATCCTCGATTTCCAAGTCAACATGCAATATTGATTTTAATATGTTTATCTGGAAGTTGGTTGGCACGTGGTCTATGTGAAACTTCTAGGGTAATCCTAAATAGATGGACAAAACATATGTAGCTTCCTATATAAAAATCTCTAGATTATTGTCACATTTCTTTATATAACTCCCCAATAAGAAACTGGTCATTTTTATCACAACACTAATATAACTCTAACTTGATGGGGAACACTTTTATTCTATAAGGTACCACCTATATTCTATGTACAGGTCTTGGTTATAATAAATCCTCTTCAAATTAAAATTCCATAGTACTTGTGTATATACACCTCTATCTAATAAAAATGGTAATTCTCATAAATGTCCTTCCCCTTAGATAAAAAAAATTCACATATGTTTCACATAATTCATATTCCCCTTTCCCAAAAAATGGTTTGCTTAATAACCATAATTTCATATTTGGAGTCCTGATCATAACAGATCTGGGAGTAAAGACAACCAAATGAGTTGAACCATTGAGTGGGTGGTTAATATGATCAGGTCCAACTTGTACTAGTGGATGAAATAATTGAGATCACTTCTATGTTGTTCAGATTTTTCTACATAGAAATAATAATATTTATCCAATATATTCTAAATAAGATGATATTTAATGAAATTCCCTGAAGGAATAGAATGAGGAATAATTTTTCATTCTTCGAAAAAATGGAGGACATTAATATTGAACATCGTATGTTGTTCAATATTATTGTTTAGGCTTATGAATATTTATGTATTATTATTTAACTAGGTGAGGTTGGATCCAAATGTGAATAATTGAGTATCAATCATAAATATTTGAAGGACTCCCTCAATTACTATTGGGGGATTCTACATGAAGTTTTCAATCTATAGTGTACTAAAACCAAAATTATCATCCTCGAGTTTAAAAAATATATAGAAATTGATCAAATGATCTCTATGATGAAATATAGTATATAATTCATGAAAATGGATACTAATGTAAATAATAATTCCAATTAAAAATCTTATAGAAATAATACTAATGAAAAAATGAATTTTATAAATTTTATTGATTTATTTCCAATTCATCTCATACCATCTAGATATGGGGTTAATAAAAGTAACATCGAATGAAATAAAGCATTGAATTTTTATTTTTTTCGAATGTGGCATACAATTTTATATTAATTAATTTTCATAATTATCTCTAATGTGAGATCATTCATCTTTTTATTCACATATTTTATTTAGGGATTCGTATACATTTCTATAAATGAATGATCCTCTGTTTTAATATAAACTTAAAAATTTTATCCATTATCTAATGATTATATAGTTTTGTATTTTTATTTTCATAAATATATAAAACACTTCTAACACTTTGTTCATCATGATATTAAATTTTAAAGAGTTAAATTATGAGCTTATTTGAAGTCTTATGATTTTTTTATTTTTTAGGGGATTTACCCAATGACCAAAAGTGTAACATATGGACAAATACAATTTTCTCGGAAAAGATTATCATCAAAATGTTTTTATACTACTTTTTGTCTATAAATATGGGATATAGGTTTAATATTTTGAGCCATCTATTTGAAAACCTATATAATAATATTCGTAACCACATTTGATCAAGATCTCTTTACTATTGAAATAATATAATAAAAGATTATTATCATTCTTAATTTTTAAAATCAATCCCTATAGTCTTAAGAGTTTATATAAACTAGTGATAGAATACATGTATAAATCACTCAAATATATTGATCCTAATAACAGTTGATTCATATTTTTAATAGTCAAGTTTTTTGTCACATTTTGGTCAAGAAACTAGTTGAGATATGATTTTTTGAGATTGAAATCATAAATATAACACAAATAAACATTCCTTGTGAAATAATGTTAAAATTTAATTTGTGTTGTTTTATTTTGAATGAGAAAAATTTGATAGAAAAATATTCTTCATTATTATAGAAATCATAATAATTTCATCATCAAAGGAACTATTTATGAATTTTTAAAATTAGTTCAGCAATTGAAGGTATATCCTCAACTTAAGGTTTTCTATAACTGTTGAGGGAAGTACACCATAATTGATATCTACCATGAGGACTATTAAAAAATTTGGGTATGGTATAGGGTAATATTTTTCAATTTAGAGTAACATGATAGTATAGTGAGAATGAATTTTTATTTTTTAATCCCATCATTATAATAGAGAAATGTGATCTATGTTGATGTTTTGTGAGTTCCACCAATCAGTTATTTGAAGATGAATTGTTATAATATTTTAGAAGGTTCTTCAACCTCTAGTCTATCTATTCAATCAACCATATAAATTATATCATCGATAATTTATTCTTATGTTTGATTAATTAAATATACTATACCAGTATATTTCCATCAATCATGAGTATAATAATAGAAATATATTCATATTCTGAATAAAAATATGAAACCAAATTTATGTGTTATTTTTTTTAGGTAAAGAATATATTTTATGAAACTATTTTTATAAATGAAAAAGGAACTCACTGATGGTTTCATCACCATATTTTATTCAATATATGGGGGAGGATGTGGATATTGAGCATAATTCATTCACAAAGGTTATAGAGACCACTTATTTTTGGAATCATCACTTTTTATGATTCTTTATTATGTATTGGTTAAAGATTTGGTTTTGCTTAATAGTTTTCACTATTAAAAGGGTATGGTTCAATCATGGATAAGGCTTGTAATATCTATAAATAGAAGGGGGAGACTGATCGGTAAAATGTTTTATGGTTTGGGTAAGGTTTTTATCAAGTTAATTTTTCATTGAGTACAGATTGGATTTTATATTGTTAACCAAATATCATTATTAAAAATAATAGTAATTTTAACAATAGTTTCATAGGTGATATAGATGAGCGCTTAATTTAATGAGTTTTTTTTAACATTAACTCTTCTATGAGGACACTAAATTAAATTCTGAAAGATTAAATTCCTTTTAGGATTATATATTAATTTTTACAAATCTCATTTAATATCTTGTTTTTTATCAGAGAATTTTCAAATTTATGATTCAATGTTTCTTCAACTAGTGGTAGGGAATGATTAAACCCATCACATTGTTTATCTATTTGCATATTTGTCATTTCAGTGTAAAAATAATTACCCGATTAAAATTCGTGATTCTTATGTTCGTCAAATGAAACATGATTAGCTCTAAAACTGTGATCTAAAACATAGGATCCCCGTCAATTTATCCATCTTCATCAATAAATTAGAATACTTATCCCTTATAAAATATATTTTTGTGAACTTTTTTTTGATATTTTCATGTGGTTTCATGTTCTTATAACTGTTTTTCGCAAATATCAGCTTCTGGATATGTTTATCATGTATTAGATTATGTTTAACAAGCATTTGATTCATTGTATTTATGATAAAACATGGATACATTAAATCATAATCAGGTACACTGCTTTAATTTGGGTATGCATTCAATGATAAGGATCTCTAATCCATATGATATATACATAATGGTATTGTTTCTAAAGAATAAGAATATGGAGGAATATGGGATGTATAAATTTCCTTGGATGAACTAGCAAGATTCTTATTTATCATTCTTCTTTGAGTTCAATTATTTCTATTATTCTCATATTTGTTGGAAACATAGAATTATGGATGGTACAGTTATTCCTAATTAATAAATTCATGTATGTATTTGGGAAAACAATTTATACTATAATGTTTCTTAAAAGAAAGATTTTATATTATGTGTTTAGAGGAAGATAATGAGAAGAATTTGTAGAGGTGAAGCGTCGATAATCAATTGTTATAAGGACCTCCTCACCATAGAAATAGCACACCATCATAATATGGGAATTAGGATTTCAAAGGGTCATTTGAGGTCATTTCCCAGACTTTCCTGATATGTTGGACTAGTATTGAACAATAACACCTCCATAATATCTTCACGTAGTATCATAAATAACTCTTTGTGTGAAATCAACCATGGAATCAATTATTAAATACAGAAATTTGGACACCATAATGGGATATATCATAACTACTTTTTCTCACAAGGTTGATTTACGAAATGCAATGATGGCTTTAACACCTAACATACACCCCATATTAACTCATGAAACAACTCACAAGGAGACAATAATAGTTAGAAAATTTAAATAATACATATTTTGAAGATCATTAATATAGAGGTTCCACATAGGGGGGGTACTATTTGACATAAATTATATCATCCTATCATAGATATATCATAGTTTTATAAGGTATTTAATCCAAGAGTGATAAGGAAAAATGTTTACCCTATATCCAATCCTATGATACTAGGGATATGACCACAATTTTTCCTCAATGATGAAGGATATTATGTGATCAAATGGATGGAAAATATAAATGGATTTTGGGTAATGATATCACTAGGAATAACAATCATAAGCACTTAAGTGAATGTAAAATTATTTGAAAAACGTAATGAAGGATTCTACTCCCAATTATTAAGTTCATCCTCTATTAAAATTATATTGTCTATCACCCTGCATGGTTAGTGCGAGGAGATAAGTTAAACATGCTATTTTAATGGGAATGCACCATGTGTCCTGACCTTATCAAAATACACCATGACATAATGAATAATGACTCGGTTATGTTTATTTGAAAGTGAGAATAATGTGGTGGCCAATAATTTTTTCAATGTATCTTTACTCAGAGATAATATTTCATTTTGTCCACACCACACCGCTACACACCTATCTAAGAATCTTAACTAAATTTAATAATGATCACAATAGATACAATTATTATAAAGGAACATTAGAAATTTTACTTTTTCAATGCATATAACTGAAGCCTTGAAACCACAAAATACGAATCACTCCTTAACACAGTCCATGATCCAATGATGATGTACCATTATCGAGGTCCATCAATGTCATTGTCAAAAATATGATGCCGACAGGATACACCACATCCAATTGGTACACATTCATTATTGACTATGAGATTATTCAATATGTGTATTCTAATGTGCGGTCCATGTGTAGCTTCTTATATATTAACTTATGGATGGTATCCAAAAAATAATATTTCTAGACAAGAATCTGTGGACGGATTCCACATGTTCCTCATGTAGATTCCCTGATAAGAATAATATTATTTATATCATAACATTATTATGAAAATGACATAATAATACACACTTTTATAGGAATATGTTGAAGGTATATATTATATACATTCCTTAGTCATTAAAAGATATGAACATTTTTATCAAGGAAAAGAATATATACATGGCCTATGCCTTTTGGATTATATGATGGTGTAGCGTAAAAAATGAAAGTAGATAGAATTTTTGTAGACCATATTATAAGGGGTGTGTTCCCCATCTTGTTAAAATTATAATAATGGTGTGATAAAAATAATATGATTCTTATCAGGGAAGGTACATGTGGAAAATGTGGGGGATATCTGGAGATTCTTATCTAGGAAGCTGAATACATGGAGGCCATTCAAAAATTCTTACATGTAATGATACACATAGACCATATGGTTTCCAATATTTGGAGAATCGTGAATGTTTCAACAATTCATGTATACCATATGATGGTTGAGCATCCTGTCATTATTAGTGAATGAACCATGATGTTCATGGAACTAGATTGAAGTAGACCGTTATTGATCATGAACCTCACAAAGGATTTCTTTTTACTGTTTGGTTTCATGGATTGTTTTTTTATTCTTTGATAATTTTTCATTATTGAAGTTTTTTATTAATGTAGTGGATATAATAATATCTATTAAAGTAGTTTTCACTATATTTCCAAGTGTGTGATAGGGTGTTGCATATTTTTTTATAAAGTACCTTTTGAGAGTGCTTTATTTTTTAAGACACTTGACCCCATTTTAATCTTGGTTACAAATAAAATTATGATATTCAAACTTCTTTATGTCACGGTGTGTGGTGATATGGTTAGGACACATGATTCCAGGTCATTGTCCAAATAGAATTTCCTTATCACGTTATGTTGACCATGGAATAATATGAATATTGTACACTGGATAGAGGATAAACATTACCATTGGGAGACTAATCCTTCTTCGTTTTGTGAAAAAAAAACAAATATTCTTTATAATTCAATAAAACCAAATTTTCTTAGTTGTGAGATCATAACCTATAGGAACCTTACACTAAAATTCAATTTGGGTACAACACCTCCTTCATGGTTGTACGACCAATGTTTTTGTAGCCATCATAACAGATTCATGGTCATAGTGTAACAGTCATACCTTCTCGATATATAAAAAACTACTTTGTATCCCATTGATATACCTATGAATTATTGATGGAACAATAATTGTGGTCAAACTTAATAGTTAATAGGATAGAACAAATTATTGGTTAATTCTTCATTCTAATACCATTTTCTATTTTAATGCATTACCAAGATTCATACACAACCAATAGAAATTTTCCTCATCTAAATAAATGGAATCTTGGTCCATTTTGGTTAGAAACACTCGAATGGGTTTCCAAAAGCAAAGAAGACACCCATGGATTGGTTTCACCAAGAGTTTTGGTCATTATAGATATGGTAAACCATAATAGTTAATATAATATGTAATAGAAAAACTTCACTAGTAGTTTTTTACTAGAGGAACAATGGAACAAAGCCAAAAATGCAATGAAATGATGGGAAAAAGAGTAGGAACCCTACCTTGTTGTTGTGGTGCTGCACAAAACTAGAATGAACCCTTGATTCAACCTGAAATAGGATAAATCAATATATTTAGGAAAAACACAAATATTTATAAAAGTTATCACATGTAAATACTACAATGAGGATTTGATAAACCAATAAATCAAAGGGTGTGGAATAGAGTGACCATTGAGAAGATTTTTTTGATTTCAATGGAAGAGAAATCCATGGACATTTGAGGAAAGAAATTAAAAACCCCCAATGAAGGAGAGGAGGGATTATCATGTGTCTATAAGGGTAAAATATTGAGTGGAGAAAGGAGGGGGAAACTATAGGTGAAAAACAATTTATCAAAATTAATATAAATTCCCTCACATAAGGGGACTCACAGTTTGTGCATGGTTATCCAAACCATGCACTAACCATGTCGTAGGTTCTGCTTCACTAGGGAACCTCACATGGTTAGGTGCATTATTTGACTAACACTATGGAAACCATTAATTTTTAAACTTTTTGAGACCTGCAATTGGTCGAATGGTCATGCATCCTAGGTTGTTTTCATCACATTCGGTGCTTAGAGATTCAAACAAGCGTGAGACTCCAATATGACCTCCTTTAACCTCTGAGGCTTCAAATTAATGGTCACATTAAGGAATTTAAAACCAAAAATTAAATGTTTCATACCTTTCGATAAAGTTGTGATGTTGCATATCTATAGTGAATGATGTGAGATATACGCAAATCATAAATTTTTAAAATACATATTTTCACATAAGGAGCTAAATATGAAAAAATTGTGTTGACTAGAGATACTCATTTATTTTCATTTCTTGATAAACAACCACATTTATAAATCAATTATCGTAGTGGATTCATTGAGTTTCAAATATCATTGTGTTATGACCAAAATTAAAATTGTGAGTGAACCCATATTCATGGATCTTATAATGATAGATATGGTAACTATTAAGGAAGAAGATACATAAGTCATTTTACAAAGGATAATGAAACAATCTTTATTATAAATGATTAATAGTTATAAACCTGGTGATGAGATCTTTTAGAATAAAATTAATGTTGTGAATGATGGGAAATTAGTATACTTCATTTTTGAATACATGGTTATAAAATTTAGAAAGATACATTGGTTTTAAAATATTTTTATTCTAAAAATGGAATTATTGGATGATTCTAATAGATGAAATCAATTTATACACCCTATTGACACAAATATGTATAGGTATTTTAGTTAACATTTTTCGTGGGATACCATTAAGAGGGAAATAAATGTTTTTATGTCATGTTTTTTGGTTTTTCAATAAATTAATGCTATAAGTAAACATACTAGTGGATTCATCTAACCACTTTCTATTCCTATATTGAAATATAATGAAATTACTATGGAATTTTTCAAATCACTACCAAAGACTCCAAGGATGTCTGAAAAATATTGGATATCATTAAAAACATAATAAAATATGATCATTTATTCACTACAATATAATATTGACCCCTTTGTCTCCTAATAACTCTTCATATCAATTAACTTTTATGAATTGATGCACGACTTTTATATCATTTATGAGTGTGATCCCAATTTTACATTCATATTATAGAAATATTCTTTAGAAGGATCTTGATAAAAATAAACATTTCAGAACTTCATACCATCCTAAAACTGATTGATAGTTAAAAAGGAATATTCAAAAAAATGTATTATTTTTCGAAATCATTATCAATTGAATTTCAAGGTATGTGGGATCAGTATTTACCTTATACATAGTATCAGTTTTATAATTATTTCCATTCAAGTGTTCAAATATCTCCTTATGAAGCATTCCATATAATGAAATGTCATACTAAAACTTGTTGGGGAGAAATTAGATAAAGTAAACATGCAGGTCTAGAACATGCAGAAGGAAAAAATATTAATGGTAAAGGCTATTCTTGAACATATTAATGTGTCCCAACATAGGAAAAACTGTTATGCTGACAATCAGAGGAAGTATATCTAATTATAAGTTGGAGATCTTTTTTTATTGAGAGTACCACCATGAAAGGGTTTCATACTAATCGATAAGAAATGGAAATGGTCCCTAGTAACATTAGACTGTTTGATATCCTTGAATTTGATGGATCTATTTCAAACATCTTAGAAATTCCTCTAAGTCTCTCCAAAGTACTTGATGTGGCCAGTATATCATTATTATGGATGTACATGCACATACCATTGCATGTGATCACATATGATAAATTATAATTTAAACCAAAAATATTTTAATATGAAGAAACCATCTACTGTCTTAATAACTGAGATCATGTACTAGGGAATTAGATGAATAAATTAGTTAACATACATTGGAGAAATCATAAAATGGAGGATGAAATATGGGAACCATAGGATGTTATGAAGAAGAAATACCCTTATATATTATGAAGGTAATATCTATGAACATCCAAAGAATAAATTGGTTATTGATAGAATAATTTACTACCCTAAGACATTATGATTTATTTCCTTTTAAACATCTTCATTCACTTCAATATCATGTGACACATGAAACACATTGTTTAAACGAAATATGATAATATATTAAACTTTTATTTAAATGTGAAATTTATAACCATGATTTTTGGTTGGAAGGTATATATATGAGAAAGTAAATTATGATAATTAATTTCATTGAGTCATTTCTAATAAAAATAGAATCATTTGAGTGAAAAAAAAATTTCTAAGAAAGAAATATTTTTTCCAATGAAAATAGATTCTTCATTTTTTCACTCTTATGATAATATTTACTTCTAAATAGTTTTATTTTTTATACAAAATAAAAATATTTTTTTTAAATCATCATTTCAAAATTATCATAGAGTTAATTTTTTAGATTTTCTTGAAATTTTTCATTTTTGGATTAGTTTTCTAATTTACAAAAAAACATAAACAAAATTTTCGTTAAGTTATTTATAATGTAAAATTATTAATTAAATTTTTTTTAAAATAAAAATAGTTTTATAGTGTTTTAATAAATACAATTTATGTTATTGGAATAAATTTTATTTTGATTTATGACATAAATCCTTTTATACTTGTGATATTTTTATATTTGGATGCTCTTTTTTTCATCATATCGGTTGGTATACATTTAAATTTGATTATGATACTTCGGTTAATTTAATTTTGAAAAACAGATTAATATTTTGAAATAAAAATAATTTATATAAAATTATCTTCTCTTCATAATTTTTTAATATTATGAATAGAAAGAGAAATAAAAATTAATTACTGCAGTTCATATTACAAACTTATTTATTGGGGGATTGACCTAAAACATGGATGGTTAAAATGAAATAAAAGCATATCAAACACCCATTTTAGTGAACTATATGTAAATTATCACCAGTAAGGTTTTATAATGACTCATTTTGGATGGTTTTTTCATGGTACAAATATGGGTGAAATTGGTTCTTTAAAAAAATCCATGCCAGTCCTCTCCCCCACTTATAAGAGGCCTCCCCACTCCTCCCCTATTCATAGATCAAAATAAATTTGATCTAGCCATGACCTAGCCAAATATTTTTTATAATCCCCTAGCACAAATATCTAAAATATATTTTGCTTATAAAGATTACCTATGTGGGAATTTTGTGGAAAAATAGGATTCTTAATGACAAATTGACATTATTAAATGATCATTTTTATCTTATTTCTTCTTCCATCTAATTAAAATTTTATTAAATCATGATAATATAATAAAATTTATATCTAAAATATTCTAAGGATATATTATTTTAATTTCATAACCTATATTCATATCCTCTCCATTAAAATGGGTTATGAAATGGTCTATCATGTGTCAGGTGGACACCCACCTCATGAACTGATGGAACTCATTTTCCATAAAAAAACATTCATGGTAATATATATTATTGGGCTTAATGTATATAAACAGAATTAATGATATAATTAAACTTATTTATTTGTTAAATCACATATTAATTCTTATATTCAATTCCGTTTAAAGTATAATAACATCACTTGTGTGTGTGATAGACTATCACCTCACTGAGCACTGTGATTCATTTTTTCACTTACACTTTTCATGAAATGTAGTATGGAATGTAGTATGATAAATTTAACGAATATATGTGACATTATTACATGATAAATATTATTTGAAATTAATATATCTCATACTCCCTCTTCCTTTCCCCCATTAATATAATTATATCATCGCTGTAGTGTATGTATGGCCTACAATCTCCCCAAAGTGATGCGATGAGTTTTCCATTCAAAATATTAAAGAAATATTATATAAAAGTATATAATAATTAAATATGATATTTATAAAACTATAATCATTCTATATATGATGTATTTATTTTCTATGATCATGAATTGGAACTCTCACGACAAAATATTCATGAGAAAAAGAGATAATAAACAGATGAAACTATAATAGTTATGAAATAATATGAAAAACGAGTTGAAAAATGTAAGATGAAAAAAATATGTGATATTATAAATATTATTTTGGTGTTGTATGGAATTAATACCATACATAAAACAATTTCACAGGTGTTTAATTAAAATTCATCTAATGGGAAGCATGAGGTAAGAGAATTGGTCTCAATTTATATTTCATGGAGAAATATTTTTTAATATTCACCTATTCCATTTATGTGGTTTATAAACATCTAATTTGATGTATTTAAAATGATTAAAAAATATTAATGATTATTAATTTATAACTTCATGTTTTTTTATCAATGTGTTACAAATAACAAGTTAGCAATTTGATAAAATATTTATTGAACAATATCACTTTCTATTGTGATTGTTTTCATTCACTTGACACAATAACTTTCTAACAAAACAATTCAATGGAATATACATGTAAATTAAATATATATTTTATCTAATTATAGATATGATTATTCCATAAACCAAATATTATTTTTTTCATATTGTTTTTCCATTAAATATTAATTGATTAATCATGGAAATATAGATAAATCCATATTCATTACTCAATAAAGATATTTGATGATAAGGAATATTGGTTCATAGATTATATCAATTATTAAATATATGATAAATTTTTTTGAATTGATTTTATTTGCGGTACTAGTTATATATATCCCCTCAATTCATCAACAGATCTCATGAATCAAATTAGATTTCCAAATCAGTTGGTTTTTTACCTTTAGTTTTAAATTAACATGTGAAAACTCATGAGAGTAGAGGTATCATGAGGCCTAAGATCTTGAAATCAAATAGATAAAAATATAACTCATTTATAATAATTTAATTATTATTATCCATGAAATTTTTCCATTTATATTATCTCAATATTCGTTTCATACTCATTTTATTGATTAAATGGAATGTGTGTTCAGTTATTTTCCTTTCTATATTGATTTGTAATTATTTCATGATCATGTTAATGATTAAATGGAATGTTTTTTTAATTAATTATGTTTACATATTTAATATTCATTGTTTAATAATTATAGAATAACTTGTATGAAACCCATACTAAGTATTTAATCTCTAAATTATTTTTTCCATTTCCTGTGGTTATGTAGATAACTTCATTAAATTTGTTTCAATGATTATGGACATTTTATTTTTATAGGTTTTAGTTTCTATTCCAAATGTATAATTGAAATCAAGTATGTATATAGTTCACCAAAAATAAAAAATCGATTATTACTTTACGATTTTACAACTTTTATTTATCTCAATGGAAGAAATTAAGAACTATATTTGGGTTACTGTAGTCGGGGTCATTATATGTGCTAAAGGATAATGTATTGTTCTAATAAGTGTGATATTTAAAGATAAGAAGAATCCCCATATCCTCAATGGGATTAATGAATCCCTGAGGAATCTACATCTATATTTTGATACCAAAGTGGGAGAATATTTTCATGGAGTTTCCTCCCATAAATAAAGGGGAATGTTGGAAATAAGTGGAATGATATTACACTATTTAAAGGGGCTAGTTTGTGTAGAAATGGAATAACCATATCCATAAGTGAAGGAGTAGATCTAGTCGCTCATATTAATATAGAATTCAAATCAATCTGAAATAATGTTTATTTTTTGGGGTATTTTTTTATAAGGGGGGATATGGAAATTTATATTTAAATAAAAATAAGGAGAAATATTTTAAATGAAAATGTAATGTCATCATTTAAATAAAATCTGAATTGAGAGACTGTTTAAAAACAACTAGTTGTACTATTTGTTTTAAATAAGTGCATGTTTAGAAAGTATAATTAGTAGAGGAAATATAGATTTATTGATAAGAACGTTCAATTGAATAGATACTTAATAAACATAATGGTGATACTTGGATAATTGTTGATAATGAGATTTAATGACATTTGTGTTGATTTTTTTGAAAACATGGAAGACAGATAAAAAGAAAAATATGTGATGTAAAAGTATAATTGAAAAGGAATTAATCAAGGATCCTATATACTTTTGATAAGGACAAAATAATATCTGGAGGCATCTTGACAAATATAGGTGTAGTATACAAAAAAACAAATTGAGTTTTGTGTTGGAGCTACCCAAAATAGGAAAAAGGAGAGCAATTCACCATTGAGGTCCAGATGGTGGATTTATAGGAATTTCAGTGTCTGTAGTGTAGTAATGAAGATATATTATGGTTTATATATGAAACAATGATACATATATATCAAAACATCATTTATATTGGCATAAAATATTTCATGTTCACATATAATAAATAGACAATTAAAAATTTGGTGAAATAGAGTGTGAAGTTGATTTGTCAATAGGATGTGTTGTATTAAATACAAGTTTATATCATTGGTCAGAATGACCATATAATGACGACCACAACATAAGAGTGGTAATGTTTCCCTCCAAATGAATAGTATGTATTTAGCACATCGTAATGATTTGGTTTTGGAATTGACGTTTCTTATAAGTTAAATGGCTTGTTAAAATAGGTGTGGTGATGTTAAGGATAATATGTATAATTCTTGACTTTCTAGAGGTATGTTACTATTTAAATTTTGGTTTTAATCCCTCTGTGTAGAAATGTTAAATATTTACTTACTATATAAGAAAACATTGGGTTTTCCTAGGGTTTGAGACATGAATGGTAGGGGAAATAGGTCATCCATTGTGTGTTTCACGGTTCAGGCATAGTTAGAGTAAATTGTGCATGGGGGAAATCCAAATAACATGACCTTGGATAGAGGCATTTCAGGTAGTCAGAAAATGGTTTGTTAGTTCGTATGAGATCCCTAGGTTACCATGTGACTTTGACCCCTCTTGGATGAATTATAGAACATGGATAGAACATGGTTGGAAAACCCGTGCAGCCAAATCATGTACCCTATTAAAAAGTGAGAATTTACCATTTTCCCACTTGGTATTTTAAGATCCTCACACGAATTTATTCTTCACTCTTCCTCCTAGAGTCCTAGTGATTACTCAAAATTCCAAATACCACCCCAAGGGTCAATCTATATAGATTCTAGGTTTTTTTTATTGTCTTTGGTTGTGGATCAATGAACCAGGTAAGTCTAATGATGTCATTTTTTATCTTTCTTGGATTAGGTCTTGTGGATTTTTTCTTATTTACCCAAATACCTAGAGCCCACTTTTCCCAATGGATTATTGTTTGGGGCTTCAGATGGTGATTGAATCTAGAACAAAGGACAAGGTTAATTGATCATTCTTATACTTATTCAAGGTAAGTGGCCTACAAGTTATATCTCATGTTCTTGAAATTGATTTCTATATGTATGGTTGTTTTAATGGTTCTCTTTTATGAGACATTTTGTGTCTTGAAATGTATTTGGTAAAATGGTTGGGTAAATGGGTAATTGAACCCCTCATAATTATTGTGGGTACATTGATCGTGTCTAGACTGATTTAGGGTCACCCATATTGTTTTTCATCATTCATTAATATGGAAATGGTAATGTTAAGTATAGAATTATCATGTGATAAAATGGATCCAGGATGAATAAGTTGATATTTTTTTGAGTTTAAAAAGAGAACATTAATTGTTGTTTCTGGATAATTCTGTAGTAGATTTTTTACCATAATATGAAATGGGTTGGGTGAAATAAAGTGATTGTGTTAATGACATATGAATTTTCAATCAAATTAATAAGTGGGTTAATGTATGTGAAAGGGTGAACATGTTAAATGGGTAAATGTGTGTGAATTCATAATTGACTTAAATGGTTTAACATATGTGAAATTGATGAATATATTAAATGGTTCAAATTATGTAAGTGGTTGATTATGTTAATGGGTTATGGTAGGAAAATGGAAATGGGTTAATTGGGCTATGTTTTGTAAATAGTAAATGTGATAATGGGGTAAGGTTTAATGATGATTTATGTGTTGAATTAAATATGAATTGTAAATGTTATGTGTATTGTTTGTGAGTGGTTGTGATATGGTCATTGTGGTAAATGTATAAATAATCATGTGCACATGTCTTGGTAGTAGTGGGGTATTGGACTTGAGGATCTATGTCCATGAGTTTGGTTAGAATAATGATCTAAACCACACCCCTATAATGTACCATTTAGAGATGGTGACCAAGGCTCAATACCCCTATAAGATCCATTTGATGAGACTACCTAGACCAAGGCTCCAAGGTAAGTGTGATTTATTTTTTTTAGAAAATTTTATCCCCAGTGAGATAGGGAATATTACTTATTCCCTCATGTATGGTAATTGACTGTCTTAGGCCATTGTGTAAATGATGTAAATTCAAAACCCCTAGAAAATGTGATAAAAATGAATATATAAGTGAAGATGGTATAAGTGATGAGAATGGAAATGATGATAGAAATGGTTAAAGTCAATATTTTTCACTAATGAAACTTAATTAGTATTTTGTTTATCTTATCTATCATTTCATACTTTCTTGAAATTTTATGTTTAGACTATGTATTTTTTAGTCATCATTGGTGGTGACCTACTTTGTTTTACTCATACCCTGCTCAATCCACTATTGGGTAATCGAGAAGAATTCATTGTTGCAGGTTAGGACAAGGAAAAAGGACCTATTATCAAAAGTTGAATTAGACTTGGGGTGTTCATAGTTGGAGATACATTCTGGTATTCAGATTCGATTTCGGTGGATTTAGCTGCTAGTATTTATTTTTAGGTTTTTATTCACTTTGGAACAATTATCATGAACTGGGATATTCAATTTTTTTGTATTTGTACACTATTTATAAAATGGTTAGTAATTCGTGTTTTTTGTTTATTGTTATTGTTTCCATTATGAAATATTTTATATTTTCAATATTACATTGGTAAATAGGATATAATCTCCCCCTGATCCATTAGACCCTTACTGCTAGTCGTAAACCTCTCATGTACATGAAGGCATAGTTCAGTTTATGTGGAAATTCGGTTCCAGGAACCGGTTTAGTGGCTTCCAGGATGGGGATTTTACAAAGTGGTAGTATAGAATTTATTTTTTGTAGTATTATTATTTCATAATAGAATATTGGATATTGGGATGTTTCATGCCTTGGAAATGATCTCATAATTGGGAGTATTTATCCCATGTATGAGGGAAAACCCAAGTACCCTGGGTGAGGAATGTTGTTTTTGATAAGTGTTGATACAGTTGAATGATATTTCTACATTGGGTGATGCACTTATTGTATGATGAGAATTTGTTATGACATTTTCCTTTTAGTAGGAATTTAATGAGATTGTGAATTCCTGAATCATTGTAAGAACCTATGGATATAGGTTAGCATGAATCATGGTAGGAACACATGTGATGAGTGTGTGAGACATGATGAGTAGAATGAATTTGACTTCCTCAACAAATTGAAGAATATTGAGTCTAATAAAGATAATGAAAATGGTAAAATTGAAAGACTGTAAGGGAATATTTCAAGAATTATATTTAATGAATAGTTATAATCAGGTTTAAATGTTGTCTAGAACATGATGTGCAATGGGAAATGTTTCTAAAAGAGAAGGGTTTTCACTGTGAAAGTGGAAATAGTTTAAAAAGGATTCTAATGTAAGATTTGTAACTTTGTATGTTGGATTACACAATGTTGAAAATAACGCATATTAGGGATTTTTAGGGTAATTTTCTTGGTGTAACTGGGTTTGTTGGGTTAGTGCTTGGAATATAAGTTGTTTATGGATTGTGGAGATCCCTCATTACATAAACTACTGATGCTTTATGTTATTTGATCTATGACTCGTTTTTGGAATTGGAGTAAAATTATACCACAATGACATGTGTCAGTTTGGAGATAAGGGTACATCTCTGAGAAAGATTCCCTATTGATGGAGAAAGATACCCAAATGTTATAGGTTAATAGAGGAGAGGACTGGTTCCCCGATAAATTTCTAGTTTTATATAGTTTATGGAATGGGACCCAAGGAAACTCATTCCATGTATGTTTCAACTGGATAGAGAGTTTGGGTTGTAAAACCCTTCGATGATTTTTAGAGATTTTGGGCATCTGTTTTGAGCATGAGGTGGGTTGGAGCATGAATGCCCACAATATATTGGTACATCTAGTTTTGTGATAATACCCTGTGTATGGGTGGTTTGGGCAGTAAGAGTGGCTTAGTTTGGATACCGTGGAATGTTTTATATGTCAATTAAAGTATTAATCATTTTTTCCCTTTTTGTAAGCTTTGTATTTGATATGGAGAGGTCAATTCTGATAACACAAATGTAGTAACCCTGGGGGGTTGTGATTAGGTAGGTTGTGTTTAGTTTTGGAATGGATGTCTAGGTGTGTAGTTACATTAGTGGTGGTTGTGTTATGTTGGGCTTTGAACCTAGAGTAAATTCTTTCTTTCGTGTGATGGATGTGGAGTTACGAAATAATCATAGGAACACAAATCAAGAGTGGAAACTTGATATAAGTTTGATGTATGTGGCCTAGAGAAAGAGGGTCGAGTGACTTGTTAGCACAAACCTAGTTTGGTATATTTGTATCATTCAACCATTACTATTTATCCATGAGAGTTTTTAGTCATTTTTTGAGTTCTCTTGGGCGAGTTAGGTATCAGTGGATTCTTCTTATTTAGACTAGTGTGGAATTAGACTAGAAGGATGTGTGGGAAGGTCAATTTTACAGGGATACATGACTAGAGTTCTTTTAAGGAGTTGAATGTCTAGGTAAAATTGATGATGGCCTCGTGGGAGGTTATCCATGTGTTTCAAGTTCCATGGAATAAGAAGCCTGAGAGATGTTTCATAGTTGGAATCTATGCATAACCAGTACCATTGAGTTTCAAAAAAATGGTATGTTTATGACCTAGTCCTTTTAGAATGTCACTATGTTCTAGTAATTAGTTGTAAGGTTGGGATTGAATATTTTCACCATTTAGATGTCTGACTCGTCTGTTAAGGAGATGATTAATAGAGGCTTTGAAGTTGATTTTGAAGAGATGAGACAGGTGAGACTAAATCATGGATGGATTCTTTTTTTTATGAAGGTGAAACCTGAGGTGGGGATGGAAAGGGGGATTGTATGTAAAAATGGTTTGGTTGTTGGGGAAATGATGATAATGCCTTAATACCTATGGGACTGTTATATAAGAAGGAATAATTTACTGAACATGCAAACATTGGTCTATACTCTGGTTAAGTTGGATTTTGTAATCTAAATTTTTATTTGGTTTGTGGTCATAGTAATTTGTGGGTCCATAAGGGCTCTAAATAGATCTAGATGTGGGAACGTGTGGGTAAGGCATGGTTCTATTGAGTATGGGGGAAATGGTGGATTGGGAAAAGTGCATGTAATTCTCTATGGAAGGAAAGGGAGAAGCGTGGCTATACGGAAGGAAATGGTTTTTAAATCATGTGGTGGAACTTTGAGTCTTGTTCGTTAACTTCCAGGGTCATGCTGAAAGAACTTGAGGTGTGTGTTGGAAATACATCCAAAGGAAACATTGGTTCACAGATTCTTGGAAAAGGGTCAGGGAGTGGTGGTGAGACTATATTTGAAATCACAATAGAGTAGTGTTTATTAAGTTCTAATAAGATATGTGTGGGTAGGGATGCCTGAGACATCTTTCATGTCAAGGTGTCCCATAGTGGTAGGTGACATCAATGATGGAAATTTTGTGGTGGTGTTTATTGATGACTTCATAGTAAACTTTTATCTTGTGATAATTATGACCAACATTTTGATATCATCCGGGGTATTTTGATAAAACAAGGGATTTACACCTACTGAATTGAATGTGTTTGGTTGTATATGGGAAATCATGGATGTTATGATCATGGGTGGAATGTGGAGTTGTATAGTGGGTGGAATACCATCATTAATCTAAGGATTAGGTACATCATATGGATCAGGTTTCAACGAATAACATGGGTGTCATTCAATGAATCCGGGAATAGGTATCAAGAGATGGTTGTTTTGTTGATCTCGGAAAATCTAGAGAGCCATGTCCAATTTTTTTTGTTCAGATAATGATTGAATCAAAAGTAGTTGTGGTTATAATTTCATTGAATAGAGTTATAGTAATCACACTTCTAAAGTGGTTAATTAATAAATTAGTCAGGGGTGTGAAACATTGAGTGTGGAGTTGATGTAGTGGCATCAGGATTCCAATGATAACCTATGAGGTGCACATTAGGTTCCTCAAAAATAGTTCAAGTGGGCCTTGGATATGGTGGTTGAACCAGCCCAGTGGTGTCTCTAGGTTTAGGGTGGTTCCAAATGTAATTTAATATTTCTATGTAAAATTCATTGAAGGGTGTGTTAAGTCATGAAAACAATTCATGGAATGGGAGGATGGGTTCTAGAATCTCAAAAAATTTCAGGTATGGAATCTATAAGGTGTATTTTGGTGATCAATGAGTATCCTTAGTTAAGAATATATCTTTTTCAACTAATAAAATTATGTGGACATAGTGAATCTAAGAATTTCCAGAATGAGTCAGCTAGGGTCAGCTAGAATTGGCTAAGGAAAAGGGATGTAGTTTATAAGTTGTGAATATCTTTCAGTGGATGACTTAGAGTGAAAGTTATTTTTAATGTTTTGGTAAAAGGGATTTTATTAAAAAACTTGATGTTTTTTTTTCTTTTATGGATGGTTGGGGCTCTTGTGTTAAGAATATTGGGGGATTTGGTGGAGCATGGTAAGGGTTTGGAGGGTAGGGGATACCATGATGGTGGAGTTATAACAGAAGTTAGGTAATGAACCAAATAGGTTCATTTGTTAACAGTAATATGCTTTAAGGGAATATCTTCTTTGGGAAGGTTAAGGGGGTTTCGTGTTGACAGTGGAGGATGGGTGTTTAAGGACAAGTTAGTCTGGGGTGGTCCAACACGACATGAAAAAAGAAACAATCATGGTATGTTATGACCCACCTCTAATTTCATGTTCATTGTAGAACGTTATTTTGTGATATGAAGTTTTAATTGAGAGAGGATCGGTATTACATAGATAAACAATGGATAGTGTATGTATTTCCTTCCATTTATATTCAATTACAAGGTTTTTATGCCAATGTTGGGTGAGGTTCTTATGGATGTCAATGCATGGTGGGTTGGGAAATGAGTCGGGTATGTTACCAGAGCTAAGTTGAGGTTTTGGTGGAATTTTTTGTTATTAGAGGTGTCAACCATTATAATTTTTTGGTGGTGAGCTAATGTGTACTGTGTAAAGAACCATAGTGGGTGAGTGTTCAGTTAATGACTTTATCAGTGCTTGGGTTGGATTGACTCGAGTAAGTATCATTTCATTGATTTGACATTGACAATGAGAATTGAGTTGGGTTAAACCAGTAGAGTGTTTTGAGTATTTTGGTTGTGATTTAGATATTAAATAATTTAATCAGACAACCATTTCTCAATTTTTAGATCAATGCATGTGAGAAAATGTGGTTGGGAAAACTATTTTATTTCTTTAGGTGGTGTCATGTTCGGTCATTTGTGGAGTTCTGAAATTATGGTAAATTTAAACCAAGTGATTTTGCGCATGAGTTATTAAGAGGATCCATTTGATGGGGTCCTGATTTCCTCTTTCATGTTGGAATGATTTTATGTGAGATGCATCCTTATGTTTTAATATAGGCAGTGTTTCCAAGACTTCCCAATTTAGTTCTTATGGTTGATATTGTGTTAAGGATTGATGTGATCATTGGGGAGCTTCTAGTCTATTTTACGGATTACAATGATAGATTATGTGATGTAAGGTTGTAATTTTCTTTCAAGTGTTATGGAATCATGGAAAAGTTTAGGAGAAAAAGTGGTATAGTGAGAATTGATATGTGGTCCAGGTTTCTTAATCTCTTTACTTTTGAGGCTCATTGATTCATGAGAGTATAGTTCAAGGATGAGTTGTTATATGGTGGGGAGGTTGTAAGATCTAGAAAATCATAGTGATATTTCTAATTTAAATTTTAGTTTTAATCCCTCTATGTTTGTGAGTTATGAGTTTTCCAAGTGTATAAAGAAGATCAAGGATATTTCGGGGGTTTGGGACATGAAGGAAAAAAAATTCCATTTAGTTCACGTTGTACGGTTGGGTCATAGTTAGAGTAAACCATGAGAGGGGGAAATCCAAACCATGTGACCTTATACATAAGAATTTCACACATTTGGTGGATGATTTCTCAAACTATGTGGGATACCCAGGTAACCATGTGACATGGACCCCCCTTGTATAGAGGTTGTTACACAGTTTATGCATGGTCTAGAAAACCATGTGGCCAAATTTTGCACCGCATTAAAAATATAGAATTTACAATTTTAACCCTATAGATTTTAAGTTCCTCACCCGATTTTCATCCTCATTCTTCCTCCTCCAACCATAGTGACGAGCCAAAATGAAAAAGACCTCTCAAAGATAAATCTCATTCTATTCTCGGACATTTTCTGTGTCGTTGGTTACAAATCGAAGATCCCAGAAATTCTAACGTTCCTCTTAACTCTCTTTTTAGGAATGGGGCATCTATATTTGGTACTCATCTTCTAAATCCCTAAAACCATTTTTTTCTAGAAGATCATTGGCTGGGGATTAAAAGGGTGATTGAATCTGGGTATAAGGATGTGATTATGCAAGCATTAATCTATGAATTCAAGGTTGGTGTTCTACAAGTTAAATCCCTTGTCCTTGAAGTTGTTTTTTGTATGTATGGTTACGTTAGTGGTTATCCTTTATTGGGAATTCAGTTTCTTTAAATAGATTTGGTAAAATGTTTGGGTAAATCATGAATTGAACCCCTCATGATCCCTATGGCTTGCATTGAGGTTTTATTTACCAATTTAGGGCCACCCATGGGGGTGTCCCAACAGTAATGAACATGGAAATGGTAATATTTATTATAGAATTTACTTGTTATAAATTAGAGCCATAATGAAAATTTTGAGATCATATTGGATTTAAAAATGTAATATTGATAGTTTTTTCTATACAATGATAACAGAATAATGGATTCTTTATCATTATATGAAATGGGTTGCGTGAAAGAAAGGTATTGTGCTAAATGACTAATGAGTTTTACTTAAAATTCATATGTTGGTTAATGCATTTTAGAATGAAGAACATATTAAATGTGTAAATGTTTGTGAATTGATAATTATGTTAAATGGGTTAATGTAAGGGAAATTAATGAATGTATTAAATGGTACAAAGTATATAAGTGGTTTATTATCTTAATGGGGTATTCTATGAAAAATTAAATGATTAAAATATGATATGTTAAGTAAATAATAAATGTTCTATTGGATTAATTCCTGATAATTATTCATTCGTTGAATTAATTGTTAATTGAAAATGTTATGTTTATAGTTGGATCATGGTTTTGATATGTTATTTGTGTTTGATAGATAATTAATCATATGAACATTTCTTGGTAGTTGTGGGGTATTGGACTTGAGGATCTACACCCATGGGTTAGGTTAGACTAAGGATCTAAACTGCACCCCTCTAATGCAAGGGTTAGGGAAGGGGAACGAGGCTCAATACCCCTAACTAAGGAATTTTATGAGACTAACTGGATGACGATCTATGGTATTTGTGATGTATTTTTATATGAAATCTTTATCCCTAGTGAGACATGGAACTTGAATTATTTTTTTATGCATGATAATTGACAGTCTTAGGAAAATATGTAAATGATGTAAATGCCAAACCCATAGAACTTGTGCTAAAAATGAACATTGTAATGAAGATGGAATAAGTGATGAAAATTGAATTTACAATGGAAATGTCTAATTTGAATATTGTTAACTATTGGTACCCAAGTAGTCTATTCTTTATATTTTTATTAATTTTGTACATCTATGAACTTTTTATTGAAATTGGTATTTTGTAGAATTTTTTTGGTGGTGGCGTACTGTGTTTTACTCACACCCTTCTTGGGAAGACATTCAGTGACTGAGAAAATATCATTATAGTAGGTTATGACAAGGGAGAAGGACCTATGATATGGAGTTGAATTGGGATTGGTATTTTCATGGTTGAATATGAGGACATGGTGTCATTACCTAGTTTTTGAGATTCAGTTGCTAGTATTTATTTTGGGTTTACCATTAACTTTGGAACAATCAACATGACATGGAATATTCATCATTTGTTGGGGTTTATACCGAGTTTGAGAAATGGTTATAAATTTATGTTTCTGTTATATTGTTATTATTTTATTTATATCCTATGTTATATTTTATGGCTTACTCTGGTGAAGATTGTATAGTGTCCCCATATTCCGTTATACCCTCAGTGGCAATCAGCAACCCCAGGCATATGGGGAGACATGCTTGAGATCATCTGGCAACCTGGATCAAAGCACCGATATAGTTACTCCCAGGTCAGAGTTGTTACATGATACTTCTCATTTCAAATATCAAAAGAAGAAATTTTATTTCTACATATAAATAATAATTTCCTATATTCCATGGAGATCAGTGTTCTGAATGTCATTTTTCTAGAAATACATGGGCCCTACTGTGGTTCCTAGAAGAAAGGTTTTTTGGTAGGATTTTGAACTAAATATGAATCCAAATTAGGGATGAATTATTTGGCGATGTATGAATAGTTATTTAATGTGTAAATAATCATAGTTCTCAATTCTATCCTTGGATTAATTAATATATTAAATAATTTTTATTAATTTTAAGGGTGAATTATTTGGGAGGTTATTTAATTAAATAAAAGATGAGATATGGTTCCATGAAATAGTTATTTTTCCACTGAATATTGATAGAGATTATAGGTAGTTAGTGTGGGGTTTTGGGAGGTTTTTTAAGGCTAATTATTCTGAAAGTGTTGCCCAATTTATTATCATATGATATCCTATTACTAGATAGGGATTAAACCCTATAAAATTAAATAGAGGGAAATTAGTTTATTGAATATTTATATATATGTGAGAGGACTTCCAGACATAAGGCTATAATGTCACAAAGAGATTTTGGAACTTCATGGAGATTCTAAAAAAATAGAATAAGAAATAAGCGTAATTTTGGTCTATAAAAGGAGATTGAACATATGTCATCCATGATTGTCTTAATTTGAAGAAGATGATTAAGGATGTTGTAGTGAATACATCAAATGCATTCTAGAAATTGTCTGAATATATAAAGTTGTTATGAAATGGTGTAGTTCACAAATTGAAAAGAAATAGAAAATGTAATATCATCTGACAATATACATAGATTGGAGGATGAATTCAATTTAAATATTGTTATTTAAGGGAAATATTTTTCCATAAATATGGTAATGACCCTCCCAAAAAGTGGGATAAGGGGTATAAAGGTAGTGATCCATAAGAGATTGTTGTTTAGTAGTGAGTAAGCCCTTAATATTTTATGGTATTCATGCCTGGTGAGGAGTGACCTAGAATAAAACTCATTCCATAGTAGTTATCTTTATTGTAATATTTTGAATAAAATCATTATCAATCACAAAATCCATGTAATGTTCAATAGAAATTAATTATGTTAAATTATAAATTGAATATTTAATTTATAGGTGCATAACATAAGTGGTCATTAAATGTAAAAGGGATGTTGATGTTATTTGGATTAGACCATGATATAATGCCAATGACATAACAAGTGTCAATGATGGTTGAGTGGTTAATATATTGGTAAGTGAGAGGTATAAAAAATATTATTAATCTATAAGGACTCAAATACTCTAATTCAACCCATTACACTCTCAGGGTAAATATCAATATAAGACCTTTTTTGGGACTACGAAATATTGGATGTCTGAAATTTTTTATTTATCTGGAAAAACATATTAATATTGAAATTGGTTGGTTTAGATACTTTCCTAGCCTTACTAAATAATTTATTATTCATGGATATGTGGTTCTGTTGAGTTATAATAATAATTTATTAAAATGTTCAAATATTTTCCAAAACATGTTATAGAATAATTTTGAAAAAAATATGATTATATAATCTGATCATTGTGGGGAAGAATTCAGTCAAGAAATTAATGATCATCCAAGATATTTTGTAATTTTTTTAAAATCACTCCTTTTATAATGCCACCTTGAAAATGAATTTTTATATTGTAGTAATCTTACCCAATTAGACATGGTTTGAAAAATTGTTGGTCAATGTGACCATCAAATTTAATGGTTTGGATATACTATAGTTGAAATTAATGTTATTTACATAAATCATTGTGGAAGGATAATTGAGTCATGTTACATAACAGAATAAATTTCATGGTAGAATTTATCATGATCTATAGAGATATGGATTTCATATATGAAATGATTTTGAAGTAATGTTCATAGTTGATGACGCTACATCCTTTTGATATTCCATTGGGAGTATTGATTATGTATGATGGTTAAAATATATATAGCCTGTGATAGATTCCATATACGATAAACATGTTCGGAACCTGATGGATGCACCTCTAGAGGTGATACCCATTAGGAAAAAGAGAGTTTTAAATAAAAAAATAATCAATGATGGTAGAGTGTCTACATATAAAGAATGTCTGTTGGAAAAGTTTCATGGAAAATTTTATGGAATTATATATAAATATTCCTTTTAATTAGTTTTGAAGATAAATTATATTTAGAAATTACATTCATAGTAGAATATTTTAAATATGAGTTATATTAAATGGATTTCAAAACTATTTTCCTTGATCTAAATTTATTTGAATAAATCTATATAATGGATTACAATGTTTTTTATGTTAAAAATAATTCTAACATGGAATTCAATTTGTAATGTACCATTTATTGATTTATGAAACCATTTCTAAGTGGGTATATGTTATTTAATAATGAAGTAGTTTGGATTTATTAGAAATATTTATCAATCCAGTGAAACAAATCATCTTAGTTAGAGTGTGTTGGGGTTTTTGATATTTAATATAGTTGAATTTTACTTATCAGAAATGATTTCAAAAATTAGAACTCTAGAAACATGTTATTTGGAAAATTTTTATAAATGAAAGACATGGGTGAAACAGTTTAAATAATGGGAATTATGATTGAAAGATAGGGATCTAATGCCGATTCAGAACATATATATTACAAAAGTGATATAGTCTATAACTATAGAGGACTCTAAAAGGGGGATTTTATAATGTTTCTTGGAATAAATCTCATAAACAATCAATGTCCTTTTAAAAATATCGATGTAATGGATATTATATTTTATGTGTATACTGCTTGATCTGTCATATATTCCATGTTCTATACTCAAACTAATATATCTTATGCTCTATGAGTTACAAGGTGATACCCATCAAGTCACTATGAGAGTCAATGTATTATTATTAGGAACATCATTATGTATATGATAAAAACTATTAATATGTTATTTTTAAATGAAATATATGATAAACTCTATGTAATGGGTTATACTATTGAAAGTTTCTAATATGATAAAAATAGTAGATCTACTTTTAGTTTCATATCTTCCCCAAATAGTGGATCAATTAGTTGAATGATTTTAAAACAATGAAAAATAGAAAACTGAATAATAGAGAAAGATTAAATCACTAAATCAGATGCTACATTGCAAAAAATTTTGATCAAAATTATAATCTATTTTCGTGGAGTTATTCTTAAAATTTATTGAGAGAGTGAGATTAATCCTAGAAAAAAAAAGTGATCTATGTTTAATATCTTGGTATAATATAAAATAGGTATTTAATGTAATGTTTTGGAATATTTCATGATATTATAAGAAAGTAATTTTCCAATTAGCATTCAAATATCTATTTTTTAATTTTCAATACATGATCAATGGAATGATAGTATCCCCTCAATATATGACCTAGACTTGTGCCTAATTGATAATCATTCCAGAATATTATTGGTTTTGAAGATATGTAATGACTAACATGAGTATTATTTTATAATAAAGATAATTAGATGTACATTATATAAGATTATTTGATTCATGAGATAATAATTTGAGATTTATTATTTGAACTAACCCACTATATTATATCCCATGGAATTATATATAGTCATTGATATACTTAGGGGTGTATTCTTTTTTTGAATCCATGTTGAGAGATATACATATCATGAAAAAATTTGTAAAATGATACCTTTCCTATGAAATCATTGATTCATAGCTAAGATGGGGTGGTTGGGAATATTACTAATCAAGTTAGTTGTAAGTCCTTAACCAAGAAGGGATTATCCACCCTTTCGATGTGAAAATTCATATTGGACCTTTAATGAATTTGAGTGGTTAAATTAATAGCCTAGATTTGTTTAGGGATATGTCGTGTTCCTAGCTACATAGAAAACTAAAATTTTAGGTTTTTAAAATTTTTTTTTGAATTACATGTGATGTATTCATCGACATGTTCAGTATATTTTAGGGAATCATAATTGTATTTTGTGAACTATAATAAAGGGAATTTTTCTATCTATACTGGTCAAGATATATCATCGACAATGATATTATATATGTATGCATATGATATAAATAAAACATCTTCTGGTAGACATGTTCTGTTGGGGATATGATTATGTTTGATCAAGATCACACCACACTCATTTTTAGCATGAGTAAAACTAATTTTTCACAAGAGGAAACACTTTATATAGGTCAATAGAATCAAAATTTCATTTTTTAGTTATAAAAAATACCATATGGATACAATGTTACACTTCATGATAATAACAATCTTTGAACAAATTTTTTGTTCTAATATGAAGTGATTTAAACAAATTTTATATAAAAGCGTTTTGATAGATTCACAAAGTGTTGTGGTGTTTTCATAATAAGTTATCTAAGAATTTTAGGGAATTATAATATTTGTTGTAATAATAAAAAATAGTGATATTGTATCGTATGATATCCCTTGATTAATATCCAATTATATACATGTGGTTCATATCAATTCTCATGATATATCCATATCATAAAAAGGCTTCAATATTTTATTGGAATACATTATCAAAGTGTTCAATGGGCATAGGATATGGGATGTTTATTCACTGACACTACCAAATCATCAACGTAGTTTTTCAATGAATATAAATCATTAAGATTGTAAGAAACCAATTCTAATTTTTGAGGTATGGGTTTCTTCTTTTCTCTTGTCTTTAAGTGTTTTTGATAAAATAAGGAAAATGGGGGAAAATCCTAAATTTTGGGACTACACACTGTGTACTTTTCCATACGGCGTGTACTTTGGACGTGTGGGATGAGTACACAGGGTGTGTAGCCATGCTGACTATGATGGGTGTAAAAACCGACTACACGCCGTGTAGTGGATATTTACACGTTGTTTAGTCAGTCGGTAGGCAAATAGTAAGACGGTCGAAGTAGCCTCCAACTGAGCAGAAGTACAAGCCTTGTACTCAGGTTTCACACAATGTATACTCATGTTGACAGATGAACAGTGCGGCGGTGCCGCTGGAAGAACAGTTAAATGAGGAAAGTACACGCTATGTAGTCAATATTAAATGATGTGTAGTTTGTTTTTTCTATTAAATGGGTAGTATCCAACCATGTTCACATGATTGTATTAGAACCGGAGGAAGGATTCGAAAGAGGAGGCTAGACCTTCGAGGATCTACAGATCGAGCGTCGGGAATCTATTTTCACCTCTAACGATCTCTTTGGAACCGCACGGGTACGCCCTCCACTCTCCTTATGTCGTTATTTCCAATTATTCCACTTATGGAAGTTATTTGAGTTTGAATGGGGATTTATTCTACCCCAGATCTACGTCATCTTTGGGCTTTTCTGGAAGCGATGTTCACGTATACCGTTCATGGGGGGTTTAAGGTAGGTGGCTTGTGTTTAAAGTTCCAATTGTTGTGCATTTTTCTGTACCGTTATTCCACGAATCCTTGTTTGGGTGTTGTGTGGATAAGGCCTTGGCTGTATAAATACCTATAATTGTATAGGTAATTAAATGTGATAATAAAATTCTATTTGGGATCGTTGCTTGGATCCAGGACCACCCCCGGGGTGTGTTCCTCTGTTTAGCCATTTGGCCAGGATACCCAAGGGTATGCTATGTTTATATTGGGAATTACTTTTTCCTTAAGAGGAATTGAATATAATTTCATGTTTATGCTTTGGGCTCAGCCCGGTTACTTTCGTCGGAGGGTAGTGTTATTTTTAGCCTGAGGGTGTGGATATGTATGTATTATATTTTCCTAAGGGCATGCATACATCGCCTGAGGGAAAGGCATGAGGGAAAGATTTTGTTACGCCTGAGGGATAAGCCTGAGGGCAAGGTACTATTCCACCAGAGGGAAATATTCTGTTATGCCTGAGGGCTAGGCATGAGGGAAAGGTATTATTCCTCTTGAAGGCAAGATTATATTCCTTTTGAGGGAAAGGCCTGAGAGTAGGGTACTATATAGCCTGAGGGCAAGCCTGAGGTCATGTTTTTACTATATTAGCCTAAGGACATGATTGTGATTGGCCTGAGGGCTCAGTTCTATTGAGAATAGAATGTTATTAAATAAATTTTTTTAAATGAATAACAAAATGGCAATATAACTGGTAAGTTAGTTACTTTTGAGTACTGCTTAGTTAATTGAATTTTACTACTGCATGCTTTTCTTGAATATTTTTGTATAGTTGGGAACGGGCCTTTGGTGGTTTCCTACAAGGATATATATCTCACACCTTGTTTGGGTCATGTCTTCGGCCCAAACAGACTATGTTTCTACAGGTGTGGATAAGGGCAAGGGTCCTTATACAAGTACATGATTGTTGCTGAGGCATAGGGGAGCATGGGACCGAGCTTAGGCTCGCGATGCTGTCAGCTATTTTGTTTCATTCTATTGTACCTTTACTTTCTATTGTATCATGTTTTATTGCTATGTAACATGTTCTAGCTGTTTTCTTAGAACATGAGACATGTTGCATCATTATCTATATAACTGTTGGATATCTTTTTACTGTAGCTGTACATTCTAAATGTGTATAGTTTATTGCTTCCACTGTTGTTGTATGTTGTATATTTTATTCCACTGCACTGCACTTTGAAAGTTGAGGTCATAGTTTCCCAACTATCAGACCTAGGCCCTCACTGCTAGTCAGCAGCCTCTGGCATTAGGGGAAATGCGCTTAAGGTCACGTGGAGAACCGGGTTCGGGGCACCCATTGAGTGGCACCCGGGGCCGGGACATTACAAAGTGGTATAAGAGGGTTTCTTTTCTTTGACATAAAATTTGGTGCCTTTGTTAGGGATAGGATGAAAATTGTAGTTGGTAATATGTATTCCCTAGAAGTAGCCAACCCATGTACGGGGAAAAGCCAATTTACCACGTATTGCAATTTTATTGATTTTTTAGTTTCCAGTTGATCTGATTTTCACCATTTTGTGACGCACTTGGGATTGTATTGTTTATATGTTATCCATGGGTTCTATTTAGTTACACCTCGATGAGATGAGGGTATTCCATCTCATGCATCATTTAGGAACATTCTAGAAATCACATTCCATGCATAGTTCCATGCCATGTAGGTGCATTAGAAATTTCATGTTGTTGTGATAGTTGTTGTGCTAGAAAAGCATGCTGTTATGATAGCTGCTCGGATAAATACCTGCTATGTGATAGAGTATGTTGGTGTGAGGCCTTGATAGAATGGACGCCAAACTTTGGTTTTTGGGGAGTATGGGCCCTCATTGACCGGAATTTGTTGGATCTTTGACTGTTTATTTTGTTATAACACATATAAGATGCCAAACATTGATTCACGGAGAGTATGGGCCCTCACAGGTCGGAATTTGGCACTTAGGTGTTGTTTTTCAATAATTTATGGGTACCGGAGTAGTTTCAGAGGCCTACTTTCCGAAAACCCCAGGATACACGCCATGTAGTTCCTCGGACACACGTCATGTGTTCTTTTGTTTAGGAAGAAAAGAGAACTTTTTGAGTACCCACCATGTACCCTCAGTACACGCCGTGTAGTCTCTTTTCTTGTCATGGAGCATGTGGGCGGTGACATGGGGAAGGGAAAAGCTTGGGGAGAACACGTCGTGTACCAGATGTACACGCCTTTTAGTGTTGATCCAGAGTCCGGCATGTAACTAACAACACGGGATGGTGTTATATTTCTTGTACACGCTGTGTCAAGGATGAACACGCCGTCTAGTCTAACCTGGGATCCAGCCGTGTAAATACCAACACAGGTCGCTGTAATACTTTTGTGTACACGTCGTGTGTGTATGGAACACGCCGTGTTGTTTGAGCTGTGTATCAGACCGTCTAACTAACAACATGGGTCGGCGGATCTCATACCGTACAGGCCGTGTAGTCTTGACCGGTGACATGCCATGTGAACCTGACCATGTGGCTCGAGAAACAGGGCGATGTACATGCCATGTACGGGTGTAACACACTGTGTAGTATAAAGAGGAGTAGTTGGCTGTGTCACAAACAACATAGGAAGTTGGAAAATTGCACCATACACTCTGTGTATATTATATACACGCTGTATAGTGTTGATCAATGGGAGCCATGTGGATTAGCCGTGTAGAAGGACCCAGGCTGGGGAAGAGAAGTCAGGTACACACCGTGCAGTAAGTGTACGCGCCGTGTAGTCTTGGTGTGCAATCTTGAATGTCTTCATCCTCTTGTTCCCTTTTTGGTCCCTTCATTTCTAGTCTTTATAATCTTGATCTAAGGTGTCTGTTTGACCTTGTAGAGTCATGCCATTGAGATGAACATGCGTTGTTCTCCAGGAGAGCGGCAACGATTATACACCAGAGATGGTGCAACATGGGCTACCAGTGGATCCTCTAGTAGAGCCTGATGTGGCACCAGCCATTATACCGGACATAGGTGCAAAGGTGTAGTTCTGTGAATTCATTATGCGGTTCATGTAGACCTTTCAGAGAGCACCGCCGACTGCCACATCTATGGCTAAGATGACTGGTATAATCCAGCAGCAGTATCCACCTACGTTTCTAGGGGATGGCGGACCATAGGCTATAGAGTCTTGGCTAGATTCTATGCAGACTATTTTAGAGCATCTAGAGATGCCTCCAGGGAAGAGGGTCAATCTCACCACTTATATGCTGTGTGATTCTGCCAAGATGTGGTGGGATGTTACCACTCCGACAGAGCATCACAGAGACATGGCGTGGGAATATTTTCATATATCCTTCTATGGTTTCATCTTCCCAGAGATTTGGAAGAAAGATAGAACTTGAGAGTTCATGAATCTGCAGCAGGGCACAATGTCGGTGATGGACTATTATGCTCATTTCATCGAGCTTCAATGTTTTGCACCTAATCTGCTGTGTAATGAGACGTTGAGGGCTAGACTCTTTGAGAATTGTCTTCAGAATGACATCTAAGCACTGGTGAATGTTTTCATGTTGCCCACAGTACATGCCATTGTGAATCAGGCACTGAGTACAGATAAGAACCTTTGGGAGGCTAGTGGTGCGGGCCAGGGCGGTTCAGCACCAGTTTCTGGTACTATTTCTACCGGGAAGAGGAATCGATAGATGATTTTCTCTCATGGTGGTAGTACTAGACAGGAAATTACTTTAGGTGGCCCGATCATGTGCTACTAGTGTGGTAGAGAGGGGAATAAGAGACCTCAGTGTACCCATGACCCAGTGGAGTGCTGAGCTTGCGGCAAGATGGGTCATCTGCAGTGCTTTTGTAGGGCGTTTGTACCAGTGGATAATGAGAGGGGTTATGTGCAGGCTCTGCGTGCGGGAGCAGGACTAGTAGCTTCATACCAGTCGGGGAACTGGAATACGTTAAGGCGTGCAGGCAGAGATAGTGGTCGTAGCCATGGTAGCCAGACACCGGGGTCTGAGAGGAAGTAGGGCGAGACAGCTCCGGGTAGCCAGGCTGTGTCACAGGGCCGTGACACTGGGCATGCATATGCAGTGCAACAGAACATGCAAGATTAGGATCCCGGACCTTCTACTCTCAGAGGTACTATTCTAGTAGCTTCTATCTTATCTTCTGTATTTTTCGATGCGGGTGCTACACATAGTTTCATATCTGTGCTCGTTTTGGAGATCCTTGGGCTATGTGTTTCTTCTTCTTCATCTTCTATGATGCTAGACACTCTGTTGGGAATGAGAAATATGTGTGTGAGTCAGTGCAAGGAGTTCCCCCTTGAGGATGGTGCATGTCACATTCTATGGGACCTTTATGTCTTAGAGATGACAGCTTATGATGTCATTCTCAAGATGGACAGGTTGGTTCCCTTTCAAGACATTGTGGATTTCTATCGTCGCAGGGTGAGTTTCACATCACCATATGGCGGAGAGTTTATATACAATGGTGAGTGGGATGTTCAGGCGATTAGAGATGGGCCAGAGCATTATGGGAGAGCTGGATTCATAGCCCAAATTTCGAGTTTATATCTAGATAATCAAGGGACATGTCAGACAGATTTCCCTCTAGTGGTTGATCATTTTAGGGATGTCTTCTCGGATGACTTTTGGGGTCTACCTCCAGAGCACGAGGTGGATTTCTCTATTTAGCGTGTGCCGGGAGCAGCACCGATGTCCATTCCTCTTTATAGGATGGATAAACCAGAGCAGCAGGAGCTCAAGAGGCAGTTAGAGGAGTTACAATAAAAGGGTTTTATATGAACCAATACATCTCCTTGGGGTTCTACTGTCCTCTTTGTGAAGAAGGGAGATGGTACCCTCAGAATCTGTGTGGATTATCAGAAGCTGAACTAGTTAACAGGTAAGAACCGATATCCCTTGCCGAGGATTGATGATCTTTTTGATCAACTTCATTGAGCCCGAGTGTTCTTGAAGATTGAATTGAGGTCAGGATATCATCAGCTACATGTGAGACCATCGGATATACCGCTTACAGCTTTTCAGAGCAGATATGGCCTATAAGAGTACTTGGTTATGCCATTCGGACTCACGAATGCGCTGGCATTTTTCATGGCTTGGATGAATCGTGTCTTCCATCCTTACCTGGATTCTTTTTTGGTAGTATTTGTGGACGACATATTGGTGTACAATCACACTCAACATGACCATTCCACCCATCATGACATCGTACTGAGTACACTGAGAGAGTATAAGCTATATGGTAAGATCTCAAAGTTCCACTTTTGGATGGGCTAGATCCACTTCCTAGGTCATATCATCTCAGAGGAATGAGTTTCAGTAGACCCATAGAAGGTGATATCAATAGTTTCCTAGGATAAGCCTAGGAACGTGTTTGAGATAAGGAGTTTCTTAGGGCTGGTTGTTTATTACATACGCTTCATACAAGACTTCTCCCGCTTAGTATCACCATTGATGGGTCTGACTAAGAAGGGTGTGAAGTTCATTTGGTCGGAAGCTTGTGAGACATCCTTTCAGGACATAAAAGGAAGGTTGACATCTTCACCAGTCTTTATACTTCTAGAGAAAGGGAAGAGTTATACAGTTTACTGTGATGCATCAGGTATTTGTCTGGGAGTAGTGTTGATGTAGGGAGACCGGGTTGTTGCATACGGTTCTCTGTAGTTGAGGTCGCATTAGAGGAATTAATCGATGCATGATCTCGAGTTGGCTGCAGTTGTTCATGTGTTGCACTGTTGGAGACATTATCTCTTGGGAGAGAATTTTGTGGTTTTCACCGACCATAAAAGTCTCAAGTACATATTTACTCAGTGTGACTTGAACTTGAGACAGCGAAGGTGTGTTGAATACCTTCAGTCCTTCGACTTTGATCTTGCCTATACAGCTGGTAAAGGTAATGCAGTAGCTGATGCACTGAGTAGAAGGACTCAGATACAGGTAGTGCAGGAGGCCAGTGGTGAGTGGCAGCTTATCGATTTGTTCTCCGAGATGCATTTGGAGGTGCATGAAAGTCAGGGAAAGACCTATCTTTCTTCTTTAGATATGACTTTTACCTTCTGGGATATAATGATGATGAGACAACTATCTGATTCAGAAGGCCTTGTTCTATGGGAGTCGGTGGCAAGTGGTGACCCTCCTCTTGGTTGGACGATAAACGATGATGAAATTATGTGATTCCATGGATGATTGTGGTTTCTAGGGGATATACGGGAGGATTTGATGCGTGATTTTCATGATTCAGCTTGGGAAGATCATCCCGGGGTTACCAATATGTACAGTGACATGAGACGTCAATACTGGTGGCCGAGTATGAAGAGAGAGATAGCTGGTTTTGTTACGAGATGTTCCACATGTCAACAGGTGAAGGCGGAGCAGTTTTTCCAATCAAGGAGACCTTCAGTGCTGAAGAGCTCGAAAAGATGTATATTAGAGATATTGTGCGTCTTCATGGGGTTCCTTGTTCTGTTGTTTCAGATAGGGATGCCCGTTTTACATCTCGTTTTTGGAAAAGTTTTTAGAGGGCTCTGGGTACAGAGGTGCTTATGAGCACAGTTTACCACCCTTAGACTGATGGCCAGTCAGAGCATACTATACAAGTGCTTGAGGACATGTTGTGTGCATGCATCCTAGACTTTGGGGACTCTTGGGAGAAACACATACCCCTAGTAGTGTTTTCCTATAAAAACAGTTTCCAGGAAACTATTGAGATGGAACCTTACGAGGCTTTATATGGTAGGCTATGCCAATCACCCTTGTTCTAGTTAGAGGTAGGTGAGGCAGATTTACTGGGACCACGTCTTGTGCAGGAGACTTCTGAGTAGGTCCAGTTGATTCAGAAGCGGATGGCTACCGAACAGTCTCGTCGGTAATCTTATGTTGATCGTTGCAGACGACCCTTGGAGTTTTTGGTCGGGGATCTGGTTTTCTTGCATGTTTCACCATGTTTGGGACATTGACATATCAGGAGACATGGTAAACAATCACCGAGGTATGTGGGTCCATTTGAGATTCTGGAGAGAGTCGGGCGGGTTTCCTATCGGTTGCAGTTACCGCAGAGGTATCGGGCCATGTACGATGTCTTATTAGTATCTCAGTTGCACCGCTATCATTCAGACTGATCTCACATCTTTCATCCAGGGAAGGTTGAGGTTTAGATATATGAGTCCATTGAGGAGCATCTGATTCGTGTCATGGATAGGAGAACGAAGGTTCTCTGAGGCCGGTCAGTGCCTCTCATACGGGTGCTATGGAAGCATGGATGAGTGTATGATGAAACCTAGGAGTGGGAGACCAACATACGTGCTCAGTGGCTAGAGCTGTTCTGAGCTTTATCTTCACAACCCTTGGAAGATAAATTTGGGGATGAATTTCTTTAAGGGGGAAGTTTGTAAGAACCCAGTTCTTATTTTTGAGGTATGAGTTTCTTCTTTTCTCTTTTCCTTAAGTTTTTTTGAGAAAATAAGGAAAATGGGGAAAATTCTTAAATTTTGGGACTACACGCCATGAAATTTTCCACACGCCGTGTACTTTGGTCGTGTGGGATGAGTACACAGGGTGTGTAGCCATGCTGATGATGATGGGTGTAAAAACTGACTACACATCATGTAGTGGATATTTAAATGTTGTGTAGTTAGTCGGAAACAAATAATAAGGTGGTGGAAGCAGCCGCCAGCCGAGTGGCAGTACACGCAGTGTACTCAGGTTTTACATGGCGTGTACTCATGTCAACAGATGAACATTGCGGCGGTGCCTCCAGTGGAACAGTTAAATGAGGAAATTACACGTCGGGTAGTTTGTTTTTTTTCTCATAAATGGGTAGTATACAACCCTATTCACATGATTGGATTAGAACCGGAGGAAGGATCCGGGAGAGGAGGCCGGACCTTCTAGGATCTCCAGATCGAGCATCAGTAATCCATTTTCGCCTCTGATGATCTCGTTGGAACTGAACGTATAAGCCCTCCACTCTCCTTAGGTTGTTCATTCCAATTCATCGTCTAAGGGAAGTTATTTGAGTTTGAATAGGGATTTCTTCTACCCCATATATATGTCATCTTTGAGAGTTTCTGGAAGCGACGTTCACATATACCCATCATGGGAGTTTAAGGTAGGTGTCTTGGTGTTTGAAATTCCAATTGTTGTGCGTTTTTGTGTACCGTTATTCCACGAACCCATGTTGGGGTATCGTGTGGTAGAGGCCTTGGCTATATAAATACCTTGAATTGTATAGGTAATTAAATGTGATAATAAACTACTGTTTGGGATCGCTTCTTGGATCCAGGACCACCCCCGGGGTGCGTTCCTCTATTTAGCCGTTTGGCCAGGATACCTGAGGGTATTCCATGATTTTATTATGCATTACTTTTGCCTTGAGGGGAATTGTATATAATTCCATGTTTATGCTTTGGGATCGGCCCAGTTACATGCGCCTAAGGGAAGTGTTCTTTTTAGCTTTAGGGCGTGGATATGTATGTATTATATTATCCTAAGGGCATGGGTACATTCGCCTGATGGAAATTCCTGAGGTCAAGATTCTGTTATGCCTGAGGGCTAGGCCTGAGGGCAAGGTACTTTTCCTCTTGAGGGAATGATTCTGTTATGTCTGAGGTCATGGTACTATTATTCCTGAGGGAAAGATTCTATTCCGCCTAAGGGCAAGGCCTGAGGGCAAGGTACTGTATAGCCCGAGGGAAAACCTTAGGGCGTGGTTTTACTATATTAGCCCGAGGGAATGATTGTGATTGGCCTAAGGGCTTGGTTCTATTGAGAATAGAATGTTATTAAATAAAATTGTTAAAATGAATAACAAAATGGCAATATAACTAGTAAGTTAGTTACTTTTGAGTAATTCTTAGTTTGATTCATTTTTCTACTGCACACTTTTGTTGCATATTTTTACACAGTTGGGCATGGTCCTTTGGTGGGTGCTTACTCGGATTTATTTCTCACACCCTTTTTGGGTCATGTCTTCGGCCCAAACAGACTATGTTGCTGCAGGTATGGATAAGAGAAAGGGTCCCTATACAGGTACATGATTGTTGCTGAGGAGTAGGGGAGCATGGGACTGAGCTTAGGATCACGATGCTGCCGGCTGTTTTGTTTCGTTCTGTTGTACCTTTATTTTCTATTATATCATGTTGTATTGCAGTGTAACATATTCTGACTATTTTCTTAGAAATTGAGACATGTTGCATCATTATCTATATAATTGTTGGTTATCTTTTTACTATAGTTGGTCATTCTAAATGTGTATGGTTTTTTGCTTCCGCTGTTAGTGTATGTTGTATATTATATTCCGTTGTGCTACACTTTGACAAATGACGGCATAGTTTCCCCACTATTAGACCTGGGCCCTCGCTGCTAGTCAGCAGCCTATGGCATTTGAGGAAATGCACTTGATGTCAAGTGGCGAACCGGGTTCGGCGCACCCGTTGAGTGGCACCTTGGCCCAGGACGTTAAAAAGATGAATAATTTATTTACTAATTATATTTTTTAAATTTTTAAATAATATAAACAATAATGGGAATGCAGTATGGGTAATCCATGAAGACTGCTTAGAGTTGGAATTTAATTCAATAATCTAGTAATTTAGTAAAGATATTGTATATAAAGGGATGTGATAACTATATCCTATTAATAAAATATTATAAAACTATATCAAAATCTATCTTTCTCCCTAATAATAATTTACTTCTATAGGGAATTGTTTTCCCAAATCTAGTGTTCTATGGTCTATTCATTTTAAACAAGGATCCTAGTCCCCCTAGTTTTGAATGATAAATTTATTAGCGTGTTTCATGGAACATGATAAATTTATGGTTTCCTTGTTAAATACTTTAATGTAAAAAATTAAAATTCATTCTCAAGATGTTGGGTTTTTATAATTTTATAGATTTTAATCCCTTAGATGTAATATGAGATGCATTCTCATTGAATATGTGTAGTAATAAAACTTCCCCAAAAATTGCATTAGAGTTCTCGTAGTGTTGTGGAGACTATTTCAGATAGTTATTTAAATATTTCTTGCAATCTACACTAAAATGATAGAATATTCAAGAGATGAGACACAAATGTTTTATTTTCCCTTACAGGATTTATGATATACCATTGGTGACAAATATTGAATATATTAATGTAATAGATGAAACATAAGACAAGTTAATGAAATAGAGATTCTGAAATCAAGGAATAAATAAAACTTGACAAAGAATAAGATCTGTAATGATGAACAAAACTGGTTAAAGGATTATCAACTGGAAGGGAGTGATGAAGGATTAAACAAATTGTTGAATGAAACTAATGGAGATTAATATGGGATCAAAATAGTTAAAAACATGTGGGATAGGTGAAATAATTGTGATATAACATAATCCCCTTCATGTATTTAATATGATATAATTAATTCTACATGGTAACCAACAAGACAACATAGATGAGTCAATAAAGAAAAAATCTATGTATTGGCTCAGTCTAGGATACTAGGTTCCTATTATATTTGTGTCAAGTACCCAATATAATTACACTATAACATGTAGAAGTTTCCAAGTAAAAAAATTAAATTGGTTTTGATAATATAAATAAAAATATTCATTAAAAATATCTTAGAACAGATACAAGTTATATATTAATAATTTATAATATTTATAATGATAAACTAATAATTAATCACATTATTTAATATATATATATATATATTTATTTATTTATAAATAAATGAATAAAATAATTTAATGAAAATATCACATTTTTTAATAATCAAATCATGAATAAATAGAAAAATTCATACATTTTAAAAAATATTTATTTTAGTATATATTAATGAAATGATTGTATTATAACCATTATAATTTCAGGAAAAATTATTTTAAATTATTTTAAAGTAACAGCCTTGTGTATATATTGGTTAGTTGGTGCATGATTCATTTAAATTGAAGAATGATATAGATTTCTTGGTAGTTATCTCTTAATAAGTGACACATTAGGTCATTATTTTAGTCTATAAATATAAGATATTCAATTAAAACTATTATTTTCATACATAATGGAAATGGTTATAAGATAAACCAAAGTAAAAAATGTGGGTTAGTCATCCGATTTTTTTATATTTAAAAACAACCCAAAACTAGATATATGAATTTATCATAGAAAGGGAAACTGGATTATTATTTTTAATAATCCATATGATATTAGATTCCCCAATTAAGTATAATTTCCAACTTATATATTACTTATATAGTTTTTATTCTCCAAAGTAATAATATTAATAAATTTTTATTCTAAAATATATTTCTTTTTGATTGAACAATATATGATTACCCATTATTTTAATACATTTATATATCCTATTATGAGAACTAAGTAGAAAATATTTATGAATATATTGAAAATTATCAAAAACATAAACAATAAACATAATTTTCAGTCAGGGTGTACTAAGATAAAGTAATATCCCAATCACACCTCAATAATTCATATTATACCTAAGTTTTTATGTCATAATTTCATATTATGCTATACAATGTACACATATTTTTCCATATCTCACTATTTTGGTACATTTAATTTTTTTAAAAAATTTCATCAATGTAGATTATGGATTAGATCTAATATTATTTTGATTAATTTGAAAATTGAAAACAAGTAATTAATCCATAAAATTAATATCATATTTTTTCCATTAAATCTAGAAATTCAAAAAAATATTCCTTAGTATAATAAAAAATGAAATAATTATAAAAATTAACTAATATATCATTTTAATAACATTTAATAAAAATCAATCAACTTTTCCCATTTTGAATTCATAATTTAAAAATTAATTTAGTTAATGAATCTTACTAACCCTAATGATCTTGTGAAAATCCAAAAAAAAATATCCTCAATTAACTTAAAAAAATTATTTTGAAATTTTAATACTTAAAACATGGAGGTTTTACAAGTAAAACACTTTGGATATAATATCATTTATAAAATTAATTCTAACTATTATTTACCAAATCCTGATGTTAAGGTTAGAGGTGAATGTTAACAATATTTTAATGGATTTAATATATGAAACCAATGGAAATATTTTACTATAATTTATTGTTTCTTACAGAATACATACCTATTCTAAAATCATGTATTTAGTTACAAAAATGATACATTTATCATAAAACTTATTTTTAATGAATAATTTATTACCAACAATATTTTTATCATTGAGTCAATGAATAAAAAATCAATGATTATTTATAATGAATTTATTTGTCTATTTTAAAAGAAAATGCCCAGTAATCATTTATTGGAATCATAAATATTTTTATGTTATAGGGATTATACAAAATATCTATTCTCAATTTCATTTTATAACCCCCCTGTAGTTCATGTTCAAGATTTGAAATCATCAGAAAACTTCTACAATGGATAGTCTATAGATTTAATAAAATGTATTATCAATAGACTTGGGATGATTCAATCTCTTCATTTAATTCATTTGGTGAAGGATTAATTAAAATGGTAAAAAATTATAGGTATTCATTAAAATCATTTATATGGGATTGTGGTTTAGGATAATTTTCATAATATTTTACATTAATTGGTTCATATATGTTTTTAGACCTCTTTTGAAATATATGGGGGACTTTATTTGAGTTTGAGTAACAAAAAATGATACCTTAATTTTATTTAGGATCAAAATTAGGTAGTTACTCTTCATTTTGAGAATAAAACATTTCCATGACAACAAATTAAAAAAAAGAAACATTGGGTTCCTTTTGATTCCTAATTTCATAGAGTGTTTTCTTATAAATGGATCTTTTAACATACGAGATTTAGAGTATAATGAGTTATGACAGACTGACTCAAAACTAAAATAGTATTTTTAGTTCTACATGGCCTCAAACTCACATACTCATACAATATAGGCTATCAACATGTGGTTAAGGAATAAATCTTTCATTTAGATGAATATTCTCTCAAACAATCATCATATAACACATCGAAAATAGCTAGGATCATCCATAAAACATAATAAGATCATTTAAAATAAAATAATCATATTTAAATTAAAAAATATGCCATATATTAGCATATAGACTTATGGTCATGACATCATACAAAAATCGATCTCCCATCACACCAATCAGTTATATTAAATAATTTAATAAAAAAATACAAACATTGGCTCAAATGATATCCCCAAGTCAAAAAATATGTCTCCATATAAACTCAAGCTACACAATCCTGATTTTTTTCACCACATTGTATCAAAATTAGCAGAGACATTATGTTCGTACATACACCAGTGTGGCCTTGTAGGTTATGAGAATACATCTCAATAGGATTATAACAAGTTCCCCTAATATATGATATCATATTCATGTACTCATGACAAATAAAATAAACATGTCCATCATGTGTTCCATTATGTGGGAAAACTAAAACTCCCTATGTGTCAGGTCATCTTATGCTAGACAAGACCCCATGAAAACTAACCATACATATTTCGACAAAATGTTGGAATCCACCTCATTTCAAATATTCATTTACCTTTTATTTAATAATGGTTTATGAAATATGCCTAGATGAGACCATATTATCCCTTACATAAATATTATATCATTTTAGATAGATATTCAATACTTATCATTATAATACATGCCTCTAAATATAATTTTCTTTTTTTATATTAGATACATAATAAACATATTTTAGGAATGATATTAAAAATCTCAAAAGAATCATCACAAATATTACCCATATTAGGAATATATTATTTATTATCTTTCTTCATAAAAAGTGGAAATAGAAATATATTTGTGGGTAATATTTTATTCTTGCAATGGGTAAATAAAGGAGACATATAAAAAATAGAATAAGTAGTCATATTTTAACTATATGGTTATTAGAGCTTTATCATAATAGAAAAAATTCATAAAAATAATTCATAGATCATAAATATTGATTTTTGGCATGAAACATTGTAATAAAAAATTACATGGTCCATAAGAGTAAAAAATCATTGGTAATCAGTTATTATTTATGATTTCACATAATAACCACAAAATCACCTCATAATAATGTGTAAAAAAATAATATGAACATAATAAAATTTTCTTCTCGAATTATCATTATCGAAACTCTCATAACATATTTGATAGAGTCACTTAGTTGAATGGGATCACTCATCATTCTCGTTTTCATTTGTGGTGGATAGATATTTGTTTGGGATCGGCTCCCATTACGTTTCATATTACCAAATTAAATAACTATAATTAAGCAATTAATTAAAGGAAATTATTTTATTGTTACCACATATCAGATAATAAAAATTATAGATATGTTTTCTATAAGATAAAAAAACCATTTACCATTGCATCATACTTAATTACCCCAAGGAAAATAAATGTGTTTCTTGAAAAATTAGAAACAAATTATCATAAAATTCTATCCATATAATTAATTTCAATAGAATAATTATAAAATATTGCTGGTAAAGATAATTATTCTTTAAATTATGTTGAAATCAATGTAAAATACTTTTATAAAATCATTAAATATATTATGTGAATGCCTGAGAAAATTATTTTTTATCGCTAACTTCTCAAAACCTAAAATTCAAAAAATAATGGGAATAACATTATATTTACAAAACCATGTAATAGTTTAATTTATTCTTGAAAAAAAAATATTAATGATAGTATAAAAATAAATTCATTTAGTAATTTAAAAAAAAAACAAATTCACACTTTTAAAAAATATATAATATAACCAAAATTATAAAATTATAAAAAATAAATTTTAAGGCTCTGAAATGATATTAGAATATGAATTTAAATTTCCCTATAAAATCATTGTAAAGTACAAAAAAACATTACAGAACCATTTTTAAGAATATTCTTGTTGAAGAATAATATTCCCAACCAAAGGACAAGAAATAAGCTCGGGTTTTCTTAAAAAATTTCATTTGGACTATTTGGGAACAAAATAGGGTAAATGTAAAAAATACATGAAAAAATAAAAAATAAATAGAGTATTAAAAAATATATGAGTTTTAGGACACATTTAATGAGTATATAATATCTCTATGTTGGATTTACACATGATCAATCCTAATTGAAAATTAAATTGAATCATATTTTGGTACGTCAAGTCCTGAATAACATAATACATGATCTTATATGAAATATAATAAATTTATAATTACTATAAATATATATTATAACCATGTTAATTATTATTTATCTATACATCATTCATTCATAATTTCCAATCACTCATTAATTAATAATTTTCAACTAAAATCAATATTCTAGGTGTTAACTAATTCTTTTTTCATGCCTGATTTTAATTGGCGATTCTAGTTCATAGACATTGATTATTTTCTATTTTATCTATTAAAATAATAATTTCATAAATATCATATTTATTCATTGTATAGATTTTTTTTGAAATCAATTTATTTTTTTGAAAAAAAATAATTTTTTGCACATCATTTAGGATGTAGTCTACACGTACGCAAGGGTGATAATTTCATTTTAATATGATCAGAATTTAAGAAAGGTAAATAATAATTCATATTTTTATATTTTTAGTTATATATTAAATATAATATTATTTCAATAAATTAATAAATTTAACCATTCATATAAGTTAGTGATGAAATGTCAAACACGTCATTTCGTACAGTTGGTTATCCATATATACACCTGTGAAACACATTCATTTTCCATTTTATATATAGAATATTTAAAATAGTTGTAAAAAATAACATAAAAAATAAATATATTAAATATATTGACTGAGATATGTTATTATGGTTATAAAATATTTATAGAAGGTTTATAAAAAATAAACCTCAAATTTTTTGGTAATAACATATGCCTCTTCCTTGAATAATCTACTTTTAAAAACAATATATGACCTGTTGGAAGGGTATTTAGTGAAGGTAAAACCACTAGTACATGGTGAGGAAATTTAATAAGGGATTTGGGTAGGTATTGGGAGAATTATAGTTCAAAAATTGTATTAATGGCTGTGGATAAGAGGTTGTATTCTATAACTGATGAGAGTGGAAGCCGTTTAAATATTCAAGATTTCAAAACTATATAGAGTCATTTTCAATGGTATGTCAGAACAAATAGATATATATTTTTATATATGATAATGGATGGTCTAAATATAATCAACCAATTATATTTAGAGAACATTTATTCAAAGTTCAACCCTTATCTATTAGTTTGATCCCCTCATCAACCCATTTAAACATTCCCAGAGTGGAAATTGTTTTACCAATGTAACTATTTATTATAGATTAAATTTATGTTGATTAATTACATTATTTTTTTTTTATTTTTTAAATGATTGAATCAAATTTTCAGTATTTAAAAATTATAAACAATTAAAATTAATATAATATCCCCATCAAAAAACACATGCAACCCCATGTTTTAAAAATATATATTTTAGCATAAACATGGTTTTATTAACATTACATGGATAGTAAAAACTATTTGATGATATTTAACAAATACTATAGAATATATTATATAAAAATCAATAAAATTACTTATGAATAGTGATTAATTTCATTGAATATCCAAAAAAACATTTAGCTCAAACGTTTTTTTTGAATAACATTTGTTTAACCATCAAATGACTTATTTGCATTTCTCATAATCTCAAAATAAATGTATGAATGATCACTAAATATTAAATATTTTAAATTAATATATTTACTTATGTTTAATACTCATGAAATTGAATACATTTTTAAATTAAATAATGTTTGTAAACATAATGTTGACCTCACCTGTTTGGATAATCCCAATCATGCTTTAATATGTTTTTGATAATCTTGATTTGTACATATAATTATATATATATATGCTGAATATCAAAATAATTATTGGAATACGTCAATCAATGCTTATTTATGTTTAATCATATTTTAAAATAATTCTAACTCAATTTGGATATGTTTTGCATAGAACAGATAAGTGTTAATTAACTGATATGCTCATAGCTACTCATACAGAGCTACTGGTATGTATAAGTCCACCAGTAAGCACATGTCACTGATAGATCTAGTCTACTGATACAGATGACCTACTAGTATGAAGTCCACCAAAACAACATCCACTGATAGAAGCAGATCAACTAATAGAACAAGTCGACCAGTGTGTATAAGTCCACCGGTATGCACTTAATCACTGGTATAGAATGGAGGTATTGGTATGCACAAGTTACTGATACAAAAGTGTACCGATACGAGCTTCTGTTACACCAGAGCTACCATTAGAGTAATTATACCGTTATAATCAAGTCTATCGCTATGAAGTTCACCGATATAAAGAAGCTCACCGTTTCTCATGTTTACTGATAGAAGTTCACTGATACAATGAGCCACTGAATGATAGATAAGACGAGATACTGAATGACCAATGCTACTAATAGATTGAGTCACCATAACATAGCGCTTTTGATACATTGAGTAATTGATACCGATTCAAGGATCTAGTAGTACAATAACAATGAGCTATCGATAGGAGCTCACCGCTATACAAAGTCCACTGTTACAAGTATACCGATAGAGAGCTACTGATAAAAGTCTTAACCAATCATGGATACTTAAAGTCTATACTTTTTTAATATTATTAAAATAATTCTAACGGTATTATTTCATGATTTTAATACAATTAATGTTATTTAATGATAGTTGTTGGCATGTTAGGGAACTGTACCACGTACATGTAAAAAGCTAATCATTCCCATTTCTGGAGCTGAAAGTTATAAAAGAAGGAAAAAGGCCAGGCATAGGAGAGAGAAATATAAGTACTGAAGAGTGTTGAACTATGGTGCATACACACCGAAATGAAAGGATACATCCATACTGGAAGAACACTGGACATACATGAAGCCATTAAAATAAGAAGATAACACAAGCTAAACTTTAGTCGAGGATTAAAGAACTACAACGAGCTCTTCATTCACTCAAGATGATCAAAGTGAACTTGAAGAAAATGACCCTCTATTTTTTAGACAAAACCAAAGAAGGAATCAGATGTATTTCTGATTAATCAAAGGATTCTAGAGCTGCACTTCATATAAATAGATCATTCTAAAACTCATATCTACTCTCTTAGTGATTATTTTTTTTACATTTTGAGCAATGTGTATACTCTGTATATTTTATACACACACCGTCTCTTATGCTAAACTGGAGGATTTCTAAATCCACACACAAAAAATATATAACTCTCTTGTATCCCACTGTGGATAGTGGTAGAGGTCTAGTAGGACCTGGACAACCAGTGTGCTTTTGTTTTGTTTTCCCACAAAGAACTGTGGTAGAGATCTTAGTTCCTGGATAGTCTCTGTACTATTTTTTACCCCGATCCAGGGTGTGGATAAAATTTATATAAATTGTTTGAGAGGACTAATTCTCGCCTTGAGACTGAACCTCTAGGATATATTAGTTATGAATATTAGATTAAGTCTAAATTATACAATATCATTTATATTCTGCTTATAATTACTTTGAAATTCAAACAGTTTTAAATTTACATTGATAGTTAATCTAGCAAGTGTTTGTAACTATTGCAAATCCGTAGGTTAGTTTAAAAGGATAATTTAATCTTCTTATTAAACTACATGATACCTAATCAATATTTTGAGAAACTAAGAGAACCCTTACAGTTTTACAAATTCACTACAATTTAACTTACTTTTTAATTGGGTGATTTTAATTGAAATTTTTTTAAAAGAAATTTTAATTGGAACCCAATTCACCCCCTCTTGAGTATCCACTTCGAACAAAATTTGGTATAAGAGGATTAATTATTAATAAAGGTTTTCTAAACACTCTATTTTTCAACTGTGATTTTAGTTGAATCTTAAAGATCTTAAATTTCTGTTAGTTCTAAATTTTATCTATTTAAATATATTTTCTAAAATCTGATTATGGATAATAGATTAGAAGGTGCTACTACCAACAGGCCACCATTCTTTAATGGTAAAAATTATGCTCAGAGGAAGATTAAAATAAAAATTTATTTAGAGAGAATGGGATTTGATATCTGGACGACTATAGAGACTCAGTATAAGATTCCAAAAACTGAAAGATCTACGTGGGATGAACCTACTAAAACTTCATACAATAATAACTGTAAAGAAATGAATTCTCTGTATTGTGATTTAGGAGATGATGAATTTAATCGCATATCTGCTTGTAAAACTGCTTATGAAATTTGGGATACTTTGGGTGTTTATCCTAAGGTAACGAATAATGTTAATGAAATGTGATTGAATAACTATACTATTAAGTTTGATAATTTTAAAATGAAGCCTGATGAACCCATTTCTGAAAAGTTTATCAGGTTCAATGAGATTGTAAACACTGTCAGATCACATGAAAAAGTTGTTCCTGAAGAAGAACAGATCATGAGGATATTATGATGTTTACCAAACAAATGGAGAGGCACATCAGTGGCATTTATTTCTAGTATCTCGAAGAGAAAGGATAAAGAGAATTTTCAGATACCTAATGAATGATCAATAAGTGAAGGTTCAGATTCTGATAGTGATGCTGAGATGGCTGAAATATCCAAGAGATTTAAGAAGTTCTATATGAAGAATAAATTCTTCAGAAAATAAAATTATAATGGAAAATATGACAACAAAGTTCATTGGAATAAGGATTCAAAAAAGCCTGATAAAAGTGATGACATTGTCTGCTCTGAGTGCAAAAGGAAAGGACATGTGGAAGCAGATTTTCCAAAGTTAATGTTTAAGAATAAATATGACTACAAGGAAAAAAAGTACAAGAATGATATGAAAGAAACTTGGAGTGCTTCAGAAGATAGTTCAAGTGATTTTGATTCTACTAATGATGAAAAATATTATAAAGTTAATATTTGTTTCATGAAAAACACATCTGAGGTAACATTGGATACTCCTGCTTTAAATTATTAATATTTTGGAGTTGATTCTGATTCAAAATCTATAATATGTCCAATAAATAATAATTTGAATACTGTAATATGCTCGAAGAAACCTGTAAGGAATTGAAGGACATATGTAAATCCTTAAAGAAATAGTATGCTTTAACCAACTCTGTTAAATCTGCCCTTGATATAGAAAAGGAAAAGAATGCTCAATTACTGAAGTAAAATACTAAAATGAAATTGTCCAATGAGAAATTAAGGAAGGACATAGAAAAAATTAAAATTAGAATGAATAATTTTATTCAACTGTTAGGAAATTAAGTGGCAGCAAAATATACCACTGGAATATGCTATCATCCTGGAAATAGATAGATTACTAAAACAAGATTTATTCCTAAATATGGATAGAATTCTCCTAGTTCTAGTTCTAGAAATTCATATGCTTCAACTAGTTATTCATATTCTTATAGATCATATAAAGTTTATCATTAAAAATATATCAATTCTGTAAATTATTTGAGTCCCATAAGACAAATCTGGGAACCTAAAGCATTGATTTCTAACCTGTCTAGATCCATGAAAATCTGGGTACCAAAATCATTTTTTGTTCAAACAAGTTTTGTAGGATACTTGCTTGAAAAGTTCGCATAAGAAGTTATGGTACTTGGACAGTGGATGTTCAAGGCATATGATTGGAGATTAATCATAATTAAATAGTTTAATCAATTTTGATTGAGGCCATTCCATCTTTGATGATCACTCTAAAGGAAAAATCATCAGCCTAGGCCAGATTGGTAACACTGAATCAGTTATAATTTCCAAAGTTTTATTTGTTGATGGACTTAAATATAATCTATTATGTATTTATTAGTAGTGTGATGATGGTTTCAATATTAAATTTTCAAATGATTCTTGTAATGTTTTTTATTCTAAAAATGGTTTAGTATTTTTATCTTTGAGAAATGAAAATTTTTATATAGTTGATTTGAATTATTTAGATAAACAAAACATTACTTTCTTAAATTATTTTTATAAAGAGTCGTGGATATGGCACTGAATATTAAGACATTGAAACATTCATTCACTTAGAAAGAAGACTAGGAAGAACTTAGTTAGAGACCTACCTCAACATGAATTCCCTGCTGATAAAGTGTGTAATCCCTGTCAAAAGGGAAATAAACATAAAGATTCTTTTATATCAAAGAATGAAGTTTCAACTTCTCAACCTATCGAGTTGGTTCACATGGACTTGTTTGGACCTTCTAGAGTTTCTAGTTTAAATGGGAAGAACTATGTCTATGTCTTAGTAGATGACTATTCTATGTACACTTGGGTATACTTATTAGCTCATAAAAGTGCAGCTTGTTCTTACTCTATTAAATACTCTAAGTCTATAGAGAACCTTAGTGGACATAATATTAAGTCCTTGAAAATTGACCATGGTCATGAGTTTGAAAATCATGATTTTTAATCTTACTGCTCACACAACGGCTATAGTCACAATTTCTATGCCCCTAGAACACCTCAGTAGAATGGTGTAGTAGAACGAAGAAATAGAACCCTACAAAAAATTGCAAGAACTATGATTAATGAGTATAACCTGCCTATTTACTTTTTGGTTTATGCGGTAAACATATATTGTTATATTATATATAGAGTCCTGATTAGACCTGCTCTTAAAAAGACCCCTTCTGAGCTGTGAAACCATAAGAAACCTAAGTTTAATTACTTCAGAGTTGTTAGATGCAATGTTTTTATTCTCAATACTAAGGATAATCTTGACAAGTTTGCTTCTAAGAGTGATGAAGGAATTTTTCGTGGTTATTCTCTAACCAAAAAAGCCTATAGAGTCTTTAACATAAGAACCAAATGTGTGGAAGAATCTGTTCACATCTTGTTTGATGAAACCAATCCACATGAACCCAAATCTTCCCTTGAAAGATCTTGAATAAAATCTGTCTATTTTGGACTTTAATGATAATACCAATGAACCTAGTGTAAAGAAAACCAGTTCTGGACATATTCCAGAACCTACTCTTGTTGAACCCGAATCTAGAGATTAACCATAAATTTCTAGTCCCACCTTTACTTGATCAAATAGGATTCTAAAGAATCACCCTTTAGATGCTGTTGTTGGTAATCAAGATAGAGGGACACAGACTAGATCTTCTCTAAGAAACCAGGTTGAACATCAAGCCTTTATTTACATAGTTAGAACCTAAAAATTTAAATTATTCAATCAATGATAAATTTTGGGTAATGGAAATGAAAGAAGAAATAATTCAATTTCAAAGAAATAATGTTTGGGAATTAGTTGATAGACCTAAGGACACATTGATCATAGGCACTAAATGGGTTTTTAGAAACTAGGTTGATGAGTCTGAAAATATAGTTAGAAACAAAGCTAGGATAGTTGCACAATGATATAGTCAAGAGGAAGGAATAGAATATGAGAAAACCTTTTCCCATGTAGCTAGATTATAAGTTATAAGGATCCTACTTGCCTATGATGCTCATCTGAATTTCAAGTTATATCTAATGGTTGTTAAAAGTGATTTTCTAAATGGTTTTATAGTTGAAGATGGTTTTGTTTAACAACCACCTAGATTTTCTAATCCTCATGTTCCAAATCATGTTTTCAAACTCATTAAAGCTTTATATGGTTTAAAACATGCTCCAAGAGCATGGTATGATAGACATAGTAATTTTATTATTTCAAAAGGTTTTACTAAAGGGATTGTTGAACCAACACTTTTTATTAAAATAATTTCTAAGGATGTTTTGATAGAACAAATCTATGTTGATGATATTATTTTTGGATCTTCTAAACATTATTTATGTACTGATTTTTCAAAGAGTATGAAAAATGATTTTGAAATGATTTTAATGGGAGAACTCAAATATTTTCTTGGATTTCAAGTTTTTCAAAATGAAAATGGTATTATTTTAAATCAAAGTAAATATTCAAAGGATATTTTAAAACATTTTGGTTTGGATAGTATTAAGGAATGTGATACACCTATGAGTACTGTTTGTAAGTTGGATGCTGATGAAACTGGAAAACTAGTGGATCAAACCAACTACATAGGTATGATTGTATGTTTACTTTACCTACTACGGGTCGACCAGAAATTATGTTTAGTGTGTGTATATGTGAAAGATTTCAAGCTAATCCAATAGAATCTCATTTTCTTGCTGTTAAAATAATTTTCAAATATCTTAAACATACTGAAAATTTTGGTTTGTTTTATCCAAAAGGTCAATATTTTTAATTAATGAGTTATTCAGATAAAGAATTTTCTAGTTTTAATTTGGATAGAAAAATAACATCTAGAACATGTAATTTATTTGGAAAATCCTTAGTATCTTGGTGTTGTATGAAACAGAATTCAGTTGCTTTTTCTACTGTTGAAGCAAAGTACATTGCTCATGGTTGTTGTTGTGCACATATTTTGTGGATGAAACACACTCTTTTGGAATATGGCTATGATTTTAGACATGTATGTATTGACTGTGATAACACTAGTGCAATTAACATTTCAATGAACCCTGTATCTCACTATAGGACCAAACACATTGATGTAAAGAACCACTATTTGAGAGATCATTACGAAAAAGGTGATATTACTCTTGAATTTATATGTACTGAACATCAATTAGCTGAGATTTTCACCAAACCTTTACATTTGGATAAGTTAAGTTACATTAGACATGAGTTAGGAATGATTAACCTTGACCGGTAGAAACCTCACAGTTATACCTCACTAGTATGAAACCTCACTGGTATGAAACCTCACTATTATACCTCACTGGTATGAAACCTCACTGTTATACCTCACTGGTATGAAACCTCATTGTTATAACTCACTAGTATGAATCCTCACTATTATACCTCACCGGTATGGACCTCACCGTTAGTGGACCTCACTGATAGAAAAACCTCACTGTGAGGAATTCTCACCGGTATATCCCACCATTAAGTATGCGTTGTTTTAAACTTCCCTCTTTAGTCACCAGAATCTGTATCGTTTATAATTTACTTATTTTATTTTATTTATTTATTTTATGATTCCTAAATCATAAAACTACATCTTAGATACTTCTCAATCCACTGAACTCTCCATTTACCCTCAAGCCTTAGCTCACGAATATCGCAAAAACCCTGAGTTCCTCGAACCAGAGATGGAAAAAACCAAACTCCCTTCTGTCAGAGATGACATTGATGAGCCGAATGTGATGAAGCAGAAGACAGGACCTGAAGGAAGTAGAAGTGCTGGTAGAACATGTTCGGGAAGGCATCTAGTGAACCCACATTTACAAAATAGAGATATTGTAATCGAGAAAGATCTGTGCGCGGAATGGATGATGTCTAGTAAATCGTTAGTTCCTAGAGGTTCTAGAAGAATAGAAGTGGGTAGAATGTTTTTTGAATAACAATTCCCCCTACTATCCAAAGCTAATAAAATAGTTCAATGAGTTTGTGAGTTTTGAGAAATATGATGAGGAAAATAGAATGGTTTCATGGGTAAATGGAAATGAGATAGCTTTTTCATCTGTTGAATGGGCGGAGTACATGAGAGTACCACATGAAGGAGTTTTTGGATATTCATCGAAGACAGTACCACCTACAAGTGACATATTTGATTATGAGACTGCCTTAGAGGAGCTCACTGTTAGTGGCAAGAAAAGAAAGGTGGTGGCTGCTGAAATGGATGGAGAAAATAGATTGTTATTCAAATTTTTCCAACATGTGCTATGTCCAGGAAGAGGGGACTTTGCATATTTGAGATATCAAGATATCGATTTGTTACCTCTCTTGAGACATGGTGTGAAAGTGAATCTGTGAAGGATGCTAATTATTCAAATGGAGGATATGACCAGACCCAAATCAAGATCAATGCCTTATTCTTTTCCAAGTTGATCTCAGTGATGATCATGGTAAAAGGAGTATCGAGTCTCATAATGAGACAGTGGTAGTAAGAAACAACATTTGTATCACAGTAAAAGTGTGTAAGTACATGAAGAAAACTGGAACGCAAGGAAAAGTGGGTGGGTTATTGATGATAAGAAGTTATATGAAAAGTTTAATCATGTGGATCATCCTTCTAGGCCTAAGGATGTGAGGTATCTAGGTCTATGACCTGATGAGGAGGATCCACATTACAGTGATGACACAGAAGATGAGGATTCCTCTACAGAAGATGGAGGAGATCCAGACTTGCCTCCTAGCCCAACTCCTGAAATTGTGTCACAAGAAAAGGAAGTTCAGGAAAGATCAGATCTGGAAGAGGCAGCTCGAGAGAATGAATAAGAAGTTCATGGAAGTGAAGAATTTGTTTCTGTCAGCTTGAGCCTTAGTCTACTTATTGTACACTCCTTAATTCCTGCTAAGCAATTCGATGAAGTTGATAGACATATACATATTCATGAGGAGCCTCCTGCTGTTGTAGAATTAGAGATTGTGGAGGATTCTGATGAGAAATACCAAGTAGCTGAGGGTTCTATTACTGTACAGGAGAATGCACCAGTTGAGGGGGATAATCCAACCAGTTTTAGCAGTGTTTCAGTGGATGTTGAGATTGAGGACTAGACAGAAGACACCAGTTTTGTGGTTTGTGGATTAGATTACCAAGATTTTAATAATGAGACATTCCTTCGGAGACCAAATGTCAATTATGATATTCAGTATGAGTTATTACATGACGATGTGGTAAGAAAACATGATCTGGAAAAGTTAATATCTGATCATAAGGCCAGTTTTGTGGAAGTGGTAAAGAGAATGGAAGATTCATTGGTTTCATTCATTCAATCAGTTATGAATTACTCAGTGGCCAGTATTGTATCTGAAAGAGAACCTGTTGGGGATCCTGTTAACATAATCACCAGGGATGATTTTGAATCTTTTAACGCTGAATTGAAAGAGTTATTGAATGCTTACATTGATGAGTTAAAGAATCACTTTTTTTAATAGATGGGGAATATGGAAAAGTCTTTTGAACTCTCTATTGGTTGTAATGTGTCAGCCTTCGTGGTAGAGATAGTGGATGAAATCACAGCTTTCCAGAATCATATTTCTAGTTTGTCAGAGGATGTTGAAGTTTTAAAGAAATAAGTTATCTCTCTAGAATCCTATATGAGTTGTAAATCTCAATAAGACAAGGATTGGGCCTATGTGAAGAGTGTATTCAGCTAAATGGTCTCAGTTTTTGAAGAGTTTAGGCATTACATAACAAAAAAATTTAGCACCCAAGATTCTTCTATGAAAAATCTTATTAGTGTGCTAACTAAGAGTTTCATGGAAACTGTGATTTTTCTATTGGTTCTCTTGCTTCGAGACCTTCAATATAATTGGATAATATTAGAGCTTTGATGAAGGAGGAGCTTGGTTCAGCATCAACCAGTAGATCTGTGGACTCATCAGCCATGACCAAGTGGTGTCTACCACTAGAGATATAATGAAAATTGTTTAAGATTATATGAGAGAAGCTTCTGCTTCTCAGAAAGAAGTGAAAGACAAGGTAGATTACTATTTACAAAGAGTCTACACCAAGCACCAACTCAACAATAATTTGAATCTTATGTTAGATAACATAAAGATACCTCCAGTCAATCAAGATTTTAGAGAGCAAGTCATAAAAATTAGAGAGTTGACCCCTGCACTAGACAAATTTTTGTAAAACAAGGATGATTTCATTTCTGACATGGAGATAGGAGGAGGAATCATTATGGATTTTTGAAATCTCTTATTGCCCTTATTGAATGTTGATGCTCGGCTAGTGATCATACCTCCAGCTTTACCTGCATATGCCTCTAATACTTCTCCTGCTGAGATGACTACAGTCCAAGCCATTCGCAGCCTTACTCTTATGATCACTCAGAGAGCTACACGGTATAGGCCAGCAACAGTTTCAGTAGCTCATCCTCCACTGATCATTTCTGGTGTTCCTAAGCCTCCACCAGCATCCACCACACCTTAATCCTCTTCTGATCCCAAGTGGAAATCTCATGCTGAAGATGTGGATTAATTCGTGACTAGGATATTTAATAGGAATCAACTGTATTCGTTTTTTTTTTCATTTATGTATTTCATTGTACCTGTTTACTCTAAGGAATATATATTCTCTTACTTTATTTTACTCTCTATTAATTCTGTTTTCCTGTATTTCCTTTTTGTCCCACTTTTTTCTAATCACAAAGGGGGAGAAATACTATCTAAGGGAAACTTATATGGGGGAGAAATAATATCTAAGGGAGAACAAGGAAAACTGATATGTAATTTAATTATATTTTATGAGAATAATTCATTTCCCTCTAGTGCATTTGTTTTTATATTTACCTCTGATACAATTATGTTTTAATCCTATATCATCTGATACATTATTGATTTTGTTGGTCTATAATACCATGAGTTGTGATTATCAAAAAGGGGGAGATTGTTGAACTCACCTGTTTTGATAATCCCAATCATGATTTAATATGTTTTTGATAATCTTTATGTGTACTTATAATTTTATATATATATATGCTGAATATAAAAACAATCATTTGAATACATCAATCAATGCTTATCTATGTTTGATCATATTTTAAGAGAATTCTAACTCAATCTGGATATGTTTTTCATAGAACAGATAAGTGTTAAGTCACTGATATGCTCATAGATATTGATACAGAGCTACCAATATGTATAAGTCCACCGGTAAGCACATGTCACTGATTGATCTACTCTACCGATACAGATGACCTACTGGTATGAATTACACTAATACAACATCCACCGATAGAAGCATAGCTACCGATAGAACAAGTCGACTGGTGTGCATAAGTCCACCGGTATGCACTTAAACACTAGTACAGAACGGAGCTACTGGTTTTCACAGGCTACTGATACAAAATTATACCTATACGAGCTACAGTTACACCAGGGCTACTATTAGAGAAAGTCAACCAGTATAATCATGTATGTCTCTAAGAAGTTCACTTATATAAAGAAGCTCACTGCTACTCATGTTTACCGATATAAGTTCACTAATACAATGAGACACTGACTGATAGACAAGACGAGCTACTGATAGACCAAAGCTACCGATAGAAGGAGTCAACGAAACAAAGAGCTACTGATACCTGGATTAACCGCCACTGATACAAGGAGCTACCAGTACAAGAACAAAGAGCTACCGATTGGAGCTCACTGCTATACAAAGTCCACCGTTACAAGTATACTGACAGAGAGCTACTTATGAAAGACTTAACCATCCATTGATACTTAAACTCTATACTTTTTCAATATTATTAGAAAAATTCTAATGGTAATATTTTATGATTTTAATTCAATTAATGTTATTTAATGATAGTTTTCGGCATGTCAGGGAACCGTACCTCGTACCTGTAAAAAGGTAATCATCCACATTAACGGATTTGAAAGCTATAATGGGAAGGAAAAAGGTTGGGCATAGGAGAGAGAAAAATAAGGACTAAAGAGTGATGAATAGTGATGCATACACACTGAAAATAAAGGCTACATCCATACTGGAAGAACACTGGACATACATGAATCCATTCATATAAGAAGAGAACACAAGATGAACTTTAGTCAAGGATTTAAGAACTACAATGAGCTCTTCATGCACTCAAGCTGATCAAACTGAACTTGAAGAAAATTACCCTCTGTTTTTCAAACAAAAAACAGAGAAGGACTCATATGAATTCCTGATTAATCAAAGGAGTCCAGGGCTGCACTTCAAATCACTAGATAATTCTAAAACTCAAATATATTATCTCAGTGATTCTTTTATTTACATTTTGAGAAGTGTGTATACTCTGTATATTTTACACACACACCGTCTCCTATGCTAAACTAGAAAATTTCTAAATCGTCACACAAACAATCTATAACTCTCTTTTATCCCATTGTGGATAGTGGTAGAGGTCAGGTAGGACCTGGACAGCCAGTGTGCTAATGTTTTGTTTTCCCACAAAGAACTGTGGTAGAGCTCTTAGTTCCTGGATAGTATCTGTACTATTGTTTACCCTGATCTAGGGTGTGGATCAAATTTATATATATTTTTTGAGTGGACTAAGTCTCGGATTAAGAATGAACCTCTTGGTTGTATCTATTGTTCATCTTAGATTAAGCCTAAAGTATATATATCTTTTATATTCCGCTGCTAATTACTTTGAAATTCAAACTGTAAAAAAGTAACATTGATAGTTAATCTAGAAAGTGTTAGTAACTATTGTAAATCCATAGGTTAGTTTCAAAAGATAATTTAGTCTTCTGATTAAATTACTTGAGACCTAATCAATATTTTGAGAACCTAACTGAACCCCTACAGTTTTACAAATTCACTACAGTTTAACTTAGTTTTCAATTGGGGGATTTTAATAGAAATATTTTTAACATAAATTTTAATTAGTACTCATTTCACCCCCTTATTGAGTATCCACACCGACCAACATATATATCTGTTTATATAAGAATTATTAAACAAACATATCTTATATTTTCACAACTATTTCATTAATTTTTTAAAAAAAATTAATTATATTAATTTTTCAATTTAATAATACTTTATGTCCATTAAATTTATTTTAAATAATAAAATATTCTCTAATGTTTGGTGGTTCATTCATAACATGTTAGAAAACACATTTAATTTATTGAATATAAATATTTTCTAAAATCTAAAGGAGTTAAATAATTATACCCTAATATAATTTCACCTGAAAAAATTACATTATTATAAAGAAAAAAGATTAAGACACTTCAACTTAATTACATAGTTGAGTTCCCATTTAGATTCCTTAGATTTATGATCAATCCACATAACCTTAAATTGTGGATTGGTCTTAACCAATAACACTTTATCTTTACAATTATAGATTTGTATTGGTTATTTCTCATAAGAATGTTCAAGATACTTTGTATAAACTCTTAGTTAAGATAATGTAATGTATTAGGTTTATACTACCTCAAATGATATATTCAGAACACATCATGAACTTAAGACATCCTTAGTGGAAGCACAAAATGATATGATACCATCCCCATATGATCTCAAGTCTCATATGGGAGGATATAACAAGTGCCCAGTTTTCCCTTTATTCCAAATCTTGTAACCTTCTTCAATAGAACTATTCATAAGAATACCATATTTGTAACATTAAAATATTCACCCTGTCGATTCTTATCTATGTATCTATTTATTTGATTCCAAGATATCATTATGTGATATTGATGGGATTTAGAATTTTCACTAATTTATTCACATCACCTATGTCTCAATATATTTCAATCTCTAATTTTATCTTAGAATTTTTAGTTTTTAATTATTTCCACAGATCTAATTATAAGGTGAAATCATAACTCTTGAGTGAAAATTATTTTCATATAAAAATTCAACTATAAGAAGGTTTTGATCCCAAAATGCTTTGAAATTAATTATAAATATCTATTCATATTGTATAGGGTTTGAATAGTTCTATTATACATAACATTTTAATAATGATGACAATATAACATCTAATAATTCAATTATTGATTTTCTAAATTATCTTTTCTACATTCTAAAAGAAAATTCTGTATGAATTCAATTATTTTTTATAATGTAAATAAAATATGAATTCAATTATTTATAACATATATTGTAATTCTGTATATTTTTCAAGCCTAATGTAATTTATTTATAAAAAAATTAAAAAAAGGGCATACCATAAGGTGAGAAATATTCGAACATATCTAGGAAGTCTACGAAGCTAAAACTCAGAACTGAAGGGCGACAAGGTTGAAATTCCAACCCAAATCCCATGTTCCATACTATTATCATTTAACATATTTTTTATTTTAATTGTTTCTCTTCAAATACATATTTTCAATTGGTAACTACAAAAAAAAAATTTATTTTGATATAATCAATTTAATTATGTCATTATAACCTAATGGTTAACAGAGTATAATACATTTTTTGAAAGTCTTAATGTTTTAACATATTGAAAGTAATTCCTTAAAACATTAAATGTGGAACATATACTGAATGGATAAATATATTTTTTATATTAAAATAATAGTTTATCATTAGGTAATTTTTTATGTCTCAATTATATTTTAAATTGTTTTTTTCATGTTATATATTCTTTTTATTTTCTAAAAATATTATTTCAAAAAAATTAATAATATTTATAAGAAATTGAAATTTCAAAATATTTAATATCTTTAATTAAGAATTTGATTCCAATTTTATATTTTGTGTTATTATTAAAAAATGGTTATAATATCTTCATAACATTATTCCTGAATGTAAAAAAATCATTAATATATAATTTTTATTATAGTGTATATGTTTTTTTACTCTAAAACATTCATCTCGATTTGCTATTAAAATGATAAAATGGATTGTTTTATTAAAATTATTAATAATGACTTTTTAACAAAACTAGTCTGATGAATACTTTTTCATACATTAGTTATCAATTTGTTAAAATCAAAAAATAACATTATTGTAAAAAAATCTATAAAGTTATTTTTAAGGGTAAAATTTATTTTTATCTTAACAAAAAAATTATTTATTAATTATAAGTTATTTGAAAAAAATTACTGATAATATATTCAAAAAAAATGAAATTAAAAATCATTTTTATTATTTTCACTTGTTAATCAATGGGAATAAAATTGTTTTATTATAAGAGGTGACCATTTTTAAAAAATATAGTTACATTTTTTTGAAGAGATATAAGAAGTAAGTTCCTCCACTATTGAAAATTAATTTTCTAAAATGAATATCATTTTTGAATTCATTGTGTAAAAATTATGTTATGTTGATGTTTTTATTTTTATCATATAATATTTAATATTATTGGAATATTAACAGTACCATTTATTCTACTATCGTAATATTTAGGGCATCACAGTGATATATGTATACTATAAATCTATATAAACATTTATAATGGAAAAATATTTCTTATGGAATAAAATAATAAATTTAAAACTATTAATTTGAATTTGTAAACATGATTTTAGAAGTTTCAAACTTGTATTGTATTTTATTCAAAAAAACGTTTTTAATTGTTTATTTTTAATGTGGTGCTTCCATGATATCATTTGTTTTAGGAATTGTTTAAAATAATGTGGTTTAATGATTTCATATGTATCAATATATGTATTATATTTTTCATCACCATCTTATGTGGCTGGATCTAAGTGGGAATTTTATGACTATATATTTTATTAAGGAATCATATATTACATTAATACGATTCTAAAACGTTAACTTGTGAATTAAAAATATTACATGTTAATCCTTTTATATCACTAAATTTTTTTAAACAAGAACATCATGGATTTCATCTTCCTAAATCTGAAAAAAATGATAATGGTATAATATTTGATAATTATAAATAAATATTGATATTCAATTATATAAACATTAATACTATTTGAATCATGAAATTCTTATCAATTAATTTGGTTGGACAACACCACTAAAAAACATGTGTGTAACTATCAAAATTACTAACATTCAATGATGAAAATAATCATAATATAACAAAGTGTTGTGTAGTACATTATTATAATGAAATAATATATTAGTAAACAAATTTGAATAAGTTTATTAAAAAACTATTTTATATATTTATGACTATTAGACAGGATTTTAATGATCTTTCATGAAAGATAAAAGTAAAATGTATGGGTTTCTCATCCCAATGTTACTTATTTGTGACATATTCTTTAATAACTACTCATTTTATATTATGTGGTTGTTATACTACCATATATTTTATTTTATCATAAATTCTTGAAACTCATATAAATACAAATACATCTCAATTTATAAAATCATGGTAGTATGATCTTGTTGTTCTATTTATTGACTAAGGAAAGTATTAACAAATTTTTTGATAGTTTTCCCATAAACAAGTTCCTTACTAAGTAATTTTGATTATATATTTTATGATTATTTATTCCATTCATTTTATTAATTCATTGGATGTAGTAAGTGAATGAGTCGGGCTCAATATTAGATTAAATCTTGATGAATCGGAAGGACTTGTGACATAAATTAATTAAGGTATTTTGTGTATATCATACCCAGTTATGTATGATTTATTTCCATGAGGCCATTGAAAATATAAATTTAATTGTATATCTATTAATTAGCAGGTATCATGAGATAAATAATCTTGGATATTTGGTGTATACATTTCTTAGTTATGTGTGATTCCATTCTATGATATTATTGAAAACAAAAATATGTGCTCAATTATTATACATCTATTCATTATGAAACTAGTTATTATTTCATGTATTTTATTTTTTTGTTCAATTCATATATAAATTTCCCTTTCCATTATTATATATATATATATAATATTTTATTATTTTTTACCTCTTACATATTTTTCATTCCTTTTTTAATCTATTAAAGGCTCATATGTAAACATTCCCTTTTTAAACATCTGATCCCACCTATTTATTTTGATTCTTTTCCATAAGGAACCCAATAGTAAATATTGAATTATATAGGTAATATATTATAATAAATAATAATAGAACCACTTGAATTTTATATTTGATTTCATGTTTTTAATTTCAATCTGAGGAAAATATATGTATCTAGTCTTTAGAGGCTATAATGTTATTCAATATCTTGTGATGTAATAAGTTGTATGTTTTACCAAGGTTGTAATGTAACCACTAAATACATGTTACTAGACTCATGTCTATCATAATTATTATTATATAATGTTTATTAGAAACCATTGTAAATATATTTTGGAAAAGAAATGAGGGAACAAAACCTTATAAAAGACTATAGATATAAGTCAATGTATAGAAACAAAATCCAATTATTTCATTAATGTATTTAGCGTGGGGTTTCATGGTAATAACAATACTTAATGGGTAAAAACATGTTCATTTAGGTTGTGGTATTGATGTAATGAGGGGTAAGAACCCAAAAAATTGTTGGTTGGGTACTAACGTGATCTACACACAGTGAAAAAAAAGTGGGTCTGACAACAGACCATGTTTGACACTTTCAGGGGAATTTTTTTATTCCCATGATCATTAAGAACTATTTTTATGGATTTAAAAATATTTTCTGAATTAATGATTGTTTTTAAATAATGTATTTTATTTATTCTGGGATTAGTTATCCAAGAATTTGTTATTTATGTAGTATGTTGCATTTGATCCAAAAATATACACTATGATTTAAAATTCATAATGTTTGGATCTAATTGGGTTTTTTCATTGATTATATATTTCTACTAGTGAATGGAATAGAAAACATATACACAACCATAATCTATATATATTTAAATATTTATATTTCCTTTCTAATAAATTATATAGTACTATGCTTAGAGATATAAAGAATATATATAAATTAAGGAATGTTATGACTAATATTATTAGATATATATAGAATCATAGTTCTTCGCATCTTGATAATATAATGTTGGACTTCTTTATTATACATGAAACTCTATATATTAATGGAACTAAAAAATATTAGTAGGTCAATAATGTATTGAGGCCTTAAAATTGATATTTCAATCATTCAAATTTAATTAAATGTAATATTTTATTCTGGTAGATTATTTTATTAATAGATATGTGAATAATGGGAGGTATATATTTAAAAATATTATGGATATTGATGTAATATAATGTATGAAATGTGCTAATTTTAAATTAATATACATTAAAAAATACACCCCCCATGTATAAAAAGTTTATTTGGAAGTGAAATTTTAAATTTTAAATAAAATTGAGATGAAATTGTTTCTATTTATGAAGAATACATTACATGATTAACCAGAAATGTCATAGAATATGTATGTAATATATAATGTTAAATTTATTTTTTCTTTGCTGGGATAATGAAAATACATTAAAGGGTTTTAATATCTCAATCATCTTCAATATTTATGATGACATAGTATCATATTCTTGTAAGGAGTATAAGAAATTCCCCATGTATCATATTCTCAAAGAACAAAAAGAGATATAAAGAAAAATTGATTTCTATATATAAGGAAATGAGGGGAAAAGTTAAAACTGAAGAGTGGAATTTGGGATATTTAATAATTATTAAATGAAACGCTTTGGTTTTTCAATAACTGAAATTGGATTATATTAAAAGTGTAGAGATAGTTTCTATTAAGAACATGAAATTAAAGGAAAGTTCCAATGAATCAATTGAAAGAATATATAATAATACACATTCTAATACCCCCATAAAAAAGGTAATTTAGATTAGAAAATGATAATTTATAAATACAAATAGTATGAAACCATATTACCCATTGATAAAGTCCAATATAATGAAATTATAGATAATTTGAAAAAAAATTAAATGTCAGATAACTCATTTTTTGATTCAAAATGTATTTATAATTTTATATTTTCGGTGAATATTCAATTATCCCCTATCACAACAAGGAGTTTCCTTTCAATATAAAAAGTTAGAATCGGGTTAAAATGAGAATATTATGGGTGAAATATAATAAGATTCATAGATATTATATGGTTTCAAACATGGTTTATATACCTATGGCTGACATACCAAGAACCTTTTTTGAAGATTGGGAAATGGGGAATTAATAGAAAAAGCATAATGCAATCTATGTTGAACTACTTGTATTGTTTATAATGAATAATCTAATAAATAATGTAAAATATTATGTCTTTAATGTGTTATTATTAGTGTTTTAGTAATTAATGAATTCCTTTGTAACATAATGGTTTATTTATCATGAGTACAATCATATCATTCATTAACTATTATGGTTTTTGATAAGTGGAACAATTTATCATTATTTTATGTTTCATATGATCAATTAATGTATTTTTTTCATTATTATTGAATGAGAATTTACTATTATTCATTTGTTATTATAGGTAAAAGTGGAACTGATTGAGACACTCAATCAAATAGAACTGTTTTACATAGAATGGAGAATGGAATTAAATATGTATTTTTATAATATTCCATAAAATATAGTGGAAGAAAATATTTGATGTGGAATACAGAAATCATCTATGAACATTTGGAAAATCATTAACAAATTTACATCATATAAATATAAATATATAGCTTATAAAAACTTTAAGATAAAATTATTATACCTTATTCTGATATTGAGGTTGATATCTTAGTATAAATTATATCTAGACTTATATGATTCTATTGAATTCACTTAGGTAATTTCGTTGGTATGTAATAATTGAAATTCTGGGGACATAATTTATGAAATTGTTATAGAATGTGACATCACATAATTTTTAAAAATATAATTTTTATTAATTTAAAAATATATATGCTCGATTAATTTTTCCATAAAAACAATATAAACCAAACATGAATTCACTAATTTATCTCCTAATTTATTTTTTAATATGTCAATTAGGTAAAATGACTTTAATTTGAAAAAAAATTTATTTTGAAAAGGTAATCCCATTTCTTACATTTAGGGAATGAGGCTCCAATACACAATTGAAGGGAGATAAAGGTGTAATACCTACCATGATACTATGTGATGTTGTGATTCCATTTTCATTCAATCATTATGAAAATATTCTTTTATACATTTTATTATTACTATTTTCTACCATCTATTTATTTATTACACTTTTTTAAATAATTTATATGTAATATTTGATTACTATTTATATCTCCCAAATTTTATATTCATTATTTTTTAAATGATTTATTACATTGAATTCTTTTCCTTACTATGTATATGAACTCATATTTTTATTTTTTTACATATCCCTATGGTACACATAAATGAAAATTGAATTATTTAAAGGATATAATAGAAGGGACAATAATGTTCCCACAAAATTTTTCTTGTGTATATCATGTTTTCAATTATAATGTGATAATTTGGTAAGTATCTAGTATCCCAAGTCTACTATACTATTTGATCTCATGGGATGAGATCTCATGAATCTTATAAAAAAAATTTATCGTAACCACCATCTCTATGATACCAAATTTGGGAGTTTTATAGACATGAAATTATAAAGATCATCTCAGTATTCAATATTAGCTGAAGAATTATTTTGGGAATTGAGGTAAACATAAAAACATGATTCAATATGATTGAAATTTGTGATACATGAAACATTACAACTTGATTATATTATATCATGGAAATTAGATCAACAATGATATATTCTCTCATAGAAATAAAATTTAGTATCCTTATAATAAGATTGAATATAACAAAAATTTCATTATTTCCTATAGCTGCCTTAGGCATTCCTAGTAAAAATAAATTTGGATGTTTTCCCATTTTCATATAGGTATAAATAATTTTAAAATCATCCCCTTAAATTAGAAAAATTAATCCTTAACTCTATGACATACCAGGTGTCAAGATACATACTCCGCCAAATCTCTCTTTATGTTATCCCACCAAATATTATCTTTAAAATTTATTTACATCATTTTAATCCTAATATGGATTATGAATAATGAGAAATGTGATTTATAAAATATATGTTTTATAAAAAAATATAATTATGGAACGCATACTCAGTTCCTTATCTGGATCATTCCATTACCAATAGAGTAAAATTTATAAACATTCCTTACCTTCTTATATATGTTTACAACCCCCTTTTGTACCACTTTATTAACTCAATAAATTGATTCTTTTAATATTCATTTGAGAGGGATGAAATTTATCCTTATTGAGAATTATTTCAACATCAATACCATATAAATCTCTCAACATTTTTTTTCCTCATCATTTGCTATCAAGCATAATTATTCAGAATCAAATAAACTTCCACCATTTTTCCTTCATTGGGTGGTAATGTTTTGAGTCATCATAATTTTTAATCAACTCAAAAAAATACTTCGGAACATATTTAACTCATTCTATGTGAATATATACTTTAGTATTTTATGATCAGTATGTATTTCGCATTATGAAAAACAAAATTAATTCATTCAAATATCTGTGGAAAAATTACTATTGTCAGTTTAAAATCTAGTGTTTCATAATTTTTCTCCCGAAACATCAATTACTATGGGGAATACACATCCACCATGACATTATGCATGTGAAGATATCCCAGTCCATTTTTTATGTAATATTGTAGATCAAGAACCCTCCACCACTATCGGGTATTGTGGGCATAGATGTGTTGACTAATATTCTCTTCAAATCATTTAAATTATCTTCACATTCATTCGATCAAATGAACATGAATACCTTCTATGAAAACATTCATATATGAATTTATAGCTATGATAAATTTCTCATTAACCATTTATAGTATAAAAAAATATAAGAAAACAATAGATATCAATCAATGTGGTTAGTGTAAGAAAATGTTTAAAAAAATCATTCTTTGACAGATACACCAATATTCCCTCTCTTTTAATTAAATGACCGAAGATTTAAACTTCTTTTATCAAAAATTTATACTATAAAAATTTTGACCATAACTTCTCCTTTCATAATATCATTAACATAATCTTCAGGGGATCTTCTTGGAGTTCTTTTCTCTTGGAATATTAAAAAATATTATCTACAAATACTACTAGAAACTAATCATGCTAATATACAAATAATATTATAATTATATATATTAATATTGAGGGGGAATTTGTATATCTGAGTTGAATATTTATAAATTAATAAGTCAACCATCATATGTAAGCATATCATTATCTAATCAAATATTTTTTACCTTTAACTGATTACTTCCAGATTGAAGAAAAATCATGGGAAAGTATTAATATCATCACAATTGATGAAAAATATAATTAATATGGGGAGTATGATACTTATTTACTAACATGATTTCATTATATTCATTATAATGAATATATAGATCCATTTGCACAAAATTTATTTAAAAAATGAATAGGTGAACCCCTAGTAAAGCACTAGGTAAAATGAATCCATTGTATTAATTTTCTAGGGGGTTTTTTTCAATTCCATAAAGTCAATCTAGGATATTATTTAAGGGTTATTTTAAATGAGTACAAAAAGGAGTGTTTCTTATTGAAAACTCAACATAATGATACAGGGAATACTAGGGATACCTTTTGGAAATACATTTACATATTCAAAAAAATATTAATATCTTCATTATTAATTTTCTCTCATACAATTTCAGATAAATAACCCTCATAAATAGATGGTAAGAACAATAAAATTGATGTCATTTTCATTATAATATTATGTTCATGCCCATATAGATATTTGATTATAGGTTGATTTTTAATTTTAAATGTGGATTATAATTCTAAAAAATTCATATGTTCTCTATAAATAATGATCAAATATCTTCGTCAAAATCTCATAAAAAGATTCTCTATAGAGAATAATAAGATTAATAGGATGAACATTCCTACTAAATTAAATTTAATAAAAGTTATAGATATGGTACATGTTCAACATACCATAAATAATTTTTGATAATAATTCAACAGAAAATAATTGAGGTGGTTACATAATTCTCTTATAAAATTCATTATAAATAAAATAGATGGTAGATATTGATTTAAATATGAAATTTTTATTTTTAAAGTATATGATATGTGTATATTTCAGTAATTTATTCACATGAACCACAAAAGAGATTGTGATATGATGAGATTTATTTTTTCTCATAGATGAAAATGTTATTGATTCTAATTGTAATAATTTACCATTGAATTTTGACTTTGGTTGGTATAGTCCACATAAACATTATAATTATATCATTTGAATTATGGTCGAATGTTTATTTGATCTTTCAAACGATTTATTTCATTTATTACCTTCTTTTTCTCTATTTTACATCCATTTACTTAATATAATTTTCTTATTCACATATAACCATTAATATTAACCTTACAGAAATTTTACTCATGATTCTTTCCCAAAATTTCACTAGAAGGAAGACTAATTTTCATTCTAACATGTGTTTTATTATTATTATCTCCATAAAATTCAGTCGTTCTTTTATTGTCCCCAAAATAATGAGAATAATTACATTCTTCGATCCAATTTTTATCTTGAGAGAAAGTGAAATTATTTATTCATGTCTTCTAAATCACCTAGTAGATGACATATATTTATGAAATTGTTTTAATATTCATTTAAGTCGACAAACTATTATTTTAGGGAAAATGATAAAAGTATAAGCATTCCAAACAATTATTGTAACAATTTTCTCATAGGTACTAATAGATTAATCATCAATTTTCTTTAGATCAATGAATTAAATTTCCATTTTCCTATGATGAGTATAAAATATGTTCTTAAGAGTAAATAACCTCTTAAACATATCCCATTACCAAGATAAATTTTCCATAGATTGCATTGTATTCTTACTAATAGTATACTATTTATATTTTCACCATCTAAATGAAAGACAATCATTAAAATTTATCAATTTCTTAATCATTAGATAATGAAAAATATATTTTCTAAGGTTCCAATTAATTTTCATAAAAATTACAAGAACAAATGGATCACTAATTGAAGGTTGATTTTTCCTTATTATTGAATCATCAAAACATTTCCCCGTTCATTGATCATTTGTATGCTCATGGTGATTTATATTTGGGGATAGTTTCATGATAATAAAAAAATATTTTATATTATATCCCTCTTTTAACACCCAAAACATCCATGTTACGTTTCCCTTTGAATAATACAATAGCATGCATTGTACACAACTTCGAGATTCAAACACACATCGACCAATTCAAATAGCCGTTATGAATAGTAATACCCACTTTTTCAAATATTTTAAATTTTATTTTTAAAAATTGAATTTATTTCTGAATTCGGAATATATAATTTTTCTTAGGGTGAATTTTTGGTACTTTCCTAAATACTTTCAATTTTTTATGAATAGTGAAAAACACGGTGTTATTGGTAAAAAACAACTTTTTATTTAAAAAATTACTTATTTAATTTAAATTTATTTTAGTTCAAAATAGATACATATTACCTATATAAGTTAAATTTAATTCATTGGTGTCATTTTATATTATGTTTAGATATATTAAAATTTTATTGAACTTTTTATTGTGTATTACCCAACTCCTATGAGCATTTGAAAATTTGCATAAAACATAATTTTACTACCTCTGTGAGTTTAATTTCAAAAATCCAAGAGGCACAGTTAATATCAGCATGTAAAATTTTGATCAATAAGATGAAAATTATTTTTGGTGAATAGTAACTTTTGACTTTTATTTACCACAGTTAAAAGTAAATTGGGTATTTAAGGGTAAAAATGATATAATAATTACCCTAACGCAAGTCCTAATTCTATTGTATAAGTATAATATGACCAAAAACAACCTTTGGATTAAAATATGATCCTCTTTGGTCTACTTGTATTAGATTAAGACATTTATTATTATTTTATTTAAAGAGATGTTAAAAAGAGTTAAATTCAACGTTTAATAACTAAACCATTTTTAATATACGGTTTCACACAATATAAATTCAACTATAAATATTCATTAGAAAGAAAAAACTATTTCCAACATAATTTTATTTTATTTATATTTTTTAGACATTAAATAATTTAATTTATTTATGACACAATGATGATGCAGTAATTACCTTATTAATGAAATATTAAAATAACTGATATTATAAATATCCAAATAAATGTAAATTGAGTCTTATGATGAATTCAACTAATTATATAGGTTAATATGACATGTTATTATTTCTTAAATAAATTTTATTCTATGTTATAAAGATATTATGGCTTTCAAAAAAATCAAATGTTAAATAGTGTCAGAATTGACATAATTGAGTTTTTAAAACAAGTACTATATGATTTATTGATATAATATTACTAAAAATATAAATTTGGGCCAAAATAAATAGATAAGGTTATATATATTAATAATTATCCACATTGGGTTCACATTTCTTGTTATAGTATGTTTATTAACCATATAATATAAAAAATACAATGAGACATGGTAAATGACAAACTATTTAACTAAGAGTTAAATCTAAAAGATACCGTTAATATGATGACCTAAACCTATCTAAATACTATTTTTTGAGAGTTTTTCAACCCATCCCCACCATATCCTCGAAATAATTCATTTTGGAGCCCTTAGAAACCGAAAATTATTTTATTATAAAATAATATTTCAAGCTTTTCCTAAAGTGGCCCTCACCTCTGTTATAAAAGGCCACTTACCCTTCCCTTAATTTCAGACCTAAAATCACTTTTGGATCGAAAAAACCCAACTAAAATATCCTCTCATCTATACTGTTTTCAACCAAGAGGCCTTACATTGATCCAAAATCCAACCTAAGAATCCATTTTGATCAAATCAAAAGGAAGAACCTGAAGAAGAGGTAAATATTTCATCACCTCTTTCGAGTTCTTTTCTTCTTCCACATCCTCTTTATTTGTTGTTTCCATTATAAAATAATAAATCCAATAACTCATATATATTGTGATATTATTGAAATGGTAGAACCATATCTCTTATTCTATCCATCATATTAATAACAAAGTCACCATACGTGCAAACATACGGCTAATAATTTATACGTCATGGTGTAGTTTGTTATTCAAACACTTAATTATTTGGAAGGGTATAATAATGAGTATAAGTGATATAAAAAATAAATATATCATGTTAATGATTATTTATATATTATATAACATCTAGTTACATACGATTTCACCATTAATATAATGATATTGTTTCTCATGTGTACGTATAGATTACTGTCTACACGAACGTGATGAGATTCATTCCCCATCATAGTCATTAAAGAATAATTTTCATTTTAGGATTCAAAATAATGGATAATAACTTAATATAATTCTAGATATGAATAAAATACATCCTATCCATAACAAACATGGCTTACATAACCAAGCATATAAAGGAAGACAGATCATTGAACACCTGAAACGATGATACTACAAAACTATTGTTAACAAAGAAATATTAGAGGTTCATATATGATATCATATTTATGTATATAGTTCTTTTATAACTTAATAACAATTATTTAACTATTATACAGGATGTTAACGTACTCTCGACCAAGGAAAAGTACATGTTAAGGGTTAATTCCACAGTCTCTTTATTGTCCAAGGTTGTCTTTACATAAGATTCTATAGGGATCTCATTATCATCCACATCTGTGTTTCGTAATGCAATTTTCAAAAGATATATTTTAAGGTTTTATGGAAGGGTCTCTTTAACTATATCATCATTTTAAATGGTTTAAATATTTATTCTTCTAAATCATTCTCATTAATGTCCATGTTTTTAAAATGTTTTTTATGTATTTATTTATATGGACATGAATGTTTTTAAACTGTTAATTCCTTTAAAAAGTTTCAAAGTGGTTTGGGACACTTTGATTCAAAAATATCATTAAATTTATTTCTTTCAAAATTATGTGGCTTATAAATGTTTTCATGAAAAAGGGATATTTCTCTCAAAGAGGTTTACAAATCAGTTTTATCTATGTCAACCTCTTTTGATGAATTTTAAACTTATTCGAAGTTGATTTATTATGATACAAATCATCCACATTGTATTGGTGGTTTTGGGATATGTTTGAATATAGATGTGTTATTTTTATACCATTCAATGTTTATGGATAAATTATCAACATTTCGTATGCTCATTTTAAAACAAATGATTTTGTTATGTTTCACTGTTTTCATATGAGGAATGCATTCGACAACGTAAGTGATAGGTGGAGCCCGCTATATCTCCTCGATGCATCAATAGGTATCATGAAAAAAAACTAGTTTCTTGGCACAAGGCCCAGACAAAATCTTATTTCTAGTCTTGGACCAAGGACTTGAATATGTGGTTATGAAGTCTGGTATTATGCATTCCATCATTATTAAAGTGGCTATTGAGATTGCATGTGATTATTCGACTAGTAGTATATCTATGGGAATAAGTTAATTTCATTATTTAATTTTATATTTTCCATATTATGCTGAAGTTTTTGATTAAAAATCTTCTGTTTTAGTCTAATACATTTCCTTAAATGTTTATGCTTATTTATGAAAGTTTCTACTATATTGTTATCCTTATTGAGCATCTGAGCTCAACACTTTCAATGTTTTATTTTTCCCAGGATGTGACGAAGTATTTTATGGATGAACTACATGGATAGGATAAGGATATAAGTGTGTTAAAAAAGGGGAAAATTTTTGTTGATGTTTTTATTTCATGATGTAATGTAAAACTTATGATTATATCCAGTACTTCTGAGGCTACTAAACTAATCGGTCATTCGAGACATGATTCATTGTATCATGAAAATGTTATTTAATAATGTACCCACTCTACATAACTCGGTTCAGGGAATTATATTTGGTAATATTGGAAGTTTAGTACAATCCCTGGAAACTAGATTTTGAATAACTCTGATTAGAGAACACTACACTAAGATAGGCTTTTAGGATTAATATTGAAAAGATTCCAATAATTCTGGTACTGTAGTGATTTTGTGATTTTTCCAAGAAATACGTCCCTATCTATATACAAGTAGGTAGAGGTGGCTCTGGCACAGATGTACCTAGGGATAAAACCCAAAAACACAACTTAGATCTGGACTCGAAAGGGAACCGGTGCCTGAAAACGGGACTTGATTCACTTTTGGCTACAATACACCTAAATGATATTCTTAGGATAATTCTCATTTTCTATACAAACCATTATGAATGTTTTATGAGTATATACCTCCTCATTAAAAATATTTTTATAATAATTGATTATATCCATAAACTGTTTAATTTATGTTAAGTGTTTTACAAGTTTAGAATTATGTATTGTGATTCATAAACTAATCTACTATATGCCATTTTTTAGAAATGGAACCTAGTGTAATAAATGGAAATCATATCAACACACGTAATCCATATAGGTATTTCCCTTATACTTCAGATAATTATAGTGGAGATGTGATGAAACTGGTGTTGATTAGCTTATCACCATATTGGGACAACTCACTCAGGTTATGAATAATAAACATACCCATATAGAGCACCCTAATCTCCAACGCAGAGGATCAATGTTAGACCACTTCATGAGGACACAACCACCAACATCAAGTGGGAGTAAAAATATGTTAGTATTTGAAACATGGATAAGTTTTTTAGGGAAAATATTTCATGTTTTGGGGAGGAGAAAAAGGGGAAAAGTTTTCATGGAATTTTATCACCTCCCGAGAGATGCAGATCATTTGTAATCATTGATTCAGAACACAAAGGAAGATGAAGAAGTATCAAACATGTAATGGAGGGAGTTTGAAAATATTTTCTTAGAAAAATACATTCCTCGTGACCATCGAGCGGATATTTAAAGGTGTTTTTTTAGTCTGAGGAAAATGGAGAAGGAGAATATCACAAAGTATGAGGCTAACTTTTCAAGGTTAGCAGGGCATGATGCAGATTATATATGTAACCCAAGGAGTAATATTGATCGATTTTTTGATGGGTTAAAACCATGTCTCTGGCGATAATTATTCTCAAATTCCTTATTATCATAAAAAGATATTGTCTCATGTGCTATCAAGATAGAAAAATAATTTTCTAACTCTTAATAATTTAAAGCAAAAAAGGAGAAGAAGAGATCCGTTGAACGCTCTAGAAATTGATATAAGGGGAAGATGGGAAGATATGAATATACATCCTATGGTAAATGTCTGATGAAACACCCTAATACATTCTTGACGGGAATGGGAGTCTGTTACAAGATGGTGAAAAAGTCCACCAAGCTCATAATTGTAAGGGAAAGAAAGAGGCTGTCAATGTTAAATGCTAAAATTGTAGAGAAAAGGGGAATTATGAAAATGAATATCCTAAGAGACATGATAACATACCTCATAAAAGTTCATGAGAGAAAGTCCAAGCTTATGTGATCACTTCTATTGAGGTTGATGCTTCGAAAGATGTGGTGGAAGTTAATTTAATAGTTTCCTCAAGTTTAGATAATGCTTCATTTGATTCATGATCATCGTATTGTTTCATATCTTCCCAGTTTGCTATGAAAATTAGATATTTGAAATTTTATTTAACAAGGGAGTTGTTAGTCAAAACTCTTAAGGGAAGTATCATTACAACAATGTTTTTTCAATAAATTCCCATTAGGGTATATGAATGTTTTTTATTTGATGATCTCGTCATCATACCCATGATTGAATATGATATAATTGTTGGTTTGTATTGTATTTCAGACCACGATGCGAAAATCTATTGTAAGAATAAGTAGGATACTTTTCACAATGATGATATGAAGTACCTTATCTTTAGAGAAGAAACATCACCATCTGATTCTTATCTAGATCCACCCCCAATAGCACTACTAAATTCAATTATTGGGGAGGATGAGAATGGAATAATTATGGGTGAGGAAAAGAATATTAAAATAGAGTATGTACCTATTGTGAAAGAATATGTTGATGTGTTTCTAGAATATTTACCTAGACATTCACTAGATTGAGAAATTGATTTTTCTATTTATTTAATTACTGGTTCAAGGCCCATATCGAAGACCCCTTATAGAATTTCCACTGTGGAATTATTGTAACTAAATAAAAAACTAGAGGAATTGAATAATATGGGATTTATTCACCCAAGTGTTTCTCCATGGGGAGCCCCTGTCCTTTTTGTTAAGAAGAAAGATGAATCTATGAGGTTGTGCATTGACTACAGGGAGATCAATGCTATAACAATAACGAACGGGTATCCCCTACCTCTCATTAATGATTTATTCAACCAACTTCATGGATCTCAATATTTATGAAAGATTTAACTTCGATCTCGATATCATCAGTTGTTTTTGAAGAAGGAAGACCTTCCGAAAACAACATTTCGAACCAATTACAGGCATTAAAGGTTTACAGTAATGCCTTTTGGATTGACTAATTCTCCCTCTGTCTTCCTGGATCTAATGAGTAGTGTTTTCAAGGAATATCATGATGAATTTGTAGTGGTATTTATTAATGATATCTTGGTATATTCCAAAATTTATGAAAATCATGAAAATCACTTCCACCTTATTCAAAATGCTCTTAGAAGAAATAAATTATATGGTAAGATTAGCAGGTGTGAATTCTGGCTTTAGTAGATTTCTTTTCTTGTCCATATTGTCTCTAATGATGGAATCTATATTGATCCTTCAATGACCAAGTCAATCTATGAATTTTCAGCACCGAAAAGTATAACTGAGGTACATATTTTTATTAGTTTAGTAGGTTATTATCAGCTTTTTTTCCATAATTTTTCCCAATTGGCTTACACATTAAACAAGCTCACTCATAAAAGGGTTAATTATTTTGGACAAAAGAGTGTGAAGAATGTTTTGAAGAACTAAATAGAAGATTAGTTAATTCTCTTATCTTGACTATACCGTCGGGGAATGATGGGGTTGTTATTTATTGTGATGCCTCAATGAAAGGACTTGGTTGTGTCCTTATGTAGAATGATAGATTTTTTGCATATACATAATGGAAGTTAAAAATTCAAGAGAAAAACTATCCCACTCATGATCTTGAGTTAGCAGCTGTAATATTTACTCTGAAAATATGGAGACACTATCTCTATAGTAAAAAATGTGAGATTTGTACTGATCATAAGAGTTTGAAGTATATTATCTCAAAAAAAATAACTACAAATGAGGCAAAATAGGTTTCTTGAACTACTCAAGGATTACTATTTCACGATACACTACCACCTGGGAAGGCAAATAAGGTGGAATATTCTTTTAGTAGAAAGGATCATGGATTTTTGAACAAGATGAGAGTTGGATGGGATCCTATTTTCATGGATCTAGTAATGTTGTATATATGAATAACCATGGATGGTGAAACATCAATACATATTCAAATGGATGCCAACCCATCTTTACTAGAAAGGACACAAAGTTCTCAGATCGATGATGATGAATTTCAAAAGAAAATTAAAGCTATGAATGATGGGAGATTGATCAACATTGTATATAAAGATAAAATTTTAAAATTTGGGAAAATAATTTGTGTTCCCGATATACCTGATCTAAAAAGGGAATTGTTGGATGATGCTCATAGCTCCAATTTCACTATACACCACGGTAGCACTAATATGTATAGAGATTTTAAAGAACATTTTGGGAGGCAACATGAAGAGGGATATTTCCAATTTTGTATCGAGATGTATTGTATGTCAATAAGTGAAATCTGGAAGACAACAACCTAGAAGACTCATGCAACCTCTTCCCATAGATGTGTGTAATTGGTCTAATATTACGATGCACTTTTTCATGGGGCTTCCAAAGACTCCATGAAGAAATGATGCAATATTGGGTCATTGTTGATTGTCTTACCATGTCAGCACATTTTCTTGCTATAAGAGAAGATTTAGCACTTGAATGTCTAGAAATAATATATATTAATGAAATTTTAATAGTCCATGGTGTACCCCTATCAATTTTTTCTGATCGTGATCCCTGTTTTACACTAAGTTTATAGAAAATTATTCGGAAGGCCCTGGATACTGAACATCATTTGAGCACTGCCTAACACCCTAAAACTGATTGAAAATTAGAATAGACTACTAAAACAATAGAAGTCATGTTGAGATATTTCTCACTTGACTTTCAAGGTATATGTGATAAATATTTACCTCTGGTAGAATTTTACTATAATAATAGCTTTAATTCAAGTATTCAGATGTCTCTATATGAAGCATTATATGGAAAGAGATGTCACACACCAACTTCTTGGGATTATATTGGTGAAATAAAACTCATAGGCCCAGAACATGTTAAGGAAACAATGGAAAAGGTGAGGGTTTTCCAAACCCACATCAAAGCAGCTCAAAGTAAGAAAAAGTGTTATGCTGATAACTTAAGGAAGGATTCGGAATTTCAGGAAGGTTTTCATGTTTTCTTGAAGTTATATCCGTGGAAGGGAGTGATACGTTTTGGTAAGAAGGGTAAATTAAATCCCAGGTACATTGGAGCTTTCAAAATTCTAGAGTGAATTGTATTTTTAGCTTATCATTTGGAAATGCCTCCAAGTCACTCCAATGTTCATGATGTGTTCCACGTATCACTATTGAGAAAATACATGCCTAACCCAACACATGTACTCCCCTATGATTAAATTGAACTGGAACCTGATATGTCATATTGTGAAGATCCTGTCAAAAAACTTGATACAAGAGAACAAGTGCTGAGAAACCGGACGAATCATTTTGTAATGTTCTATAGAGAAACCATAAGATGGAATAGGCAACGTGGGAACCAGATGAACTTATGATGAAGAACCACCCGATTCTTTTTGTGCGGTAGTATTATAAAAATTTCAAAGATGACATTATTTTAATGAGGGAATAATGTAACACCCCAAGCTTCCATGGTACGCTTTCCTTTGATAAATGCAATAGCTTTCATTGAACGCAACTTCGAGACTCTAACACACCACGACCAATCAAACTAGCTTTTATAAATAATAATAGTACACACTTTTTGAATTTTTATAAATTTTATTTTTCAAAATGGACTTTGTTTTTGAATTCGGAATATCGAAATTAACATAGGGTGAATTTTTTGTATTTTTTTAAAAACGTTCAATTTGTGATGAATGGTGAAAAAATTGTGTTACTGGTTAAAATCGAATTTTTATTTAAATTATTATTTATTTAATTTAAATTAATTTTAGGTCAAAATAAATACATAATACCAATATAAGTTTAATTTAATTCATTGGAGTCATTTTATAATAAGTTTAGATATATAAAAATTTTATTGAACTATTTACCGTCTTTTACCCACCTACTAGAAGCATTTGCAATTTTGTATAAAACATAATTTTAACACTTCTGTTAGTTGAATTTCAAAAAATTTGAGATACACAGTTAATATTAGTTGGTGAAATGTTGTTTAATAAAATTAAAATAATTTTTGGTGAATAGTAACTTTTGCCTTTTATTTACCATAGTTAAAAGTAAATAGGGTAATTAAGGGTAAAAATGATTTCATAATTACCGTAACACATGTCCTAATTCTGTTGGATAAGTATAATTAGACCAAAAAAACATAGTAATAAAATATTATCCTCTTTGGAACACATGGATTAGATTAGGATATTTATTATTATTTTATTTAAAGAAAAGTTAAAAGAGTTAAATAAAATGTTTAATAACTAAACCATATATAATATAGGGTTACACAAAATATAAATTCAAATATAAATATTCATTAGAAATATGAAAATATTTCCTACATAATGGGTATTTATTTATAATTTTCAGACATTAAATAATTTAATTTATTTATGCCACAATGATGATGCAGTAATTACCTTATTAATGAAATATTAAAATAATTGAGATTATAAATATCCAAATAAATGTAAATTTAGACTTGTTATGAATTCCAATAATTTTTTAGGTTAAAATGACATCTTATTATTGGTTAAATAAATTTTATTCGATGTGATAAATTTTTTATGGATTTCAAAAAAATAAAATGCTAAATAGTGTCAAAATTGACATAATTGAGTTTTTAAAACAAATACAATATTATTAATTGATATAATATTTCTAAAAATATATGGTTCGGAAAAGGACATATATAAGGTTATATATATTAATAATGAACCGCATGGGGTTCTCCTGGCTTGTTATAGTATGTTTTTTAACCATATAATATAAAATTACAAAGAGACATGGTAAATGTCAAACTATTTAACTATGAGTTAAATCAAAATGATAAGGTTAATATGACAACCTAAACCTATCTAAAACAAATTGTTTGATATTTTTTATACCCATACACACCTTATCCTCTAAATAATTCATTTTTAAGACATTAAATACCGAAAATTATTTTATTATAAAATAATATTTCTAGATTTTCCAAATGTGACCCTCACCTCTCTTATAAAAGTCCACTTCCCTTATCTTAATTTCACACCTCCAAAGACTTTTGGATCGGCCAAAAACTACCCAAATATCCTCTCAACTATCCTCCCTTCAACATAAAGGCCTTACTTTGATCATAAATCCAACCTAACGAGCACTTTTTATCAAATCAAAAGGAAGAACTCGTAGAAGAGATAAATATTTCATCACCTCATTCATATTCTGTTCTTCTTCCACTTCCTCTTTCCATGATGTTTCCATTATAAAATAATAACTCCATTATCATCTATATACTATGATGTTATTAAAATGTTACAACCATATTCATAATTCTATCCATCATATGAATGACAAATTCACCATATGTGTGTACGTACGACTTACTGTCTCCACGCCGTGGTGTTGTTTGTTATTCAAACACTTCATTTTTTGGATGGGAATAATAATGAGTATAACTGATATAAAGAATAAATATAACATGTTATTGATTCTGTATATATGATATTCCATATAGTTTAATAAGATTTCACCATCAATATAATGATATTGTTGATCGTGCGTAAGTACGGATTACCGTCTCCACGAACGTGATGAGATTCATTACCCATCGAAATCATTCAAAAATAATTTTGATTTTTTGATTAAAAATAATGTCTAAGAACTTAATATCATTTTTGATATAAATGAAATACATCCTATCCATAACAAACATGGATTACTTAATCGAGCATATAATGGAAAACAGATCAGTTAACACCCGAAACGATGAAACTAATGAATCATTATTAACAAAGAAATATTAGAGGATCATATATGATATCATATTTATGTATATAGTTCTTGTATAATTTAATAAAAATAATTTAAATATTATATGGGAGGTTAACTTACCTTCTACCATGGAAAAGTACTAGGTACGGGTTAATTCCACAATCTCTTTGTTATTCGAGATTGTTTTTATGTAAGTATCTACTGGGACCTATTTATCATCCACATCCGTGTTTCATAAAAATATTTTCCAAAGGAATATTTTTAGTTTTAGGGAAGGCACTCTTTAACTATATCATCATTTTAAAATGTTTAAATATTTATTTTCCTAAATCATTCTCATTAATGTCCGTATTTTGAAAATGGTTTTTAAGGATTTATTTATGGACATGAATGTTTTTAAAAGGATAATTCCTTTTAAAAGTCTCAAAGTGGTATGGTAAAATTTGATTAAAAATGTATTTAAATTTCTTTCTTTCTAAATTTAGTGACTTGAAAATGTTTTCAAGAAAAAGGGATTTTTCATATCAATGAGATTTAAAAATAATTATCATATATGCCCACATCCTTTGATGGATTTTAAACATGTTGGAAGATGATTTATTATGATACAATTCTTCCATATTATATTGATTGGTTTCTGATATGTGTGACTATATATGTGTTATTTTTATACCATTCATGGTTCATGGATAATGTATTGAAATTTTTTATGCTTGTTTTAATATGAATGATTATGTTATGTTTCAACCTTTTCATATGAGGAATGCATTGGACATAGTAAGTGATGGGTGGAGCTCGCTATTTATCATCGATACATCGGTAGGTCTCATGAGACAAACTAGTGTATTGGCACAATTCCTTGACAAAATCATCTTTGTAGTCTTGGCAGAAGTCTTGAACTATATGGTTATGAAGTCTGGATTTAGGAATTCCATCATTATAAAAGTGGTAATTGATATAGCATGTGATTATTAGACTAGTAGAATATACATGTGAATAAGTAAATAGAATTATTTTATTTTATCATTTCCATATTATAATGAATTTTAAGTTTAAAAGGCCTTTGTTTTAGTCTAATACATTGCCTTAAATGTTTATTCTTATTTATGAATGTTTCCGCTATATTTTTATCCTTACTTATCATCTCAGCTCACCCCATTCTATGTTTAATTTTTCCCAGGATGAGATGATTTATTTTATGGTTGACCTGTTGGGATAAGATAAGTATATATGTGTGTTGAAAAAGGAGAAAAATGTTTTTGATGTTTTTATTTCATGATATATTGTAAAACTTATGAATGTATCTAGTACTTCCAAGGCTACTAAACTGATCCGTCTTTCGGGACAAGATTCCTTGTATCATGCCAATGTTATGTAATAATTCTCCATCTCTATAACAGGGTTTAGGGAGTTACACATTTATTCCATTCATTTACTCATGGGGAAAATCATTACCTCTCTTATCACATTAATTGAGGACATTATCTCACATGGTTCATTCCATTGATTAGAACCAAGAAATCATTTTGTAAGAAACACGAATCAATAAATAAATTGATAAATCATATCATCATGAAAATTATTTTTCACGACCCCCTCCCCACATGGTGGATCCCTCCTCTGCCATCAATGTGTGAAGGGATATAATGACCCTCGATTCTTACATCCAGTAGGCCCCGGGTTGGCAACTAGCATCGAGGGTATAGTAAACAAAAAAATGGGAGGCATTACCCTCTTAGAGAACTCATTCAAAAGAGAGAGATAAGATATACACCAACCAACTCCAACTCAGAATGAAATATAAAATAAAACCCAAGTACACATATGTAATGTCATGAAAAACTACTATAACTGAAAGGGGAAAAATGAAACTACTCAAAATTAAGAAAAATCAGCATCAACCACGAAACCCGAACAGCTCCTGCAACCCCAAGCTAGTAGAAACCATCTTGATTTCCAACCTGCTTCTTGTGACTTGAAAAAACGTTTATATAAACATAGGGTGTGTATAAATGTATACCCAGTAAGATCCTCCCTAAAGCCTCTCGTACAATAGTAACGAAAGCATGCTATAGCATATTGATCAATAAGTGAAACTAATTTGTCGCCTAAAAAAGAATATTATGTTCTCATTCTCACCATGGAAACTCTCACCATGTAATGAATACAAGATTATTTAATATAACAAATAATATCAAGGGTACCCCTCTACTACTTCCCCACCGATTTTCTAGTTTTCCCCAAGGTCGCACGTCCTAAGAAAATCTCTCCAAAAAGGCTTTCCCGCACATACATAGGTGAAGTACTACCACATGAACCTCATGAAAAAAAACCACCACGTCCACACAATAAAGTAACCGGGTAGTTTTCTAGAGACAACACAACTTGCAAAACATGTATCATAAGTCAGGCATTATACCTCAAGACATTACATCCCACACCCCGAGTAAGATTCCTCAAGTCGTCACAACCTATAAAAGTTACATCTATAGTAGTACATAAGATACTATATCCAGAATATATGTGTGAGAATAACCACAAGAAATTACAGCCTTGTACACACATATATGGGGTAAAAGACATTGTGTCTACCAGCACAAGTGACTACCCAGAGAAGAGAGTGAGGCCAAAGGGGGTAGTTAGCCATCCGTCATGCCATCAGAATGTTGGGTAAAACAGCCCCCCTAGGATCAGAATCATCAGGGTGTCATTTGGCCTAACTGGAGGGGTGGAGTGTCCGATAGAAACACAAAAATTAAAGAATATGATATACCTCCCAACCACACTATGGGAATAACCTGGTCTTAGACTCAACTGCAGCTAATGTCTCTTGTACTCTCAACTGTCACTTCTAAGACCTGGTATCCTATAAGACACAACCATTTAAATACCTTTATTAAATTACTTTATTCCCTTTTTATTAGTTTGTCTTTACATTAATTAATTTTTTAAACATTAATTAACCATTATCAACTTCCACTTTAAATTTCACTAGAATTACACCAAATGTATGCTATCCCCAGCATTGAATCCTAGAAAACTCCAACCCCATAGGTTAACATAATTTATTCAATTATTTATTTATATCATTATGTTCCCATTTTCCCAGTAATTCTAGAAAAACATTTTATGCTACTAAACACAAGGGGGATCAATATGGTGAGTAAATGAACTACCTATTGAGTCTTTTCCACTTATAGAAAGAGAATAGACCCATCCTCCCTTGAGAATCTAAACAATAAAAGCACACAGAATACCCCGCATGTCTCCGCCTATTTCAGAAGAATGGTAAGCAAGACCATATACCTTTAGAAGTGGGAAAAGTAAAGAATATAAATAGCCAATATGAATCAGAAAGAATACAAACATTGACATCCAACCCATTGCATCATCCTTGGTTTTATCCTCGACACCCACATGCATAAATTGATACATATCTCCACTCTAGGTTCCAATTGCTACCACAACCAGTATCCCTACATGCCCCAATATATCACAATATCCATCCAGACTCACATCACAACACAGGTAGAATCAAAACAAACATCATGTCAATTGGGCGCTTGACCCTTAAACAAGTAATAGGGTAACTCAGAACTGTACAAGGAATTATATTTTAACAAACAAATAGTACATTAATCCAGCATAGATTAACTGATTTACATTTTTTAGGCTCCAAATATGAGAAACCTAACCAGTAATCTGTCACTAATAATTGAACATGCTTCCTATAAAAATTTTATTAACGTCAAAATACAACAAGAAGAACTACATTATTTTCCATGCCTCTTTATCGTTAACCAAACAATTATCAATTAATTCTGGCATTATGTTCTTTAAAGTTTCCATCAAGAATGAAAATCTAAACAAATCACATATAAGTATCACACTATCTATCAAAACAAGAAGAAATAACATACGATCGATATCAATTTATTTATCTGGTTCAAATATTTATTATGCCAATTCTATTGTTATCCAGTAGGATAAAATAGGATAACTATACAGTTGCATGTAAAAGAAAATATAAGCATCGAATACCCTACCTCAAATGGTTCTTGGGATTCTTTATATGAGAATGAGCCACACAAAAAGTTACAATCTCCTCCCCCCATGAAAACTGTATCCACCCGAGGATTCTGAGACACCACCACACTAGTCAACATCCAAGAAAATCCCATTAAGAATATGGTGATAGAATTCCATAAAAAGGTCAAGAAGAAACATAAGGATATGAACCCAAAATAATGATGATAGATCATAATTTATATCAATGATTGATCGATACTTCTTGGTTTCATCAAAACAAAGTAAAACCAATCCAAGGAGAAAACATTGATTGAGCAAATCCTATGAGATGGAATTAAAAGTTCAAGCGCCTCACAGATGAGAACAAGGAGGAAGAACTAGGGATGAAGATATATCACCCCATTAAATAATTTAACAGAGTAGTGGTTTAAGATACACTGGATTTTACATTAAAAGAGGATCGCATTTACCCATGTGGATTGATGATGTAAAAGAAACCCAAGCCATAGGAAAATTAATATAGGACCTATAATGTATTAATAGGCCTTATAGTCCATAAAAAAGGGAATTAAAGGCATTTTATGTCAAATGAAACACTAAAGGGGGGAAACTGTAGGAAGCCGGAAACACCGTTCACAAACTCAAAATTTGGAAAAGGAAAAACATTGTTCAAGAACTCACTGTTGAAACCTCACAGTTGGAACCTAATTGTTAGAACCTCACAGTTCTAGAAACATTTCTCATAAACCCGATATTTAGAGAAGGAAAGAGGTCACCATTGGAACCTCACCGTTTTGTAAACACTGTTCATGAACACAAAATTTGGAAAAGGAAAGTGTTCACCGTGGGAACCTCACCGTTCTGGAACACTATTCATGAACAAAAAATTTGGAAAAGAAAAGAGGTCACTGTTAGATCCTCACCATTCAGGAAACATTGTTCATGAACTCAAAAATTTTAAAAGGAAAGTGGTCACCGTTGGAACCTCACAATTCTAGAAACACTGTTCATGAACTCCAAATTTGGAAAAGGAAAGAGTTCACCGTTGGAACCTCACCATTCTGAAACACTGTTCATAAACTCAAAATTTGGCAAGGAAAAGAGGCTACCATTGGAACCTCATTGTTTCACTGTTTACATAAGGCTACCAATGACACTGTTCACATAAGGTAACCGTTTTACTATTCAACTAAGGCTACAGATGACACTGTTCACATAAGGTTAATGTTGAACTATTCACCTAAGGCTACTGATGTAATTATCACCTATGGTTACCGTTGCACTGTTCACATTACTATAAACATGACAAAGTGTTGGGGATAAGTCACTTTGACCTCTCAAAACACCTCAGACACCAGATTTTTGAAATGGAATGGACCATAGAGGTATGGTCCATTTCATCAAATACCTCTCAAAACATTCTCACACTCAATAATTCAAAACCAACCTAAAGGGGAACATAAAATAAGTCTGAACAACCACCCATAGGGATATATCTAAAAAGAGAGAAAGCCACAATAATAATCTAGGGAAATCCATCCCATAAACACAAAAGGTATATCACCACAAAGGGACATCATTAGAAGAAAAGAGTTAAAAATCAAGAAACTATGGGTACTGAGCCAGCATCTGTGACTCATGTTCCCAAGTACTCTCCTCCACGCCACCGTGTCACCACAAGACATGAACTAAGCAAATAAAATGCATGAAAAAAACCTTCTCTTTGTGGTTTTTGATCTCCATAGGTCACTCCTCAATGGTCTCATCGTCATCAAAATCGATCTCTCCCCAATTGATTATGTTAGTGTCATCTTGAAGATAATGACGGAGCTGTGATACATGAAAAAATTGTGTATCTGGATCATTGGCAGGGTAAGTGATACTCGATATGCCACATATCCAACATGACCTAACACCTCAAAAGGCCCAACAAGCTGGGGAGAAGGCTTACCCCCCAACCAAACCATAACTACCCATGATGGGGAGTCACCTTCCAAAATATGTGATCCCGAACATCAAACTCTAATGGTATCCTCCTCTAAACGAAATATGATTTTTAATGATCCTACACTATCTTAATCATCTCATGAATCACCTAAATAATCTATATTGTATTCTGCACTAGTTCTGGTCCGAGAATTACAGTCACTCCAACCACAATCCAGCACAATAGAGAACGGTAAGGCCTCCCATAAAAGGCATCAAATGGAACCATATATATGGTGGAGTGAAAACTATTGTTGAGAGATAAATCATCCAATGGTAAGTGCCTCATCCATGAACATCCAAAATCCAAGATAAAAGAGTGTAACATGTCTTCCAAAGTCTGGATGGTTTGCTCCGTCTGACCGTCCATTTGCAGATGAAAAGTAGTGATAAGGCATTGCTGAGAACTGAAATCATGTTGGAGACATCTCCACACCCTAGAGGTAAAATTAGGGTCTTGATCATAAATGATCATCCTTGTAACTCTATGAAGTCTCGCCACCTCCTCTAGATACTCCCACAACAAAACTACCACTGAGCATGACTCCTTGATTGTTATAAAGTGGGATTATTTCATCAAATGGTACACTACCACCCAAATATCATCATTTCATCCATGACCATGAGGTAAACTTGTAACAAAGTCCATTGAGATGTCCTCCCGCTTCCACTAAGGAGTATCCAATGGATGAAGAAGACCACTAGGAACACAGTGTTCGACCATCAACTTCTGGCAGACCAAACATCGAGACACAAACTCCACAACTTCATGCTTCAGCCCAGGCCCCCAAAACTGGCTCGTCAAGGCTCAGTACATCTTTTTCAGGCCAAGATGAACTAATAAATGAGAACTATGGAACTCTCTGAGAACTATATCACACATTGTCAAAGTAACAACTATCCTTCCATGATACAACACTCTGTGTTGTACATCCTTAGACCAACCATCAGGGGCCTCGTCATAGACAACTCAGTCTCTCAAGACCTCCACCTCAATATCCCCTAACAGCTACTCTTCCACCTACAACACTATATATGACAGCACCATCATATGAAAAATACAACATCTTCCCCCAAATTATCTCATATGAAGATGTAATGCTAAAAATTCTTTCATTACTCTCCAGGAGTCACCCGATTCACGCACTGTGTCACTACGTGACTTCCGACTCATCGCATCAGCTACAACATTCCACATTCCTGTTTTATAAGATATTTCAAATTCATATTTCTATAAAAACTCCTTCCATCAATGATATCTCATGTTTAAGTCACGCTGGTAGAAAACATACCTCAGGATCTTATGATCGGTGAAAACCACAAAGCGCTCACCAATGAGGTAATGTATCAAAAACATCAGAGAAAACACCACAGATGCCAACTCAATATCATGGGTGGAATAGATATATTCATTGGAATGTAACAGGTGAGACCAATAAGAAACAACTGATCTCTGTTGCATCAGAACACAGACCAACCCTAGATACAAAGCATCGCATAAAACATAAAACTAAACTCCATCAGCTGGAAGACAGAGAACTAGAGGACTTACTAACTTCTCATTTACATAATCAAAAGCTACCTAACACTGATAAGTCCATATTAACACCTGATACTTCTTGCTCAATGCTATCAGAGGATTTGCAACTAGAGAAAAATCTGCTACAAACCTCATGTATTAGCCTGTGAGACCAAGGAAACATCGCACCTCTAACACTTTCTTGGGGGCTACCGAAGACACAAATTATTCTATCATCGATGGATCCAAAACTACTCCCTGCTGGGACACAACATGCCCCATGAAATAGACTTCACGAGCCCAGAACTCACACTTTGACAATATCCCAAATAGCTGATGTTGAAGAAGTACTCCCAAAACGGAGTGTAGATGCTCTGCATGCTCCTCCTCAGATGTGGACAACACAAAGATGTTGTCGATGAAAACCACCACAAAAATGTCCAGGAACTCACAGAACACAGCGTTCATCAATCCCATGCATACATCTGGAGCATTTTTCACACCAAACAGCATTACAACGTACTCATAATGCCCATGATGACAATATAATGCAGTGTTCAAGATGTCCTCATCCTTCACACACATATAATGATATCCTGAATGAAAGTCTATCTTTGAGAACCAAATTTCACTCTTCATTTGAAAAAATAAATCATCAATCCGTGGAAGAGGATAGTGATTATTGACTGTCACTTTGTTTAAGTGACGATAATCAACTCACAACCCCAAACTGACATCATCCTTCATGAAAAAAAATGTTCACCCCATGGTGACAGACTCGACCGAACAAAAACACACTGTAACAGACCACCAATCTATATATATAGATCTAATAACTCATAAGGGGTCATCCTATATAGAGACATAGAGATATGAGATTCCCATGGTTGTAGTCTGATCCCAAAATTGATCTCTTGTTGATGGGGTAATGCTACAACCTCCTCTAGAAAGACATCAAGGTACTCTTCTATGATCCAAGGAAATTCTAACTGATAAACCCTTTAAGAACTCAACATCAGCTTATCCGTCATTGATGAAAGGTACATAACATGTCTCTGACCCATCAGAGGGTCTCTCTCGCCAATTAACATCACTGGCTCTCCATATGTATCAATGAACACAACCTTCCTCCGGAAGCAATCCACGATAGCCTACACTGAATACATCCAATCCATGTTGAGTATGAAATCATATGGTTGTATTTGTAAACATATTAAATCTCCCCAAGAGTGTTTCTTCCCAAACAGTATCTCACAGTCTCTGCATACATCAAAAAAGTCAGCTCGGCCTCTAACAACCATAGTCAACACCCAGGGCACTAGAAGACTCTCTACCTCACGTCCCAAAGCGTGGACAAGGGTTAGTGATATGATTGAGTGTGTCACTCTTGAATCAGTCAAGGCATACACCAATGTAGAAAAAAATCCAAGGGTACCTTGAATGACATCTGGTTCACTTGGAGCGGGCAATGATAAAGCATATAGCTGGCCATGATATCTCCCACGACGTCTCTGACCCTGATGACGAACACAAAAATTGACGCACTCTCCTCTCTAAGTATGGGGAGATTCGTGGGGTTTTCCTTTGCCTACCCCATCTACCCTCCAATGATCCAAAGCTGGTGCAACCTACTGTTGTTTCCTCGGCTGGAACTCCCTCAATGGTTGAACCTGGAGCGGAGCACCTCATGCACGATGACTACTCTAAATGTTCGGGCAATGTCGTTGCTGATAACCTCGACCACCATAAGAAAAACAAGTGTTTGATCCCTTTCCATAGGTTTGATATCTTCTTCCCCTAGAGAAATGATATGCCGGGTGCTGGGACCTACCCCTGGATGAATGAAAACTCTTTTCCCCTAAAAACGTGGAATCCCTGACAATAGCTCAGATTCATGAGGAATCCTGATGACTCCCCTATCATGATGATTTGGATCTGGCCAAAGTCCTATCATCAACCTTTTCCCTCTCCAGCACATCAAGATATGTTTTCAGCGTAAATAAGGTGACATGGTACTGGATCTCATGATGTGAAGCCTCTTCAAAATTCCTTTCCATGGCCTCCTCATTTGGAAACAGGTTTGAATCATATCGTAAAATTTTCTTGAAATGGATTCAAAAATCTTGGACACTGGAGATCCCCAGTTGAATGGTATGAAGCTCAAGGAAACTGGACACCTTCATAGTCGATGAAAGAAACTCGACTCTAAACTTCTCTCAAAACACATCCCATGAGATCGCTTACTCCTCGCGATCCCTTCAGAACAAGAACCACCATTTTATCGTTACTCCACACAACATCGTCAAACTTAGGAAACCTAGTTCTCCTTCAGAGCTCAGATCGAACTGAAGCCTATCTTGACCTCCTCCAACCAGTCTTCTATGATTGCATCTGAAATGGATCCTTCATACATCTATAGACTCTAGCGCTGAAACTCTCAGAGTGTCTTTCTCCAAGTGTTGTTATTGTCAACCTCTACCTGAAGATGATCTTTTGGCACATCCTGCTAGACTTCTTCTATGTTATCTGGACGTGGACATCGACCTGGAGCCATACCTATGAAATATCAAATAGTTTGAGTTCGTAATCCTCGAATATGGAAGAATCAACATTAATTAATTAATTGTTTTCTTTTATTCATTTTTGGTTAACCTATCACAGGGTCTACCCATTAAAACCCAGGCACACTGAAGAATGATGCATGATCCTTTCTAAGGTATCTAACCTGAAACTACTATCACCTCATTTAGTAGCCTTTGTAAACTTAAAGGTCCATACAATAGATCATAGAGGGCCCAAAATTCCTTTGTCTAATCCGATCTCAAGTTTTTATGTCACTTTCTAAACATGAATGACACTGTTGCCCTACCATCCCATGAAACCTCACCTATGCCTAACTCCAAAATCCATACTATATCTGAACATGACTTTCATACCACTCTGTCACAACCCCCTTTGCACGAGGTGTACCCCACCTAGGTCGAAAATGTGAGAATGGAGATAATGACACCCGAGTCCCGCCTCGGGTAGGCCTCGGGTTGGAGACTAGCACTGATGTTATAATTAACACAATAATGGGGGGGATTACCCTCTAAGAGAAGTCATGTAAAAGAGAGATATAAGATAGACACCAAAAAATACAACTAAGACTGAAATATAAAAGAAAACCCAAGTACACATGTGTAATGTTATGCAAAACTACTACAACTGAAAGGGGAAAATTGAAAGTACCCAAAATAAAGTAAAAACAGCGGCGACCATGAAGCTCGAATAGCTCCTGCAACCCTAAGATTGTAGAAACCAGATTGATCTCCAACATGATCCATGTGTCCTGAAAAAAAATTTATATAATTATAGGGTGAGTATAATAGTATACTCAGTAGGATCCTCCCCGAAGCCTCTCATGCAAAAGTTAAGAAAGCAAGATTATGCTCCATGAACAACAAGTGAAACTAACTCGTCGCCAAAAAAGGCATACTATATTCCCAGCCTTTCCATGGATACTCTCACCAAGTAACGCATACAAGAGTATATAATGTAATAAATAATATCAAGTTTACCCTACTACTAATACCCAATTGGTTTTCTGCTTTTCCACCTCGTCGCACATCATAAACATCTTTCTTCAGAAAGGCTTGCCTGCAAACAAATGGGTGAAGCACCACAACATTCACCTTGCACAACAAAAACACCATGTACACACAATAAAGTAACCATGTAGTTTTCGGCAGCCACCACAGCTCACATAACGTGTTTCATAGCTCAGGAATTATACCTCAATCAATTACAGCCCACACACCGAGTAAGAATCCTCAAGCCATCACAGCCTATACACGATATGCCTATAGTAGTATATAGGATACTATATCTAAAATATATGTGTCTGAATAACCACAATACATTACAACCCTCTACACCCATATATGAAGAAAACTAACAATTGTTCCTACCAGTACAAGTATATACCAAGAGAAGAGACTGGGGCTAAAGGGGTAGTCAGCCATCCATCCTCCCCCACAAAATGTTGGGGAAAACACCCCCCAGGGCTCAGAATCCCTGGGGTGTCACTTTCCCTAACTAATGGGTTAGAGTAGTGTATAGAAACACAAAAAGTAAATAATATATTATATCTCACAACCACACTATGTGGATAACATAGATTTAGACTCAACTGCAGCTAAGGTCTCTCGGACTACCGATTTCCACTTCTAAGACTACGTATCATATAAGAACACAACAATTTAAAGAGTTGTATTACATTACTTCATTAAATTTTTATCAGTTTCATTTACGTTAATTTATTTATTAAACATTAATTAACCATTATCAATTTCCACCTTAAATATCATTAGCATCACACCCAAAGTCTGATATCCTCAACATTGCGTCCCAGCAAGCTCCAACCCCATGGGTAAGAATCATTTATTCAATTATTTATTTACAAAAATTACTTTCCCATATTCCCAGGCATTATAGAAAATCATTTTATGATACTAAACACAAGGGGGATCAATATAGTGAGTAGATGAACTACCCGTTGAGTCTTTTCCCCCTATAGAAAGAGCGTAGACTCATCCTCCATCGAGAAGCTAAACACGGAAATCTCGTGGCATACCCCACATGTCTTTTCCCCTTTCGGAAGAAGGGTATGTAAGAACTGTTGCCTTGAGTAGTGGGGAAGTTAAAGCAGATAGACAACCAATAAGAATCAACAATAATCCAAACATTCACATCCAACCCATTTCATCATCCCAAGTATCCTCCATGACACTCGCATGAATAAGCTGATGCACCTCACCACCCTAGGCATCAACTACTGCCACAACCAGTAGACCTCCATGACCCCACATATCAGAAAAACCATCAAGGCTCACATCACAACACAAGCAGTAGAAAAACTAACATCATGTCAATTGGTCACTTGGCCCTTAAACAAGAAAGAGGGTAACTCAGAACCATACAAGGAATTATATTTTATCAAAAAAATTGTTCTTTAATCCATCTTGGATTAACTTATTTTCATTTTGTAGGTTCTAAATTTGGGAAACCTAACCAGTAATCAATAAAAAATAATTAAACATGCTGACTACACCAATTTTATTTACATCAAATTTCAATATGAAGAACCAGATTAATTTACATGCCACTTTATCTTTATCCAAACAATTGTCAATTAATTCTGGCTTTATGTTCTTTACGAATATCCATCAAGAACAAAAATTTAAACAAATCAAGCATAGATATCACACTATTTACCAAAACAAGTGGCAATAACATAAAATTGATAAAAATTTATTTATCCGGTTCAAATATTTATTATGTCAATCCCATTGTGATATAGTGGGATAAAACATGCTAACTATGCAGTTTCACATAAATTAAAAGAAAACCATTGAATCCCCTACCTCAAATAGTTCTTGACATTCTTTATACGAGAATGATCCACACAATGGGTTATGATCTCCTCCCCCTGTGACAACTATATCCACCTGAGGATACAGAGACACCACCACACCAGTCAATAGCCAAGAAAATCTCATTAGGAACATAAGATAGCATTCCATAAAAAGTGAAAGGAGAAATATAAAGAGATTAACCCAAAATAATGACAATAGATCATACCTTATTTCGAAGATTGATCGATACTGCTTGGTTGTATCAAAATAAAGTGGAACCAATCCAAGGATAAAAGTTGATTGAGAAACTCATACCGGATGGAATGAAAGGTTGAAGTATCTCATAGCCAATAATAAGTAGGAAGAACTAGGGAGGAAGATATATCGTCCTGTTAGAAGATTTAACGGAGTAGTGGTATAAGATATGCTGGATTTTCCAATTAATGAGAATCACATTGTCCCACATGGTTTGACAAAGTAAAAGCATCCAGAGCCTTAGAGAAATTAATATAGGAGTTATATCCTTTGAATTGGCCTTAGAGTCATTAAATTAAGTCTTTAAATTCCTTTTACATCAAATAGGACATTAAAGGGGTGAAATTTTAAGAATTTGGATACAATGTTCACGAACTCAAAAATTGGAAAAGGAAAACACTATTTATGAACCTCACTGTTGAAACCTCACCATTGGAACATCGTCTTTGGATCCTCACTGTTTAGGAAACGTTGTTCCAGAACTAAAAATTTGGAAAAGGAAAGAGGTCACCATTGGAACCCCACTATTCTAGAAACACTATTCACTAACTTAAAATTTGGCAAAAGGAAAGAGGTCACTGTTAGAACCTCACCGTTCTGGAAACACTATTCATTAACTCAAAATTTGGCAAAGGAAAGAGGTCACCATTGGAACATCACTATTCTGGAAACACTATTCATGAACTCAATATTTGGAAAAAGAAAGAGGTCACCGTTGGAACCTCACCATTCGGGAAACATTGTTCATGAACTCGAAATTTGGCAAAGGAAATAGGCTACCATTGGAATGTCACCATTGCACAGTTCAAATAAGGTTACTGATGACACTGTTTACATAAGGTTACTGTTTCACTATTAATCTAAGGACACTGATGATACTATTCACATAAGGTTACCGTTTCACCATTCACCTAAGGCTATCGATGCACTGTTCAGCTATGGTAACCGTTCCACCGTTGACATAACTAGAAATTTGACAATGTGATGGGGATAAGTCACCTTGACCTCCCGAAACACCTCAGACACCAGATTTTTTCAAAGGAATGGACAATAGAGGTCCGATACATTACATAATTTCTATGATATGGAACAATTTTATCAATATTTTATTCTTTATTTCTTCTTAAATAATATTCATTTCATCATAGTTTTTCTTATGTTCATTTGAAACATTATTGATAACATGATTTCAGAAAATTATAACATTATAATTTTATACCAGTTGAGGTGACTATATCATTCTATAATTATATATTATATCATTTTATAGGAATATTCAACACGTCCTATAATATTACATTCCAAAAAATAATAATCATGTGGTGTGTTTAAATACTATATACATAATCACCTTATCTCAAGATTGATCTTGAATATCTCCCCCAAACTTATCATTATATTTCATAAACCTGAGATTCTAGATCATTTAAACTATATACCATGTTTAATAACTTTTATCACACACTTCACCATATATAAAATATTCAAAAAATATTAAGAATATATTATTGAAAAATCCATAATAAATGCAATGATAGTAATCTGTTAATATTTATCACGTATTTATGGTAAATAATCAATATGTTATGGATTTAAAAAGGTTATTTTCGATAAAATCCATTTTATTTCTATTATAATTTTTATTTTAAAAAGATAGGTCTAAAAAATAACATTTAAATTTTTTAATGTAAGATTTATTTTTTAATTCTCTACCAAAAATTACTTTCGAATATATTTTTATATATTTTATAAAATAATTTGTTTTTATTTTGCACAAAAATAATTTACAATATATTTCCTTGAAAATAAACTTAATTTCATCGATAGCTTATGATAAACCCCACAGTGAGTTTATAAAAACCACTATTTAGTCCGGGATTGTACACATAATTTAAAATTATATTTAATAAATTATTGAAATTCGATTTGAAAAAATAAACTTCATTTTTGAAATAAAATTACCATAATTATATTGAAGTAATTTTTTGTGATATTTCTGAAAATTTTGATTTTTTGATGAATAATGTAAAATAGAGAATTTTAATTCAAAAATTTATTTCTATTTAAGTAATTTATAATGAAAAATTATATTTTAGTTTTTTTAAGTAAAATTAGTTAAATTTTATATCAGATTATCCACTTTATTACATTTAATTTTTTTAAAATTGTGTTTAAATACAAAAAAAATATAATCTTTTGAACATTTTTAAATTAAAAACATGATTTGTCGCCACTTCTATAAGATTAAATTTAAATTAAATTATTTTACTTAGATGAATTTAATTTAGAAAAATTAGTTTCATGATTAGAATCATAATATTTTATAATTTCTAATAAGGTCAATATATTTTTTTAACCAAAATTGATAGTAAATGCAGTAAAAATAAATTATTGTGGTTAATGTAAAAAATGAGTTTACCTGGTGGTTAAACGTGGATGATAAGTGTGAAAATGTCTTAAAATTTTATATTAATTTTATTTAATTATTTTATTTCAATATTTTCCTTCAACGTCTCTAAATAATGGAAGTTTGATTCCATTTTATTATGAATGGGACCCATATAATATGTTATGTAAACAAAAAGGAAAAAGTTACTTTTCTTACTTTTAATATTTATAATGATACAGAACAAGAAAAAAACAACATATGAATTTTTACACAAATCATTTTCAATTATAATTTTTTCTCATTATAATTTGACTTAATTTTATTAGATGGTATAATTACTTTAAATTCTTAAGAAACTCCCAAAAGTAAATTATTTTTTTAATAATAAAATAAAGTAAATAATACTAAAAATATTAAATGTGAAGTAAATTTAATGAATTATTCTGTTTTTCTATTTTGTATAATAATATAAAATTTTCCATAGGTTTGAAAATAATATATTTAAATCCTATCATTTTATTGAAATTATCAAATTTAATTTAAATGAATATTGGAAAAATTTACATTAACATTATTTTTTGAAAAAATATATTTTATTAAATGATTTAAAATTACTAAAAATCTGATATTCTTCCAAGTTAATATTAAATGAAAATAAATATCAACTATAATCTATTAATGGTCCAATTTTTCTTTTATAATGAATATATTGATCCCAAAATTTTAAAAACACTATTAGCATAGTTAATGTTAATGTTGAATTTTTTAACATTACAGATTCTTGTGTTAATATTAATGTCCAAAACACAATTGATTAATATTTCTAAAAAATTATAAATTATATTTATAATAATTTGGTCTAAATTATCAAATATTTATGATAATATTTTAGTTTTAATCTATAAATCACATCGTTTAGAAATACTGTAACCGTATTGAATAACTAAAATGGTTAAAGTAAGGAAACATAGATGTTAAGGATCAAAATGATTAAAAATGTGTTATATTTTTTGGTTGATGTGTTTCTCAACCATATAATCCCACCAAAAATTTAATTATAAAATTTGGAACCACTTTAGGTGATATTGGCATCCCTATAGGGAATATATCATAGTATTTACAAGAATGTCACTCCTCTTTAACTTTAAAAGGGCACTCACTCTCCTCCATTTTTTAGAAATTCAAACCATTTTGGTTAGGAAAATATATAAAAAATAGCATCCCAAATTTCATCGTTCCATTCCTTATGCATTATTTAGAGACTAATACCAACCTATGAAGTCCTTTTTTCAATGCCCGGGAGGATACTTGAATAAGAGGTAATGTTATTCAATGAGAATCTTTATTTTCATTCTATCTCCACCCCATTAAATATTCATTATTCCATGATGAGATTATAAAATATGAATCTTAAATATACCTATATGTTATTATAGTAATTTCATGAACTAAAACAATATCCAATTCTGTCAAATGGGTTACTAAATCATCAGTCGTGTGTACGAATGATTGTCGTCCCACTAACGAATATCGATTTTTCTTCAATTTCCACCTCTAAATGTTTTTTATGATTATCGATATAAAAAATATATATGATATTTATTACATATTTAAGTAATTTATTCACTAAATTATATATTTATACCTTACATTATATATGATAAATAGTAATGTTGCTTGTGTGTATAGTAGACTTCCTCATCATGAAGCGATGTTATTTGTCTTTCCAAAATGTTGCACCAGAAGGGTGATGAATATAATTTTAATGATTATATGTTACATAAATGAAATAATTATGATATTAATTAAATATTTATAATTCTATAATTATAACATATAGTATATTCTTTCTTTTCTTTTCCCTCCCATAATCATGAAAACATCATTCTTGTAGGTGTGGACTACTGCCTTCATGAACAGAAGTGACTCTATTTCCATCACCACACCACATGAATGATATATAAAATAAAATAATATTTTATGAAGGATATTATTTTAATTCAACAAATTTTAATAATTACTTATCTATTTTCTATAATCATCGGTGAAAAATTGAAATGTTACTTAAGCGTACGTATGACCTTCTGTCTCCATGATAATAATGTACTTAATTTTTAAAAACAATCATTTCTGGTTGTTTTAAAAAGTAAAATAGGTGTACCAATATGATAATTATTTCATGATTATTATTATTTAGTTGATATAACTATATAATATGGTTCTAGTATAGGTTAATGACCTATTTAAAACCAGAATACATAGGTTTATGTGACATTCCATGAAAAAGAATAATGAGGCCTAGTATTTCCTCACAATTAAAATTCAATTGAATATTATTTATTATTAAGAACCAATTCACTTTTATTTCTGGTATATAATTCCCCTTTTTCACTTAATATCTTAATTCATTCACTGTTTATGGTATTTTAAGTTTCATTTTTTTTATTTCATCCAAGTGTATTTTAATTTGAAATTATTTAGTGGTAACATTTATTATGTAATATCACATTTTTTATTGTTAAATTTATCTTAAAACAATCACTTTATATTAACAAATTTTCATTAGACATTAAATTTCTCTGAATTATCCATATCCATGTGTGATTGGTATTATTATTTCGTAAACTATATTCCATTTTTCATACGGTGTTTAATTTGAAACCTATATGGATAACTGAGAAAATATTGTGAAATAAATATCATTTACTCAATATCAATATTTGACATGGAACATTGTTTATGAATTAAAAAGATTAATTGATATGTGAGGAATAATTTTTATTTGAAAAAATGAGATGGGGATAGGTAAATTCAAGTCCCTTGATGCATCAGTTGTCTCAAGAGATTAATTTGTTGTCCAAATAAAATTGTTTTTCACCTAGTATGTTCTAAACGTTTAGAAGGATATATCCTTATGGTAGTGATATCATGTTACTAGGAAACATGAAATTTGACAATAAATAATTCACTTTAATTACATTTATTTTATTATTTCCCATGAAATATTCCCTATGATATTATCTATGGATGAAAATCATTATCATTTTATTGATTAAGCATCGTGTGCTCTCAATTATTAAGATTCACATATTGATTATGCCTCTTCTTATCATGATAGTCATTTATTTTAATGGAATGTTTTCTTAGTTATTTACCTTTCCATGTTGACTATTCTTTTTTGATTCATGATATCTTATGTTGTACTTTACCCTTGCTCTATATTTAAATCCACCCTTATTTTGTTTTCATTCCTGATGTTAGGAAGATGAATCCTTTCAATGAGTTTTCAATAATTTTTATTATTTTATATTGTTATATATTACATCTAATTTTCTACTCCCAATGTAAAATGGGTCTCTTGTATGTATCTATTATTTTAAAAGTGCTAAACATTTTGGTCCTTTTATATGTGATTCATTACATTTATCAAATTATGGTGTTGAAATTCAATGGATCTTGGCTACTACATCCAGAGTTATTATAGTTGGTATCAATGGAAATTTATTAGAATTTTTGACAACTAGATATACGAAAATTTATATTGGGGATCCTAAACCTATGATTGAATTTGAGTATAAGTATATAATAACATCTTGATGTTTTTGTGGAATAAATTATGTGGTTTTCCTGGAAATACATCCTTGTATAGATACTATAAGTGAAAGTGATTTTGGAAAAAGGGTAAATAAAAGTAATAACTATAAATATGTGCATCAATATTGACATTATAATTAATTGGTACACCATAATGACCCCTACTATGTTTCTAGTTTGACAATCTCAGGAGATATGCTTAGGATAATTAACATTTTCATTAAAACCCATTATAAAGGATTTGAAAAAATAGATATCCCAAAAGAAACCAAGTATATGATTATGATATTATCTTATGTTAATTATTTCACTAGTTCTGAGAATATACATTATGTTCATAGTGATATAAAGTAATATTCTAAATGAATTGGTTTAGTAATGGTACCTTGAATAACGAATAGGAATTGTACAAATTCCTATAATCCAAAGGTTAATAATGATTATTTCATTTATTTGTTTAAGCATATATTTAATTTAGAGGTGGTATGCAGAGAATTCTCATAATATGAGGACATATTTTCTTTATCTGAATTGAAAATGAAATAATTATGCAAGTCTTATACCTTCAAAGGTAAGAAACAAAATAATAGAATGACATCTAAAAAAGGGATAGTAATGATAAGGGAATTAAGTATTTAACCACATGTGATAATTATAGAAGGAAATAACTTGGTATATGCTGAATAGGAAAAATATTTTTCGTCGTGTTTAGAGAAAATAACCACTATGCTCATGATTTAAAGGTAATGAATAAATTTGATAGTTTTCATTGAATCAAATCTTAAGATATGGGGGGTCTATCTAAATAAATTCGTAAAGGGTCAATGAAATATACCTTAAAAGAAGCTAATGAATCATGTTAAAGTATATAATCTTACCATATAATAAGATAAATGATTAAATTTATTGGGTTTTGATTCAAAAAAATTAAAGGTTGAGTATTTTATTAATGTTATCCTAGTTAAATGAATTATGAAATGAATAATTATTATGCTTCATGACTATTTCTATGGGTATTTGGATGTGTATGGTGAATGGTACAAAGAAAAATGATATAGTGGAATGTTTATGTTCCTATAAAAAACATGCTTTAGGGAAATATAACCCAAAATAATTTCCAGAAGTTGAGATTATGGTGTCGGTATTAGGATATGATTGATATGGATAAAGAAAATTTGATAGTGATGACTCCCATAAAACTGATTAATGATTTTTTGAAAATTAGTTTATACTATGATTAATCGTGAATAAAAAATCTTTGGATTTGATAAATATATCGAATAATCTCTATTTTAAATTATTATTAAGGAATAATGAATTTTTTTCAATACTTTTTTATGGTAATTCAGATTGTTACTATATATAAAGGTAATTAATGATGATGTTATTTAGATTTTTGGTATATGAACATTAAGTGGTACTTCATGTTTTTGAGAGATTAATGAAATGTTCATTTTTTAATTTAAGGCGCCTTATTCTAAAATTTAGGGATATTATTGTTTTATACGGGTTATATGTTTGACCAATTCAAAAATGGTTTATGTTGAAATTTGTATGAGATTATGTTATTAATTTTCCCTAAAAATATTCAGATATATTGGATAAATTATGCTAGAAATATTCACATTAAAAAAAAATTAGAGGCAGAAGGAAAGAATTTCCACTCATTTGGGGATCTTCAAATATTCTAAAAGTAAATTTTACTAATTCATGCTTGATAAATTCATTTTTTGGATATTCAATTTCTAGAGTAAGTGATGGATTGGAAATTGATCAAAGAACATCCAAATGATGAAATTATTTATAAAAAGTAAAAATAAATCAAGTAAGTATATTTACATACATTTTTAGATTGTAAAATAATTCCTAAACACTAGGATAAAGGATATAAAAAAATAATTTTATCCTAATACCTTCATTTTTTTGAATCGATATTCCTTTAAATTTCTATAAGTTTATAGTTTGGAACACCTTAACATTCCATTTATTATTGAAATTCTTGTGATTAAGGACCTCTATAATTATTTATAATTATTTACACTTTTCAAACATGTACATATCCTTACTTTCAACCACTATACCCGTACTCTTAAACCTAATTTTGTGATTATTCTTGATGACCTCTGTACTTCCATTTCTCTCCTAACACGATGATATTTTATTAACCATTTTATTAAGTGGGGTTTTCAAAATAGTTATTTTCAAATATCAAAACCCTCATGAAAAACATTGGGTTTAAATTGGGGGGATGTAGTTTATTTACTATGGGGAGAATGTAACAACCTAACACATTACATTATATTTATTAATGAATAAACTTAATTTAGTTAATAGCTTCCAATGCATGAAACAACTGGTTTAAACAAAACACTATTTAGTTAGGCATTTCACACTTAATTTAAAATTAAATTGTAACTCTTATATAAAATTTATTTTCAAAAATAAAAAAATTGAAATCAAAATTCAAACATTGCATTAGGGTGAGCTTTTGGGATTTCACTAAAAATATTCATTTTTGAATAGTAGTACTAAATACTGAATTTTAATTGAAAACAACATTTTCTTTTAAATAATTTATAATTTTAAATTATTTTATATAATTGTTTTTAAGTAAAATTAGTTAAATATTATATCAATTAGTCAAATTTAGGTCATTTTATTCATTATAATATTGGGTTAGATATAGAAACTATGTAAATGTTTAAACAATTTGACATTAAAACACCACTTTTTCATCACTTCTGTGAGATTAATATTACATTAAAATTTTCCAATTTGGTGAATTGAATTTTTTAAATTTGGCTCTATATTTTTAATCAGAATAATATATAATTCATAATAATTTAATCCTCAATTATTTCCAAAATTAAGAGTGAATGCAGTAAAAATTTATTACTGTTGTTAAGGTAAAAATGCATTAACCGAGGGTTAAACTAGAATGATAAGTGTTAAAATGAAATAAAATATTATATTAAATTTATTTAATTTGTTTTCTAGATATTCTCAGAAAAACTATCTAAATTATTTCAATTACTTTCCACTTCCCTTTGAATATGACCTATATAATATGTTAAGTAATGAAAAACCCAAAAAAGATACGTTTCTATCATTTAATATATATAAATCATTGGGATAAAGAAAAACAACATATGTTTGGTTATATTTGTCCATATTAAATATAAATGATTAATTTTAATCATGATAATTTATTTTAATTTTTTTAAAAGAAATAATTACATAAAATTCTTAAGAAGTTCCAATATAGTAACTATTTATTTAACAAGTAAATATAATAATAATAAAAATATTACAAGTGAAATAAATTGAATTAATTATTATGTTTCATTATTTTTTAGATGAATATAACATTTTATATGGGTATAAAAATTATATAATCTAAATAAATTATTTTGTTTATATTATAAAATTCAATTAATTGAATAATTTAAAAATTAACAGTAATGTTATTTTATGATAAATTATATTTTATTAAATGAGTTCAAATTACAAAAAAAATAACATTCCAAGTGATTTTTAGGTTATAATAAATATAATATCTATTCTATTCATGGATTATTTTAATTTAATCATTAATATATTGATACCAAAATAGTAAAAAAAACTATATTATCACGGTTAAGGATAATGTATTGTTTGTGCACGTTACATGTGCTTATGTTGAAATTAATTTCCAACACAAAATGAATTTTTATTATTAAAAATTCGATATAATATTTAAAATAACTGGGTCTAAATTATCTAATAAGTATCATGTTATTTTAGGTTTAATGTTTAAATTACCTTTGATAAAAATACAACATGCCATAGTTAAAAACCAAAATGGTAAAAAGAAGAAAATTTATAAGTAAATGAAATTTTTTTTAAAAAATGATTTTCATTATGTGATGGAGGTTTGGATAAACTATATCATCCCTAATATATTTTTATTATCAATTTTTGAGCTATTTTAGGTATTACATACCTACCAATAGTGATTACATTGAGTATTTACAAAAATGTCACTACACTTCAACTATATAAGTGCACTCACTCTCCTCCGTTCATCACACCATAGAACCAGTTTGGTTTGAAAAATACCAACCCAATTAATATTCCAAATTCCCTCCTATAACAGTATAATCCTTATTTGGTGAATAAGTCCTGTCATGGGATGATTTAATTTCATTCCAAGTAGGATATCTCACGAAGACGTAATGTTCTTCAATGAACGTATTTATTTTATTCACATCTCTATCTCCTTAAATTTTTATTAAAACATAATATTATAATATAAATAGTATATTACATATACATGGATGTTTTTTTTAATTATTTCAAGACCTAAAACCATCTAAAATTCCTTTAAATGGGCTACAAAATCACCATTCTTGGGTATAGTGGACTACCACCTTGCAAACTCATGTTGTTCAGTATTCAATTCCCAAATCTCATGGTTGGGTCTGATGATAGATATAAATAAAATATATTATATTTATAACATATTTATATCTATTTATAACCTATATAATATATTTATTTTTTACATTTCATTCTTCTAGAAATATGATAAGTTTGCTCTTATGAATGGAATACTACCTCCTGATGAAGTAATTTTATATCTAAATAATTCCTTACAAGGAAGGTGAAAGGGATAAAAATAACGATTATTTGTTATACCCATGAAAGAATTATGATATTCACAAAATATATATCATTCTTGAAAGGAAATATATATCATTTTATTTATTTCCTTTTAACTTATGTAATAACAATAACATTATTAATGTATGTGTGGACTACCGCCATCATGAAGTGATGTGACTCGCTTTCCATCACTACAACACATGGATGATATATGTAATAATATAATATGAAATTAATGATATTATTATTATTATATAATTTTTAAAAGTTACTTACCTTTTTTCTATAATGATCGGAAATAAATATAAATGTTACTCATGCATATGTACGACCTATCATCTCCATGATCGTAACATAATTCATTTTTCATAACACCAATTTATGATTGGTTTTCAAAATAATATATATTTACCAATATGAATATAATGTCATGATAATTATGCTATAAATGATATGATTATGTAATATTTAAGAGAACCATAACATTCATGACATAACTCGTATAAGAAAACAAGGAAATTAACAAATGAAATGGTGAAAATAATGAAATATTTTTAATGAAAATGTAATAAGATGTTATAAAAGGATCATATATGATGTTATAAATATTAATCTGGTTCCATTAATTTTAATTAAATTTTTAAAACAAGAAAATAGGTGGTTAAATTTTTTCCAACAAAAATGAAGCGTGATGTAAGATATTTCATCTCAATTTTCATTATATTGACGATTATTTGTTATTATGAACCAATTCACTTGTATGTGGTGTATATTCATAACCATTTTCATTAAATTTCACGATTAATTCATTCTTAATCATGTTTTATGTTTCAATTTAAATTATTTCTTCTAAGTAGATTTTCTATGAAAATTACTATGTGGTAAGATTTATTATGAGATCTCACATTCATTTGTGACTGTTAACTTTACCTTGAAAAAATAAATTTCATGAAATAAATTATCATTAATAATTGAATTTCTCTTAATTATCCATTTTCATGTGTGGTGGATATAAATATTTCCAAAACCTTATATCATTTTTACATAAAGATTTTTCATTGAATGTTATTTGATTTACTAGGGAAATTTTAATAAATTTCTATCAATTTATTAATACAGATATTTGATAAGGAACATTGTTTATGAATTAGATCAGTTATTGGATATTTGTGGAATGGTTTCGACATGAAATACATGGGTTTCATATGGTTCATACACACCCATATATTCGTTATTAGTCTCGTGGGATGAATCAATTGGCCGAATTTGAAGGGTTTTCACAAAAAATGTTATAAACTACCATGAGGAAGGATCTTGATGCTAGAGAGATCATGTACATGGAAAAAATAGTTTAGAACAGTTAAGTGTTTCCTTTATTCAGAATTAATTTATTATTATCCTAGAGGTTTTATCTCTAATATTATATTTAGATTCATTTAATTTTTATTTAATTGATTAAATGGATTCTGTTCTCAGTTATTAATCATTACATATTGATCCTTCCTTATATTTTTATGACAGTAAATATATTTAAATGTACTTCGTTCTCATTTATTACCTTTATATGTTGTGTATTCATATTTATCCATGTAATAATACTTTTTACTTAACCATTAATGATCATTTTAACTCATCCTTATTTCATTTCCTTTCCTCGGGTTATAAAGATGAATCCTTTGAACTAGTTCTCAAAGATTCTATGTATTTTCTTCTATTCTATATTATTATTTATTTATATTACTAATATAAAATTGGTACCATATATGTATCTAGATTTATGAAACTACTAAAAAAATTCACCTTTAGGATAAAATTCATTTTATTTATGAAAATGTAATTTTATAAGGAACCAGCTCCAAGATTTTGTTGTAAGGATTATTAAATTTTAATTGAATATGAAAAATACTTGTTTTTTAGCACTATTGAATTTATTTATCTTATAATTTTATGAAATATTTTTCTATAAAATTATAAATTATAACATATAATAAATCATTTTTAAATAGTATGTTCAATTTATAAACCCATGCCATATATTATATAAAATTGTGTATCTTTTTTAGGAAATACTTTTTTTGACAACATTTTTAATTATTTATAACAAGATCAAATTAATTATTTCATTTTATTAATTTTAAAAATATATACATTTAATGATAAATATTATTTTCAATTATATTATAATTAATTACATTAATAATTCTATCGTAATCCTAAATACATTTCATCAAAAATATTTTTTTACAAAATTGGAAATTTTAATGTTATATGCACCAATGGAATGATTAATTTCCCTAAACAAATAATCTAAATTTGGTGAAATTATTCTTATATTTGAGATAATAATTTTAAAATTATTTAATATTATCTTTTTCATTTTTGGTTATAAAATTTACAATGTTAGGATTAATTCTAATAACCAAGATACTAACAAATAAATATAATATAGAAATATATCAGGTTCGTAGGGGTACAATTACATTTAAGCACAGACACACCTAACACACACGCCGAAAAGGCAGGTCATAGCCCCCCAGGGGATATTGTACTCATAAAGCCTTATTTATTCAGAACATGACCTATAGGCCTAGTGGGAATGAATCCTATTACATTTTTTCTAGGCCCGGTGGGCATGAAACTTAATTACATGGCCCGGAAGGCCCAAATTTTTGACCCAAAGGCCCTCAAATAAACAATTACAATACACATACTGCTATAGTGTAACTGCCGCTACCGTACGTACTAGATTATTTTTCACCACAATAGTTTCACTTATCAATAGTTCCAGCACTACATTAGTAAACTTTTCCAAATACGGTTTTAACCCCCGTTTTTGATGTAGTATTATTGGTTTCTTACCATTAATACAAGAATAAATAATTATATTAAAATTATTTTTTATTAATATCAAGGGTGTTAAATAAATTAATAAAATTTAAATCCAGTAAATACTTAATATAATATGATTTAAAAACACATAAATAAATATATTAATAATCCTATAATTTTTCATCAATACAATACTAAACTAATAATCTCTAGTTGCCAAAATGATTTTTTCTACTAAAACATGTTTTCTACACATTAACTATTTTAATTTAAAAGTTAATTTTATTGTGTTTAGATGATTAGTTATATAATATACAATATTATATTATTTCCTTAATTTTAAAAAATTGATGACTCAAATGTTTTATTTATTAAAAAACCAAAAATCACATTATTAAAAATAAATTGCATAGTTTTAAAGAAAGTGGGTATAATATATAACAATAATGGTAAAAATTTTATAACATGTTTGAAACAATAATGGAAAAACTATTTTGAGCATTTATCTAAAAAATAAACCTCACGCTCTACTTATTCAACTTTTTTTATCAATTGAAACTTGAATAATTATTTATAATTGTTGAAAAATTATGATTGCTTCCAAAAGTGACACTCTTCTTCTCATATAAAGGGAAAAAATTTGATCCATTAAAATATTAACATAAACTTATAATTACTACTAAAAAATATTCCATTTTAAATTCCATATAACCCTATCCCAAAACATCATTCAATGGTCAAACATAGTTATCATATGACCTTCAATTTCAAGTTAACATCAAAGGAAAAACATCAGGCTCCAATATAAGTATTATCTCTGAAAGTGTTTTTTCAAAATCCTATTATTAAAAATATCTTATTAACATAATAATCTGATGATTTTAGTATCAATATTATACTTATATGTTATTATATTAGTGGTAAAATCGTTATTTATACCTTTCTATCCACATATAAAATCAATGGAATTTCAATTGTGTGTGCACGCAAACTACAGTCTCTATGATGAAATATTTATTTACTTTTCATCATGTTTTTCATTATTCTTACAAAACATAAAAAAATATTATTAAAAATTATAATATAATTAAAATAGTATCATTGTTCTAATTTATAATAACATTATGTAAAAAAGAAACATCCCTATAACCAAACACACTAACTGAGTTAAAGCATGTTCATGTTTCAGTTCACTTAACACCCAATATAAATGATGCATTAAAATTAATCAATGGATAATTGTACGATCATAAATACTAATATTATTATAATAAAACAAAATAAATATTATTGGAATATGGTTTTCTAAATATTATATCATTTATTGATATTATTATTAAATTTTATTTCTATTTTCGTCAAAATCGATGAAATAAGCCAGAACTGCTTCTATTTTCAAACCTCATAACTAAAAAACTAATGGAATTGAATAAAATAGTTAAATTTAAATAAAAGATAACTATCTATTTTATTTTATTTAAATATATATTTTTTATGGACATGGTATAAATTAATCAGTTATGATATCATCTTTTTAAAGAGTGCACAAATTATTGAAGATATTAACACCCGAGGGGTGAAAAATTATTACAATATTATTATACATGAAGATAATTATTATTATTGAAGGGTATAAATAGATATATAAATAAAAATAATATTTTTATTAAATAGGTATTTATGATTTTTATCTTGATGTTAAAATCTGTTAATCCACTTCTAAGGGATTCAAGGTTAATGGAATGGGACTAAGTATCTCAAAACCCATTTTGTGGAATAATACTTTTTCATAATGAACAATGATTTCCATATATTTTCATTTTAAACTATATAATTTTAATTTCAGTGAATAATGTTTTTATTTTCAAATCTTGTTTTATAAATTATTTTCTGTTGAACTATTTTTATGAAATCGATGATTTTTTTTGATAAAAGACACATAACTATAACATTAAGATAAATGTTTTCAAAATGTTTTCAAAAAATCACTTTTGTGATTTTGTATTAATTTTTCTATATATTTTAAATGATCTATCTCTAATTGAGATATGGATCATGTTTTACCCAATATTTTTTCTATAATTATTCTAATTTAATGAATATGTTTTTAGGGTCAGATAACTCAGCTCATGATTTTATTGTACATCATTTGGATGTTTTATTAATCTTATTTTATTCCCAATGGTAAGTTATGAATGGAAAATAAATTTTATTCGGATTTTTATGAAACCTATTCCTTTTAATGGGTACTTTAATATATGATAATGATTTAATTTATGTGGAAAACATAAAAATGTATCTAGATTGGTGGGGTCATATATCATCCTTTAATTAAATGGTTTATGTTTATATCTAATGTGATAATTATCCATGTACTTTTTGAGTTTTTTTAAAAAATAATAATAGGGGAGATGGTTTTATTCTCATTTTCACGTTTAAATATAATGTGTTTATTCATATAAGAATGGGCATAATATGTTTTATAAATAGGGTTTCTTATACTTATAATTATTTTATATTTCAATTTTTTCATCATGATAGGCTAAATTATAAATAATTCCTTTCATTTCAATCGAATTCCATGTTTTCCAGAATTTGAATTTTTTAATGTATTCTACAATGTTATGTCATGATCCCATGTTATATGACTTTTGATATTGGTTCTGATCCAATCTATAACTATAATGATTCTTTAATTTTTTTAATATCTTATGTTATTTTGCAATGTTTAATGATTTTCATTTATTATTTTTTGAGATTTTATTGTGATATTTTTTCCCATTTATGTTTTCCATTTATAATAAGATATTGTTTTCCCTTACTAAGAATTTGAGCTCACCCAATTATTATGTTTTCTAATACCCTTGTTATGATGAATATTATATCATGTGACATATTTATAAAATATTATAGATAATAATTATTATAGTGAAATCTTTTTAAGTGTAATTAACTTAGTTGTTTATAGAGATATTCTCAAAGGCACTAAACCATTCACACCTTGTATTGATTGAATATTAGGAGATATAATAATAAAATATTTTTGTTAATGTATAATTTATGTCACTTTAATCATGGTTCACTATATTTTTCCTCAGAGAAGGGTGTATATATTTTATACATTATTTTACAAATATTTTAGTTAATATTTTTTATTAGTTTAGTAACCATTTGAATTAGGATGAGAGAAACTTAGTAAAATACTTACAGACCATATTTATATATGATGCTATCTTAAAATATAGGGACTTTATTTAGTAGATAGATTTCTATAGAATTAATCCCTTTTAAGATACTACACTTATAAGGGGTTTTGTGAAAAATACATCTAGGATTAATAACCCCAAAACAGGTTGTCGAGTATATCTCAACCATCATACTGGTGCCAGGTGATTTGGCCTTTACTGGGACATGGTTTTTCACTTTAGGAGAATATGAGTTGGTTAGTAATATTCTCTTTATAAACCACTATAAATAATAGGTTTTGAAGATACATTGAGGGATTTTTGTGAGAAGTATAAGGAAAACTAACAAGAAACTAAACTATGTTGACCCGATAGAGTTAAAGTATTAACCAACCATGACATAGTTGAAATAAAAATATATTAGTATATTTTTTTTATTTCATTGGTGTATATACATTTGGAATGATATTTCATATTAACATACACTAATTATTTGGGATATTATGATATATTTTTTGAAATTATTATTTGGTTAAACACGATCAAGGAAATAAAGGTATAAAATTTATATCCTCATGAACTCATTAGAAGCATATTTCAGAAAAATAATTTCCTAAATTTACCAAGATTATGTACATTGTATATCTTTGTAAATGAAATATCATGAGTTTCTTATGAATCCATTATCTTATTCCAATGCTAAATTATCATTAAAATTTTGATCATATAATTTATTTAAGGGTGTATAATGTTAAAACCCGATATTAGATTTCTTTAAAATACATACTATGTTATATTAATTTTTCTCCATTATACACCATATATAAACAAACCAAAACATAATAATAATTAATTATTATTAAATATTTAATAAACAATAATATTTTAAACCATTAAAATATATTACTTTTAAAAGGTAAATAATTAGTATGAGTTAATATTGAAAATGTCATTTTCATTAAAATCCATTTTATTAATGTTATATATTTTCCATTAAAATATAAATTTAAAAATTAAAAATCTAAATTGGATATAATAAAATTCATTTATTAATTATTTATAAAAGAAGTCTCTTTAGATGTATTTTATATATTTTATAATATTAATTTATTTTAGGTGGAGGGTGAAAATAGTAATTTTACTTGTATAATAAAATTTATATGAAATTAAAGTATTTGAAATATTCTCTAATAAAATTATATGTTATAAATAATAATAATGAATTTTTAATATACTCTTATTTATATATAAACTCATTTTCAACATTTGGAAATTATATATATATTAGGTGCTTGGGGGTATAATTACATTCAAACACACGCCACACGCAAAGACCATAATGGTGGTCTATAACGACCACTTGTGGAATAGCCCACCCATAAACACTTATTTATTTAGAACATGGTCTGTTGTACCATTGGGCATGAAGCCCATAACATGGCCCAAAATCCCATTATAGCGTCATGTCTACATCATCCTACCTACTTCCCTAGGAATTTTTCATGTCCATGTCACCACATTCATGCATCATGCATGTTTCATATCCTCCCTATGTTTTCATCTCTATCACCACATTATTTGTAATGTAATAGTACTTATGGCCACCCAGATTAATGCTAATTTCAAATATAATGGTTAAACTATTATTTTGAAATTATTATCTTATTTCAGACAAAACAATTATAACAAATCAGAAAAATATAATTCCATTAAATAATAAAATCAACTATATCTATAAAAAATAAATATATATTAAAATTAATTTAATTTTATTAAATACTAAATAATATTAATAATATAAACTGGTCAAAATGCCTTTTTCTACTAAAATATTATTTCTCTAAATTATCTAGTTGAATATAAATTTTATTTTTATAATATTTAGAAACTAAAATCGATTAAATAAAATTTGTATTTTGTTTCATAAGAAAAAACTTTTTTATATATTTGATGTTATATTTTTAATAAAATGTTTAATTACTTAGTTAAAAACTAGTTACCCACTTTAAAAGAAAAAGAGAAAAATGTAAAATCATAATGATAAAAACCTTATAACACATTTAAAATATTTTCATAAACACTTTGATGAAAATTTATCGAACCAATTATACCCCTTAATCATATATTGTAAATTTATATCTATTGGACCCTGAACACTGTCATTTCATTTTTTAAAATTGATGAGTGATTCTAAAATTTCACATTTTCCACTTATAAAATTTTACTACTTGCACCCTTATATTATAAACACTACCTTAAAATTAATCCTTCAAAATCACCCATTTTACTCTATCTAGAACACAAAATAAAATCAAAATCCACTATTCACTCATAGAAATCATATTCCCTTAAATTTCAAAGAGACTTCCTAGAAAAAATCATGTCTCGAAATATGTATTTTTCCCTTATAATGTTTTCCTTCTTAATCTTATTCTTTCAAATATCATTCCAAAAAAATAAAATTATAAATTAAGAATAATAATTATATTTATATTTATTTATATTATTTATAAAAACCATGTTTAATAATTTATATCCACGTAAAAAAATGATTTTTTACTATGCGTGTGCGCATACTTCCCCCTCCAATAAGAAATTATTTTTTCTCATGTTTTTCTTTTTATATAAAAAATCATAAAATATATAACATCATTGTTAAAATATAAAAATATTATTATTTACCTTACTTTATGATGATATAAAATCCAAATAAACACCTCTTTAACTATAGTCACCAATCAAGTTGAACTGTTTTAATGTTTATGTCAGTTTAACCACCAATATGGCTGATTCTACAAAACTCTATCCTGGATAACTATTGAAACATAAATACTCATATAATTATAATATAATAAGAAAAATTATTTTTATATAATTAAATAAATATTATATTATTTATTAATAATGTTATCAAATTATATTTTTTCATCCCCTAAAATCACATAAATAAGCCAACACTACTTTGATTTTCATGCTGTGTATAGAAAGCAGTTATGGAATGGTATGTATGGAATAAAATTGGACATAATTTATTTAATATATTATATTTAATGTTATATTCATTATAAATTTAGTATTAAAGAATAAATAATGAAATCAATGTTATGAATCATTCACATATGGTTCATAATATTGACACCTGATATTAATAAACATATTGAAAACAACTTATACGTGAAGCGAATATTAATTAATAAAGTGTATATATAGATATATATAAATATATATGTGAAAATAATTTTATTAAATATTTAATTAAGATGTTTATATTTATGATAAATAATTCTAAATCACTTCTATTGATAAATAGGGTAATGTTAAGTGGCTTGTTATCACAAACTCATTTCATTGCATTATACAGTTTCTTATTCATCTATGATTACTAAGGCATTCTCTTTGAACTATTTTCTTTTTTATTTCAATAGAAATATATTTTCTCAGTTAAATTCATTTTCTTGAATTATTTTCATTTTAATATTTTCAATGAAGTCAAATGAGACTTTAGAAAATAGGCTCGTGACGTTGAATTTTACATCGATGTTTTTGAAAAAAAAATCAGAAAAGCTATTTTAGTGATTCTGGGTTATTTTTTACTCTATATATTTCATATTATATATCTTTAATAGATTTATGTTTCATTTTTTTATCGTATATTTTTTATTTCATGAATATTTTGAGTGATTATTTTTTTATTATTATAAGATATAATTCATGATGTCATTTTATGACATTAGAATTTTTTTTGAAATAAATTTTATTTCCATGTGTTTATTGTGAATATAAAAATATTTCCATTTAGATGTTTTATAAACCCATTCTTTTCCATGGGTTCATTAACATATTATGATGATGGAATTTATGGGGAATAATTATGTTTTTATTATTATGGTTGGTAACCTATATCACCATACAATTAATTGGTTTATGTTTACATCTCATCGGATAGTAAGGCATGTGCATGATGTGTTTTTTCAGATAAACAAGAGAATGAGTTGTTTTTTTCACATTTTAGGCAAGGGAATAATGAGTTATTTAAAAAATTCTTGTGCATAATTATATTTTCATATAGGTTTTTCTATATTTATTTGTTTGTTACATTACCATGTTTTTCATCATGTCATGAAAAAAAATGAATAATTTATTTCATTTCAAATAAATTCTATATTTTTTATATTTTATCTTATTTAATAGTAATCAACATTTCAATTTCATTCTAAAATGTTATATGACTATTGAGAAATGTCTCAATCCCAAAAAAAATCTATTATTCTTCCTCAATGATCTTTTTATGATCATTTATTGCTCTAACTTGTTTTATGACTATCAACTAAGGTCTTTTGATAATTTATTATGATATTTGTTACACTTAGTGTTTTTATTCATGTTTTGGTATTTTTTTCTTACTATGAATTTGACCTCACCCATTTATTACACTTTTAAATACCTATGTTGTATATAATATAATATCATGTTATAAATTATTAAAAGGGTTTATAAGATAAATATTCATGATAAATGATTAAATGTAAAAAAATAAGAAGATTATGTAGCTTAATTCCAAGACACTAAAACATTTGATCCTTGGTTGGAGATAATATTATAAGAAATAAAATTTAAATTATGAAATTAATGTGTTATTTTCTTAATTTAAATAATGGTTCACTTAACAAAAAATACTCTTCTTATACATATCCTATATAATACACTTCCTCATAACCTAGGAAAAGTACAAATAAGAAAGGGTGACATCATATTGACATTGAGGGTAAACATGGGAGATATTAATTGATTATCATAAGTTATAATAAGATAATAATAATTGTATGAGTTATTGATCGTAATTTATAAAATTTATATCCAATCAATCATAGACAATAAATCTGAATTCATGGGAAAAATTCATAATAAAATACATGAGGCATAAGAGTATAGAATCATGAATAATCAGTCATGATCCATGATAGAATATCATAAGTACAAGATAATTTTATCAAAATGTGTAGAAAAATAAAAAGAATTAGATATGATTTTATTAATAATCTTCCACTTTAATTACTATTATAACATAGTTAACATATTCCAATTATTAATTTGTGTCTCGTAATAGATTTTGTTAAATCCCCATTACCTTTTAGTTTTCTAACATTTAAAGACTAAAAATTCCACAAAAATGAGGATATGAATATTCTTACACAAAAATGGTAACATATAATATAATTAAAAAACTAATAACAGTCATAATAGTGAGAAAACCCAATGATTTGTTAAATATTAAAAAATGAATCATTTAGTATTTTTGTAAATAATCAAATATAATGAATATGTAAAATATTTTAAACATTACATTTAATAATTTTACAATTAAATTAAATTATGGTACAAAATAAATTTACAAATTCTCTCTAGAAAAGAAAAAAACATTTTTATTCATTTCAAAAAAAATTGACATTAATGACAAAAAATCCCAACCCAAAAGTTGAAATATAATCATATTTGCGTAATATAAATTTATTATAAATTTTTAGTACGAAAGAGTTGAAATGTAATGAATAATTAAAAACCCAATAAATAACAAGGGATATAATATATTGAGTACTTAAGAGATATATAGAATATTATTTTGTAAATGGAGTATTAAACATGAACAATCATAACATAAAATGATATCCCAACAGAATCCATTACCACAAGTCTTGAATTATTTTATATATGATAAATAAATTTGTATAATAAATTTTAATTTCATATTAATCTATATAATTTCTATAATTTTACTTTTTTGACAATAAATAATTCATTCATTATTTTAATTTATGAAATTATTTATAATTATCTACTCAAAACAATATTCTATGTGTTACCTATTTAATTTTTCATGAAATTTTATATTTATATATTATAATTCTTTCATCCTGGTAAGGTTTTAATCAAGTATATAATCATAATAATTTCATAAATATCTTATTTATTTAATATAATTTTTTTAAAAAACATATAAGGTGGTAATGGAAGATGAATTACCTCTCTTCATGGAGGTGGTAGTTTATATATATGCATGAGTGATATGATAGTTTTTTATTTTAATATAATTAAAGGATGGTAAATAGTAAATTATATTTATTAAATCATAATTTTATCATAAATAAAATATATATTCATTATTTTTATCGATATAAATATCCATGTGAGGCGGAGATGAAAAATTTAACATATCTCTTCAATGATATTATAGTTCTTATGTATGTATTAGAAATGATTTCATTTTCTATAATGTTAAAAACATAATTAAATGGGTTTTACCATTAAAATAAAAATAATTTTTTAGTAGGGATACTAATTTCATTTTTTAATTATGTTTAAAGATGATTTTTATGAGGTTTCTGAATAAATAATCTCGAAAATGTTTGGTAGGAACATATATATCTTCATTAGATAATCTTATTTGAAATACACATTATGTATTCATGGATGGATGTTTTGGGAAGAAAATAGCATCTAGGTCCTGGATATGAATTTTGGGAAGGGATTTTTATTGGGATTAGGTGAACTAAAGTGGTCATATTTTTTGTCACAGACCGGCATGGGTACCCTGATAACCTGATAACTGAGTTGATCACAACATAGCCCAAAGGGTGTTCCAACTCAACATGGGATTATGACTAGAACCTGGGATCAGAAAAAATTAAATTGGGAAATAATTTTCAAAAAACATTACAGATTAATGATAAAAAAATATGTATAAAAAGAATCTCTATTGTAAGTAGTGTACCAAAACTCAATAAATTATTAAATCAAAAATTACTATAGAAAAGTACTAGAAAACAATATAGATAAATATCCAAATTCTAAAGAAATGCTAATCTCAGAGTCCACAAGTCATTAGTTAGATCCACCTCCTTGTGGTGCCTTACCCTACTCGAACCTGGAAGAAGATAATATACAAACACCTAAATGAACAGATAGGGTGTAAGCTAAAATCCCATTATGTTCTCAACAAGGATTCAGTAATAATATTATGAAATTTAATTAACCATGTAAAAAATAATCCACTTTTCAAATAAATAGTTTCGGTATTTCCAAATCATATTTAAACAAATCATTATTTACTTCACCAATGATGAAAATACTTTAAAAATTATTTCCTACCATTTCAATTGATGGAAAGGATTTAACAAAGGATGTTTTACAGAAATAGATTAAATAAAAACATTTATACAAAACAATTTATATAAATTAAATTTCATTTATGATAGTTTAAAATAAATTAAAACATTTATATATTAAATGCAAATATGTTGGAAACATGATCATATTCTAAGAGGTATTATCGTTCTAGGTTATTGGATCCTCACACTCCCATGTGATAAACTACAATGTGTACACATGGCCACATCAATGGAACGGGTGGAATCATTGATATCACAATGAGTATGTAATATTTGCTAACAAATATTTTTTGTGTGTTCTAAAGTGTTAATTTGTTTCTAAGGAAATTGCATCCTAGTGTGTTTGCCCAAAAACTCCCTTAATTCCTAGGCTTCCATGTGATCTTGTACAATTCAATGATAAGTAATTTATTTTAATCTACCTTAATATAAAATTAATTCAGATCCCCCTATTTCAAAAATGTCACTTTTCAGTTTAAAACAAAGACTGGGTTTTAATAAAAAAACCATCCTTTTATAAGATAAAACACTACGGTCTATATTAAAACCAATTTAAAACATTTCACAAATAGTAATGTTAACTCAATTTACAATTCAATATCTCAATTTAATTTCAAACTTAAATTCAATAATTTATTTTCAAATTTTTTTATCAATTTCACAACAAACCCACAATTCATTGAAATTGGGTTTTTTTAAAAAAAATCATCAAATCTATTCTAATGTTAAAATTTCACCAAATTCCATAAACACACCCCAATTAAATGGAATTGGGGGGTTTTACAAATTTAGTTCCAAAATCCTCTTTCAAAACCCCAATTCAATAAAATTGGGTTTGTCCAAAAAACCAATTGAAATAAATTTAATTGAAATCAAGAAATTTCTTTTAAATTACACTATTTGAATTAAGTATTGTAATTTAGGTTTAAGAAAATTTGGGCATCATGATAGAACCAACAACCTCGGGATGAATAGATCTTGATTCATCAATCCCAAAATCAAGGTTTTTCTATGAATAATTATTATCAAGGAATATGGGAGATAAGGATCCCAACAAGGATTAAGATCATAAAATAGAGTGAATCAGATCCCTTAAGAAACAGGGGGATCCCTGTAACCCTAGAAAAAAGAAGATAGATAGTGGTAGATAGAGAATGGGTGAGGAAACAGACAGGGAGGAGAAAGATTGATGTTCATCAATAATTGAATAGATTTTTGTGTTAGAGACGAGTTTCCAAGAACTGCTCTTAGGATCTATTGAGAAATAAAAACTCACATGGGGTCATGATAGGTCCATATAACACCTAATGTTGGTGTTTTGGAATTTTTATGTCAGATTTTGATATTATTTAATATTGTGCATAGTAATCTAGGTAGATCTATAGGTCCTTATACCAAACATTGGGGACTGGTCATGCACCACTTTTAAATGTGGTGCATGGATTCTCCTAAGAGGATGCATTGTCTGAAAAACAATGTGCCAACCATAATAACTCCACTACCAGGGTGTGTATTATTTGGCATAAGAGGATGCATGATTTGGGAAATCATTCATCAACTGATAACTAGCCCATAAATTTTAAAACATCTAAAATTTCAACCAAAAAAGATATCAAATGAAACACAACAAAAGAGTGGTAAAAATAGGTGTTTAGGAATACATGATAATGGTAATCAAATGTTACAAAATCCCCACCAAAAAAAATTTGATCCCCAAAATGACTACTTACAAGATTTTATTCCAGAAAGATAAGTTCACTTCTCTCTCTTCAGTGCCTCCCTCTCCCATGACTCATGATAATCAAAACCATGATACCATAGACCTAAAACCAAAGGTTTTATCCTCCAAAAAAGTGCCTTGGATTCAAAAAAACAATATCGGTTGGTCGTTTAGTCATGGATAAATCATATTCAACATCAAGATCATGTTATCTCATAACATAAGATGAATCAGATAGATACATTTGTAGCTGATATACATAGAACACATTCTGTATTGACGTCAGATATGGTGGAAGTTATAAATGTTAAGATACATTTTCCAACAATTAAACCACCTCAAAAAGTCCCAAAAAACTAGGATCAAGTTTCCCTTTCCCCCGAAGACGTTGATGACCCAACCAGGGTGAAACATTTAAGATCACTTGGTCACCAACTAAGAACACCAATGACCTATGACGATGATCAACACATGAATTTTGCAGACTCTGTGCCGTCAACATTATCTGATGTATCAAATGCATCTCTTTTATCTTCTCTTGATCCAAGATCTGTATAACTAGAGAACATTTGCAAATCTCCAACAAACATAATAAAGGTATATAATGATGGATGTACAAGGAATCAAAAAAAACATTTTTTTTCTTGGACTATTAACTATTGTTATATGAAAACTCAACTAGTCCCAAATGATCATCCCTAGCACCACCAAAGTCAAGAACTCAAGTGAAGATCATATCCTCAGGAATATGTATTGCCATTTCGGTCTGTCTATCCAATTGTAGATGATATGTCATACTTAAATGAAATGTAAAATCCTAGTGCCTCTTGAAGGACTCTCCAGAAAAAATAAGTGAACTAAGGATACTTAACTATGAATATAGGACATGGAACTCTGTGAAAATGAACAATCTCTTTCACATAGATATTTCACAACTCATCATCTTTGGTAACATCATGAATGGGTATATAGTAAGAAAATTTCATTAGCTGATCGATCACAACCCAAAGTACCTTATTTTTCTGATGGGTACGCATTAACCCAACCAAAATGTCAGTAGACATATCATCCCACATTCACGTTGGAAATGGGTGTGTTTAATGAAAACCCAAGGTTTCGGGTTATTTGACTTACCCCATTGGATCATATAGAAATGACAGAAAAAACCAGAAATGTCTCATCTTGTACTTGTCCTCCATAATTGATGTTGAATGTAATAGAACATATTTTTATTTCCTAGGTTCCCATCCCATTGAGAATTATGGAAATCCCACATCACAGCTTTCCATACATATAACAATATAATAAAGAGATTATGATAGAATAGAATTTCTTCTTTGGAGAATAACCATTAATAAATTGTCTCCCCACCACAAAGAGATTATCTATTGCTAGGAAACTCATCATCGAGTAAATGATTCAGAAGAATCATCTTGAGAAGAGGATATTTCATTTGAAAACTCTCCAATGAAACCCCATCCCATCATTCATCATCTCCAATATGAAACTGTACAAAGACAGAAATTAGATTCCACTATTTTAAATATTCCTTCGCTTTCTAGTTTTGATGATTACTAATCAAAGTGTCTACGATGATATTCCCTTTCCCTTGGGTATAGGTGATGTAAAATTTGAAATAATGTTGGTATTCCATCTAACACATTTGGAAGAGATTAAAATATTTTTGTAGAATATATAACTCAATATATTGGGGTTTGAAAACCTGGTAAACCATTCTCCATAAAGATAATTCTTCCACCACATTAGTGCCGGAATCATAGCTTGAAAATACGTTTCATGGGTTGGATAATTATTCTTGTGTGGACTAAGATGATGAGATCCATAAGCGACCCCATGATAACCCTAAATATAAATGCAACCCAATCCAGGACCTGAGGGATCATAAAAGACTATGTTGCCATACCCATCCACCAGAATAGTCAATAGTGACTGATTAGTCACAATATGTTTTATCTCAACCAATTCCCTCTAGAATTTTTCATCCCATGAAAAAATTACTCCATTTAGAATTAGTTCATCCATTATAGAATCCAACTTTGATATGTTTTTAATCAACCAATGATAATACCAATCTTGAAATTATAATATACGAATTTTTAAATCATTTTGTGGTTGTTCCCATGTCATAACATCCTTCACCCTTTTAGGCACAACTAGTATCCCATGTTCTAACACCACATTTCCTAAGAACATTACTTCCCAGATCCATAAATCACATTTAAAAACCCTAGAATAAATTAAGTGATTTCTCAACAAGTCCATATCTATTCTATGATGATGCATATGTTCCTCCTTAGACATAGTTTAAATGAATTTGTCGTCAAAAAATACCACCATTAAAGTATCTATATAATCAAATAAAATCTTATTTATTACTACTATAAAGACTGAAGGATCATTAGTTATACCAAAGGGAATAAAATGGTACTTATAATGGCCATAATTTCTCCAAAAGGCGGTTTTATGAATATTAGGTCATTTTATCCTCAACTGATGGTTTCCAGATCGAAGGTAAATCTTTGAGAACAATATTTCCCCTTTTATCTAATCAAATATATCATCAATTTAGGGGATCAAATTCTTGTTCTTTAAAGTCACACAAATGAGTTTTTGGTAATCAACACATAGGAACAATGAACCATTCTCTTTCTTAGCAAAGAGAATGGGTGCTTCCCAAGGTGACACCCTCATATGTGTAAATCCATTCTATATAAAATCATCTAAATGATTCCTTAACACATTCTTTTCAGCTATCTTCATTTGGTAAGATTTATTAGAAACAATGTGAGTACAGGAAAATAAATCAACAGATTGATCTACCTCCCTTACTAGTGGAAAAATAGAGAAGTTATAAAGAAACATGTATGAAAATTCCATGAAAACTAGAGGATGATCGCTACTAAAATATTCCCACTCTAGATCAAAGGTAAATACATATATCACTATCCCAAACTCTGGATAAGTAGTTCTTGATACACTCAACCTTAATTCCCATTATCCTTGAATAAAATGGCAAACATCACTAGGTGTAGTAAAGGAGACTTATCAATAACAATCAATATGTGATTTTTTGGGAAATATCCAATCTATCCCAAAATATGACGTCAAGTGGTTTCATGTTGAGAACCGGAAAACACCTGGAAAGCTCGACATTTGAGAGAGAGAAACACTAAAGAGACTATGAAGACCATGCTCTCTATTTATGCCAAGTGGTGTAGTAATATCCATAACATAAGATAAAAGATCTATATGAATATTTGGAAGATCAAAAATATGTGTTGAAATAAATGAATCAGATAAACCATTTTCAAATAAAGAAGAGAGTAATGATGAATCCATAGTGACGGTACCTCTAACTATTGCAGAACCCATATCACCTTTCTCTAGAGACTCTTCCATAGTGTGAATAAGCTTTATTCCAGATTTCTATGGTTGGAACACTTTTATAAGTGAAGGATCTGATTGGACTACAATTTTAGGAGGATATAATGATCATTTTCCACTATTCATAGTGAAATAATTATGGTAGAATTTATATTGTTGTCCTGAGAACCCATAATAACAACATACCTCAACATCCTCATTGCAAATCCTCTTAGAATTCTCTAGATTTCCACACTTTTAGAAGACCAACGGACCCCTTCCAGGCATTGTAGTAGGTCTATAATGAATATATTATTAATAATTACCATGATAATAATCATGCTTCTTCTTTCCTTTGAAGAAACCAATGTTTCCACTGGGAGAGAAAGAAACTCTTGATAACCTTGACTTTCCAACTAGGTACATTTCCACAATCAATGATCTCTCTAGTACATCATTATAAGAAGATATAATTTGTTATTAAACCATAGAATGAATAACATTTCAAAGTCCAAACTCTAACCATCAAGCCTTCATCTCCTCATTCAATACATTGTCAGTTGAAAAATACACGAGCTTAGAAAAATATTATTCATACTCTTTCACGGTCTTATCAGCTTTCTCAATTTTGAAAAACACTATAACCATGGACAACAAAATTGAATCTGGATAAAAATGTTATGTGAAAAGAAAAATGAATCCATCCCAATATAGGCCCTCATACATATTCATTGTAACCACCATGTCCAATAATCTCACTCATAATTCTTCTAGCATAAAGGTGGAACAATAAACTTTGATTTCATCAGGTGTCTCCAAGAACCCAAAAAATGTTCTATTTTACACAACAATTCATTATACTCTTGAGGATAAATTGATCCTTTGAATGAAGATTCCTTTCGATAAACTATTTCGTGAGAATGTTCACAAAGAAAATCCCTTTGATTTTCCACAATTAGAGCCTAAATTAGAATTAGTGGTGGTACCAACCCTAATGCTTGGACAACACACACAATCACCTTAACTTGTTTCGAGTCCACTAGAGGATTCACCCATTACGATTCAATATCAATTTCCTCATAGATCTGATTCTCATGTCTTATCGGAGTCATTTTCCTATACAACATCATCATACTACAAAGAAGACATAAAATTAATACTCAAACAATGTATCTATGGAAATTAATACCAATATATAGACAAATGAGATTTTGTTTTTAATCCCATCCAAATAAAAAATTGGGTAAATAATATAACTATTCCATATGATTTCTTTCCAAAAATACCCCAAGTGACTTAAGAATCAGTACGGTGAGAGATGGTTATGAATGAAATCGAAACTACCTCCAAATTCCTAACAAGATTTCACAATGCATACTGACTTCAGGAAAAGAATCTCCACCTACATTTGATATTGTTCTTTCACATGATAGCATGGGTACCCTAGTGACATAATAACTGAGTGGATCCTGACCTAGCTCGAAGGATTTTCTCAATCCACAATGGATGGTGAATAAAACCTGATATCATAAAAAATTAAAGAGGGAATTAACTTTCTATAAACATTATGAATGTAATACAAAAAATAAGTACGCATAAATAAGAAACCCCACTAAAAGAAGTGTTATAGAAGTCAAACACGTATGAAAACCCAAATTACTCCAGCACAGTTCCAAAAAAATCATAATATAAATGACCTTATCCCTAGTGGATGAAACACTCCATTTCCATTGATCAACAGAAAGAATAACCTTGATGTGGCGCCTAAGACCCTACTCAAACCGTTAAGGAGATAATGTACAAACACAAAAATAAATTGGAAGGGTGTGAGCTAAAATCCAAACTGGGTCTCACCAAGGATTCCATAATAAGATACCAACAATTAATTAACCCTTTATAAAATCCTTCAATTTTCAAATAAATATTTTTGGAATTTGAAAATAATATTTAAATAAATATTTATTTACTTCTCAAAATATGGAAATACTTTTGCAATTCATGCTTAACATTTCAATTGATTGAAATACATTCAAAAATATTTTTTAAAATAATTAGATTAAATAAAAACATTCATATAAAATAGGTTAAATAAATTAATTCATGTAAAATAGTTTACAACAATGGCATACATTTATATCGCATGTCTAAACAAGAGAGAAACATGGACATCTTCCAAGAGGTAAATTTATTCCAGATTATGGGATCCTCCCACACTCAGGTGATAAAAATCAATGTGTACACACATCATTCAATTATATAAATAAATGACTCATCCATGTCCCAATGGGGAATTAATATGTGGTAGAATTTATTTTATTAGTTTTGTAAAATGTCAATCCATTGCTATGGAAATTCGAATCTAAAATTTTTATCCCAATAACTCACCAACTACATAGGCTAGTATGTTCTCTAGTACAATTAAATGATGGGAAATTTATTTTAATAAGCCTTAATATAAAATTAACTGACTTTCACTATCTACAAAAATGCCACTTTCAATTTAAAAACCAAAATGGGATTTTAATAAGAAAGTTTTCTTTTCTTAAGATAAACCGTTAAGGTTTCTATCAAAAAATGAAATTCATTTAAAAAAATTGAATTTTAATTCAATTCACAATTAAATTTCACATTTCACTTTCTTAATTAAATTCAATAATTTAATTTCACAAAATTCCCATAGATTACACAACAAACCCAAAATTTATGTGAATTGGGGTTTCTCACAGTTTTTCCTAAAAAATATTTCATAATTTAAATTAAATAAACTGAATTCCATTAATCTCCATAAACACACCGACATTAAATGGAGTTTTTTGTTTTCCAAATCGCAAGCCAAAATCTTATTTCAAAACCAGAATATAATGGAATTAGGTTTTTCTAACAAACCAATTGAATGAAATATAATTGAAATCACGAAATTAAATTTCATTCAATCAATTGAAATTAAATAAATCAATTTATTGCTAACAAAATTTGGGTTTCATTTTGGAAACACCTACCTCGGGATCCACAGATCTCGATTGAAAAAACTCGTATCGAGATTTTTCAAAAAAGAATGATGATCCCAAAATCCAAATTGAATGGATAAACCATAGGTTTAGGATCCCAAAATAGAGGGAATTAGATAGAAAAAGAACCAATGGGATCTACATATCCTTAGGGAGGATAAGAGAGATAGTGTGAGATAGAGAATAGGGTAGGTAAAATAACTAGGATTAGATCAAATGGTGTTCTTTAAGATTAGAATTGCTTCTAGTAGAACCGTGAGGGGCCAAGAAATGATCTTGGGAGCTCTCAATGAAGAATACATCATGTGGGGTCTTTCTTGGTTTATATGTTCCCAAAATTTGGGGTTTTGGGATTTTTATGTTAGATTGTAAAATTAATTAAAATCCATGCATGGTTACTTGATTAGATCTCCACTGTTAGACCAAATTATGAGGCCTGGTCATTTGCCCCATTTAAATGTGTGTCATGGTTTCTCATAAGAGTGATCATATTCTGAAAAAACATGCACCGACCATTATAAACCCCACTTCTAAAGATTTCATGATTTGTCTTGAAGGGTGCACGGTTTAGGAAAAATGTGGGCCAACTGTGCAGTAGCCTAAACCTTTCAAAACTGTTAAAATTTAAACCTGAAACAACCCAAAATTAAACCAATCCAAATCTTGGCACAAAATAAGGTTTTAGGAATACCAAAAAACATTACTAAGATGTTACATTTTTATGGAGTGAGGAGAGAATTCTCTCTTTTATAATTGATGGGTGTCACACCCTTCTAAATTAAATAGATTTTAAATTATCTAAAGTCATTTTCATGTGAACGTGGAATAAAATGGACAAAGTATTTATGATAGGATATGATCGGGCCTAAATTTACTCAATTAATTATATTTAGACAGTTCTTGAAGATAATTAGAGCCTTTTTTCTTATATTAACTCCTAAATAATATTTTTAACCATATCCTTGGTGATATGATTTTTAATAAGGTAATTATTCATTACAATATTAAAATTAATTTTAAAATAATAAATAATATTTTTTATTATTATTTTAACAGAGGGATATATTTTTTAAAAAATAAATTTATAGTGGTGTAATAAATTATCCAATATTTTCTAAAAAAACCCATAGAAACTATTTTATGAAAAAACGTTTATTATGATTAAAATAGACATTATTCTCAACAATTTCTGAGGTAAAACCTTTAAATGAATGTTTAAATAATTTGTTTGAATAAATTATCTAATTTTATTTGAAATATATTTTATCAATTCTATTCAGTTTAATTTTTTAACATAAAAAACATTTCACCCATAAAAACAGTTTTTTAAAAATAATCACTTCTTACCACCAAATTATTTTCTCATTATTTATTATCATTGGATTGTAAACTCATTAATTATGAATCATTATTTATATCTATTAATATTAATTTTACATATTTTAAATATTTATAATGAGATAAATTATCTTTTCAATAAAATATATTTTAAAATAATTTATGTAAATAAATCATTACCATTTATCGAAGAATTGCTTTACTAAAATTCCTTATCCATTCTTAACTATATCCTGAAAGTTATTTCCAAATTTTATTAAGAGAATGTTTTAAATTTAATTATATCTAAATAAATTCTTTTTATATTTTTATTAATTATTTATTCACTTATGTCACGTAACAACCTAGATTTTATTAATGAAAATTCCTCTTGATCTAATTAAATGTATTATTATTTAAAATGGTTATATAACATATATATATATTTGGTTTTTTGTTTTTGATTTTCAAATTTTGTTATACATTTTGATCATTTCTAATATAGTTTTTGAATAGGGATTACATGATTAGTATTAATATAGGGATTTAACAAATCCAATTTACCCAGACAATGGAAGTGATGAGCTCATCCATTAAAATTGATCCATATGAAGCACATTTTTCAGATTTTAGAAAGGATGATACAGCATTGGTCTTAGCTCATTACCAAGCCAAATCTGAACTTCAACATGTTATGCTTTTACACAACTGCCTATGGAAGAAGTGGATGTTGATAGAGATTACCACCTGAGAGATGTTATCCGAGCCACACCAAGATTCAATCACCATCGTGCACCTTACCCTTTGGTCTTATGTGGGTGTTATAAGAGGGTATCTACCAATAACTTAGCACTATCATTATTTTCATTATTTTTGTGCATAATAAATATTATTCATTCATTTTATTATTGTTACTTTGTAAATGGTTTTTGAAGCAAAAATTGTATTTTTAGTTAATATTCAATTATGAAATATATTTTGATGAATTAATATATTTTTAAATTAAATAATATTTTAATAAAATAGTATTATTAAATTAATTTTTATTAAACATAAATTATAATATAATTTTAATAATACAATTTCTATTTCTATTAAAGTTTGAAATCTATTTTTGTCAAACCCCTTGAATTTTTTATAAATGATAGTTTTTATTTTAAAAGAAAAAATAAAAATATTTATAAAATTATTTAGATTAAATGATTATTATTTTTTAAATGAGTGCTTTGAAATTATCCAATGATGAATTTTTCATATTTTTCTGAGACATTCGAATTTTTGGGTTAAAATTACATATTGTTTAACTATATTATGTGTTTTATGACAATATAATGACCCAATAGTGATGTAATAAAATACTATAAATGATATTTTAGTCCAATATATGTTTTATAATTATAATAATGTTATCTTAGGTTTTTGTTTTTTAATTTTACTAATCTTTAGTGGACCCTACAAGTCTTATAAAACATTTTAATTTTTTAAATTGATTTCTTTGAGAGTGTGACTCCCCTCTACAAAAGAAACCCTTTTATTTTAATAATTTAGACCAAAGGTATTATAAAATATTGTTTTCCACTCAAAATTGGAAAAAAAATATGTGAAAAAACAATGTTGTGGTTTGTGTTTTTGATTCGATAAATATGTGGTGTCACAAGCCTAAATAATAATGAATTCCCTATAATTTCATATATAAACATATACAAGATCCCACTTATTCTTCACTCAAAGCCTTTGTAATTCGTCCAAAATATGACCTCCTGTATATATAATCCTCCAAAGGACCCCCAATCTCCCATGAATCCTCTCTCAATTCCCTCCTAGGACTTTAGGATAATAATTCCAAATAAGTGGTTCCTTCCTTTCTCATTTTATCCCAAGTTTGTACTATAGTTATGCCCTTTAATTTTCAATTATAAATGTTGGGATAAGATTTTGAACCTCCCATATACTATACTATTTATGTTTTAATGATTAGATACCCCTTTATCTCTAATATATTCCTTCTATGTATACCTATTACCATAGTGAAATTATTTAAGGATTTTCTCTCTCTTCAATTACATTCAAGTAATTTTTTTGTATTATGAATATAATTTCCATTACATGTGTTCTAACGTGTATCTATATGACCCCATTAGTGTCCATTTTATTTACATATGATGACACGCCCCTTTCTCTCTCATAAACCATTTTTATGAAGTCTTATGTCACACCGTTATGCGGCAGAAATTGCTCCGCAATTTCCCAAGCCAAAATCATTGTGTAGTGAATACCATGCTCGTTTCTCTATCAAAGGAATTCAACATTATGCACATTAACTTATTTATGAAATAGTTTCATGTATTAATTATACATTTATTTATCTTGGAATAAATAATAATGTTTAATGAATCCATGTTGTATGATATTGTGGCAAACTTATGCATGAAATGAAATGTTAAAGAAGGGAGCACCCAGATAGCGCTTCAATGCATTAGGTAATGATTAACATCATGATTAATCAAGTAAAATGACGTTTTACTCATTATAATTCATGTTCAATGTGGGTGTACTAATTATCTATGTGCAATGATCCTTGGATCATTCAAATACCATGTTAACTGTTGTTGCCACATTTTAAGGTTATGATAATCATGCAATATCGTGCCTTTATGTTCATGTTTTTATTGCACTCCATTGATATGCCTATTTAATGACATTAATTTTAATCTTCATGTTAGGACTTGTTTAATACCTTACTGGGATTTATATATCACCCTTTTCTTATGAATTTCCTCATGTTATCCCATACAATACTATGTACGAGGGAATTTTGTGGTCATTTAAATGAGGTTTTCAACAAATATGTTGTGTCTTGTGTTATCGGTTGTTATGTAATGTTCTTAAGCCCCAAAGACACTAGAATTATCGATCATCTAGCTTGTATAAAGTAATGGTTTTTATGTTAAAAATAAATTTTAAGTGTGTAATAAATATCACAGTTGTTATATTTGGTTTCATAGGATTAGTTTATTAATTTTGGGGGATTAGGATTAAGAACCCTAGTGAAAGCCATAAGAGTAAGTCTATGTATAATAAAAACATCCCTATGTTTTGGTGAGTGTTGAGTAAGTGGTTTATCAAGAATATTTATCCCTGTCTGGATATGATCAGGTAGAGGAGGGTCTGGAATAGATATACATAAGAGTGAAAACTCTGACAAGGAGTTTCGGGAATGACCCGGGGTATCCCAGTACACGAAAATGAGCCTTTCTTCACTATTGGTTTTGACAATCTGGCGGGATATTCTATAGAAAATTCACAATTTTAGTACAAACCATTTTTATGGGAATAAAAATATTCCCTTGATAATATATGTTGGGAAGTAAATCATGGATAACATAGATTGAAGACTATAGATTCATAAGTTTATGAAAAAAGTTATTTATAAGTCATCTATTTTTGTCTTTGGGTTACCCTTTATGTGTTACCCCTAACTTTTGTTTTATTCTATACAATGGTTGGTAATATGAGGAATATGGCTAACAATTGATGTGAAGGGCTACATGATGAATTTTCCTATGAGATTCCCAATCAAATTGGTTCTAAAGTAGGACATATCGTGATTTTTCCAAAATAGATATCAAAACCCATGATTAACAATTGGCACTTTATTTAATTCCTAAAGACATTAGGGAAGAGGAAGATGACATCTCATGAATGCCCATATAAAAAAGGTGATAAGGGGAAGAAGACTCAATTTCCTTCGTGCAAAAAAATGTGGAAAGTGGAACCAAGGGAAATTTCACAAAGGGACTAGGAGATCCTTTCTGTGTGGAAAGGAAGGGAAAACTTATCATATTTACATGGAATAATGGATAATGTTATAGATGAAATCAAATCTACAGCTAAGGAATATTAAATAGTTCTATGTCATAAATTTGGAGAAGTCAGGCATTATCCTAGATGATGCTCTATTTCATGTGCGGAGAATCATGGTGAGCATAAATTATCCCCTTGATCAAGGGAGCATGATAAGTCTTATACTGAGATGGATAATGATGAATGAATTATATGTAACCACTAATTCAAAGTAGTTTATGTTATAATGTATTTCTATTCATGTATTATGAGTATATCTTTTATGTTTTCTAAGAACATTGAGTTCCAAGTAGAAATGATATTAAGTCCTTATAAAAAAAATTCTATAAGTGTTGTATCACATCGTGATGTTTTTGGGAATGTTATAATTGAAAAGACTATAAGCCTCCCTTTGATGGAATTTGAGTAAAAAGGGACAACGTCATTTCATATGCTTCAATAAAGTCCCACGCATGACCTGCAGTTGGTTGTAGTGATCTTTATTTGAAAATTTGGCGGCATTACCTCTTTGGGGAGAATGGTGAAATATACACAGATCACAAAAGGATCAATTGTATATTCACATAGAATGAGTTGAATATGCAATAATGAATATGGTTAGAACTGATGAAATACTATAAATTCTCAATCCATTACCACCCTAGAAAATTGTATAAGGTTTAGGATTCCCTAAGTAGAAAGGATCCAAAAATTCTATCATTGATGAGAATAGAAAATGATGCAATCTTCTTAAATTTGATGAAGATGTACATGGGAATCAAAAAGAAGGGAATGTCATAAATCCTCTCACAAATGATTTCTCAACCATCTCTTTTGGAATGTATAAAGGATGCTCAAAAGGTTGACCTGGGAATTCAAAACCAAGTGGAATATATCAGAAAAGGGAAATCCTCAGAGTTCAATGTTAATGAAGTAGGAATTTTGAGATTTGGGAAAAACTATGTGTTCCATCAAGTCCAGATCTGAAGAATTAAATTTTGGATGATGCACGTAGTTCGAATTTCTCTATTTTCCCATGAAACAAAAATATGTATAGAGATATTAGAGAGAATTATTGGTGGGATAACATGAATAAGGATATCATGGAGTACACATCATACTTCTAGGTGTGTCAGCAAGTGAAGGATGAGATACATAAGTCTAAGGGGATGATGCAACCATTACCCATACAAGCATCTAAATGGTAGAACATCACCATGGACTTTGTCACTGTAATTCGGAATACATCCAAAGGAAACAATGTTATCTGGGTTTTTTTTTTGGATCATCTTAAAAATACTGCACACATCATTGCAATTTGGGAGGATTTCTAATTGGATCAACTGGCACAGATATACATCAGATATGTGGTAAAGAAGCATGGAGTACCATTATCTATTGTATCTGATTGAGATCCAAGATTCACCTCTATGTTTTAGAAGAGTCCATAATTTTTATTTGATACCGGTGCTGAACATGAGTACAATTTATCATCTTCAAACTGATGTCCAATCTGCACAGAAAATCTAAACACTTGAGGACATGTTGTGAGCATCCTCAATAGACTTCAAAGAAGGATGGGATCAACATATTTCTCCAGTTTACTTACCTTACAAAAAAAGTTTACACTCAAGCACCCAAATTTATTTTTATGAAGCCCTGTATGGGAATAGACATAGAACACCGACATTTGGGGATACATTTGGGGAGGGAAAACTCCTAGGTTCAGAAATGGTCAAAGAAATGGTGTAGAAGGTAAAGACCATCCAGTAACACATTAAAGTTGATTAGAGTCAACAAAAAAGCTATGTTTATAATCATCGATGATACCTATAGATTGATTTCAGAAACATGGTATTCCTCTACATATCATAGTTGAAGAGAGTTAGGAGATTTGGGAAGAAGGGGAAGCTTATTCCAAGGTTCATTAGCCATTTATAGATCATTGATAACATTGGAGCAGTGGCCTATCTACTATCACTCACACCGAACCTATCTCAAGTGCCTGATGTATTTCATGTATCACTTTTGAGGAATTAGATACCTAACCCATCGTATCTACTCAATCTAAAGGTGTTACCATTGGATAATGACCTATTCTATGAAGTTAAGCCGGTAATGATCTTAGATTGTAGAGAAACATTTCTATGAAATAAGACAATTCCCCTATCAAGGTGTTGTGGCGAAACCAAAATTTTGAAGAAGCGATGTGGGAATCGGAGGAAGTTATGAAGCAGAGTTACCCGCATCTGTTTTAGTATGGGAAAAAAATTTGGGGGAAAATTTTCTTAATGGTGGAAGATTGTAACAACCGAAACATTGTTCAATGAAAATTCCTCTTAATCTAATAAAATCTATTATTATGTGAAATGGTTCTATAACATATGAACATATTTAGTTTTATGTTTTGGATTTTAAAATACAATTATGAATTTTGATCATTGCTAATATAGATATTGAATAGTGATCACATGAATAGTATAAATATAAGGCTTTAACAAGTCCATTTTATTCAGACAAAGAAATCAATGGCTTCATCTAGTAAAATTGCTCTTTACGAAGCACATTTGTTAGAGCTTTTATAGGAGGTGGAATAATTGGGCTTCTCTCTTGACCAAGACCATGATGAACTTCAACACGTTAAGCTCGAACGGAACCGCCTACAAGAGAAGTGGAAGTTGATAGAGATTACAACTGGAGTGATGTCATCTGAGCCACCCTAATAGTCGGTCACCATCACGCACCGTACCATTCAGTCTTATGCGGGTGTTATAAGCGGTTATGTAACAATAGTGTTTCACTATTATTTTGTGAATTATTTTTGTATATAATAAAGAATATATATTCATTTTTTAGTGTTACTATGTAAATGGTTTTTTAAAGCACAAATACTATTTTTAGTTAATATTCAATTAGGAAATATTTTTGGTTAATTAAATTATTTTTGAATTAAAAAATATTTTAATAAAATTTTACAATGAAATTACTTTTTATTAAATATAAATGACCTTATTATTTTTATAATACAATTGAAATTTTTATTTCTGTTTTAAAGATGATTTTATCAAACTTCATGAATTTTATATAAATGTTGGTTTTTATTTTCATAATAAAAAATCACATTTTTAAAAGATTATTTATTTAAAATGAATACTATTTTTGAATCAGGAAGATGTAATTTTCCAATGGTGATTTTTTTATAATTTTCTGAGACAGTCTAATTTTTGGGTAAAAATTTAATACAGTTTAATTGTATAGTGTTTTATGACAACATAATGACTGAATAATAGTGTAATAAAATAATATAAATGAAGTTTTTGTCCAATATATGTTTTATCTTTAAAATAATGTTTTTAGGTGTATTTTTTTTACGAATCTTTAGTGAACCCTCCAAGACTTATACAACATTTTAACTTTATAAATTGATTTCCTTGAGAGTGTGACTCACCTCCACATAAGAAACCCCGTTATTTTAAGAAGTTAGGAAGTTGGCCTTATAAAATATTTTTTCCACTCTTATTTGAAAAACACTGTTGGAAAACCCATTTGTTGGTTTGTGTTTTTGATTATTTTAATGTGTTGTATACCAAACCTAAATAATAATGAATTCCTTATCATTTCCTATATAAACACACCCAAGATCCAACTTCTTCTTCACTCAAAGCCTTTCGAGTTCATCCAACCTCTTCCCTCTTATCTCTAGAGTCCTCTAAAGGCAGTAAACTCTCTCAAGAAGACTCACTCATGCCCCTCCCAAGCCTTTGGGATCACACTTCCATGTAAGGGATTCATTCCTTTCTCATTTTATCGACATTTTTTAATATTTCTATGCCCTGTTATTTAAAATTATAAAGTTGGGGTATTATTTCTCACCTCCTTTATACATTCCAATTTATGTTTTAATGATGAGATACCCCTTTCTCTCTCATCGATACCTTCGATGTATACCTGTTACCATGTCGAAATTCTGTATGAAATTTCTCGCTCCTCATTTACATTCAAGAAACTATATTGTATAATGAATATAAATTTCATTAATTATATAGATACATGTCTCTATATGACCCCCATACTCTAAATTTTTTGTACATATGATGAGACATACCTTTATCTCTCATCAACCATTTTCATGAAGTCTTATGTCACATCATTATGCTGTCGAAATTACACAGCAATTTTCCAAGCCAAAATTTTTGTGTAGTGAATACCATGCCATTTTCTCTATCAAGGGCATTCACCTCTATGAACATTTACTTATTGATGGAATATTTTCATGTATTAATACTACATTAATTTATCTTGGAATAAATTATTATGTTTAATGAATCCATGTTGTATGATCTTGTGGCCCACTTATGCATGAAATGAAATGTTTGTGAAGGGTGTGCCCTGATACTGCTCTAATGCATTGGGTAAAGATTAGTATCATGATACGTCAAAGTGTAATGAGGGTTTACTCATTATAATTTAAGTGAAATGAGGGTTTACTCATTCTCCACGTGCAATGATCCTTGGATATTCCTAATGACATGTTAAGTGTTGTTCCCACGTTTCCACGTTATGATAATCATGTTATATCATGAATTTATGTTCATGTATTTGTTGTGCTCTATTGATGTGCCTATTGCCTAACATGTATTGTAATATTCATTTTATTCCTTGTTTACTCCCTTATTGTACTTTATAATTCATCTTTTTCTTATGCATGTCCTAAGGTTATCTCATGCAATACTAAGTGCGAGGGAATGTAGTGGTTACGTAAAGGATGTTTTCAATAAAGATGTAGTCTCATGTTATAAGATGTAATGTAATTTTCTTTATCCCCAAAGACACTAGACCTACCAATGTTCTATGTTGTATCAAGTGAATGTTTTTATATAAAAATATGTTTAATTATGTAATAAAAAGTAGGGTTGTTATATGTTCAGTGTTGTTTGAATCATAAGATATCTATCACATAGAACTTACTAAAGTAAAATATATTATAAAATTTGATTGTGTTAATTACCCTAATTCCCAAACATAAATACTTCATCTTGAGCTATAATCCCATTATTTCATCATCACATTCCATCATATCTAATGATCATCCCATACCCAATAACTCAAGGTATGCATCATCCAATCCTATCCCTACTCCACAAAGGGAGATGGAATAGACAATACACTACATATTGACCATCTATCTCATCAATTAAGGGACTTTACACCCCCTATATCTTGTACAACATCATGAAATTGCTCTATTTGGGAATTCCTTGACCTAATATTACTGATGTTAAGTTCCACTGTCAGTATCAATATTTTTCCAAGACCTAAACCTTCATGAGAAGTCTTCTACCCAAGCCACTAATGGAATTGTAAAATAAAAAAACTCAATTGTACTCATGGAATGGACCAATTCAGGAACACTAGAATCTCATCTCACCAACGGTGATCACACTAACTATCTTATTCATAAAAATCTCGGGGCTCTATATTCACTCCACCACTAACATTCATCACAAATTAAAATCCCAAGCACACAGATTTATGACACAATCATGTATCATATTCCATCAGAAAAGTAACCATCAAATCCCATGGAACATGTCACTCTTGTGCTATCACCTTAGAACAACCATGACTCGCATCTCCCATTAATAAATCTTTGGGGTTCTCAATACCCACCACAAATTCTATTCACTAATTTCATCTCCATCCCATCACCATACTATCACACCACAATTTGTGGGCTCATATTGACCCATAAATCAAGGTCAAGTCAAACCATCATGAATCCCTCATCACTCCCATCCTTCCTAAATAGGGATTGTCACAACCAATAATATTATAAAACATATTAAAAACCATGTGGAAAGTCCTCAAGAAAATCCTATTACCATCAGTGTGTATCATCTCACATATCCTAATGGAAATACAACATCCATATACTAAGAGGAAACTCTAATATATAAAACCTTATCCATTCTCATATGACTCTTCCAACATGTAACTCCCGCAAAGATCACACTCCACCTTTAAGAGGCTATCACTCATTAGGCATGAGGTACACAACCATTTCACCCATCACCACAATTATTAGTCCACTCATACATACCCTACTATCACTAAAAACCCATCCTAGGATCCCATACACCACCAATGGAGCCCCAATAAATAAGTGAAGCCTCACATAATCATAATTGGGGACCCATCCCCTTGAAGAGATATTAACAAGGAGATCATAATCTACAAATTTATTAAAAGTTTCCATCTTGAACAAAGAAGGCACAATTCCATCATCTATCTACTTCTCAACCACTTGTGATCCCTACCTACACAACTTCAACCAATGAAACATACATTCATGCAAAAAATCATGAATAAGCATGAATATGGGCTTTTATTAAAGTAATCACCTACCTCGATAAGCTTTCTTCCATCCCTATTTATTCAACTAAGATAATTAATTCATATTCCAAGAACGTATGGCCACCCATGCTCATATCTTAATCCCTACAACATAAATACTAAATTATAATATTTGAAAATGAATTATTTAATATAAAAAAATAGTCATAATAGAAGAAAAATCAATGTGAATCATTGTCCCAATAGACGTTCCACTGAATTACATGAAAGGTCTATAAAATCCTAGACACCATCCCATGAAAAATACCTAACAAACAGAACTCAATGAATTTGAAATTCCATCTGATTTAACTAAAAACTATAAATAATTTAGGGAATTATCATAACATACCATAAATAGTGAAAGAAGTTTCCTTGAGACCTTCTCTAGAAATTTCAAGTGATATCCCAATCACCTGGGATGATTTCAACCAGGCTCCAGTGTAAATCATCTCTTAGTGGTAGTATAAATCAATAAAAATTAGTGATAAACAATGAGAAACAAAAAATAAAATGAAAAAAAAGAGTATCCCCTAGAATAAATAACAAAAGAAAAAATGAGTCATTCATATTTATAGGGTAACGATGAAACATCATGGGAGGATATGAATAAATGATAATTTACTACCCATAACTACAGTTCTCATATAAATCTTAAAAAACCCGCATTTAAAAAAAATAATGTTCCCCTACCTGAGAAAGTTACAAATCTATTCTATTCGTGAAATTACTAATAGGAATCCCACAATGTATCCCATTCACTAGGATCTTTAAAAGTATAAATGGTATAATATAGAGTGGATCTCCCTTAACTGAACCACATTAATGTCCTAGAATATGGTTCACGCTCTAAAATCCTCAAGGATGATGATCCACTCCAAACCCACCCTAATTATCCTCTTTAAATGAACCCCAGCAAAGTTATTTATGTTGGGAAAAATTATCATACCCTAAATGAAATATTTCCTTAGTATTTTAGTTACCTGACCACCCAGACACTATGCTAATATCCTCCTATACCCATGAAGGAACTATTAATCCAAATACCATGTCCATAAATATTATTTAAATACATTACGCTATTCATATTTCTTATTCTTATCTTATTTGATAAATAACCAATTATCCAAATCAAATATTCGAATTCCATCTTAATATAATGACCCATAAATGTTTTATTAATTAAAAAATCCCCACTAATGGGATTATCATCCCTAAGAAGCCATGGGATTCTGTAAAAAACATCTCTTTATCTATCACAATCATCAAAGGATTGATAACTCACTGTATTCCATAATTAAATGAAACAATCACTTTTGTTCCACAAATTCGAATAAAAATTAAATTATTTACCAAAAGTCATGACATCCACACTACATAGAGTCCAAATTTGAGTTGAAACCCACCAAACATGTATTTTATAAGGCACCCATTTTCTCTTCCAAATTCAACATCAAACATATAATGATTCCCCTATAATATTTCACTCATAATGGATAAATACAATCCAAATTCATTACCAATATAACAATTTCCTACCAAAAACAGACTTCTAATGGTCCCATAACCTACTATCTAGGTCTCGAACAATGATCCTGATGTATTTCTCATTCCATATATTCTAATTCTTCACAATCATACTATTAAAACATTTCCTAGTATACATCTTCTAAAAATGATCATCCATTCCCATTAATATTCCACCAAACTACATGATCTTGATTCTATAACTCCTAATGGAATATGAGGATCATCAGAACTCCGACGCATGTTTTTAAGAAGAATGAATTTATAATTTTATGGTTATGCCACCAACCAACTACTCTCACTGTCATTATCTCTCATCAAATATTGTCCCATCAATGAACTCACATTAGATCAAAGAAACTCAACCCAAAGACTGATTGAATTACACCACATACAGACCACATTATATCAAATCTTTAATTATGTTATTACCCATTAAATAATAATTTGGTGGATCATACTAGACATTGGAATACTAATTCCACCAGTTTGGAACATTTAATGGCCTCAACACCTCCACATACATTATAACATGAGGTTCATGAACTCACAACTGATATGATTCTCTCCATTATAGGAATATATTTATAATTAACTCAAATAACCATAAAATTATGGACTATTTACCACACTCTTACCATTACAATACGTATTTATTCTTTGTGAACATCCTAATCACACCCATGTGATAGAAAAAAAATTAAAAACTGATTGTTCACCCCTATGTATTCTATGACACTACTCATATGGAACATACCAAAACATTTCTCTTGTGCATGTGTCCCTAATATCACAATGTCAAGAACCAAACCCCAGGACACCATTCCATATAAAATATAATTATCACCCTACCTCATAGAACCGCTCATGTTCATCCACACCCAAATAATTCTCAATAGACCCACATATGAATTATTCACTAATCCACAACATAACAAGAATCATTCCTACCAAGTGCGCAACATCCACCACCTAATGTATTTTCCATTAAACTCACACTAATTCAAACTCTTAGAAATTAATAATCGATTGATCATCATGAACCCTCTTACTAGATCCTAGATACTATCAGCGTCAATATTAATAAGTGTGTACTCTCAAACTACCTGGTCACATAATTATAATCATGATCCAATGAGTCATTTCTTAGTTAGCCTATTCTAACTTATCTAAACCAACGACAATGACTCTCATAAAGTTAAATTACACCAGAAATCATAATGAATATTACCCATGACATAACAAACCACAAGACCACCCACCAATAATGCATCGTTCAAAAAGTATGAGATTATACTCACACTCTCATCACATCATAACCATCATTGTAATAATCTATCTAATTCTTAAATCTGAAACCAATCATCAATTTTTAGAAACCTCTCTTTATATTACATCATTTCCGAAGTCATATCATTAATGAAATTATTTATAACCCCTCATGTTTTACACAAATATAGGGAAAATCATGTTGTTCCAATGATAACATATTAGATAATACATTCCCTTATTTATTTTTCTCTTACATTTCAAATGTTTATGTTATGGAACCAAGGGTATCCACACATCCCTATATGAAGAGAATACATTACCATAACTGAAAAAAAAACCAAACATGTAATCTAAATGACATGTTATCTATAAAAATACATTTATAGTTTTGTTGAGTAGAATAACTCTAATATGTTATATGATAATGTGCCATATGAGTTGTTGTTAATGATTTAAAAACTGTAACATGTTATCAAAAAATATGTTAACATACAATTATGTGTGTGTCTTCTAAGTCATGTAGGATAAATATGAGGTACGAACATTTTCCTCTTTCTAGTAGATTAAGATCCAAAACCATATGTAACATATTTGAAAGATCCATTAGATTTAACGAACAACTCAACAATAATATAAAAAACCAAGAACAATAACCCATAACCCTAGTAACTTGAATTTCCCACAAGAAAGTTATCCATGACTTACCAGAACGAATTCCATCATAAGTTATGCTTAATTCTTAAAAAACCATTTATAGTCACCCAAAATAATAAGATAAAACAAAATATTTGATACTAATATGGGATTCCCCACTCTAAAACTACCATATGGTATGGAGTTCCACATGGATGAATGTATTTCTACCCTTATTTTAAAGGCTCTAAAGTATTTGTGAGATCTTAAACCATGCATTGTGGAGACTATACCCTTGAATAAGAATTATAAAAAATAGTGAAAATATAAAAAAGTTCCAAAATGATTAAAATATTTATAATAATATACAAATTTTAAAAAATATACCTTGTAGAATAATAAAAAATAATTTTCATTCCATGATAAATGAATTTCTCTACCACTAGGATGTTCATTTATATAAAATTAATATGTAAAAAATTCACACATTATCTATAATAACATCCTTCAGGATTATAAACCTTGTCTCCCATATGTCTGAGTTACAATATCCTAATCAAAAGTACATATTTTACTCAAAATAAAAGAAAATATTAGGTCTGTATATACACTAACGGGCCTTTGTATGGTGTGGAAAAAACATCATTGTTGGTTTTTATCATGTAACCCTAATATATTCCAACTTATTCCAATATGAATGTTAAATAAATTAATCTTGTCACACATGAGGGTACAAAATCTTTTCTTAGCCAATACACCATACTTCCATTTTCATCAGGTCACCATGTGATAGCCAGGACACCGAACACCCAACCATATCATCATCATCGCCATGTTGGTATCCCCATCACCACCAATATAGATGTACTTGTTTTGTCATCATGTTCTATCCAGGACAACGAGATGAAAAATTACACATTCACAACCTAAGATAGTATCTCATCATTGACTTACCTTATGAAAAAATTCTTGATGCTCAGCCCATACCAAAAGTCTCAAATAAAGAATCATCAAAACCTAATCCCACTACCTGAAGGCATAGGGACAGGTAATGTCTTCACATCTCATACCACTACCTTGTTTATCGAGGTAGGTCCCACCATCTATATCTCATTTCACATTATGAATTAGTTCCTCATGAGTGGTCCTTGACCCCGAACTACTTATAGAATGTTCTACCATACGTATCCATATTATATAATGACCCAAACAATCAATAGTGTCCCTTGAACCCATCCACTAACAACATGGTAAATAATAATGAGCCAATCCTTTTTAAGAAAAATTTCAATTCCTATACTAAGAGATCAAATCATAAACATGGTGATTCCTCCAACCATATCACCCATGGAAAGGATAGTCCATTGGATCCAATATTTCATTGATATCATTCTATTATTGCAAGATAGTATACATACATAATTAAAATAAGTTCTACAACACGTCACAAAGCTCACTAGATGATCCCAAAGTGTTTTACACCCGAGACAGAGTCCATCATCATGAGAACATATCATCTTTCCTGGTACGGTACCCAATATGTCCTCCAAACCCAAAAATATATTATCTCACAAATACAAAGAAACTATCACTAACTCATAGTAGCACCAAAACCAATAGGCTTATATGGACAAAGACCTTCAGGTCTGATGTAACTTCATTGGATCTTTTTTCACTCTCAGTCCCATAACCCAAGGACCATAACAATCCATATGATAACACCACAGTATTTTGTTATTATTTTTAAATAACATTATTTCTTTGATAGATTGTGTTACACACATCATAGAGTCGTAACAAACCACAATATATGATAAATATAATTATTTAAAAATGATAATTACAACCTATCTATAGAACACTGTCGTATGGTAGGTATAACAAAAGTATTGATTATTAAGAAATATATACATATAAAATCATATTGATAAAGAGGTACTTAATTTTTAGTCATGTATGTTTAGTCATTCAATATACAATTTTCTAATAAAATGAAATTTATTGATTTTTATGAACAAATAAAAAAGTAATTTTTGTTCCAATTTTAGAAAAAAAATAAAATAAATATATTAATCTTTGGAATCAACATGTAAAATATATCTTAGAATGAAATTTAGATAATTTTTTAAAACGATTAATTTTTGGATGAATAGTATGAAAAAGGTATTTTAATTAATCATTCTATCTTTATATAAATAAATTTCATGTTATATTTTATTAATATTGTTTTAAATTTGATTTTAGTTAAATTATATTTTTATTAATAAAATATTGGACATTGGAAATAATTTCCTGTTTAATTTTGATATAAAACCAATTTATAGTTATAAAAACTTTTATTCAACAAACCTCTTTTTCATCTTGTATGTGGGTGTAATTTTAAACAAAATTATACCACCTAAATGAATTAAATTTGGTAAAAATTATTGCATAAAAATTATAAGAATAATTCATATTAGTTAATAAGGGTAACTTATTTTTTCTCATAATAAACAATATATATTGCAAAAATTTATTTTCATGGTTAAGGTGAGAACCGGTTTACCAGGTATGATTCCAAAAGATTAGGGTATGTTTTAATTTAAAATGTGTCAAAATAATATTTTATTTTCATATTTTATAAGGACTCAACCATAAAACATTACATAATCTTGAGTTAAGTCAATAATTTAACTTTATTGCACATTGTGAATCATTTTAGGTTTATAGTTTTTGATAATTTGGCCATAACACATAAAAAATATACAAAGTAGAAGCTTCTTATTAGTATCCATTTTTTCAACCATAAATGTTTTTTAAAAATAAAGCATGATCAATTTTATGAAAAATATTTAAGACTATCAACGTGAATTCTACTAATCCCTTAATCATTTTTATATCCTTTGAAAAAAAATTAGAGACATGGGATGGGAATAAAATTCTCAGTAAGTGACAGAAAAACAAATAAATCATTAGTCTACTAAAAAACAATAAATCCCACAAAAAACAATATCATTAAGTAACAGTTTTTACCCTTAATAAGTAGTAAATATTGTAATTCAAAAATAATCAAATTTATTACCCTTTTATAATCAATATATTACCATAAAACCAATGGTAAGGATATTAAAAACATATTTATATCTTGTAACATCATTATACTTATCACCCTTGTAAATTGAATAACCATATGGTCACCTTACATACATGCCACTCTTATAAATAGAATATCCATAAGACATAGTTCCATAACCCATACATTGTTGGTCTATCGTGGACCTACCTATCAATGGTATATCATGGATCCACCCATAAAATGTCTAAGTTCAATTATATAATCATAACACATACAATAATGTAATTTTCAAAAATATTACACATAATATTTCATTAATAATCCTCAGAAAATAGTTACAGTTATTGAACTAATAAAACATTTTCAAAAAAACATTTTCAATAAAAAGATACAAAAAAAGAAAAAAAAATTATTTGTACTTAATAAGATAAGAAATATTATAATTGAATCTATAAATAAAATAATAGTCACGGAGGTAGATAATTCATTGTCTCCACATATATCTAGAATAAAAAATCCATTTTTTCATTTAAAAAACATTCATTATAAAAAAAGTAAAAATAATCTTTTTGAAATACCTATAATGTAAATAAAAATATAAATAAATTTCATTCATAATCCTTTTATATCCGTATAAATCAAAATTTAAAATAATGTTCATATTTTTGACATGGATGAAATATTTTAAATTAAAATGGTTAAACATTCAAAGCATCCCATGCCACGTTGAAAATTAAAATTATAAATCCCAAGAAATAAATAAAATTAAAAACATTAAATAACATAAGAATATATAAAATAGTTATATATAATGTAAATGGGCATATATATACAATTTATAAAATAATAAAGATGCATATTATCAAAAATGTCTTAATTAAATGACATTGAGATGAAATCCCTTACCTTGAGTCCATCTTGTCATGCGTGTCTTTATATTACTGAATAATAAAATTATGTTAATTATTTACTTTATTAATATCCTTTTTCAAGTTTATTTTTAGTTTTATTTCTCTTATTATTATTTTATAAACAACTTTTTAAACAATTAATGTTATGTTGTGGGTTTTTACCATATTTGGATTATGTTACAAAAATGAATTTGGTGGGTAAACTAAAGACAAAGGGTTCATTGTATAAACATATAAATAATAATAATAATGAAATAATTATAAAATTTATACATCAACTAGACTTTTAAAACCATTTAAGAAATATGTTAATGAAAAATGGACCAATTTTGCAATCACGGAGACGGTATGTCCTACTTATGCATGAGTAATGTTCCAATTTTTCAATGATTGTTAGGGAAATAAGGCACGGGAAACTTTTCCTTCAATAATGAGAATTATATAATAAATACCATGTTATTTAATCATATATACTGATAAATATAATTCTTTTTATGTAAAAGGAATCATATCACATCAAGGAGGCGGTAGTCCACATGTCCACAAACGATGTTATCACTTTTTTAGTGGGTTAAAGGGTAAAAAAATTATATATTATAGAACTAGAAATGTAATTATATAATTAATATAATATGGATTTTAAGACTACAACATATTTTTAATTAAAAATAACCTTAATAGATTTAATGAATTGTTTTTATGTATCGCATCGTTTTGTGGAAATTGTAGTCAACAAGTCCCCAAGCGATGTTATTAGAATTACATAAAATAGATACAATAAATTTATATGTATAGAAAGATTCCATAATTATACATAAATAAAACATATCATGTATATTAATCATATAAAAACATTTTTTCTATCATAATGACAAACCATTATAGGTGGAAAATGAAAAATGAACAACGTTATTATGTGAGGTAGTAGTTCACAGTACACAAATAGTAATTTTGTTACCCATTATATGAATGTTTGTATAAGTTTAGTTATAACCATTATAATAACATCATATAATTATATTTAGGATATTTATTTTATCATATAATCATTGAATTAGAATAATTGAGGTGGTGGAGAATGAAAATAAAACAAAAGTTCCTATAGAATGATGTTCCCTCTTTTTCAAGTAACTCCTTTTTTGTTTGAAGCAAAGTGATTAATATATTGGATTTATGACCATGATCATTCTTATAGGTTTGGAGTAGGTATTTATGGAGCTTATTGTATCATATATGGGTAAAAATGGCTTGAGATTTGTGAAGAAATGGGAAGAGTGAGTGCCTTTTTAAAGTGGATGGGGAATAACAATCTTGTAAATTTTTTAAAAAGGAATTCCCCCCCCCCACGTTTTCCTCATGTCATTTTGATACAATAATGTTAAAATTTAGATCTAAAGGTGAATATGCTCTATATAAAATCATAAATGGATTTTTGAAAATTTTCAAGGTAAATTTTCCTCATATGTTTAAGGTTTAGTCTCTTATTAATCTAATTTACCTCTAAATTATTGTAATTAATTTTAATTACATTCACTAATATTTTTGGTTCAGAAATAATTTTACCCTATTATAAATTATAAATTATTATTATTCCAAATATGTAATCCATTTTTTCAAATTAAAATCACATAAGTGGTAGAACATAATTTAAATTTAATCATGCAGATGGAACGAGAAGCGGGTTTTAAAAGTAAACAATATTCAAATGTTTGTTACATTTTTATATTTATGTTCAGTGTGAAATTGTTTATAATAGATTAAATTATCTTAAATGATATAAAATTGATCTAATTATACTTTATAACTAAATAAAATTGAATTTTTACAATATAAATAAATTAGAAGAGAAATCAGTTTTGGACAAAATTTTAGTTTTATTTACTATTCATTAATATATGAATGTACACAAAAAATAAGAACAAATTAAAAAAAGTAAATTATAATATTTTAATTTCAAAAATGAAGTTTTTTTCATATAAAAATTATAAAATAAAAAAAATATTTAAAATAGATTCTCCATTAAATGGATGTAATAAAACCTTTTTAAAAATATAAATCTTTTACGATTAAAATCATATTCCTTATTATTTTTATCATATAACATTTATAGGATGAATATAAAAAAAATATATAAATTTGTAAACATAAAATATTAAGGTCTATTCACACCTACCAATATAACATTTGGGTGATAACTACCACTTAAAATTATAATATTAGTTGTATTATTATTGTTCAGTAAAACTCCATCTTATGTGAAACACATGATTTTAGAGAGACTCTTTAATGTGTGTTAGGTATAAAATCTGATCTACCATCCATATTAATGTAAAATTACAATCTAATTCATAAATATTAATAAAAATAAAAAATTTATTTTATATCATCACCTTCGATGTTACATCCTTCTCCCTTTCTCAAAACTGCATCCTCGCAATTTTACTCCCTTATCAAATAAGTGGAGATATTTTTCCTTCATAGAATTATCATATTACCTTGTTTCCTATTCAACCATATTGTTTTCCACTAAAATGTAACCTCATGAATCACCTTATTCTGCAAAACATTCTCTCTATGGATAAGAATATGAACTGGTTGTTCCTCATAATAAATATTCTCTTCTAGATGAAGTCCTTTAGGGATAATAACATGAGATGAATCTGGTACAGACGTTCTTAATATAGAAATATTAAATGTGTTGTATACTTTGGATAAACATTGAGGTAAGGACACACGGTAGGAAACTAATCCAACTTTCCCCAAAATTTCATATAGTCTAAAAAACTGTGGACTCAACATCCCCTTCTTACCAAAATGAATAACAATTTTTAATAGAGATATTTTAAAAACACAAAATCACCTACCTCGACAGAAATATCCTTTCTCTAGTTTTCCACATAAAATTTCTGCCAAATTTGATCAATCTTTAGGTGTCATTAAATCAACTAAAATTTATCTATTTTTTCCGTTACCAACTCTAGTCCCACTAACTACCTTTCTCCTACATCATCCCAAAAAACCATTTTCCAACACTTATTTCGATATAATTCTTTGAAATGTACAATTTTTATACTGGAATACAAGTTTTTATTATAAGAAAACTCAACCAAATAAATATAAAAATCCCAAAAATCCATATAAATCCATTTAGCAAGAATAAATAATGTCTTCTAATTTCTGAATCATCCACTCACAATGTCCATCTAATTGAGGATGAAGATATTTAATGAAACATAATTCAATACCCAATGACTTCTGAAGTCATTTCCAAAAATTGTATTTGAACCCGGGATAATAGTCTGATTCACTAGATAGTGACACATTATATAACATGAATGTATCTTTTACATATATTCTATAATTCTGATCAAGATATTTTTTATCTTTAATTGGACTAAAATGTTCAGATTTTGGTAATTTAGAAACAATAACCCAAATTGAATTATTACATTGAGAATTCTTTTCCAATCGTAACACTAAATTCATTATGTATTTTAACACTACCACTATGGCACAGTAAATGGATGAGGCATCCCCTTTGATAACTGTCTCTCAAATATAACCTATGTACAAGTCAAGAACATCATAGTATAGTCAAAAAAGTATCTTTTCATTCCATTCTATGAGTAATACTCATGAATATATTTGTACAACTTTGTGCTACCCAAATGAACAGAAAATAAGGAACTATGAACATTTTAAATAACTATTTCCTCTAATGTGAATCACAAGCCCCAAATAAACTTTTCTCAAATCATAAAACACCTTCTTCATCTTCATCATTATTAAAATCTATAAACATACCATTCTTAATTGATTCTACCATTTCTTTCAAATATTGATCCACCTTCTAATCTTTATTAATTATTTCTAATAAAATTATACTACATTATAACCTGAAACAAAATTGTAGATATCCATGCATCCACAAATTCTATGCCAAAATTACTTAAATCATTAACCAAAGGGTTACTTTACAAACATAACTTTGTTAATGTTGATTATTATGACTCAAAGCATCATCCACCTTTTTTTCTTTTCCAGAATGATAATGAATCAAGAAATCATAATCCTTGATAAGTTCAATCCATATTATCAGTTTCATGTTAAATTATTTATGAGTGAATATATAATTCAATCTTTTGTGATAATTATATATTTCAAGAATCAATCTATATAAATTATGCCTCTAGATTTATCACGCATAAAAAACCGAAGCTAACTGTAAATAACGTGTATCATAATTTATCTCATGATTTTACAATTGTTTTGAACCATAATAGATTACCTTGTCTTTATGAATCAGGAGACAAACCATTAAATTTATTGAAGCATCAATTTAGATAAATAAATCAACATTTTTTGAAGGAATGGTTAAAATTTTGGAATTCAACAATCTTCTTTTTAGTTACTAAAAACAAAAAATTACATTCTTCTTCCTAGATAAACCTAACATCCTTTTGTGTTAATAGAGTTTGTGGTCTAGATAACCTATAAATGTTTTCAAAAAACCATCGATAATAACCCACTAATACAAGAAAACTAGAAATCTCTATGAAAATTTTAGGTCTAGGACACTCTTCAATATCTTTGGTTTTAGAAGGGTCAATAGTTATATCATCATTAGAAATAATATTTCCAAGGAATGTTATATTTTACAAACAAAATTTACTCTTACTAAACATTCCATACAGTTAATTTTATTTTAATATTTTAATAATAATCCTTAAGTTCTATTTGATGTTTCTCGTGGATTTTAGAATATACAAAAATATCATCTATAAATACGATAACAAACTGATCCAAAAAACTAATAGAAGAATCTATTCATAAGATTCATAAATAAATCATGTTTATTAGATAACCTTAATGGAATAACTATAAAATCATAATTTCCATGTCTCGTATGATATGATGTCTTTGGAATGTTATCCTTAATCGTTTTCATTTAATGGTAGTCGGACCTCATAGAAATATCATAAAATCACTATGATCCCAAGATCTAATCAAACAAATAATCTATATTAGAAAAAGGATACTAGTTCATAATAGTTATGCAATTAGAGGCTCTATAATCAATGAAATGTTCCATGGAATAGACATTATATTTCATAAATCAAATTGGATCACCTCACATTGAGAATTGATAGGTCAAATTAGATCATTATAAAGAAATTCTTGTAAGTAGTTTTCCAATTAAACATGTTCTACTTGAGACTTTTGATAAGGGTATTTATAAATAGGCTTAGCATCTGGAACTAAATCCATAGTAAATTTAACTTCCCATCCATGAACAACACTAGTAAAATCATTAGGAAGAACATCAATAATTACATTGACTACTAGGATTTAACTAATTGAAATTTTTTCATTATTTTCAACAAAATGAGGTAGATAACTTTCATATGGATTTTAATTATTTTTTCAAATTCTTGGTAGGATTCAAAGGTATGAAATCATTTAATAAAACTCTCTTGGATTTGAAATCTATTTTATCTTCATAAAATAGAAGCCAATTCATACCCAAAATGATATCAAAATCCACCATAATAACTTGGTTTTTGGCCTATATGACATTGGAATAATTCTATGAATATTGCTGAAGACATACACTGATTCAGAGTGGGATTTCAAGGTTTGGAGAGACTCATCAAGGTGATATTTAAAATATCAAAAATATTTTATCACGCATGCATAGTTTCTTTGGAAATTTGAAATAAATCCTGAGAGTAGTCTTGAATAATATTTCTGAGACTTTGGTTGAGTTCAAAACATTGTTTTACCCTAGGAATGACATAAAAATTGTTAGTGTCGAGTGTCATGTCGAAGGTTAGTTGGCAACGTGGTGCTAAATGGAGAATATTTGTTTAATGAAATTGTAAAATATCACTTACCTTTCTTCTTCTTAGTGTGTAAAATGGAAGGATCCTCTCCCCCTATTTCCCTTTGGGTAAATGGACAACACAAAGATCGAATTGAGTAAACCTGTAAATGTTGATCTTTGATCTTTAGAGTGATCGCTCTCGGATCATGCTGCAGCAGCTCCCAAGTGCCGATTTGGCCATAAAGATTCAACATTTTTCCACGAGGTATGTGGTTTGGATTTTTAGTCCATGATTTACTTTTCTATGCATAAATTTGAGGTTATATAGCCCTTAGATTATTTTTTGTGAATCCTTGTGTGTTGATCTGTGTGTTTCGATAAAAAAGGAAGATTTGGGCATCTCACCTTGAAATTCTGGATTTATTTCCCATTTATATAATGTGTCATGTAGTGGATAATTGTTTTTGTTATCCCCATTCAGGGAAGATGAGTTTTAGGGGTTACATGTCATATACTAGGGTTAAGAAATGTGTAGTGACCACATGTCATGTTTCCTGACTTCATGGAGAGGGAATCCATGTGAAGGTACTAGAATATGTGAGACTACATAGATAGAGTAAGCAGGAATGATGATACAAACATTGACATGGGAATATGGAACGACCAACGATCCAAATATTCAGGACATTCCATGTACCAATAGGTACCCGTAGTGTCTGAAATAGGACTGGTCGAACTGTGTGAAGGTAAGACACGATATCAGATCAGAGGAGGAAATACATGTCGTGAATTTCTTGTACACACCAAATAATACCACATTCCCATCCAAGACATGTATAATAGGATGCATCCTAGAGTTTAGGTGGGATCCCACACCGTGTAGACTCCCTTACACACCATGTAGTGTCTTCTGAGAGGTGTTTTCTCCAATCATATCTCCTCCTTTGAGGATTGGTTTTAGACCTATGAGTAAGTTATCTAGATTAGTTTTCCACATATATTGAGATTATTTCCATGGTTTTATCCCAGGAGAAGTGGGGTGAGGGAAAGTTCTGGGTCTCATGGGTTTAACAATGTTTATACTAGTAGTGGTTGAGTGTTATACCTTGGATTATTTTCATTAGGGTTCTATGTGGCATTACTTCATCAGTATATGATTATGATCCCCTTGATAAAATGAACTCATATAGATTTTTAGTATCCTTTTAGAGTGGTCGGGGTGCGATCCATTATCATTTATTATATTTTTTTAATCCCTCCATAGAGGACGGTGTCAGAACCTCTAGAATATTGGTTACCTAGATCAGGTTATCATTATCATAATTTACAACTCTACATGGGAGGTGATCCCCTATATATAGACACAGTCTTATATGGTTTTTGATATCATAATGTATATGATCCCATACATAGAAAGTAGTTTTATTAGGGTTGTGGAATCATTTGGTTTACGATCCCCTACTCAACTGTTGGCACCTGATGGGTTATGGAATCAATGGATATTAAATCCCCTACATAGTGCAATGTTTATGTAAGTTTTTGGAATCTTCATGACTTGATCCCGTATTTCAAGAGATATGCTAGATGGTGTTTGTTAAATCCTCATGACCATCACTACGCTGGTGAAAATCATCTATCTGAGTGATATGATCTTAAGAACAACATATTGGGTTTTGGTGTACCCTAGTGGATCCATGGGGTTATACCTTATCTAAGAAAGATATTTGGGTTACCACATTAGTTTCTTGGTGTCCCCTAGTATATACTAGGAGTGATACCATATCCTTGGAGATGTGGTTTACAGTTTTCTAGATAGGTTTCATAGTGTCCCCCAACAGATCCTGTGAGTGATTCCCATTCTGAAAAATTACACATTTTCTAGTTACAGTAGGTTTAAAAGTATCTTCTATTAGGTATGGGTGTGATCCCCTATCTCAGTATTGAGATCTTCTGAAATCTTTAGTGACCTTTCTGTGTGTGTAGATTCAATGAGTGTGATCACTAAGAGGAATTACCTTGGGATGATAGGGTAATTACATTAGCATTTTGATACCCTATGGAGTGTATCTCTTGGACGAGTGTTATCAGGGATGTCTTAGCTCATGGATTGTGTGCTCATATATTTGTGTCTCCTTTAGAGCCTTGAGTAGTAAGCAATTAATATTTATGTGTTCTGGACCACATGAAACTTGGAGTCTGAGAATAGAATATGTAGGTTTATTTATAGGTTTTCTTTTAAGTGTTGTTACATCATGGATAAAATTTCATGTGGTATGATTTGAATATATTTGTTTTATTGATAAAGTTTCAAGATGGGGTTTCCCTCTCATTTGATTTCCCTCTAGATAGGTTGATCATATTGTTTCATTTTAGTTTCTCCCATTTATTTTTGGTTTTGGGGAACCTTCTGAGTATTTTTATACTCACTGATACTCTAGATTTGTAGGAATATGTTATTTATTTTTTATATCACATGATTTTTTATAGATTCCCAGGTGGAAACTGTGTAGGGGGATCATAGTGATATTGGCTAACAGGGGTGCTTACTGGATCATGGCCTTGGAGATTTCTGATGGGTGCATTTGACAAAAATCCCCTCCACCTAAGTAGGTTGGACACTTTTATATCGTTCTTTTGGTCAGTGTGCTTTTTTATCCTTTATGATTTTTATACTCTGGTTTGGAATAGATTTATACATGAATTTATTTTCAGTTAACATTTCTTTAAACTGTTTCATGGAGGTTTATGTGGGTGTGGGTGTGTACATGTTCCTTAGGTTAAGGCCTCCAATGTGTGTTTGATAGCCTACTCGGTGCTGGATTCCAGCCCCTGGATATGAAAGTAGGCATGGGGAGTCATAGATTGATCCATGTTGGGTCAGTTTATAAAAGAGTGGTATCATAAGAGGTTCCACCATTTGGACTGTGGGGCGTAGTTGTTCTTGATGTGAGCTTTGTTTGGATTGCATAACTACGATGTTATGTTGTTAAATTTTTGGATTTTAGTACAATGAATCCAGTTTTATATTTGTAGTTGACATATCCATTCACTCAGACTTTGATCACCTTCTTTTCAACATGGTAGAATCAAATGATGGTCGAAGGGAATTAATGATTCATGCATCATATGGTATTAGTTTTCAGGTTTTTTTCCTTTATGATATTTCTTCCCAGATATACTTTTTGACAGGGGTGTGTCTTGATTGAATTTTATAATGCCTTCACAATGATATCCCCATAGGTTTATGTGGTGGGAGTGTGTTCTAGATCCACCCATGGAAAAGGATTCAATAAAGTATATTGGATTAGAATCTAGACCATCTGGTGGTCGGCTAATTGATCCACCACCTTTCGAGCAGTAGGTTTTATCGGTAATGTAGGTCGAGGATGCACACAAGATGAATGAGCTACCCGAGTTCTAGAGGTAGTGACCTCTGAGGTATCAGGGTGATCTAGACTTGTAGGTAGCTAATGACTCACTCAAGGTAGTCACATGTCTTTTCAACCTTGTTAGTACTCTCTTAGTCATATGGTGGTTTTAGAAGAGATCCTTCTGTAGGGTTCAGTTGGTAAATAATGGAGTATTGTGACTCAAACTTAGGATGAGCTGATGGTCACATATCTAGAGTTTGAGTGTCTCTTGATGAAGGAGTTCTATCAAGACATTTTGAGATCAGTACCTATCTAGGATCTTCTATAGCTTCGGTTGGATAGCATGATTGTGACGAATTTTGTGGTGAGGTTTAAAGACCAATCATGTTACTTCTTGGATATGGTTCAAGATATATTATTTTATAGAATAGGCCTCTATTAAGCGATTATTCAATGATATCATGGAATCAATGGTTCTTATGTGGATGCCAACCTATGTAAGAGTGATAGAGGAGACCTTGGTAGTGGAGATATTTCATGTTGAGAAGACTCTTACCATTAGTGGTGGTCATGAGGGAGATGAGACCTTGACAGTTAGAAGAAAATGGTAGTCTCAGGGATATTAGTGTATGAAAAACATTAATAGGTGATCCCTAGATGAATGGTATTATCCTCGAGGATTCTATGACATTTTTTCTCAGTCGCAGGAGAGGTGGTGTTACACTTATGACAGTCTGGTACAACTTCATATAGATTAGACGCCAAACTCATAAGGGTAACAATAAACAAAACAGGGATGCCTAAGGAAACACATTGGATCTTACTGAGGACTATACATAATCCATAGGTGTACAACCTAGCCTGTAACACATAGGTCATAGGGACTCATCCACCACCCCTAAAGGTTATACGCTTTGGGGGAACTGATTCACCGTCAGGATTTTACTCACATAAAAAAAATGTGTCATGGTGGGGGAAGGATCCCTCTTTCTCATTCATTTAGAACTATGTAGAATAATACCAAAACAAGGTCTTATTGATTCCATTTGTCACCTGAACAAACCTTGATTAAAAAAACTAAAGAAAATAGAACCTCAGAATAGTTCCAAAAAGTACTAATACATAAATTAGAAAGGACAAAAATCATACATCCATCCATCCTCATAACCTCTAGGTCGAAGGCTTATACAACCTAAATTTTTTCTTTCCCCCAACCTCTAACTCATCATGTCCGGCATGGACCACCTTCAGGTGGTGATGGAAGTTCATAATGTCTACAACCTCTTGCTTCTCTATTCACTACACCACCATGCCCGACAGATGGACCAGGTGTTCGATGGATGAGTCCCTTTGACTCGTGTGTTCAGTGCTGGGATGTACATTCGAGGTTTCTACAGAGGGCCCAGTATGACCCATTGTGCGTCCTTAGGGAGCCCTATTTTTAGTATTGGTACCCTCAAGGGTTTCGTGTCATATTTCTACATATGTCCCTTGAGGATTTATTGGTTTTGTTTAATGTGGTTTTATACTCACAAGAATTGGGGAAACTTTCCTCACATAGATTCATCCTTAATATTTAATTTAAAACCATGTAGGAAAGTGAGTGTCCCCCAAAAAGGACAGTATCGAGGTGTGGTCGATGAGTCCCTTTGACTTGTGTGTTTTGAGTAGGTTTTGTTTATTCTTTGTGTCATGTTATCAAGGAAATGAACTGATGGAACCAATGAAAATAGATGGATCGGGTGTTTGGATGTTTTCAAACATGTTCCACTTGAGGATAAATATGATTGATTGTTTTCATGATGTAAACTTAGTTGATCCATACATCATGTGTGGTTGAATCTTAGGGTTCTCTTGAGTTCATTCTCATATGTAGCACATAAATCTATACTATCCTTTTTGGTGTTCTCATGAGACCGCTATCATGGGAGTCCCAGTTGAGAGTTTACTTTCATTCGATAAAGCCTAAGATTTCACTTTATTATGATGAAAAGACTTAACATGGGGAGAATGTAGTGACACGGGATTAGACCTATAATACTTTTTACTATTTCTATGAATATTTTTAAATTCATTCCCTGAGTTAGAATGTGATTTTCAGGTACAAATAACCTTAGAGGGTGATATAAAAATTATTAAATATATTTTATCAAGCATGAGATGTTTATTTTTAAATTCAAAATAACTCTTGAGTGGAGTCTATATTTTGATTTATAAGATCGCGGTTAAGTTAAGAATGTTGTTTTTACCCTAAGTGTGATATATGATTTTTCATTACTGGGTGTCGTGTCAAAGTGAGTTGAAAAAAGGATGTTAAATAGAAGATATTATTTTAATAAAATTAAAGAAATATCCCTTACCCATTTGTGATAATGAATGAAGGAGACCCTATCTCTATTCCCCTTTGGATTGACGGATGACCCGGAGACCGAATCGAAGAAATGAGGCATCCCTGATCTTTGATCACGATCATGATCTCTTTGGGATCATGCAGGAGCATCTCCCGAGTTCCCACATGTCCTCAAATATTTTCCATTTCACCATGAGGTAAGCATTTTTAAATTTTGAGTCATGATATCCTTTGGTATGAATAATTTGAAGGTTTTAGATCCATTATATGAATTTCAGGTGCTTGTAGAGGGTTGAATTGGGTGTTTTAGAAAAAAATGGGGGTGACTAATGTTGTTCATCGGGAAATTCATGATGGATTTTCTATCTAAATGGTGTGTAGTTATGTGGAGAACTCTATGTGTTATTAGCATTCATAGAATATTAGTTTTCATCACTACATGATGTGTACCATGTTTATGTTCCATGTAGTGACCCAAAGTCCTTTGGCCTGAGGACATGGCCAGGGAAGCTATGTGATGGTACACGACCATGTGATAATACATAGGCAGAGTACTTGGTAAACATGTTCTACGGACTAACATGGGTAGATGACATGGCCAGTCAGTTGTGTAGTAGATACATGCCATGTACCAATGGGTACACTCCATGTGTGAGACACGACTGGTCGATTTGTGTGAAGGGAAGACACGGCTGCACATCAGATGAGGTGATACAATATGTGTACCTCTAGTACATAGTGTGTAAGCCCACATGCCTAGCCAAGCCATAAATAATATGACTTGGTTGGTTTTTCAGCTTGGGGAACATGCCCTGTAGACCCCATTGTACACCATATAGTCTCCTCTTAGAGGAGTTTTTTCCTAGTGTATCTCCTCCTTCGAAGCATAGATTCAGGCCAATGATTAGACTATCATAAGTAGTTTTCTATATCGAATGTGATGGTGTCCATGGTTTCGGCCTAAGAGATATGGGGTTGTGAGATGTTGTGGGTTTCTTGGGTTGGGATATTTAGACCAATAGTGGTTGATTGAGCTCCCATAGACTTTGAATTTGAGGGTTTAGTGTGTTTTATAGCTTTTCAAACTGGGTTTATAGTGTCCCCCCAGAGGATCCTATGAGTGATCCCCATTAGGATGAATGAGACCTTTTTTTGGTTCCAGTAGGGATTTTAGCATCACCCTTCACTGATAGGTGAGATCCGCTATCTGAGTATTGATATCCACTGATTTCTAGAGTGACCTTTCTTCATGCAAATATTTAATGAGTTTGATCAATCATAGGTGTTCCCTTCGGATGGTGGTGGTGTGCCATCATCATTATGATACCTTATGGAGTGTATCTATTAAAAGTGTGTAATATGGGATGATTGAGATTTTGTAATATGTGATCCTGGATGATTATTTACATTAGGGATTGGAGTTTTAAAATTTCATTGGCTATGAGGTGGGGACCTCATGAGACATGGAGTTTAAGATGAGTATTTCTTGTTGATTTTATGAGTTTCCTTATGAATTTATGTCATCTTGGATAGAACTCCCTATGGTATGAGATGAATAGTCATGTATAGCCAAGAACAGTTTGATATGGGGTTTCTCTATCATTTGAGTTCACTCTGTCTAGGTTGAGTAGACTATCACCTTTCAGTTTCTCCATTTTCATTTTTTGGTTCCTACTGATTATTGTTATAGTCATAACCTCATGGGATTTTTTCATAGGTTTTGTGTCTTCTAAAGACCACATACATTTTGAAAGTGTCATAGGAGGACCCAGAATATGTGGATCATAGAGATCTTGACCGACCTAGTTGTTTACTGATTCTTGTCCTTAGAGATTTCTAATGGGTGAATTTTACCGTGTTCCCCTCCATTTGAGTAGACTGTTTGATTTTATAATTCTCTTTTAGGGGGCATATTTGTTTCCACTTTATGCTTTATATAATCTTGTTTGAGATATATTTATGCATTCATTTATTTTTAGTTTATATATTTATGCATTGTTTCATAGAGGAGTATGTGGATGCATGTTTATAGGTAAATTAGGGTAAGTCCTCCAATGTGTGTGTGAAATCTGACTTGGTGATTGATTCCATCCCCTATCTTATGGATCTGAGCATGGGGATTCATGAATTGAGCCCCGTTGGGTATGGTCTTTACATCCACTATTGGTAGTTCATCACGATTTTCAGGAAATACCATCCCACTAATATTATTAGAAGATACCTTTAAATATTGGTTCCTCTGATATTCCCACCTCAAGTTTTTACCAAATTGTATATATTACTTTCATGAGTTGATATTCCCATATTTCATGAAACTCTATAATAAATGAAAGAATGTGAATATAAATAATCAAATAATGTATTAGTGTAACTTTAGTAAAATAATAACATATATGTCACTACTTCATTTGATGGCCCAACATAACCTACAAAAGTAGAAAAAATTACCACTCTTTTTTCATTCTATCTTGTTGGTTTCCACCATGGGTAATCAAATTTGGACACACATTGGAAAAATTTCTTAACACATTGCAACAAAAACATCTTACTTATTACTTTTCAATAATTTATTTTTCATCATTATTGCATTCACAAGCCATATGACTGATCATTCTACATCAGAATCACTTATTAGACATTTAAAAACATTCTCTAGGATTCCATTTACAACACTTTTCAAAGGATGAGAATTTCATTTTCTTACCTTCCAAATATTTTGATGAATGCTTCCCCATTGCCTACAAATTGGATCTCTTATTTTTCTTGTATTCATGGGACACATGGTCATTTAAAAACTATATCTCTACCTTTTATTCACATCCAAAAAGTTCTTATTACTCTTGAACTCAAGAGAAGAAAATTCACATGGATACATTAGCTTTAATACTATGTAAAATCTATTTATCCTACTATCAATATATCATATAAAAGTTGGGATGTACCTCGCCAATCGTGTGAATTTTTATTTGTATGTAGACACCGAATCTCACTCCATTTTTCTATATTATAAGAATTTTCTTCTATCCCAAGTAGAATATCCTTCACATGATATTTCTAGAAGAAAATATTCTTAAATTAATTTTATTATAGGGTATAAATCTCTTCAAATTACTTGTTATTATTAATCATTGACCACTATTAGTCAGTTTCAACTTCAAACCAATAAATTTAAAGATTACCCTTTTAGCGATCTAAGAAACCCATGACATTATATAAATTTTCTCGGGCTTTAATCCATCCTTCAGTTATCACAGTTTCATATGATCCACTAAATTATGGGGGGTGTTGTTTCATAAAATTATCCTCTATCTTTATCTTCTACTATGGTAAATCTGGTTTCTATCTGGTATAGAAACAACCACTATTTAAATCCTATTTCAAATGATACATCACTGTAACAAACTGATCAGTTCTAATTTCAACTATATTAGGATGCTAATTTGGAAGGATATTTTACCCTTATTTCCTTTCAACCACAACTTCTTTTTTTCCACTATGATAAAATAGTCTTAAAAACATTAATTTTATGAAGAAACATGGTAATATGCAAATTTTATAACATTTTTACATTACAATAAGGTAAAATATTTCAACGGAAAGTTATTAATAATACCCTAACCTATAATGTTATCTAATCCAACCATTGATTCCAACTATAAGTACACAACCTCAAAATATTACATAATCGTGATTTAATTCAATAATTTTACATTCTTTCACATTTAGGGTCTTTTCAAGTTTATTTTTTAAGAGAATTAGGCCGTAAATAAAAAAAATTGTCACTTCTTATTAATATCCATTTTTCCACCATATATAACTTTAGAAAATAAAACATGATACTTTTATGAAAAATATTTAGGACTATAAACCGGAATTCTACCAATATCATAATCATCATTAATTCCTATGAAAAATATTAAAAAATATGGATGACTATAAAAGGCTCATTAAGGGATATAAAAAGAAGGAAACGATTGGTTCATTGAATAAAATTAAAACCAATGAAAAAATTATCATAATGTAATAATTTACACCCTAAATAAGAAGTAAATAATTTACATTAAAAATAATCTAATTTATTACCCATTTTTTAATAAAAATATTGGTTTAAACCCCAAGGAAATCGTATATAATATTTATTGGTATTTTGGGAGTTCATTATACTTGTCACTCTTATATACTAATTAACCATGTGGTCTAGTTCTATACATGTCAATATAAAAAATGGAAAAATCCAAACAGTCTAATTCCATAACCAATTCATTGAAGGGATATCATGGACCCACCCTTCATTTGTTTATCATCGAACCAGCCATTAAATATCCAAGTAAAATTATATAATCAAAACACATAATATAATTTAATTTTTAACATGTCACTCATAATATTTCATTTTAACACCTACGAAGACATTACATGTTATTTAAGTAATAAATCTATTTTTAAAACCCATTTAAAATGAAAAAAATACCAAAAAATAAAAATGATAATTTTATTTTAATAAAATATGTAATCTTTTAAAGGAATATATAAATAAAATAATAGTCATGATGATTGAAAAGTTGTTGTTTCATTGTACATTAATAATAGAACATTCCTTCAGTAATTTAACAAAATATTCCTTATAAAGAATATTAAATGATTCATTTTGAAAAAAAATGAAATTAAACATCAACCTAAATTTTATTTATAATCCATTTATATCCATACATATATATATGTAAAATAATATCATTAATGTTGACATGGAGAAATTATTTGTAAATTAAATCTTTAAACATTCATTGTGTCCCTTACCACTTTGAACATTTAAATAATAATCCCCATGAAAGAATAAAAAATGAAAAATTCATAAATAACATTATAATACATAAAATATGGATATATAATATCTAATTTATAGTATATAAACTATCTAAAGTAATAATGGTTTATGTAATCAAAAAATATCATAATAAAAGAAGATTGAGAAAAAATCGCTTACCTTGGATCCAACATGTCACGTGTGTATTTATCTTCCTGAATAATCAACATATGGTAATTATTTAAATTAATTATAAAATATTTCAATTTTGTCATTACATTTATTTCTTATATTATATATTTACAAAAAACTACTTAAATGTTAAGTTTACGTCGTTTTTCCCCCGTATTTGGTTCATGTGTCAAAAACGACTTTTGTTTGGTCATCTATGGTCAACGTGGTCATTATATAAACATAAATAGAATAATGATCATGAAATAATTTCAATATTTATAAATAATTTAAATATTTAAAACCAATCAAGAAATAGAGTTTGGAAAAAATGTACCAACGTTACAATCATGGTGATGAAATGTCGTATGTTATCATGAGTAACATTCCCATTTTTCAATGATCATTATGGAAAGAAGGTAAATTACATTTATCTTTCTAGAATTATACTTATATTATAAATACTATATTATTTATTCTTATATACTCATATATAGAATTAGTTTTATGTAAAAGTAATAACATCCTATTGAAGAGACGGTAGTCCACATGTCCACGAATGACATTATAACATTTTCATTGTGTGAAAGGGTAATAAAGTAAATGATATATTATATTTCCATAAATTTAATTATGTAATTAATATCATATATATATTATTTATGTAACATATTTTTAATTAAACTCATCCTTAATACATTCCATGAATTTTAGCATTGTATCACATCACTTTTGACGAGGTAGTAGTCCACACGTCCACAAATGATGTTATCATTTATACACAGAATGGAAAGCATAAAGATATGTGTATATAGAATTTATAGAGGTATGGATACATATTAAATATAATATATATATATAGATATATATATCATTTAGAATCATTTTTCATCATATTGTAGAGGTGGTATGAAAAAATGTACGATAATGTTACGTTAGGCGGTAACTTGTCGTACATAAATGATAAATTTGTTACACACTAGATGAATGTATGTGTAATTTTAGGTATAAAAAATAAGTATAAAACAAATAAATAAATTTATGATAGTTATTTTATTATATAATCATTGGATAATAATAATTTAGGTGGTGGAGAATAAAAAATAAACAAACGATCTTGTGGAAAGATGTTACCTCATTTTCAAGTAACACCTTTCGGTTTGAACCAACGAAATTCCTTGGATGAATTTATACCCAAGGTGAATCATCTAGTATGAGTTTAGTATGTTTGGATATTATTTTATTATATTTTGGGGGAGACAAAGGACTTTATTTGGGATAAGAAATGGTAATGATGAGTTCTTTTTTATAGTCGTGGAGGAGTGCCAATCTAGTAATTTTATGAAAAGTAAAATCCTCCCATGTTTTTTCCATGTAGTGTAGATCAAATAAAGATAATAATTCGATAACATGGATTATTTGGTATATATATGAACAAAAATGGCTTTTGGACAATTTTATTGGTGATTTTGGCTCTTAATTTTCACGTTTAGTCTTTTGATATCCTGATTTTCCTCATAATCACTGTAATTAATTTTAGTTTCATTCATAAATATTTTTGATAAAAATTTAGTTTTACTGTATTTTAAGTTATAAGTTAATCTATTTAAAAATATGAAATCAATTTTTTCAAATTACAATCACATAATTGGTAGAATTTAATTTAATTTAATCCCGTATATTGGACGACAAAGTGGGTTTTCAAAAGTAAAAATGTTCAAATGTTTGCTGTGTTTTTATATCTAAATTCTATGTGAAATTGATTAAAATGATCTAAAAAATTTATTTGATATAAAATTGATATAATTATAATATTAAAAAATAAAATAATTATTTTAATATTTATATAAATTCGAAAAAAAAATCTGAAAAAAATTTGTTATTATTCATTATTCATCAATATATGGAAGTTATCAGAAAAAAAAATAAAACTCCACCTAAACTAAATTTTTATAATTCACTTTCCTAAATTAATTCTTTTTTTTAATATAAAATTTTTAAAATTTTCCAAAACTATATTTAAAATGGGGTTTCCACTAAATGAAATAAAAACAACCTTTTTAAAAATATACCACTTTTTATTCTTAAAATTAAATTTATTTTTATTTTAATCCTATATAATTTATTATATGAATGTAAAAAAATTAATAAACATTGGTAAAAATAAGATAGTTACTTATATTTATAGCCACCAATAAAATATCTAAATGATACCTACCAATTAAAATAATAATAATCATCATAATATTATCTTTCGGTAAAACTCAATCTTTCTTTCAATGTAAGATTTCAGAGAAACTCATTGAAACGTTTTGTGTATGATATTGGATGTAGCCTCCCTTTTAAGGTAAAATTAATATCTATTTCATAAATATAATTAAAAATGAAAAACAATTATTCTCTCATTACATGGGTTATTACATATTTAATACTTATTCTACACCATTTTCAAATATATATCTTTGGTAAATAATTTTTACTTGAGAATGAAATTAATTTTTTGTATTCTTTTGGGATTTTCGGTGTAATTTCCATATGGAGTCCATTCCCCACTTATATAGTTAATTCTTATTCCCTCTTCTCTACACACTCAAATATCCTTTTGGATTTGATAATTCCTACCCAAATAAATTTCTATATTTCTCTTGCAACATTTTAGAGGCCTTATAATGATTATGAAATCACCTATAAAGGTTTTTGGTGTGAACCTAAGAGGTTTTCCAAAGAGGAGGCATCATTCATAATAGAGCACAATCGTTTCATTTCTTATTGAAAATCCTTCAAATACTATTAAAAGTTGTGGAAATAATATTATCAATATTTATCATATACCAAGATGTTATTATGGTAACTTCATAAACAATATCAATCTATCCTTTATAAAAATAGGGAATAAAACAATCAATCTTGTGTATTGTAGACTACCACCTCATAAATCTATGTTATTATTTTTCCATCACCACCTATCATGGGGGATATAATGAATAATTATATGATTATATAAGATTTTTCGACATAATTATTATTTTTAATTTTGATATCATTTCCACCTTCTTACTTTCAAGCCTATTGAAAAATGATAATATAGCTCGTGCGTATATGTGGACGACTAACTCTGAAATGTGATTTTATTAATTTTTTTAATTTGGAATATATGGAAATATGGATATATTTAATAAATATATATGATATATATGAGATACAAATGATTATATAATTATGAGTAGTTGGGGCTTGGCTTAGTGGTAAGCACCCCTTAATTCTACATGAAAAATGGGGGTTCAAAACCCATTGGGCGTAGGTACTGTAGCAGACTGTAGCAGCGGTGGCACTGTAGAAACAGTGAGTAGTGGCAGTAGGTTAGCAGCGGTGGGTACTGTGTAGTACTGTAGAAGTGTGGGTAATGTAGATGTATTATTCACATAATGTGCTCTGGACCAAAAAAATGGGCTGAAGAGCCATGTAATGGGCTAATTTCACACTGGGCCTTCATTATATGTAATGGGTATCCATCTACCCAGTTAAAGAGGTCTTTGCTTTGCTTTAATAATAAATGAGGCTTCGACCCCATCCTTTAAAAAAATGATTATATAATTATGATATATTTTCTAAATTTATTTCCTTATAGCCTTTGAGAAAATGGTTGCATTATTCATGCATAAATATGACCTACCATATCCATGAAATGTGTCACTGATTTTATTTCACTATGTTTATTGATGACTGTAAATATTTATATTATCCAAAATTATGATTTATATATATATATATCATAATTTATATTCTGGTTATTACGGAACCATAATCATAGTATACTATCACAAACTAGGAGCTGAAATATAGGGATTATGATTCAAACATTTAATGAAATTTTATAATAGGTATTATGATTCAAACATTTAAAATGTTGTAATGTATTTTCATCTAAATTTTTTTGGGGGGACAATCCATGTTGACCAATTATTTCTTTTTTTTGTGTACATACTACTCATAAAATAATTTTATGATTCATGTAATGAATATTATCTCATAAAAATATATTCTTAATGTTATTTCTTTCATGGGGCTTACAATTCAAAATTTACCATAGTGGTAAGGGTTTTGTAATACTACATCATTGCTTGTCAGTATTGTTTTTTTATGCTTCTGATGACGGAATTGTCTGATCTCATTCTCAAGAAACTATTTTTTGTCTTTTACTAAGGTTGTTTCTAGAAAATACATGTAACTATTTAACTTTCCTCGCATTATTTACTCAAGACACTAAAAGGAAATTTTTAATAAAAATTACTATATTTCTATATTTTTTATAAATAGATTATTTTTACCATATCCCAATTTTCAAATAACTTTTTTAATAATGAATTTATAATACTATATTTATTTTTTCGATAAATTACTACCCATATTTTACTTTTTAAATAAAATTGTTTAAAAATAATTTTATTTTTATTTTCATAACCATGCTCTTTTAATTTTTATATAAAATATCAAAGAAATATTCATTTCAACATGTGAGTTTCAATATTATTTTCCACTATTTATACCAATAAATTATTTGAATATCCCACTAAAATTTTTCAATGCTAATTTCCAAGAAAATATTTTCCTTAAAATTTGTAAAATTTTTATACATTATTTTGTTTTCAATGTGGAATGGTTATTTTCATAAAGAAATTGTCAAAGAGTTCTTTCCAAATTATTTTTCTTCTAATATTACATCCTTTTATGTTACATAAATTTTATTCGGGATATGAACCAATGATACTATCCTAATTAATTCTCTAGATATTTTATGAATATGATGAAATATGTTTATGAATCCAATATCATTAACATGGGTTATACTACGATCAAATTTTTATAAAACATGTTTCCTTTTCAATGGTTATGATATGATTATTATCTATTGATCTTATTTCACAAAAATTTATGGATTATGTGCCATGTGGCACCTATATCTCTTTCTAATGCATTGGAAAATGAGTGATATTGCATACGATCAAAGTGTACATGACAGGTTATAAAAAGCCTAAAAAAGTGAGTTCATTGGAGGTTATAATAACCATGGAAAAGTAGGTAAATTGGATGTTACCCAATACCAAAAAATAGTATACATTGGAGGATATACCAAGCATGAAAAAGTAGGCACATTATAGGTCATACAAATACCAACTTAGTTATATGGGTTATTATACCAGGCCTAACATTTTATGAATATCTTGGTTGGTAGCCTTGAATAGTGATTTTCAATACTTATGTGTATTACACAACTCTATTTCTTATTGTAATGGTATGTACTCATATATTATTTTCTATGATTCCTTTTTTATTCATGTATTATGAACTTCCAAAATATCTTCCTAGATTTATGTTTATGATATACGATATGAAATGTATTTTTTTAAAAAGTTATTCTCATTTTCTCATACCCTTGTTCTAATATTATCCTTGTTAGATCATTGATATATCCCTTTATTACCCATATTCATAATTTTATATAAACATTTCTTATATTTCCATTACCCTTGTTATAATGAATGTTATTTTGTATCATATGTATACAAATGTTGAATATTATGAAGAAATTAATGGGATATGACGTTTCTCTCTTATGAACTAGTTGTTTAGGTCTCCATATTTCTAAAGGAACTAGAACTATAAAAATATGTTTCAGATCATTATGATATGTAATGGATATTTTTTTATTAAAATTTAATATTTTTTAAGAAATTTGTGGCTCACAATATTTGGTATCATAGGGAGGTTTCATTAGATGTTGGAAACAAAGATGAGAAAACCATATCAATATCCATAATCATAAGTATTAATATAATAAAATATCAAGAGATATTAGTAACATAATGGAGAATGTGGTTTCTATGAAATTATATCCATTTCACGATAATACAAGTAGATATTGCTCTGAAATAGTGGTACCTATGGGTAATAACACTAAAAAGGGAGCATTGGGATTTTACTCAATCATCACCTGGTGCAAGACAGTCTACCCTACTTCGTACCTATTTTATCACAACCAAGGGATATGTATTTTAAACTCATAAACACTTTATAAACCGTCATGAAGTATTTGAATTTATTATTACCATGAATAACCTAGGTTAAACATAATATGTCATAGATTGAAATTAATTTGTTAGGATTTAGACATCATATAAATTATTTTTCATGATTAATCACTCTGAGAAATGTTTTATGATGGTCATGCTAACCATTTTGGTTTCAATATGGTATTGAGGATAAAATTATGAATTTTTCATGGTAATAAGAATGATTAATCATTGATGAAACCTGTTTTCTCATAATAAAAAGAATTTATTTATTTGATGAAAATTATCTAAGAATTTTTTTTCCTATACTCAATTATTAAATGATTAATTTGGTGTGAAACCCCCTAACAGTGTAATGATTACATATTTAGAATTGGATTCTTCTCTAGTTGAATTTTGTTGGAATTCATTCCTATAAATCTTTTTATTCACCCTTTGGATGAATATGGTATTATCATTGAAATAGATTGTATTTCACTAAAAAATACCACATCAATTGGCATGGAAGGGAAGTCACGTTTAATATTCCCAACCAAACTCTGATCGTACATCAGTGCAATGATTAATATGAAATTCTGATGTAAAATACATCTATTTTATGGTTCTTGATTTCAATTAAAAAGGGGCATTTTATCATATGGTTGAGGAGAAACCCAACATCAATGATATGACTATTATGGGGGAGATTATTGATATATTTGCATTATTTTTTCCTAGTTTTCCATTAAAACATGGTATTGATTTACCAAGAGAACTCATGCCATGTGCTACACATATTTTTATACATCCCAGTAGAATGGACCTCATTGAGTAAAAAAAATTGAAGAAGGAACTCTAAGAGAATCTTTAAAGGAGATTTATTTTGACATGTGTGTCACAAAGAGTGGAACAAGTTTATCCTGTTAAGAAGACAAGTAGATAGATTTTACTGTGCATTATTTATTAAGAACTAAAAAAACTCTCAAAAAATAACAAGTATCTCTTATATCGTATTGATTAATTTTTTGATCAAAATCAATGATTTGATTAATTTTCTATGATTGAACTTCAATATGAACATAATAAAATTATGGTCAAGAAGAAGGATATACCAAAGACACTATTTCAAAAATGGTATAGACATTATGAATATATAGTTATGTGATTTGGTCTTACTAATTCCTCTATTAAATTCATGTATTTAATTAATAGTTTCTTTATATATTCCCTTATTTAATTAAGGGTAGTCTTAATTTATTATACTCTTATCTTTTTAAAGATCATGAAATAGAATGAAGATCACAACCTAATTCTGATAAATACCCTTCAGAATGAAAATTTGTTCGAAAAAATTACCAATAATGAGATTCCCTAAAAAATGTTATATTTTAGGTTATATAATCTCAAGATATGGTATATTGGGAATCTATAAAAACCAAAGTCATTGAATTTTGGTCCAGATCTACCAATATTATTGAGACATGAAGTTTCAATAGTTTGTATGGATTTATAAATGGTTTATGGAGTATTTATCAGGACTACCTAATCCTCTCACCATGTTAACATAGATGAGAGCCATGTTCGTATGGAGAAATCAATGTAAAGAAATTTTCAAGGAACTAAATAGAATGTTAGTTAATGAACCTTTTCTTAAATTACATTGTTATTGATATGTGTTTTTCTAATATTGTGATGCATAAAAAAGGGAATGTGATGCATTATCGTGTAGAATGATTTTGTGATAGCCTACACTTAATGTAAATTTATGTTTCATGAGAAAAATTATCCAACTAATGATTTCGAATTATCATCTATAATTTTTTTTATTAAAAACATGGAGGAATTATAATTATTGATAAAGGCATGATATACATACTGATAATAAAAGATTAATGTATATATTCACATCAATATGGTTGAACACATGCTAGATAAGATGGTTTTAGGTGATTAATTATTATAACTAGTCAATATATTACCCTGCAAGTAGATAAAAAATGTGGTTAATGATTTGAGTTGAAAGAATATTACTAGATTTTATATGATAAGGATCAAAAAATATCTAATATTTATGGATTTGGAAAGGATGGATCAATAAATTTAATGGAAGCGGGAAAATCATTTTTTTAAAATGAGTGGCCAACCGTCATTCCAAGTGACTATCAAGAGGCAGAAAAGGATGATATAGATCTGTAGAATGAGGTTACAAATATTCCTATGTCTAACCATGATTAATAATGAATTATAATGTATAATAACTTTTTAATGGTTTCATCCATACCCAATTTTTAGAATGATCTATTAAAAGAATCTCATAGTTCCTCAAAATCAATACATTCTAGACTTACAAAGATGTATAATAATTTGAATGTTTATTTATGGTGGGATTGAATAAATTGAGATATTAAAGAATTTTTAAATTGGATCTTGGTTTGTAAAAATTTTAATGCTAAGAGATAAATGTATCAATATATGTTACAATCATTACCCATACTAGAACGTATATTGGAAAAGATCACCATGGGTTTTTCATCGAACTCCCTAAAACATTTAAATAGAATAACGTTATATGGGAAATAGTCAAACATCTTAAAGATTATTCATAGTTAATTATTTCTAGACAATATTTTTTATCTGGGTTTTATTTCAAGGATATACATTAATGTATTATTTAGCTTTCATGGAGTACAAAATCTTTTTATATTTGGTTAGGATTCAAGGATTACCTCGATGATCAGTATAATTATTTAGCAAGAACTTGACACAATGTAGGGTTTTAGAATTGTGTATCATCCTCATATAAATGGTTTGTATGAGAGAATAATTAAAACCATAGAGGATATACTAAGATATTTATATATTTATTTCAAATGTATTTGGGTCAACACCTTCCTCTAGTGTAGTTTCTTACAACAATAGTTTTCAATCATGACTTAAAATATTCCCATATGAAGCCTACCCTGGAAATAAGTGAATAAATCCAATATATTGGGATATTTTTTGAAAAAAAAGTTATTGGGATATGATATAGAAAATAATGTTTTATATAATTTTTTATCATATCAAAAACACATCAAGGAATCATAGAGTTAAGTTTATGCTGACAATTGTCGGCATGATCTCATGTTTGAAGTTGTAGAGAAGGTTTTCCTTTAAATCTTCCCATTCAATATTTTAATAAGATTTAGGAAGAAATGAATATTGAGTCCTATTCATGTAATAAAATTAGACAATATTGATCAAATATTGTGGGTTTCTTATCATTCAAATCTCTCACTAAACCCCTCTTATCCCATAGTGTATTCCATGTACATATCCTAAAGAATTTCATATCTAATCCTTCACATGTACTAAAAATAGAAATACTAATGTTGGATTATGATATTTACATTGAAGAACTACCTATGGAGATTCTAGATCATAAATAGAATGTTATTCCAAATAAGACTAGTCACCTGTATAAAGTTTATTTGAAAAACAAAAATGTAAAGAATCTATAGGCGAACCTATGGATATATTGGGAAAAAAGAATACTATTTGATTGTATCAGAGTGATATAATTTAATGGGTGAACATAATTTTAAGTGGTTGGTATAACATAACACCTAGAGTATTTAATATATATATATATTCTGTGGAATAATTTTTTCCCTCAATTGCTTGTGTTACATATAATAAAGAGTTTTAATGAACTATATTATACTATTAATATTATTATTTAAACATTATAATTATAACCTATAATTTAAACTCATTGGTAGGAATATACCTACATAAATTTTTTAAAATTAATTATTATGCTTTTATTGTAGGAAATATATTGATAAATAATTACTAATTTTTTTTGGTAAATTGTTTATATTCGTTAAAAATACATTTCTATCAAAAAATATTTTCATTTATTTGTGTGAAAAAATAATAAGATTATTTTTTTCGAATTTAAGAAAATGTATTTGAAAAAATTAGAATCATTTTGGGGTTCAAAATTTAAAAATTATTATCGAGTTAATTTTTTATAATTTTATAAAGTGATTATTTTTTTTGAAAAATAATAAAAAAATGATTGCTATAAAAAAATACTTCCTTTAATTTAATCCATTTATGAGTTCTATTTTGGTTTTTTAATGGGTTTTAAAGTCAAATTAGTACAATTATATAATTATTAATCCAATCAAAGTCTTTTTCATCATTTTAATGATTGTTTTTTGTATAAAAGCATTATATACTTATAAAGACATTTCCCTTGGAAACTCACTTTTCATCCTATATACGGGTATAATATTAATTTAAATTCTTCCACCTCTATGCATAAAATTTGGTAAAATTTATAAATGTTTGGATTCATTATAATTTATGTCATTTAATATGGAAATATTATTTTTTTCAAAATTAATAGCAAAAATAGTAAAAATTAATTTCTTTGGTTAATGTAAAAACTGGTTTATTGTGTGATTAAACCAAATTATATGGGTATGTATTCCATTAAAACAAGTCTAAATCCTTTTTTATATCCATATTTAAACCTTAACATATCCTAAATGTAAATATATTATAATTTATTATATTTTTCCTTTGGAATGGGTTTATAAATTAGGATTCTTTAGGGAAACTACCATGTAGTCTTCGAGTGGGTTCCTTTACCAACTTATATAAATACATTTCTTCTCTTATACTATATACACTCAAAGATTATTTTTTTTTATCCATAACCTATCCTAATAAATTCCTCACCTACCTCACCACATCCAAGGGGCCTATTTTTGAATAAGAAAACAACTTTATTGGGTTTTTGTGAAAATCTAAGAATGTTGTCTGAAAAGAGGTATCATACTTAATAAAGAATTTTTATTTCATTTCTTATTTTAAATCCTTAAAATATTTCTCAAATATACTAATATATTAACATAATTATCTCCCATATACTGATATATTTATTTTTTAAATGTTACAAACCATATCAATAACATTTTCCTCTAAATGGGGAACAATATCCTCAATCATATATACCACAAACTACAACCTCTCAAATAGAAGTAATTCATTTACCATCATCAAATATCATGGGTGAAAAAATTATTGATTAAAATTATATATATCATAATTATTAAATAATCATATTTCTATAACTATAATTTCACATCTACCATATTCCACTACAATCCTTTAAAAAACCATGGCATCGCTCGTGCGTACGTGTGGACTACTACATCCATTATCTAATGTGATTTGTTTTCATTTCATATTGACATGTATGGTAAAATGTATATATTTAATGAATATATTATATATATATGAGATAAAAATGATTTTTTAATTTTTATATATTACTTACAATTCTTTATTATCATACATAAATAAAATGGAAACATCGTTCTTTTGTACATACATCTGACCATCCCCATGAATAATTTAGTTTTCTCTCTATAACTTTTATTTATGACTCTGAATATGTTCAAAATGAATGTATATTATATATATCTCATGATTGACATTATGAATATTATTTAAATATGAAAAATGTGTAGGGAACAAAACTAGAAAATTGAAACATATATGAAATATGATGTTGTGATTATTAAAAATGTGATTTAACTAGGAATTATTACCAAAAACCTAAAATAATTTTATGAGTAAATGATAAATGGTATGATATATATGATTATTCTTATATAAAATATATTCAATAAACCTGTATTTATTATAAATGAGTTTTAAAAAGTATGGAGAAAGTTTAGACTTGGGGTAAGGGATTTATTGTATCTCATATACTTCTTGGAGACATATGCAATATTCAACAACTCATTTATTTGGTGTGGTGAATATATTTCATATTTTTATATATTATTTAATTAATCTAATTATTTTTATGATATTTATAATTTTATCTTACTTTTTTCCTTAATAGGGCTTATGAATTTTATGTTTCTAGAGTAGTAAGGGATTTTCATCTCACTTTTATTTTCGTGGGACACATACCATATTAACCACTAATTTTTTTTATGTGGTGTAAATACTTTACATGAATATTTTTTATGATTCATATCATGAAAAATATTGGAAATATAAATACATAAAAGTGTATTTATATCTTTTCTATTATGATTCAAAAATATTTAACGTGGTATGGGTTTTATGATAAAATCTCATTATTTATCGGTATTTTCTATGATTATACATATGGTGATGAAATCCAATGATTTATCTATCTGGAAACTCATATATTTTATTCTAATATACTTTTTTCTAATTAATATATTTTTGCCTTTTATTTTACTCTATTTATGTACCTAAGAGGAAAAAATATTGTTTTAAGAAAAACTATCTTATTTATCTCTAAAGTCAAAAATAATTTTTAATTCATGTTTATTTTTTCTAGAAATGTTTTAAATAAATATTTCCCAATATTAAACTTTATGTTTAAAGATATTATTAATCATTTATATTTTTAAAATAATGTTCTAAAAATAATCTTCTCATAATTTTACAAACAAGTATGTTTAAATGTTTACAGAAAATATGAAATGAATCTTCATTCATATATGTATGAAAAGAACTATTTTTTCTATAATCATTTCCACTAAATTAATTAATTATCCCTTTTAATTATTTTTAATTTTATTCTAAAAAATTATATGTTCATTACTATTTGGTATATTTTTTAAAAAAATTAATTATCTTCAATGTGGAAAGGTTGTTTTTATCACGAAATATTCCAATAGATCATTCAAAAAAGAATTTCATCTATGATGACACGCTTAAAAGTTACACAATATTTACCGAGCATATGATCTAATGATTCAATATTTATTATTTGTATAAATAATTTATGACTATGATAACAAATGTTTATGAACATTGTTTTATTCCCATGGTTTATGATATACTGAAAATTTTATAAAACATGTTTCATTTTCACAAGTTATGATATGATGAATGTTTATTATCTTTTGGCAAAAAAAATTATGAATTTTGAAACTTCTGGGACATATATCTACCTTCTTGTAAAAGTTTAATTATTATTGTTATATAATCTAAATGGTTACATGGGATGATATCCAAAGACTATATAAAAGGGTGCACATGAGGTTATCCCATGATCCAAAATATTGTACATGGTAGGTTATCCCAATACCAAAAATGGGGATACAAGAGGTTATATTAATCAAAAAACGAAGTGCATAAGAGATTATCCCAATCCTGAAATAGGTACCTGAGTACTTATCCCAATATTAACATGTTATGGATGTATTAGACCTATATATTTCTGGAATAGATCATTGTGTTATGTAATTAATAGATTTATTTTAATATGTAATAATTCTTTTAAATGTTTCGATTTTTATACAACCAACTCAAATTCTATTTAGAAACCATGTTTCAAGTCCTCAAAAAAACACCATAGCCCTTAATAGGTATCATCTCACAACTCATAAGATTTATACTTCAACTGACAAAAAATTTGAATCCATCTCTATATCACTGAATAAAATCCCATAGGACACATCCTTATCAGAATTTTGAGCAGATCCTACGCTATGCTCACGAGGGTGTCACTCATCAAATGTGATATATAAACCTATCTCACCAAATTTAACCAAGCCTAAGAATGTTTTACAAAATTTATTATCCCTTGGGATATATAATTGTCTATCATGAATAATATATATATCCTTAATACCTACCCAAGGCTTCACATCATTTTGACCAGAACCATCTCCCCTTTGCGACATTGTCACAAGGTGATCCTAATCTTTTAAAGTTCTGAAAGAACCAATCCCTATCATAAAACACCCACCCTCATACTATCTATACATGTCCACCACTTTTGGTCCATATCAACTATACATGAACCCACTAAGAACCCATGTATGATAAAAATCATGACTAATAAGTTATATAAACTTTTTTTAAATGGACCACTTACCTCTATAATGGTGGTACATGAACACCAAGAACTTCACACCCTCAAAAAATACCTTATATTTCTCTTCCTAGATCAAACAACCACCCAAGATCATTTATTATGAAATAAATAGTAAATAATTAATTATAAACATTCACAATTAATTAGATAAATTATTCTTAAGAATTATAATTTCAAAAAAACATAGTGAGATTCATGTTAAAAATTAATCTATAAAAAACAACTCATGTAATTCCCATGAAAACCCCCCATCACCATCCCATAAAAATTATCAAACCATTGACACTAAATTAATAAACAATATCAAACTATTTAAATAAAAATCTTAAATAAAATTAGGTAATATTCTTCCATCATTGAAATGCTAAAAGATTTTGTGTACCGCAATACCTCTTCTATAAACTATAAATGAAATCCCCATCACCTCAAAGTATTTACACTATTATCCTGTTTTAATTGTCTCAGAAACCTATATAAATTTATCTAAATCAATGATAAATAATAGGAAATATAATTAATGGGATGTAATATGTGATACATGTATAAAGTCAATACTTAAATTCCCCATGAATAACCTCTAGACTATTGGGAATGAAGAAGTGATGTTAAAGGAAAGGGGTGAGTGAATATGGAATTTATTGATCTCTTCATCTTAACTAAACTATTAAATACACTCCCTAAAAATTTTGACTTTCCCTTACTTAAGAGAGATCCACCCTTGCACCATTAAAAACAAGAACAATAGTGTCCATTCCTTGAATCCCATTCACCAAGTGAATTTGTGGAATAAATGGCCCATGTAAGAGATACCCTATCAAAAACTAGAAAAATATGTCCATCCATGAAACACCTAAACAGATCTATAATATATCATAGGGGAATCCTCAATCCTGTATAATTATTTAAAATTATTAAACACATCATAAGAAATCCCTGGGAATATTTTACCAAATAATTATATATAATATGATTTAGTGAAAGAAACATAATTGATCTAGGATTATTGTATATCCAATACTAGTGCACTATGTTCATGCCATAAATTAATCAATAGATATAATTAAAACACAAACAAGTAGTAGATAAAAATCCTTTAGATCACCATATTAACTACATCACCTAGCTAGCATCATCTTCTCACCACAAAAATTATTCAATATCCATTATCTATAAAATAACATAGTAGCTATATATGTTATGTGATATAATAACTACCAAAACTGAAATTAATAAAGAACTCATTTGAAGGGAACACATAGTAGGACCTTTATAGAAAAATTGTCAAGTCCTAGAAGTAATGTAATAGACACCATCGACTGTGTACAATAAATAATATAGAAAAAAACCTCAAATTAAAATTGGTAACTGAATGTATTTATCATGATATATATCATTCAAAAATACCAACATAATACATTTTTATTACCTATGAATGCATTATAATGTTAACCTTGTGGTTAATCTCTCTAGGAGGCCACGCACCCAGACATCTTTTGTATTATCACTATTTATTATTAAAATATACTTATATAATAATATAATAATATAACTGAAGGTTTTAAAAATGAATATATATATATATATAATTAAAAATGATAAAAAATCGAAAATAATACAAAATTATGTTAGTGAAGAAGATAGAATCAATTATTCATAGGATTTCATGGAGATACAATAATTATTTGTCAAAATATTAATTTAGAATATCATGCCCCCTATTGAGATGGAATATATTACTAAAAAACTCTAATTAAATATTTAATATCAGACACTAACCCTCTGGTTTCATGATGATATTCCCTCACATAATCACCATAATGTTTTTCCACCTAGTATCGGTATTTTGACGATGAATGAGAGGAATAAAAATCTAAACCGAAAGAAGAACTTAATAATAATGAATGTAGGGTAAACCATTCACCAAATTATGTTTCACCATGAATAAAATAAAAATAATGAAATAAATATTAGACATTGAAGAAAAATTAACTAAAAACATCACCCCTCCCCCACTCCCATTAAAAACATTAAAGGTATGTTCTCTATTTTCATAGATATTAGAAAGAGCAAAGTGGGGGAAATAAAAATAGAAAATAAAATCATAAGGGGGATATAGAATGAAAAAATAAATGAAATATATTAAACATAAAAGGAATATTATAAAACAAAAACAACACTCATATCCTGTGAAACGGAAAAATCTTTTGCCTGGATTTGGTGGTTTATATTTATAGGCATGAGATAGGTTGATTTTGTATCTACAAATACTCCTCTAATTTTTCAATTTTTAGGCCCACTAAAATGATGAATCTGAGGTGATAAAATAGAATGATTTCAAATTTCATCCACATGAGACCTTAAAATTTTTGTTAATTTTAATAGGCTTTTTAATTGTTATGAATGATTTACTCAAGAAATATTATCTAGCCTAGAGACTATTCCAGTTCCAATATTCTATCATTTCATGCATTTATATACATTATACAGAATTAATATTGGGGTAAAACAATTAAAGTAAATGTTTCAAGGACTCTTATTGATCTTCATGTAAAATATATGCTCGTTTGGGCTACCCATGTGTGATAAATTATCCCACATTTTAAATCTATATAATTTGAGAAAATATTTTGAGCCCTAACATGTGGTATTTATTTGGGCTATATAATGATGGATTTTCATTTGGGTTAATTTGAATGAATTTCATACCATAAATTTTTGAATAAAAATCATTTTCGGAGTTTTTATTAGTTTAGAATAATTTATATACTAAATATCACACTGATTGAGAAAAATTCCAGCTCCAAAATTTGGTTGTTTTCCCTAGTAAGATAAATTGTTTAATAAAAAATAAAAAGGTGAAAATTAAATATAAAATAATTAATTACGGTTATTAACACATTGAATTAAATATAATACTTGTAAAATTATGAGCATCATCAATCCACCAAAAGTAAATATTTCTGAACTGGGCAAATTTTCAGTATTAAAACCAAAATCCACACCAAAATCAAAAGTGATTAAATTTACCATATCTTTTGAAAAATGGAATTTCATCATGTATCATATATAAAATATAATTTTATTGCATTTTATACTCCTATTTTTAAATTCAATAAATCTATAAAACACATTCATAGCACAATCATTCCAACCTCACATTGAAATTCTTATCACTATTCATTCAAGAGAAATTAGATTTGGAGTTACAACCATACATAGAAAAATGATGTGTCCCAATACTATTGTAAAAATTAGAATCTATATACACCATAATACAAAAAAATGTGTTTAATCATTAAGTAATTCTCAAGATGAATTTTATATCTACCTGTTGGTGGGTAAAATAAATAAAAAATTAATCTCTAAAAAGAGGAGGTAAAACCATTAAATACCAATTAATTAAAATTAAAGTTAAAAAACATGAAATATTTCTGACTTAACTCCACATAAAAATGAACACCACACACCCTTTGATTTATTTCGTGTTTCAAAAAATAAATATTATGAATTATATCACCAAAATCGACCCATTTTCTTTTTTTCCATTCTTTTTTAGTTTTTTTAATTTATTTAATTTTTTTCATGTAGGTTGAAATTAAAATAAGATATAATGAGATAAATAAATTATTTCCCTTTAATTTTGATAAGTTTGGGAGCATAAAATCTAATCATAATTTAAAAGTCAACAACATATCTATTTTTTCATTGTCTATTTTTATATTTATTCTATTATTTGTATTTTATTTTGGGGAACCATGTAATTAATATGAAGAATAATTAGTGATATTGGCTCATTCCCATTCATTTAATCCTTGAAATATTGACACATGCCACGCACCCAACAGTGAGCATCATCATAATGAAAAAACTTGAAAATCATTTCCCTGAAACATAAATATGAAATAATCATTAATAAATAGTATCGGTGATGGTAAGTAGGAAACACTATTCTCAAAATATTTCATTAACAAATTCTTAAATTCATGGAATATAAGGTCTAATGAAGGGTAAATTTGAAGTTGTTAATCAAGGTAAAATATGGATTTCTAAAAAAATACCTAAATCAAGTAAAAAATATATTATAAACATTAATTATTTAAAATATAATTATCAAAAGTTTTTATTTTCAAACAAAATCAATGTTTCTTTTAAGAAATAGTGGGTATTAGAAATAATTTTTCAAAATGGTTAAAAATAAAACATTGGATTGGAAAAACAATTTTCATCATGGTTTCATGGAAATTTATTAAAAAAATTGGCCAAACTCATAAAAATTTGTAAAAATCCAAATCCTTGAAGAATTTTACAGATAAATAATCATTAAAATTACTTTTATTCAAAATCATTAAAATTCAATCAAAATAATTTCATATTTGAATAATGAAAATACATATTCTTATATTTTAATTGTTCCCAAAAAAATAAGAATTAAAATAAATAAATACAAAGGCTCCAAAGTAGTATTACAAACAGCCCACAATTAAATTTCGCTGCCCTTATTTTAAACTCAAAAAAATAAAAACATATTGTAAAATGAATATTGAGAATAAAAGGTAAAACCTCATTTATTTTCCAGTGGAATCCTTAATTTAAGACCACAACTTCTACTACATGGACCAATAAAGTATGAACAAAATTTATAATATGAAAACTAAAAATTATATAATAATGTAAAAAAAGGATAGGACAGGGTTTAAACCTCTAGTGTGTGCTAATATATTCTTTCTAATAGTAAATATGTTGTAGCACATTGTCCTAAATACCAATTTTGACATGGATTCTTTCTTAAAATCCATGATATGTTAATTGTCCCAATATCCATTTCAGGATTCTATGTGTATGTTTTCCCAACTATCACATAGGTGACTCAGTTTTGATCCCTGAAAATGTTTCCAAACTAATGAGGGGGAATTATCATGGATCTCTAATCAATATATTCTAATCATTCTTCTAATGAAATATAGTTTTCACACAAGGGTTATTCTATTGAGGAGTCAACATACAAAAAACATTATTTATAGAAACTATGTATATAATAACTAATATAATACTGTATAATTAAATTTTATAATAAGGGTATTTTATAAAAATGGATGATATAAATATATATCTAGTATAAAAGAATCAAAAATAAAAAAATAAAAAATACGAAGATGTAAGTGGGAGTATGTTTTCATTATTAGGAGTTCATTACGATGCTATCATTTCTCTTTAATGATTTAGTCTCATTCTGTCATTCAATATAGAGATAAACCCTATCACTTTGTACTATCCCTTTTAATTTATTTTATTACACATTAATGTTATGTGTGTGAGAAAACACTCCCTCACATCATCACCATAATGATAATCTGCCGCATATTCAGTGTAATATAATACTCAATTAATTTTTAATGGAATCAAAATAAATTTATAAAAAAATGATTATCTATTTGAGTAAGACCGGATTTTAGTATTTATTTTTTTCTTATTACTCCCTGTTGTAGGTTTGTTGCGTATAAAGGTAGGTAGTCAATCTCCTATAATTTATTTTCTTAATTAAAATAATGGGTGGTGTACTCTTTGAAATACTATGAGATGTTGGAAGTACTTGTTTTTACATTAAAAATATTTTCAAGTCTCTTACCTTTGAATATTTTAAAAAATTAGTCCAATAATCATCCATTTCCTATTGATCTCCCACATAAACATTAAATTTAATTTAATCTTATTGAACCTTTTCTATAACTATTATGGGAATTTTCATGCTAATTAAATCTCTAATATCTTCCTCATAAGGTTTTTCAATTAAAATTTTTGGAAAATAAATATTTTATTCCCCCTTTTCAGGATACTTTTTCCGAGATTTCTATTTATTTGATGAAGAATATATAATAACCATTTGATTCTTAAAAAATTCAATCATTTTTTCAATATATTAAATTTTAATAATTCATTATTTTTCTCTACTAGACTCATAAAAATATTTTAAGGATATGTATATAAAAAATCACATTGAAATGAAATAAGAAAAAAATGATTTTCAATAATGTACAATTTTTTTGTTATTGGAATTTGTTATTTTGGGCGTTTTTTTTAAAAAAATAGTGTGATTGAGCTCTTACCCTCCCCCTAAATGATTCCTTATGGATGAGATGTATATTATATATATCCCTCTATAATAGATTTTTATTTTCCATGAATGCAGTATAGTGTGAACCCTAAGATCGATCTCTCAAGGAGGATGCTCGCACACAAATAATTTTTATACATTAACTATTTATACATTGAATATAACACTGTAATTACCTAATAATATACTAATGGTCTTAAAAATTAATATATATATATATATATAAATTAAAATGAGAACAGACGAAAAATGAGAGATAGATATGTTATTGAGTAATAAAAAATCAATTTATTTGAGGAGTTCATGGTGATGATATCATTGTTCATTAAAATATTAATTCTCTATATTATTTCCAATATAGCGATCAATGATATACCTCAACACCAACAGGTTAATTTTTTGATCTGAAATTAACCCTCAACATGTGGGACAACACTCACTCATATCATCAACACAATGATAATTCATCCCGTATGCCCCATTATGTTGATGGGGGAGACAACATAAAATTTAATGGGAATAAAAAAATCATTATTAGAGAAAATGGGTTGAAATCATAACCATAATTTCATACAAAACTATAAAAAATATCAAATTAAATTAAATATAATAAATTCAATCACAATTAACATAAAACACCATCCCCTGAATAGCATTGAGCGTTATTTTTTCACTTTCATGATGATTATAGGGTTCATGGTGGGGGTAGAAAATAGAAAATGATAAAATATTTATAATTTAAAGTTAGGAAAAAAATCTATATATTAGAAAGATAAAGTCAAATTACATCATAAAAATACCCAATTGGCTAATTAAATTGTATTCTATTTTTCATTGAACTGTAGATAAACATTTTTAGATATGAGAGGGAATGATTTTTTATAAAATATAATTCATTAAAGGATATACATTTTTTGGCCTATTAAAAGGATGAATATGGGAAGGTAGACATGTAGTATTTCTCTCCCCAATTTTATCCTCATGCGCCCGAAATATTAAATTGATTTTCAGTGGTCTATCGCTTATTATTATAGAATACATCAAAAAGGTTTTCTAGCCAGAAGACTATTTAAATTAAAAACATACATCATCCCATGTATTTATGGCCAATATAGAGTCTATATATCAGTGTTATCTAGTTAATGAAAATGTTTTGAATACTCTTTTTGATTTTATAGTGAAATCTTGGCTCATTTTTGAAACCCGTGTGTGATATATAGACCCATATTCAAAATTTGATCAATCAAGGCACATATTCAAAGGGCCAACTTGTGACCATTATTTGGGAAATATATTGTTGGATTTTCTTTGTGATTATGGATGATTTAAATTAAACCCATATGGTTTTTATCAATAAAAAATTACTTTCAATATTTCGATTATTTTAAAATAATTTATCGATGAAACTAAAAACTATTATATAAGTATATTTAAATTATCTATTAGTCAATTTTCAACATTTTGCTCAAATTATTAAAAAATATAAAATTTAGACAATTACCCTTAATATATGAAATTGTATAGATTAAAAATTTGAATTCAAGATAATATATATTAAATTATGATATTCATCACCTTCATGTTGTTCACACTCCCAAAGTGAAAATTAGCAGAAAAAGTATTGAAATTGAAATGTGATAAGATAATAAGCATATGATGCATGGCATTCCACCACTCATCATTCCACATGATTAACATTTATTTTCAACACCCATTTTAATATATTATTTTTATAAGAAAATAAATTTTTTTTATTACATGTTAGTATTTGAAACAAATAACATTTAAAATTATTCTATAAACTTTATTGTTCATTTTTTTAAATGAAAAATCATACTTAAAATTTATTCAGAAATCAACATGGCTGTATAAAACAAATCATTGTTTAATTTTAGAAGTTCAATTAAATAAATTTATTTAAATGATTTAGATTAGAAAAACAATCTTCTTAAATATAAAGGGAAATAAAAGAAACTTTCCATGTCAAAGAAATAAATGAAAAAAAAGTATTTAATGCTAAGTTTCACACATTCCAATAACCAAGGGGATATAGAAAAAGGTATATGTAATCCCCTAATTAAAACATATAAGAAATGAAATGAGTGTCGTGGAATCTTTCCAATTGTTATTAGGTCTAGGTTACATGGAACAATGTTTTCAAGCACTTAGTTCAAATGTTAGATACACTTTATCATCTAATGGAAGAGGCACCAAACATACTTCCCAAGTATAGTTAGTGAATAGGTATCACATACCATCTATTTTATCATAAACTAAACCCTACATTCCTCTAACCAAAGTTGTAACATCCCTGACTCGATTAGTCACCTGAATAGTTGTATCGGGTTGGTTTCCATAGGACTTAATTGCGCCTCTCCGAATTACCAAGGTTGTTGACTAGTAGAGAGGTATTGAAAGTGGTAATGTGGGGAGGATATAAACTATAGTAGTAAAAATAATAATAATAATGGTCTATTAATAATGTATATAACATGTTGTTAAATTAAAATATTAGAATACTTGAACTAGACCGTCAATTGGAGGAAGCGCAGTCAATACCAGATAAATAGAAAATGTAATAAATAAACTGAAGTGGCTGAAAGTAAATTAACATGCCCCTATACCCAATAGAGAACTTATAGAACTACTAAAAAATAAACAAAACATGCATTTCAATGTTGGTCATACATGTTAAAATACAAAAGTGGGTCACCAATGGACGACTATTTCAAGTCATACATATGTATCATACTGATAGTGAAAAAACAGTAATATAGAAACTCTATCTAGGCATGAACCCAAGGTCCCACGCCAATCTTCATGAAATAATCTAATAAAACATAGCTCTTGAGGTTTTTTCTTTACATGAAATTAAAATAATAAATTCTACATGCATCCTAAAGGACCAGTGCTGGGTGTGAGTACTAGTCTCATTAGGATACCACCTAAAGGTGTGTACATACCATATGTTTTTAAACAAACATGATATAATTAATAAACAAGATACAAATTGATTAATGTAAACAGAAAAATATTAGGTTCTCAATATCCTATAGGAATCAATCAACTACCCCGACCAATTTCAGAATACAATATGTTAGGAGGGTCTTTTACCCATGTCCTAAGGTACTTCTAATGTCAAATATCTTAGGTAAACCCTTAAGTTCCACGTCAAAAAGTTTCATGGAACATTATTCCTCTTAAAACCCTTTTTCTTAGTAAGTACTGAAAGCCCTAAGGCATTCTATAACCATTAATATCTGGTCTTTCAAACCCCTACTTGAAAATCCCATTGACATGTATCCCAAATACCAGAGTCACAACAATGTCTATCCTCAAAATAATTATTTGACCATGACCTCAATCAAGGAGAGCCTCAGATTCCAAAAGATAACCTTGTCATTTTCAGCTGCTGTCTCCTCACCTTCTAGATAGATTTCTATGGAAATAACCCCCAATAAAAAATCTTAATATGCACTAATGAGGGCCTCTACCAAATTTATTATTCAAATACACCTCATCAATGGAGTCATCATATGTACACACAACTCAATTTGACACTTTTTCCATCATAGGTGAGTAGAAGTCGCAAAAGAAATAACCTAATCCACATTAAAACTGGATCCTTGTTCCCCTATGACCATATTTCTCATGTTTTATGGTCATTACATCCCAATTTCAGGGGACAAGCCCAGCCTGATAGACACACTGCATCTAACAGACTTCTACGATGCCAACTACTGTAGTCAAAACCAATCAATCAAATTCAGGCCAAGCCTAACCAGATGATCTCATCACATCAATATCGACGGTTTTTCCATCCAAATTCTCTAGGTCAAGCCCATAATGACCCCCTAGGTCCAAATATCTCATCACATGCATCTCATTATATTTAAATATATTATTCAAATAAAAAATTCTATTTATATGATTAAATTAGGCAATACACATTGAATATGAAATTCAATTTAGATGATTTAATTGAAAAATCTAAAAAACTATAAAAATTTAGTATAGGTATCTTGAATTCCTCATATTTGAATAACCTTTCGAAAAAAAATTAATTTCACGTAACCCCCCCCCCCCGATCAAACCATCCAAATAGAGATGGGCTCTAACCTAGTCTCCCTTGAGAAAAAAAGAATTGGTCATTCCTGATATTATCCCATGGGTCACATGGTCAAATTGATTTGAAGAAACAAATATAAATGGATCTTTCCCAAAATTCCCAAATGGTTTCTAAAATACACCCACCCAAAATCACCTCAAAAAATTAAAATCAATATATCCACCACCTACCATGGACTTATAGACGTAAGAACGTTCCATATCAACTCCAATTCGAAGTGGGATAGAGTATATTTGAGTTTCCTTCAAGCACCCTGAATATAGGGTGAAATGGATCAAATATATTTAGAGCTTTATGAGGCAATGGAAAAATTAAATAGAGGATAAGGTGATTTTATCCTTAACGATGTGGATCCCTAGCACCCGACGGCTCAAAGAACTAATCAAAGACTACGGAGATAGCACAAATATGGTAAAATAGAGGAGGAGGAGGAGAATTCCTTCTGTAAAACATGAGACCAAGGGATTAAAAATGGGGACATTGGAAAAAAAATAAATATTAAAAACTTAAAAACCATGTAGAGGCCTCACATTTTAATCACACTTTTTTCCAAAACCATGAATAAATTATGCATGAAACAGGGTTGAGATACTACCCAAAAGAGCTCCCTCACATGGTTTGTCGAAACTGTGCACAAAAATTTTAAATTACCTCAAATATAATTAAATATAACATTGGAAATATATCTAAAACACATAAATGATTTACCCAAACTATTCAATAGTTCAAAATGAGATGCACTATTACATTAAAGGGGCTGCATGGTTTACCCTAAACTAGGGGCCCTAACCTGCAACTCCCAAAATGGCCATTTGGGCTCTGATACTCTAAAAACCTCTTCTAAACACATGAGGATTTCGTAAAATATTACAAATAATGAAAAAAACATCATATAAAATTGATGGAACTCTCAGGATTTTATTCTGATAAACAATCTTGAAAAATGAATCCCCACTAATGGAATTGATAAAAAAGGGAGTGATTTTTAACCAGTTCAAAAAACCTGGGTAGTTAAAATCTCCCCACCATAACGTATCTCATCCCTGAGATCTAAAATGAAACATGTATATGGTTCCAAACATAACCATACCATTCAAATCAAACCCAAACTACCCTTGTCTATGGTTATTGGAAAATTACTTCAAGGGGCTCCCTACCTTAGGAATTTCCTAACCCGGTTCCATCCCAACCAATATCTCAAAGTAATCAATTATCCCAACAACCATTACTTGTCTTAATTTTTTTCTAATGATGCATCATCACTCATGAACCTCAATAGGTTCTCTCATTTCATACCATACACCTATTTACATTTCGCACTGCATATATGCCTGACCCGAGCCCGTGTCACATATGGTACTATGAGGTCCTTCATCACATCAAGTGCTCGAAAAAATCATGATGTATTGTACCTCAATCACGTAAAACACATTCATGGTTCTCAAATTTTTGGGACCTATGATGATCTTTCATATTTTTGATGCCTATGGTGCCATCACATCTCAGAATCCTTCGTCGAAGGATGATCAATACATAAAAACCTGGTACATCGCACCTCAAATATAAATAAATATTTTGATATGATTAAAACCTACTAAACAGAATCTGGTTAGTTTGTATAAACATATTCACCCATAGGGACATGCCTTAATAGTCTATGTTAAAGGAAAACAAAAAATGGAAGCCACAACTATGCCCATGGAGTACCTCTTCCCATTGTTGGTTCACCAACATGCTCATCTCCGGGAAGCTCCATGATGTGCACCTAGCCTGAAATAAGATGTCCTGAATCTTGGCCTCCATGTGGGGCTTCACCATACATAAGCCACTAACCTCACTATGGGTTCCCATTTTCTATAAATAACCCTTCATGCATAGCTAAAACTCATCTACCCTCACCTAGTACTAATCCATAACAAAACTAAAAATCTTGAGTCTTCTTATGAACTAGATCACCGACTAAATGGGAAAGAATCCTACAAAACCTCTCAAGATTTCTGACATGTACACAAGAACAGAACTCCTTTATTGGCCATAATAATTGAGTTTCTACATGTCTCGGCTTCTCACATAGGTAGAAATCATAGACGTGCAACTATGAGGTGGTATTCTCGAGTCATGGGCCTCATCTCTATGATGGAACTCATCTCAACCTTACTTCCTATCATCTGAAGTGTTGCCACTGATTTCACCTAAGACCACTGCCCAAATCAAGTATGAATTATCCATCATGTTTCCTTCTGCTATGAGTTCTTGTTCACTACCTTAGATAATGAGGCCAATCTAAAGATTTGTATCTATGCCTGAATGATGTGTCATAAACCATCCTCGAAGAACCACATCCGAGAGGTTTCATCGCTCACTAACTGAGGTTCTAAGATATACTACTTAATGAACCTCAAAGAATATTCCATGATGAAAATTATACCTTTTTTAACACTTGGGAACTCTCAATCTCTTTCAGACATTAGCATCTCTAGGAAAAATTGCTCAAATAATCTGGCCTCAAAATCCTTCGAGGATAAACCATCATATCTGAAAGCCTAATACCTCACCTCCCTCTAGTGTCTAACTGGTCCCCATAGAATATTTGTGGATAGATTAATATTATTCCTTAGATGAATCTTGATATTCTTGAAGATAATATGCATACTCTTAAAGAAATTCTCAACTGTATGTGGACCACCCTCACCCTAACAAAGTTGCAGGGTTTGAGACTGGAAATCTCTCATCATGTAGTCCATTAATGAATTAGTTTCATGACCACAACTATTGATACCCTTTATGACTCATACCAGTCTCGACATGCACTACTCAACATTTTAAGTCCTTAAATTAGTGAAATATGGTGGCCTTCTAGCCTGTACTAAAACTTATACATAAGTCTCAGCCTATCCTTAATCCTGTATCTACTCTTACAGACCCTCAGGTATTTAAACTAAATGTACTCCTATAGCATTAATCTATCAATGGTCTGATTCTCCATCGATCCATCTAGAAGGAACCTACAGAATACAATAAACGGTCAGACAACCCATACATATATAAATCTGTAGATGGGAAAATCAGTAATAAAGAAACATCTACTCACTACCCTCACTATCACAAACCTCGTGGACTTCTTATCCCACCCAAAATAGTTCCATGTATCAATATAACTCTGGTATACATCCATTTGAATAATATTGTTAACTTAAACCAATTACTGATTCACCTAACCTTGGGATTAAAATCACCTAGTGCGAGGTTACCTACTTTCTATTATAAAATCTAGGCCCATTTATTACATCACATGAAGTTTATATATACATATTACATGGAATATCACATAAGTAGGTAAAACCACATGGCATAAGCAATTTAATTCCATGAAATTTCAAATTTTACATTTATCAAGACCTTTTATATTTATCACAAGGTATAACCATTTTATAACAAATACATGTATTTGGAAGATTGAAATACCCTAAAAATATCCCCTTCCTCACTAGGCCAGGCTTACATATCACAATAATTTAAAAATCACATTCCAAATAAGACACTCAAGGATGAAATCATATAATTTGTAAACTGAAAAAAATAGAACGTCATTTCCCACCTATCAAAACTAAGTCCATCCCTCATATGTGGGGTTAAAGGAACCCAAGAATGAGTTCACAATAAAATTATAACCATATATTAATCTCTAGTCTACCATTACACAAATATTAATACAATGAAAAGTGGTAAATGAAACTCCTTTAATACTATTTTTAGTGTACTTAACCTGATTAGCCACAAGAACAATGTTATCGGGTCAGGTTCCACTAGACTTTTCAAAACCTCCCAGAATGCCAAAGGTCAATGACTAGTAGTGAGGGTTTGAAATAGGTACATTGGGGAGACTAAACCCTATAGGAATGATAATAATAATGGTCTGATTAATAATGTATATAACATGAAGTGGAATAAAACAATCAATAGACTTGGACTAAACTAGCCATTGGTATGTGCATAGTCAATACATGATAAATAACAGAATAAATAAATGGATGTGAGAGAAATTAAACAAACAATCCAGAATTCCCAAAAATACCACTTATATCATAACTAAAATGAACAATAGAAACATGAATTTCATAAAAGTCTATACATGTCAATATTCAAAATAGGGTCACCAATGGTTGACAATTACAAGTCATACATATATAGAATACTAGTATAGAAAGGAAATGAAAGTAGAAAATCTAGCTATATATAACCCCAAGGTCCCATAACAAGCTCCATGAAAGAAACTATTAAGATCCATCTCCTGAGGATGATCTACTACCTGAACATAAATTGATAATGTCTACATGTGTCCCAAAGGACTCATGTAGGGTGTGATAATTAGTGTTTGTAGGTTACCACCCAAAGGTGTGTTCCTAGAATATTTGTTTAAGAAGTTGTGGTATAAAAAATAAGTATGAATCACAATGCTTAAAGTACAAAAAGACTTCCTTGGTGCTCAACAGCTTCGAAAAAGACATCACCAGCCTCATCCAGCATTAGAATACCAGAATTAATTAGAATACATGGCCCATATCCCAAGGTACCTCTGATGTCATAAACCTCATGTGAACCATGGGTTTCCAACTCAAAAAATTTCATGGATCCTCATGATTCCTAACACCTCGTGTCTCAGTACGTAATGGAATATCGAAGTAATTCCCAACCCATTAGTATCTGATCCGTTGAACCCCTATTCAAAGAACTAGTCAGCTAATTACAAGATATCTAGAGGCATAGTGATGTCAGTCCTGAAACAAATTCTAGGACCATGGACTAAAACCTTCCACATGGATTTCTATGAAAATAACTCTAGATCGAAAATCATAATATTCATTATCATAGGCCTCTACCCACTCCAGTTGTGAAAACCACTTCATCAATAGATTCATCCTATGTGCACACGACTCAATTCATCACTTTTTCCGTCACATGTGAGAATCAATCAATTAATAAATAACCTAAGCCACATCAACATTAGAACCACATGAACTTAAGATCATTTCTCTCAAGTATGATGGCCATTCCATCACAATATCATGGGGTAATCCCAACCTAATTGTCTAACTTCATCAATCTGACATCCACAACACCCAATCTTGTTGTCCAAAACACTCATGAAGATATTTTCCAATCCCAACTAGGTGATATCATCACTTCAAAATTAATGTCCATGCCATCCTAATTTCTCGGGTCAACAATTTCACGAACCCTTGGGACCAAACATCTGAACAGATTCATCTCAAGAATTTCACATACGCCATTCAAATACATAAAAAAATTTATATGATTTAATTGAACAATACACTTTAAATAAGGAATTAAATTTAGGTAATTGAAATGAAAAATCTAATCTGCAATACTAATTCATTATAATGATCTTGAATGCCTAAAATTTGAATAACCAATCCAAAAAAATTTAAATTAATAAATTTAATTGAATTAAACACCCTTGGCCAAACCACCCAAAGAGTGTCAGCCTCTAACCCAATCCCACTTGAGAAAAAAATAATTCGGCATACACAACAGAATACCATGGGTATCATAGTCATATTTGATATGAATAAATAGTTAAAAACAGTTCTCTCTAAAAATACCCAAATAAACTCTATAATATGCACCCCCAAAAATGAATGTGAAAACACAAATCAAGATATTCACAAACTACCATGGACTTGTAGATGTAGGCATGTTCTATATTAAGCTCTAATTCGAAGCATATCAGAGTCGATAGGATTTTCTTTTCATGAACCTAGAATATTCAGAGGTATCACTCAAATGGATTTATCGATGAGTGGGGTGAAGGGGAAATAATGAAGATGATATTGTGAGGTTAGCCTTAATGATGATGTTTTATAGCACCCAACATCTTGAAGAGTGTGTCAAAGATAAGGGAGATAACTCAAAATATTGTGAAAGAGAGGAGGAGGGGGGGTTCCACCTATATAGCACGTGAACAAGGGATAAGAAAGGAGGAAATACAAGGAAAATAAGAAAAAAGAAAAACTAAAAAACATATTTTATAGGATTCATGGTTTACTAGCATTTTTTACCAAACCATGCACAAACATTGTGAGGCACAATGTCGAGCTACAGCCCAAAAGGGATCCCCATGTCTTCTGTATAGTTTTCCCAGAGAATTCACAAACCATGAAAAGTCCCTCAGAATAAATTATATAGATCCTTTATGGTTGTGTGACTCACTCACATAGTTTACCCAAATCGTGTGGCATTTTAAAATTAGCTGCATGGTTACCTAGAATGGGCCACATAGTTTACCCTAAATTGTACGCCTTAACCTATAACTCCAAAATAATCCATTCTATCTTCGATGATCATGAAACCACTTTTGAACACTATAGGATTCATCCAAATCTTTTAAATAATGTAAAAAATATATATAAGACTGATAGAACTCTTAAAACTTGATTTCGATCAATGATATAGAAAACGGTACCCCCATAATTTAAAAAATTCAAAAAGGGAGTGATTTTCAACATGTTCCAGAAACCATAAACATTACAAATGTGAATAAAAGGAGAGATAAGAATAAATATAAATAGACAGAAAAGATATCCATATAACATTATATTACTATGCCTTACCTCTAATTATCTCTCCTGGAAAATCACCAGTCACACTACCATTATGACAAAAAAAATAAAGTGTAACCTAATGAACATTTTAAATACCATTATTGTATACCAAATATTTTATATATGTTATACAAAAACAAATATTGTGTACTTGATATATTTTTTACACAAAACACTGAGACTAAATTTACTATGATATATTATATCATTTATATCATTTTTGTTGTATTGATAGGTATGAATATGATTATCCACATTATTATATATATATATATATAAATATATTCATTAATTTAAATGTATTTATTTTTATATAGAAAATATTAACTATATTTTCTTAATTATTTAATGATAAAAATAATTTTTTCCCAAGTAAATGTATTCATACATTAGTTATCTAATGATTTTGAAATGAAGATTAAATCTATTAAAGGGAAAAATTATTTTCTTATTCTTTAGAAAAAATATTTTTATGTGTGCATTGTGTTTTAATTTTAATATATTAAATAAATACATATTGATTTATGATTTTAATGAAATTCATAGAATATATTCAATAATTTTTTTTAACATTCATCTAATATTTTTGGATAGTAATAGAATTAACATTGACTCAGTCTTACGATTGAAAATGCATTTTTCAATAAAATGGTTTTCATTTCATTTTTTATGTTGATTTTATAAGTAATTTATTACTCATATAGAAATAGAATTTGATAATATTATTCTTTATTATGAATTTTAATTTCCAAAAACAATTGGGGGAATTTTTTTGGGTATAATCAATTGTAAAAATAGTGAAAATATTTTACAATGGTTATGGTCAAATGGATTTTCTGGTGGGTAAGAATAGTTAAAGGAATAATAATTACTCTAAAAATATTCTAAAAAATATTGTATAAAGATATTTAGATTATATATTATCTTATATTTTAAATATTTAAAAAAATTCACATACATAAGAGGGTTCCTTTATATTTTTATATCTTTTATGTAATTTCATGTGTGTCTGTTACCTCACATATAAACAGAAAACAATTATACTACCATATTCACACTATTGGATCCATTTTTCATGGTAAATACCAAATAAAAAACCTTCTTAACATCCTTCCCCTTTTCCTCATGTTCCCGATATCATGATAAGACCAACCTACAAATTATCAAGGTATAACCCAATTGGCACCTCAAAAAGAATAGGTAATTTTCAAAATGAAAACTTCTACTGTTTATTTATTATACTACACCATATAAATATATTGTATCCATAAAAACAAAATAAATATTGTATCATCAGTATATTTATATTTTATTATGGTTATGGTGTAATAATTTCATCCTCCATTACATCAAATGGGAAACGAAATTATTGATTGTGTGTATGTGTAAATTATTGTCTCCACATAGCAATATGATTCAATTTCAATAAAAACTTCCCATTGATGGATTAAGGATGGATAAAATTATAATATATGAAATTTGGGATATAATTAGGATTCTAAAATTATAAAATTTCATTTATATTTATTTTATTATTTTCATTTGAAATTGAAATTAGCATTCATGCATTCATACAGACTACCATCTCCATAGAAAATGTAATATATTTTTGAAAAATTTCATATAATGGATAGTTATATATATATATATATATTTATCATTATTATTAGTCTTGTGGTGGAGGGAAAATTATCAAGTTGTATGATCTGTAATGGCCAAACTGAAACATACATAAAATACAATTTCATTAACACCTAAAATGATGATGGAATTGAATTATTATTAATGAAAGAGTGATGATAGTTTAAAAGTAAAAATTTTATTGTATTATGATTTTAGATATAGATTAGATATATGAATAAAATATTTAGATTTATTATGCAGTGTGTTAGATTTCTTACGTAGTAAGTTCGACTTTAGGAAAGTGTTTTTCACATTTATTTATGTAATACATATTCCATATTTTTACTTGTACCATTTATGTTATGTATATAATGAGTATCTTATATTTTATATCATGAATCATGTTACAATAATTGTATTAAAAGTTCCATTTTACGTTATATCCTTCATGGGGTTATTATCCACAAATTACCATAGTGGTTTGGGTTTTATATTTTAATCTCACCAATTACTAGTATTATTTAACATTAATTTTAAATTGATAAAAATATATGATATATATATCATAAATATCACTAATTTTCTCCTCTTAGGTATATTTAATTAGATTATATTTTAATCTGTTACTTTATTCTCACTTAATACTCTTTAGTCCGAATGATATTTTTTAAGAAAACCCGATTATAATTTTTTCTTCAATCAGAAGTAATATATATTTAATATAAGTATTTACTGAATAAATGAATATTTTTTTCTATATTATAAAATAATTTATTAAATAAATTTTTACTAATACATTAAATTTTATTAAAATATTCAAAAAGAAGTTTCTTATTTATTTTGGAATGAGGAACTTTATACAAATGGCTTGAATGAAATAATTGTCTTAAATTATACAATAGGAACATATTTTCTCACTATTATAAATAATATAAATCTTTAGTTTTACTCTAAATTATTCCGTTGATTTTTTTATATAATTAATTTTTATATTATTTAAAATATTTTTATTTTCTAAATAACAAATTTCAAATTGGAAACGTTATTTTACTCAAAATATGTTCTTTTGTCCTTTTAATGTCATTCCCAGCTATAGAAAAAAATTAATGTTTCTTATGATTTACTATATATATAATTAAATGTTAAAATATTTATTCTTCTTATAGATTCTTATAGACGATGGATTTGAAATATTGATGAAACCTATATTCTTTTCCCCTAGTTAAAGTTTGATTTAATTAAAAATTCATTCATTTTTACTAGGAATATATGTAAAAAATCATGATTATGTGATGATTAATGTTACATACCTTTAATGAATTGGGTTTCGATTAATATTTTATAATCTCAAATGGTGAAGTCAAAGTTCACCAAAGCCTAAATTGGGTTGATGGGTGGTTATCATAGTCACAAATAAGGTACATAGGTGGTTAGAAAGATCCTATTATGTGAGGAATATATTATCAGGTAGCATTGACATATGAATAATATGATTATGAAACCTCTTTTATTAATATCTATGATTCATGTTTTATGATTTACTAAATCCTTATAGTTTACTAAATCCTTGTGGAATGACTATGATCATTGATTCGTCTATGTCTTGTGTCTTATGATTTACTAAATCCTTATGGAATGACTATGATATATGAATTACTTTATATGATTATCAATCTAAAAGCTCATATTCTGATACACATATAATTATGTTATGATTAAATATAACCACTGATAGATATCATCAATGCTTACACATAATGGTCATCTGAGCTCACAAATTCTTATGCATCCCTTCCACATGTTATAAAGAAATGTTTTAAGTAGGGTATATCTAAAATGTTTATAATGTGAGATGGATATTTTGGGCTATCATGAATATCATGAAGATATTTCAAGGAATAATTTGTTTATATGGGTTGTCTCCAAATATATTAATCATTTATATCTTTGGGTGTTTATTGTTAGGAAATTTATTCAATATTCATCTAAAATGGATGTAATATTTATGTATGTAATGTTTGGTTCATATCTGTTTCTATCATGTAAATATTTAGTTATATAAGAAACTAGGAAAAGAAAATACTAGCGAGGAACCATTATAAAATACAAAGTAAAGAAGAACATCTTATGTTATGGTAATTAAATGAGTTTCATTTTATTTGAAAATGTATCTCTATATATACAATGGGAGTCCAATAGTGTTGTTTAACAGATGAAGCTACTGAAAAAAACACTAAAATTTGTTTTTTTGGAATTAACTCAATCATAATTGGTTCATGATGAGATTAAATAAGATTGAACAGCTAGCCAAAAACTCCAGGGGTTTATTCTTGGGTTAATCTATATTCTTTTTATAATGAATTATGAATTATTTAAATGAATAATGACCCTTTATGGAATAGGTTAATACAAAGGTGTCATAGATTAAAAAATTACTCATTATTTATACATTAAATGAATGATTATTCTAGATTATATGATTTATGACTCTAACTAGTGTTTCTCACAAATTTGTTTTCGGTTTCATTCAATGTCTATAATGATAAGGAATTGTGTTAATTCTGAATGTGATATAATATTTAATTCTTTTCCTCTTGGTCAACTATATATAATTCGATCTAGAATTAATATATTATTTTTATGATAATGTATTATTCTAAAGAAATAAATCCTGATGTAATATCAATGAGAAAAGGAGGGAACAACATACTATTCAATCATTGATGAGGAAACAGACACCTTCATTTTTTGGAGTTATTAATCTACTATTTAATGATAAATGATATAATTCCACTAAGAGGATATTTTTCATTATTTGAATCTTGGATCCTGAAAAAATTATTTTTTCTATTTGTTTCATGGATTTTGAAGTAGATAAATGGTTTAATCTTATAAAAAAATACATGGAAACATGAAAGAATTTAATCAAATTTCTAGGATGAGTTTAGGAAGAAAATTTTCAATAGTTACATTACTTATATTCTTTTTAAGATATTAGATAATGAATTCCTTGAGATGAATTATAGGGATTATGAATCCATTAGAATATATGATAAAAAATTTACTATAGTTATTAGGATTGATTTTACTAAAAACATTGAAGATGAATGTAATATTGATCAGTTCATTGGTAGATGAAAACCATGTCCCAAAAAGGCTATAGAAATAAGATACATCAATAGTTATGAAGAAACATTTTTTTTTACTCTCAAGGTATAAATGTATTTCAGATCCACCAATAAATATCAAGGTTTTTATAATAATATAAATATGTAATTTAAGGTAAATTCTAATAATAAAAACAATATAATGAAGAATATGAATCATACTTTATACGATATGTGTGGAAATAATGTTTGTGTAAATTTTTTTAGGGGTAATAGAAAATTACTTAAGTGTAAAAAATAAGGTCATTGGTGAAACTAATTTAGATCTTAGGATAATGTGTTATCAAATTATGTGAATGGACATAAATCACAACACCATACACAACAAACACTACAATATTTCAAATTCATGGAGTGTGGATATTATACTAACTGTTTAAGGAATCCTTGGTTTTGTGAAAATGATCCACATCAATAACATTTTAATCCTAAAGGAAATTGGAGATACCATATGATTATTATTTTAAATGGAATTAGTAAAATGATGTGTTGAAATTTAAGCATACCATCCACTCTTGAAATTGTAAAGTCTTAGTAAATTATTGTTTTAACCACTATTCTTTATCTAAATAATATTCGAATGGTACCATATTACCACATGAATGATTTAATGTTAAATTAGTAGTGAATACTCATAATGGCATGATGATAAAATCTTAATTATATGAGTCTTATTTGATTGATTTTTGTAGGAATGTTCTTCAATAAAATTCATTAATTCTCTAACTAGTTTATATTGATGTGATTTTGGGCATGGATTTGCTCTTTCTATATATATCCCTAATGAATTTCCATGGGATTGAACTCATAGTTCATATTTCAAATGAACTTATAATAATTTAAAAGTTTTATGATGAATACAATCTTCTAATAGAAATTACTGCAATTTTATGTTTCTTGATTCTTATTCATAGGGATTATTTATCATTGATGGTTAAGGATAAACTAAAAAATATATGACTGTGAATTGGAGTTTTTTATTGACTATTTGGAAGTGTTTCCATGTATTCATTTGAATTTTGATGTTTATTTTCTAATAGAACACATAACTATTGTGACCTGTATTTTAAAGTCTCCATATATATTTTCTTGAATTGAGTTTCTATAATTAGAAAAAGAAATTCCAAGGGAATATCGATATAGGATTCATCTAAACTTATGCTTCCCCATGGGGTGTGGCTTTTGTTTTTGTATTCAAGAATGATAGAAAAATGTCAATACACATTGTTTATTAGTAAATTAACAATATCATGATCAATAATTATTACCCACCTCTGTGTATTGATAATTTGTTTGAAATAATATAATGTTACAAATTCCTTTACAAAATAAATAGTCACATTTTATACATTCAATTACAGGACATAAGTGGAGAAATAACTTAGAATTTTTTTTGCATGTGGTATATATTCAATGAATTTATAGTTATTCCATCTCTATCTTCTATCCCCCACACACTATCTTTATTTATTTAAAAAATAGTGTCTTTAGATATTACCTCGATCAATGTTTTGTTGTATTTTTATTATATATTCATATATTATCCAAGAGAATGGAGGAGTATGAATATCTCTTTAGAATTTTTTTGAAGACCCTGAGAAAGAAAATTTATACTCCAAATTCTTAAAGAGTCCATTTCAGTTAGAAAAAGTATCATTCTAAGCACATGTGGTCAAAAGTACGGCTATATTAGTATATGCTTAGATGTTTGAAGACATCGAACATTGACCAAAAAATAATTTCTAATGAGGTCTATAGCTTTCATATATTGGTATGATATTATCAATTAATTTTTTAAAAATTTCATTACTTATTTATTCACTGATAAAGTTAACTCAAAAGGGAGTCATGTTCCTTTGGAGTGATTATTGTGAATAAATTTTCAAGGAGCTAAATATATTATTGGTAAGTGTACCTATAGTCACACAATCTTATAGAGTAAAAGAATATGTGAATTATACATTTTCAAATATAAAGGGAATGGAATGTGTTCTTGTATTGAATTATATGGGGATATATTATGCCTCTTGAAAATTAAAGTATCATAAAACAAATTACTCAACCATGACTCATATTCTTTAGTCAAAATTTATGCATTAATAATATATAGTCATTAAAAATATTGGGAATATAATGAAAAATTCTCTGATTATAAAAGTTTAAATTATATTTCCACCTTGAAAGAGTTTAATATAAACAATTTTTGATGGTATGAGTAGGGTAATGATTATAACTAATCAATATATTATCACCCTAAGAATGTGAAAATGGTCTATAATTCATTGATTTGAAAGAACCCATATAGATTATCTATTAAAATTATCACAAATGATCTATACATTTAATATTTTTAAAGTTTGGAATTTGAAATCTTCATTGATGGGGATAAATGTTATATTTCACAAAAGTTTTCTCCACCATCAATCCATGTGAAGATTAAATAAGTGAAAAAGGAAGATGTAGATCCTGAAAAGAGGGTGAGAAACGTTTCTCGTATCAACCTTGATTGTGGGGGAATGAAATGGAACAAGAATAAAATATGCCTCATTTTTTATAATAGAATTGAATAAGGACAAACTATATGAAGTTCATATCCACCATTCACTTTTAATCCTAGAAATATTAAGATTTATAGAGGATATAAGGATTGATTTTTGTGGGATAACATGAAGAGGGATATTGTCATTTATATATATTGGTTCTTGGTAAAATAAAAGGTTATTTATTTGTAAAAGAAGTTTAAGGGAATGATACAACAATTATCCATACCATTATGTAAATTGGATTAAATCACCATCAATTACCTCATAAGAATTCCCAATACATTTAAGAGGAAAATTATATTTCGGTTATAAATAATCTCCTTATGAATTCATCAAAATTTATTGATATTAGACAAGATTTATCTCATGATCAATTTACCTGAATATATATTAATGAAGTTTTATTATTTAATAGATTATCAAATTCAATTGAATTTTATTGATATCAATGTATTACCAATATGTTATTTTAATTTCTTTATAAATATATGGATATAGTGGTGTGTTTCAACACTACATGTATTCATTATATAGATGGTCCGTTTTGAGGATACTATTAATACCATAGAAGATATGCATATATATTTTTCTCTATATTTAAATGGTGGTGTGCATCAACACCATCCTCTTTTAAATTATTCTATAAATAATAGATTTTACATGATCATTATGATGGATCTTGTGTATCTCTCCATGGAAGGAAGTGAAGAACTTCGACCAACAAGGATTTATTTAATGAAATAATGATTTTTCAACCTCAATTACTTAAGAAAATGTACATGAATATTAGAGTCAGTCAACACCACATCAATAATATCAAACATAAATGTTATGATGAAAACAAATCTCTAGAATATATAGTCTGAATTTTTTACAAGGTATTCCGATTAATATATCATATGAAGAGTGTTATTAGATTCTTGATGAATGGAATGTAGTGAACTACGTATATTGTTCTATTCAAAAGTTCGGATCATATCAGAATGGTTGATTATTTCATAGAACATCTAGAAAATATCACCCATGTTTCTGAATTGTTCTATGTATATCTCTTGAGTAAGAACATATCGGATCCTTTACATATACTTAACTCATTGTAGGTGCATCAAGAGCAAGTTATTTCATATGAAAATAACCATTTTAAAATTTAATTATAGAGATAAAGTTCTACAACATAGTAATGAAAATTTATATAATCAAATTTAGTGGAATATTTAATTTTTGAAATCAAGATTAGACCCTAAGTATGTGATGAAACTGGTGTTTTCTCATTTTTTTCTTGAGAGTGATGGAATTACGATTGTGAAATTCATTTTAAGGGGTGTATAATGTATCATCATAATATTTCATTTGTATTTCATTGAAATAAATATAAATTATAGGATTCTTTTATTTATACACAACACTAACCCTAAAAAATATGAAATATTTTATAAAATATATAAAATAGCCATTTGATTTTCAGTTATGAATAATATTAATCAAATTATGAAAAATATTTATAAATGATTTAATTAATTATAATGTATATATTAATGCCTAAAAATAGACATTAAAATTTTAAATTCATTTCAGTATTAAATATCATATTTTATAATGAAATTTATTAATACATTAAGAATTAAATGTTAATGAATGGAGATAAAATCATCTAAATGTAAAATGATGTGTTATTTTATTTAGAAAAAATGGTTCTTTGTTCACAATGTGTTTTTATCATAAGATATTAAATAAATAAAATTTAATGAATTTAATTAAATTTATATAATATATATTCATAATAATATTTTAACATTCAATAAGTATTTTATACCAGTAAAATAGTTAATTGGAACATAGTGATATGCTGAAAATTACATATTACTAAAAAATTATTTTCGTTGGGTTTTTATGATTATTATAAAATTTATTTATACCATACAGAGTAATTAAAGTAGATAAAATCGGAATCATATTTTCATTCATGGTGTCCAAATTTTCATATTTTTCCACATTCATTGTTTTTCATAATGAATAATAAAATCAAAAAAATATTCAATAAACTTAATTTAAATAGGATTTATCGAGGATTAACATAAGAGATAAGGGTATAAGTGATAAATTAACTAATATAAATCATATTTTTTAAATATATTAAGGATTTTTATTACCATATCATTGATTTATTTTTCATTTAGAACTACTTTTCACAAGAAAGGGACTTTATACTATTTAAATCTCTACATGTAATTCCATTTTTGTTCCACCCCTTATAAAAGGGAAACTATTCTCAATACTTACTCACAAAATTTTTCCCCACTACCTCCATTTAACCATACAAAACACCATCATATCCTTATATACATAATTATTTTGGACTTTTTCTTAATCTGTGAAAATTTAATGAAGTCGTAATTTGTAATCCAAATGAGGTCTATCAAAGATGGGGTAATCATCTTACACAACACTTTCAAAGTTTATCTAATTTTCTACATCCTCTAAATCTATTTTAACAATACATATATAATTAATAATGTATCATAAATATATTTATTGTTTATTATTATTATGAGACATCTAGTATCAACCTTTTTTCCATAAATGGGAAATTAAGGCATCCCCCATGTAGATGTGTGGTCTACCACCTCCACAAGGTAATATAAATAACTTTCTGTCAAACACTACCATTGATGGATGTAATTTTGTATTTAATAAATATAAATTATATTAATGATATAATTATTAATTTTAAATTAATTTTTTTTTATTTTCATATTTTCATTTTAAAATTAAAACAGTGTTTATGCATACATACAGACTACCTTCTCTATGAATATTGGAATTCATGTTTCTATCCCAACCTTTTATTTCTTATGATAAATATGAATTTTTTTAACATATAAAAACCAATATTATTAGATGTGTTTTAGAGTTTATGTAATCATGATCATGATTCAAGTATCATAATTGAAAAAATGAAACATATATAAAAAACAATTTGTATAACACTTGAACTTAGGATGATAATGAATTATTATTACTGAATGGGTGAGAAGATAATATAAGTACACCATTAAAATATTATATGTATTAATATTTTTATTTTTTATATTTATAATAAATATAATGTTTTATACATATGGTTTGTGTGTTTACGATGTAATTAGAATATAAGGTAATGTTTTCTCATTTCATATTTATGTACCTAATACATATGTAGTATTCACCATTTGCTTGTTTTATGGGGTGTATATGCTAACTGATTGATATTTTATATAATTAATATATTAATATTCGTTGAATTTATTGTTTTATGGGTTTTTATTTCATTAATTATGGTTGTGATTAAAATTTCACTAAAGTGGTATGGGTTTTACGTTACAATATCTTTGTTTACAATTATTAATAATTCTTAAATTTATAATTGTGAAATCAAATCATATACATCTCATAAATATAAAGTATATTATTTCTATATTTTAAATTACATATATAACATATTTTTCATTAATTTTCATCTCTATAAGTACTCATAAGATATAAATATTTTTTTATGGAAAACTTACATTAATCCTCTCATCATTTGGAAATCATTTATCTTCCATATCCATGTTTCCTAAAAACAATCAAGAATATTTTTACTATTATATAATGATTCATTAAAATTTTTAAACCAATATTTTACTTTCTAAAAAAATTAAAATGAATCTTTTTTCCTTTTTTAGAAAATGGGTATTTTACCAAATTTGTAAAGAGAATCATTGTTTTAACATTTACCACATGATCAAATTTTACCCCCATCATAAGTATCCATTACCCTAAATATTCATTTATAATTTTCCATGCATATTTTCAATGAAAATATTTTTTCTAATATTATGGGAATTATTTATATTTTAATGCAATTTCAATATTAAAATTTTATTTTCATCAATAAATGTTCCAATGATCTTGTAAAGGTTTTTTCTTCTATAAAAACATAATCTTATGATTATTATTCTTTACATGGGATATGATCCAATGTTATCATCTTTATTCATTATTTTGATGGTTACTGATTATGATAAAGAAATATCAGGGGAACTCATTTTCATTTAAATGGGTTAAGATATTATGAAATGGTAAATGCTTTCATGATCTTATGGACTACATATGAGTGTATTATTACTATTCTACATGTCGGTCTGTAGTAACAATCCAATGAATTGGGTAATGAATATTTTTTGAGATAAAAGGGTAAATTTATGGTTATCCAAAGCTCAAATAGGGTATACAGGTGGTTATCCCAATCCAAATGATGGTACATTGGTGGGTATCCTATGTATATTATGTGACGAATGTCTTGGTGGGAAGCTCTGAAATATGATTTTTATGATTATTCCATGTTTTTTAGGCCACTCTATTGCACACTTTCTTATATTTTTTAAAACATACCATGGCTCAAGATCATTGATTCTTCTATGATTCATGTATTATAATCATAGAAATTATTAGTTCATTATTATGATATTTTAATTACTATGTATGATTTTTATTTTTTATTTTCATATTCTTAAGTCCCTTATATTCGTGTTGTGAATATATGTGATTATTGACTAATATCATTAATTTTTACCCTTACTGGTCAACAGAACACACCCTTTCTTATGTTTCATTTATCCCTATTATATATAAATTTTTTATATGGGGTATGTTAAGGTAGTTTATAATGTGTGGTAAACAATTTTAGAGATGTTAAATATCCTTCTTCAAATAATATAATTATATATCTAGTATAAAAAAATAAACCATTATGATTATAGGGTGTTCACTGTTAAGATATGTAATGAATATTTATTTAAAATTATGTAATAATCATGTATGTAATTTTTGGGTTATCCCATATAAAAACCCCATTGGATATTTTTAGTGTTATACAAACACCCACCCCTCTTAGAAACCACATAAAAGTTATAAATGAGACTTCTGAAAAATATTAAGGATACCAAGATCATTCTTAATAATTTTTTAAACATTTATAATAAATTTCAAAAAAAAACCCTTCATATGAAAAAATATTCCAAAAAAATTATGAAACCAGCCATCTTCTATAAAAGACCTGTAATTGTTAGAACATCCTTATTTAACTTTACTCTAAACCTAAACATGGTCAAAATATTGTTGAGACTCAATTTTTATTAAAAAAAGTTCTTAAAATTAATTATTAATACATTGATTTCCATGTACCACTTGAAATTCATGGTAAAGCCATAGGGAATTTAATTTTGAGGCACAGAACAATTTTAGAACATCTAAATTAATTTTAATTATCAATTTCATAATCATAATATAATACATCATACATATTTTAATAAAAAAAATCACTCTTTAAACTGGTCAGCATGACTAATTTCTATGCAACTCGGGATAAAACTTTAATTAAAAATTATTATGTAAAAAATAATTTTTACACTCAATAAAAAATGAAATAAAAATTTATAAAAATCAATCAAAGATTTCCAAAATCAAAATCATTAACATGATGAAAACCTACCTATAATCAAGCACTAATAGTCTGAAACTCAAATATAGTGTGAATAGAATATTTTATAATACATCTCACTCCCTAAAAAATCATTGTTAAAGAATATAGAGTCAAATCATAAATCCTAGGGTTCTACTGAACTATGGGTTCATGAGGGAGATAGGAGTAACTAAGGTTGAAATTGAAGAAGAAGAGAATATGATTACTCACCTAATAGAGTCATCTGAGAAACATGATAAATCTGGAAAGAAAAATAATTAAAATTAGATGATTAAGAAAAGGGAGGTTGTAGGGGGGATTCATCCAATTGGGAGGTTTTACGTTGTATTTAATGAAAGGGGAGGTGAAAATAATTGGTAAATATGAGGAAAAATAATAAAAATAAAACTAAAAAAATATAATTCCATGTAAACCTAATAGATTACTAGAATTATTTTTAAAACTGTGTTGTAACTGTATGAAATTAACTACCTAGAACAATATTCAATACATTTTTTCTACTATGTAATCACATTGCATACTAAGCATGTACTAATAATCCCAAAATATACTTTCATGTGATAGATCAAAATGCATATATTCCAAATAGTTATCCAAACTATGATGTCTAATCACATGATACATATAAACAATTAAAATTTAATAATTGTAAAAAGAAAATTTTCTAAAACCTAAATAAAAAAATTGACATAAATAATATAAACTAAAATACCATAGTCACATTTTGGGGTGAAAACTATCCTCACCATGACACTTTCTACCACTAGAAAATTTTCATTCAAAATAGAATGTGTTGGAGAGAGAATGGCCAGTCCACTTAAATTATTGATGTAGGTGTGGTAGAAAAAGATAATGAGATTTTTAACCAAACAAGGTCTAATAAACATTAAATATAATTAAAATTACCTATCCAAAATTCCAAAAACATTCAAACCGATCAACTAAAATCTCCAAATATCTTAAAAAAGAACACAACCTTTGATAGATACCACATATTCCTATGAGAAAAGAGAATGATTGGAAGTCTCCTTGCAATATAAAGCTACTCTAAACTAAGATATAAAGAAATACTACTAAAATATCAATTTCACTCTAGAAAACCCAAAAAAAAATCCTTGATAAATCAAACTAACTTCATGAGAGTAAAAACCCCTACAGAACGCCTTTACTTTAAGGCCCCAGCCTTAAACATTACTTAATCTTGAGTTATTACAAGATTACACATTGAGGATCTTTTCGGGTTTAGATTTTTAGAGAATTAGATCATAAAACTGGCATTACATTCCACATATAAACAAAGTGGTTACATAAAGATAGTATTCTTCATTCCCATCAATGGAAACACATTTAAAATAAAACATGGATTATTTATTGACACATCCTTGACTCTATCATCTTATCATGTACCTTTCCCTTGACCTGTGAAAAACATTTCAAAAACTTGGGATGAGCATAAAAACTCAGTATGGGTTATAAAAAAAAATTGAAAGGAAACATGAGTTCATATATACATAAGAATGAAATCATACTTTACCCATAAAACATAGGCACTTTAACATACCTCATAAAATCATGAATAAATCATAGAAATCATAAGACATAAAGGTAACTTGAGGCATTCATAACATTCTTACGTAGGGAGTAACCCTCTTGGTTACGTTTGGAATACCCATCGTAGTATATTCCCTAAATCTCTTAGGAGAAACCTTAACGTTTCACTCCTTCGCGTTACCCAATGCATTGGAGAGCTATATCGGGCTCACCCGCCCTTAGTTTATCACGGAACCACCCATCTTCATAATAATGCCCAAGAACCATAACATAATCGTATCACATAAAACATGCATAAAGGAAACATAACATTTCCACATTTCAATCACAAGATATCAATACAACACAAACACATTTTGAAAACCATTTTCAATACCAAAATAAAAGAAAAGTAAAACATGGTATTTATTTTTCTTTTAAAAAGAATGTATGGCTTGTAGAGGAAGCCGAAACTCAAATAACGGTCACGACGGCGGAGAAGTCGTTGTCGCCGCATACATACGAGAAAAACATTCCCTTTTTTCATTTAGTAAACGCTTCGTATAAAAAAGATTACTTTTTAATAAACGTAAAAGTCAAAGGGGTTTATACACCGTATAAAAGAAGGTTGTGTATAAAAAAATATGCCTCAATGAAAGGAGATTGAGACGATGTCCCATACCTCGTATCCGACTTGACCCGACCATTCTTTAATCTCCTGAATAATAAACATGAGTTAATCTCTAATTGCTTATGAACCTTTTTCAAGTTCATTATTCCTTTTATACCGTGTTATGAACATCATTTAATCATTTAAGTTAATAATGTTCATTTTGTCGGTATTTGGTTCTTAAGTCAAAAATAGACTTCTTACACTTACATGTTGTTAATTTGGTCAAAGGTTCATTATATCTAGAAAGATATTAATGATTTGGATAACATATATATCATATATATTCATCATATACATGTATTTATAATATTACATCACATTTAGAGATAAGAAATGAAATGCACCGTTCATGGAGACGGTAAGCCGTACGTACGCATGAACGCTACTTCCATTTCAATTTCATATTTTCTGGAATGGAATCATAATGATATAAGAGTATATTATAATTCCAGTATAATAACATATATAATATCATTAACTTTATCCTTTACACATCCCACATATGGTATTAACGAATCAAATCACTTTCAGGGGGCGGTAGTCCGCACTTCCTAAAATGAAGATATCGTGTTTACCCACAGTGGAAACCATAAAGGTATGCCCAAAATGAAAAAAACAGAAGCTTAAGTAAAACATAAACATATTATATATCATATATAAAAATAGTGACATCATAATGGCCATCTTTGAAGGTGTTAAATGAGTATTGAACAATCATCGTTTCGGGAGGCAGAATTTCGCCATCAACGGAAACCCTATGTTCTTTAACCATTTGATGTAGTTGTGTGAGAGTGTATCTAAAATAAGTCTTATAACAACATCCTAGTATATTGAATATACTGGTGTTGTTACAAAAGAAGTAAATAAAAATAGTTTAGGGGGTTGGAGAAGAAAAATAAAACAAATGAACATGAGAGAATGAATTACCTTTAAAAGTGTAACTCCTTTTGATTTGAGCCTAAAGGATTCCTTTGAAATGATTCTGCCCAAAAGGAATCCTCTAAGATGAGGAGAGGGATGTGGAGAGAGTAAATGGGTAGGGGTTTTCCAAGCCAAAGGCTTGAGGAGTGTGTGAAATGAGGTAGAGGTGGGGGCCTTTTATAAGAGGAGAGGAGGGGCACTTTTGGAAAGTAAAGAAATATTACTTTATTTGAAAATGTGTTTCGGTTTTAAAAGTTCCCACATTGATATAATTCGTGGATAAGGTGATACGGGTTCGAAATACACTCATCCAATTGGTTTTGTACATGTGTAGTTCATAGATTTTACATTATCTTTCCATTTTATTTAAATCGTCAAATAATGATGTCATCGCTGCATCATTATTATGTCATAAATAATTTAATTAATTTAATGTCTCAAAATTATAAAAAAAATACTATGATGTAGGAAAAAATTTTAGCTTTCCAATGACTGTTTATAATCAAAAATCTGATCTTTATAACCCCATGTAAAAAATTGTTTTCGTAAAACATATTATGTTTGTGTCATTTTTACTTTTACATTAAATAAAAAGTTATTTATGTCATTTCCCAACCAAAGTGGATCCATGGGGTCCCCAAGTTGACCCATGGCTTGTTTTGGTCGGCCATGACACAACCAATATGGTTGGGATATGTGTCTAGGTCATTTCATATTATTAAAGCATTATTTATACCTTAATGTACCCTAATTACCACTAATCGCGATTAAGAACTTAATAACTTACTATTCACCAAAAAATTATTATAATCTAATTGAACCACATTTTACTTCTTATTGACAACCATTTATGTCGGATTTTTGAAATTCAAAACACAATGATGGAAAATTTTCATTTAAACGGAAAATCAGTCTTTATAAGTACAACTTAGTGGTTTCACTATTCATCAAAAATTGATGTTTTTCAGAAAATTACCAAAAATTCACCCTAAGCTATATTTGATATTACGAATTCAAAAATGAAGTCTATTTTACAAAATTACAAACATATAAGTCAAATTAATTAATTTAATAATTAATTCCCGTAGTCAGAGCAAATAGCGTGTTTTTATGAAATAATAAGTATCAAAAGATTGACACTAGTTTAAGTCCGATTTCAAAGTGAAATTAATTCCAACGACCACTATTGGATTTAATGGTAAAAATATTTTCTAATTTCACTTTAAAACCAATTCAAAAGATAATCTAATCATATAAATAAATTAGATTAAAAAGAGGTTTTGAATTAAAATAAAACATTTTACACTATTCATTAAAAAAATGAACTTTATCAGAAAGGTACCAAAAATTTACACAAAGTAAATTTTGATGTCCCGATTCTAAAGAAGAGTTATATTTGGTCCAATAGAATTTATAAGACTGATAAAAACTATATTTAATGACGGTTCTCCGTCAAAAGGTGATAAGTGGACCTTTCGTGAAAATTAGGGTATAAATGCCTAAAATTGAACTCTTTCCATATTTTAAGCCTTTATCTTTTATTGGGTAAATGTAAAAACATTTAAAAACATATATAATCATATTTTAGTTATTTCTATCCATTCCCACCAGTACAACGGCTACACGTTAACTAACATTTAAAATAATATTATTTTATTACTTGTGTGCAATGTAAGTTTTCAAAGAAACTCATCGTTGCGTACCAAGTACGCTATCGAACGTAGAAACCCCTTTTAATTAAAATTAATATTTAATTATGAAAATTATTTATTCTTTATTTACCTAGGATGTTACATCCTTCCCCCCTTTTGGGAATTGCGTCCTCGCAATTTTATTCACTTATCAAAATAAGTGGGGGTATTTATCCCTCATAGCATTTTCAGATTCCAACATTGCCTCTTTGATCACATGGTTTTTCCACAAAACCTTTACCTGATGAATCACCTTATTCCGTAACACCTGCTCCCTGTGGTCAAGAATCTGGACCGGTTGTTCCTCATAAGATAGGTTCTCTTCCAGCTGAATTACCTCTGGACTCAAAACATGAGATGGATCTGGCATATACTTTCTCAACATTGAAACATGAAAAACATTGTGTACCTGAGATAAACTCAGAGGTAAAGCCACCCGGTATGCCACTGATCCAACTCTCTCCAGAATTTCATATGGTCCAATAAACCTTGGAATCAGCTTTCCTTTCTTACCAAATCTCATCACACTTTTCCAAGGAGAAACCTTGAGAAAAACATGATCACCTACCTCGAAAGATAGATCCTTCCTCCGGTTATCCGCATAACTCTTTTGCCTGCTCTGACCTGTTCTCATGTGCTTCTGAATCAACTGAACTTTTTCTGCCATCTCTTCTACCAATTCTAGTCCCATCAACTTCCTTTCACCAACTTCATTCCAAAATGCTGGAGTTCGACACTGCTTCCCATATAATGCCTCAAATGGTGCCATCTGTATACTAGAATGAAAACTGTTATTATAAGAAAATTCAACCAAAGAAAGATGTTGGTCCCAACTTCCCTGATAATCCATAGAACAAGCTCGTAGCATATCCTCCAATGTCTGAATTGTTCGTTCAGACTGCCCATCTGATTGAGGATGAAAAGTTGTACTAAAATTTAATTCAGTACCCAACGACTTCTGAAAGCCTTTCCAAAAATTAGATGTGAACCTGAGATCACGATCAGATACAATGGAGATAGGAACTCCATGTAACCTGACTATCTATTTAAGATACAAACAGGAAAGTTGATCTAGAGAGAAAGTATCTCATAAAGAAAGGAAATGAGCAGATTTGGTCAAGCGATCAACAATAACCCAGATTGCATTATTACCTCGAGATGTCCTCGGTAATCCCACAACAAAGTCCATGGATATGTTTTCCCATTTCCACTCTGGCACTGGTAAAGGCTGAAGCATCCCTTTCGGTAACTTCCGCTCTTCTTTAACCTGTTGACATGTCAAACACTTCACAGTAAAATCAGCAATATCTCTTTTCATTCCATCCCACCAGTAATACTCCCGCAGATCTCTGTACATCTTAGTACTACCCGGATGAACTGAAAACGGGGAACTATGAGCCTCACATAACAACTCATTCTTCAACTGTGAATCACAAGGCACACATAACCTCTTCCCAAACCTCAAAACACAAATAAAAACTTATCCAAGAACTCATGTAAAAGTTTATTCATAAGGTCCATGAATACAGCAGGTGCATTGGTTAACCAAAAAGGCATAACTACAAATTCATAATGGCCATATCTAGTACAAAACGCAGTCTTCGGAACGTCTGCTTCTTTTACTTTCAACTGATGGTACCCCGACCTCAAGTCAGTCTTCGAAAAATACTGAGCTCCCTGGAGCTGATACCACTTCATTCGATGGCCCAACATCTGCTAAAGTTGTTGCAAAGGATTTCACCACCCCTTTCTGCTTGTAGTCTAGCTGCATTCCCCCAGTTGAGTTCTTCGTTGGACACTCGTTTGCATAATGACCCATTTCATTACACTTAAAACATCTTACCATTGGCTTTTCATTTCCTGCTTGATCATCTTCCTTACAGTTACGATAAATATGACCAGACTTACCACACCGAAAGCACTTACCAGACTTGGATAAACATTCTCCAGGATTCATTTTACCACACTTCTCACAGGATGGATATTTGGTTTTCTTACCTCCTTGCTTCTTTGATGAATTCTTCCCCTTTGCCTGTAACTAGACCTCTTATTCTGTTGTTTGTCATAGAACACCTGATCATCGGAAAACTCCATTTCCACCTTCTCAGCACATCGAACAAGCTTTTCATAACTTTTAAACTCACGAGAAGCTAATGCCCTTCGATATTTTTGCTTTAATCCTGAGTAAAAATGATTGATTTTACTATCAAGGTCTCGGATAAAATTTGGAGCATACCTTGCAAAACGAGTGAACCTTTCTTCATAGGCAGCCACTGAGTCTTCTTCTTGCCTCAATTCCAAGAATTTCTTTTCCATCCTAAGTCGAACAGACTTAGGAAAATAATTCTCAAGAAATATACCTTTGAATTCATCCCAGTCAAGAGCATCAATCTCATCGACGTCCCTGATATTTTTAACCATAGACCACCACTGATCTGCTTCACCCTACAAACGGTAAATAGCAAGACTAACCTTTTGATTGTCTGAACACCCCATGACATCAAAAATCTTCTCTAGTGATTTAATCCACCCTTCAGCTAGCACAGGGTCAGATGATCCTCTGAATGATGGTGGATGTTGCCTCATTAAATGTTCCACTACTGACATGTTCCTCTGCGGTTGATCTGGCTGATCTCGTGCATGGATTCCACCACCATTTATCGCTTGAGTCAACTGCGCCATTACTGCAACAAACTGTTCAGTTCCAATTCCGACCATCTCAGGATGCTGATTCGGAAGGTTATTTCCTTCTGTATGCCTTCCTAGCACTACTTCCCTGTTTCCTCTGCGGAAAACCATTCTAAACAAACATGTCTTAGATGAAGCAACATGGTAATCTTTAAATGCTATATCATTTCAAAAAAAAATTTTGGATAATCATTTAATAGAATTCTAACTCCTAAATTTATCTAAACCGACCTTTGATACCAACTATAAGGCCCCAACCTTAAACCTTAATTAATCTTGAGTTATTACAAGATTACACATTGAGGATCTTTTCGGGTTTAGAGTTTTAGAGAATTAGATCATAAAACTTGCATTACATTCCACATATAAACAAATTGGTTACATAAAGATAGTATTATTCATTCCCATCAATGGAAACACATTTAAAATAAAACATGGATTATTTCTTGACACATCCTTGACTCTGTCATCTTATCATGTACCTTTCCCTTGACCGGTGAAAAACATTTCAAAAACTTGGGATGAGCATAAAAACTCAGTATGGGTTATAAAAAAACATTGAAAGGAAACATGAGTTCATATATACATAAGAATGAAATCATACTTTACCCATAAAACATAGGCACTTTAACATACCTCATAAAATCATGAATAAATCATAGAAATCATAAGACATAAAGGTAACTTGAGGCATTCATAACATTCTTACGTAGGGAGTAACCCTCTTGGTTACGTTTGGAATACCCATCACAGTATATTCCCTAAATATCTTCGGATAAACCTTAACGTTTCACTCCTTCGCGTTACCCAATGCATTGGAGAGCTATATCGGGCTCACCCGCCCTTAGTTAATCATGGAACCACCCGTCTTCATAATAATGCCCAAGAACCATAACATAATCGTATCACATAAAACATGCATAAAGGAAACATAACATTTCCACATTTCAATCACAAGATATCAATACAACAAAAACACATTTTTAAAACCATTTTCAATACCAAAATAAAAGAAAATTAAAACATGGTATTTTTTTTCTTTTAAAAAGAAGGTATGGCTTGTAGAGGAAGCCAAAACTCAAATAACGGTCACGACGGCGGAGAAGTCGTTGTCGCCGCATACGTACGACAAAAACATTCCCTTTTGTCATTTAGTAAACACTTCGTATAAAAAATATTCCTTTTGAATAAACGTAAAAGTCAAAGGGGTTGATACACCGTATAAAAGAAGGTTGTGTATAAAAAAAATATGCCTCAATGAATGGAGATTGAGACGAAGTCCCATACCTCGTATCCGACTTGACCCGACCATTCTTTAATCTCCTGAATAATAAACTTGAGTTAATCTCTACTTGCTTATGAACCTTTGTCAAGTTCATTATTCCTTTTATACCATGTTATGAAAATCATGTAATCATTTAAGTTAATAATGTTCATTTTGTCGGTATTTGGTTCTTAAGTCAAAAATAGACTTCTTACACTTACATGTTGTTAATTTGGTCAAAGGTTCGTTATATCCAGAATGATATTAATGATTTGGATAACATATATATCATATATATTCATCATATACATGTATTTATAATATTACATCACATTTAGAGGTAAGAAATGAAATGCACCGTTCATGGAGCCGGTAAGTCGTACGTACGCATGAACGCTAGTTCCATTTCTATTTCATATTTTCTGGAATAGAATCATAATGATATAAGAGTATATTATAATTCCAGTATAATAACATATATAATATCATTAACTTTATCCTTTACACATCCCACATATGGTATTAACGAATCAAATCACTTTCAGGGGGTGGTAGTCCGCACTTCCTAAAATGAAGATATCGTGTTTACCCACAATGGAAACCATAAAGGTATGCCCAAAATGAAAAAAAAAGAATCTTAAGGAAAACATAAACATATTATATATCATATATAAAAATAGTGACATCATAATGGCCACCTTTGAAGGTGTTAAATGAGTATTGAACAATCATCGTTTCGGGAGGCAGAATTTCGCCATCCACGGAAACCGTATGTTCTTTAACCATTTGATGTAGTTGTGTGAGAGTGTAGCTCAAATAAATCTTATAACAACATCCTAGTATATTGAAGATAATGTTGTTGTTAGAAAATAAGTAAATAAAAATAGTTTAGGGGGTTGGAGAAGCAAAATAAAACAAATGAACATGAGAGAATGAATTACCATTAAAAGTGTAACTCCTTTGATTTGAGCCTAAAGGCTTCCTTTGAAAGGATTATTCCCAAAGGTAATCCTCTAGGATGAATAGAGGGATGTGGAGAGAGTAAATGGTCAGGGTTTGGCCGAGCCAAAGGCTTGAGGAGTGTGTGAAATGAGGTAGAGGTGGGGGCCTTTTATAAGAGGAGAGGAGGGGCACTTTTGGAAAGTAAAGAAATATTACTTTATTTGAAAATGTGTTTCGGTTTTAAAAGGTACCACATTAATATAATTCGTGGATAAGGTGATAAGGGTTCGAAATCCACTCATCCAATTGGTTTTGGACATGTTTAGTTCATAGATTTTACATTATCTTTCCATTTTATTTAAATCGTCAAATAATGATGTCATCGCTGCATCATTATTATGTCAAAAATAATTTCATTTATTTAATGTCTAAAAATTATAAAACAAATACTATGATGTAGGAAATCTTTTTTGATTTCCAATGACTATTTATAATCAAAACTCTGATCTTTATAACCACATGTAAAAATTGTTTTCGTAAAACATATTATGTTTGTGTCATTTTTACTTTTACATTAAATAAAAAGTTATTTATGTCATTTCCCAACCAAAGAGGATCCATGGGGTCCCCAAGTTGACCCATGGCTTTTCTTGGTCGGCCATGACACAACCAATAAGGTTGGGACATGTGTCTAGGTCATTTCATATTATTAAAGCATTATTTATACCTTAAACTACTCTAATTACCACTAATCGCGATTAAGAACTTAATAAGTTACTATTCACCAAAAAATTATTATAATCTCATTGAACCACATTTTACTTCTTAATGACAACCATATATGTCAGATTTTTGAAATTCAAAACACAATGATGGCAAAATTTCATTTAAACGGAAAATTAGTCTTTATAAGTACAACTTAGTGGTTTCACTATTCATCAAAAATTGAAGTTTTTTAGAAAATTACAAAAAATTCACCCTAAGCTATATTTGATATTCCGAATTCAAAAATGAAGTATATTTTACAAAATTCAAAACATATAAGTCACATTAATTAATTTAATAATTAATTCCCGCTTTCAGAGCAAATAGCGTGTTTTTATGAAACAATAAGTATCAAAAGATTGACACTAGTTTAAGTTCGATTTCAAAGTGAAATTAATTCCAACGACCACTATTGGATTTAATGGTAAAAATATTTTCTAATTTAACTTTAAAACCAATTCAAAAAATAATATAATCATATAAATAAATTAGATTAAAAAGAGGTTTTGAATTAAAATACAACATTTTACACTATTCATTAAAAAAATAAACTTTATCAGAAAGGTACCAAAAATTTACACAAAGTAAATTTTGATGTCCCGATTCTAAAGAAGAGTTATATTTGGTCCAATAGAATTTATAAGATCGATAAAAACTATATTTAATGACAGTTCTCCGTCAAAAGGTAATAAGTGGACCTTTCGTGAAAATTAGGGAATAAATGCCTAAAATTGAACTCTTTCCGTATTTTAAGCCTTTATCTTTTATTGGGTAAATGTAAAAACATTTAAAAACATATATAATCATATTTTAGTTATTTATATCCATTCTCGCCAGTACAACGGCTACTCTCTAACTAACATTTAAAATAATATTATTTTATTACTTGTGTGCAACGTAAGTTTTCAAAGAAACTCATCGTTGCGTACCAAGTACGCTATCGAACGTAGAAATCCCTTTTAATTAAAATTAATATTTAATTATGAAAATTATTTATTCTTTATTTACCTGGGATGTTACATTTACACCCAAAAAAATCACAAAAATAGTAGAGACCATAACTAAATCAATGTTATAACATAGTAATTGACTTTTGGACACTATATAGAAGGGCCATCTAGGGTATCAATAATGACACACCACCTCACAGTAAACCTAAACAACCAAAATTATACACAGTCCAACATACTACATGAAATTATTCCATCAAGACCCTATCCCACGAAGAACACTCCCATGGTTCATCCCATTCCCCACCATTGATAGTCAATCCACATGAAAAATCCACAATAATAAAAGATAAATAATACCATAAGGTAAACAAATATCATAAGATCCTATTATCATATCCAAAATGAAAAATCCAATAAAAATTACCCCAATGACCCCCAATAAAATAAAATAAATCAATATATAAAATCCCAATTAATGATAAATGATAGGGAAAATTAAAATGATCTATTTTTATAAAAGAAACATCTAATTGATTCCCATGCCTCAAATGGTTCTAAAATGAAAAAAATACTCTTAATATAGAGTTTGAGTTAAAATGATGTTTGAGTCAACCACATTATTCAATGTTTGGGATGGAATCAAAAATAAGTAATATTTTCAAAAAATAAATAAATCTCTATTAGAAATATATTAAGATAAAAAACCACTACTATTTTCATTAACTGTCCATAGTGGCATATAAAAACATCATGATATGTTAATAAATTCAATTCATTCCCAAGATTCATATCATAAAGGTTTAAATATAATAATATAAATTACCAAAAACAAAAAACACATTCAATCATTATATAACTCAGTTTTATTAAAAAAATCATTGAAAATTTAATTTTAAAAAACTAACTGAATTTGAGAAAAATGTAACACTTTTTGGATCAAAATTATTTTAAAAAATTGTAATCATTTCAATGAAAATTTATATTCATTCCAAATTTTTTTTCTAAAAACCCGTAATAAAAGAATATAATTTTTAAAACACATTCTATGAAACAAGAAAAACGTTTTAGAAGAACCCATTAAAACAAATTTTCATACCAGAAATTTCATAGAAAATAAAAAAAAAACCACTTTTTCAGAAAAAAGAATACAATTTTTAATCAAAACGAAAGCATACCCTAAAACACTAAATCACTTTAATTCCATGATACAATAATCATAACTAAACTTCTATTTTATTCAACTCTATGAAGTGATAATTCTCTTTACGAGTGATTTTAGGATTAAAAGAAGTCCAAAAAATATTTGAGTTAAAATACATAACTACATTAGGGTGTAATAGTGTCATTAAAACCATCAAGAAATGTTCCACATGGTCAACTAAATAATGGGGCAATCCTTGTAGCACTGGTTTTTTTAACCATCACCCCCATCACAAGAGAACCCCTAAATCACTTACATATAATTTTAGACTCTATTATAAATTCTATATAAAAACCCCATTCCAATTAAAAATGACAAACCAAGACTCATGCCTAAAAATCCCTCTTAAATCAATTCTCCAAATGACAAAGATCTCATAACACTAACTTCCAAATACAAAACATTAAATCAGACAACCTAACTCCATAATACCCTTAATATACAAATAAAAACAGTATTTTTAAAGCATAAAAACTACAAAAAAACATATTCTCTAATAAAATATTCATAAATCAACCCAATAAATACATTCATAAAACACCAAAAATAGACCACAATATACCCAAGTGGAATCCATGATCCCCATAGGATGACCAAAAACATCAAAGGAATCCTAAGAAATTATTGTGAATGATTTATTTCAAGAAGTAAACTAAATTAGAGAATAAAAAACATAATAATACTAATTTAATTTTATCATGAACGATCTATATGGTAGATATCCATGTTAAAAAGTGAATAAAAAATAAATAACATAAATAAGAAATAGATATAAATCCCTCAAACTAGCCTCTAAACATTCTCACCTAGCTAGCACCCTTCTCCCACCCCCAAAAATTTTCAATATAGTGTATCTTCTAAATCACCTGATATCTTCATAGATAATGTAATTCACCAATAACCAAATTATTAAATAGTAAATCACCCATTTAAAATATACTCGTGAACAAAAAGTACTAAAAATCAATTAATAGGTGCTACCAACTTTTATGGTAAATAAAACCAAAAATAACCCCAAGTCTAAAATTTTCACTAAAAATACTTAATACCCAATGTGCCCCCAGAATGGACAACGGATGAAAAAATTTATGAAAATGAAATGTGATATATGAATAAATATATAACACTATATTGGGAACCAACAACCTTTCTAAATTACTATCTTATAATTTATATTTTGATTTTATAATAGTATGAAAATAATTATAGAAAAGTTTTTTTATAAATAATTATATTTAAATAGAATAATAGTCATAAATGTTTTTATAATCCATATATTGTTTCCTAATTTTAAAAAATATCATAAACCATTTATTTATAAATTATAAGTGCTATATAAAAATAATATTTTTCAATTGTATAATTCAAGTAAAAACATTTCAAAAACTAATTTATAAAACGATCAAAAACATTATGAATATAAATAAAAATAATAAAATTGATCCTTTTTAAATTAAAGAATGAAATAAAATTGTCCAATTTCATATTCTAGATATTCCAATATACCTATAGATATAACAGAAATTCATAGGAATTATATAAGTCAAACCACCCATCAATTAAATTTATATCAAAAGATCTATAATTTATTATTGATTTATATGATACATGAGTTCATCATAATAATATTCGGTTTAAACTGTTTAAAAAAATTAAATCAATATTTAAAATTCAAAGTACCATTAATTTTTATAGAAATTGGGATAAATCCAAATTTAATATTTATAAATTTAATAAAAATAATTAATACAATCATTAAAAATTTAAAGCATAAGTTAAAAATAAAGTTATCCATGGATACAAAAATTAAAATCTAAAAAATCATGAAAAAATTCTTTAGATCAACTAAAGATCGTTTAGAACCGAAATATTGGAAGAAAAAATCTTTTATAAAGCACCCCATTCCATAGAAGTAGATATAAAAATAAAATCATGTCAAACATGGAACAATAAGGTTCCTCCAACTTAGTGAGTACTAATGGTTGATGAGGATATAAGGTGGAAAATGAAGAAGTGGATAAAATAATGGAATACCTAAGAGATATTTCTGTGAAATGAGAATAATTTAAGGATAAAATGTCTAGGGTGAGTAATCTCTAGATAAGGGGTTCATGCATTTTAGATTCAGTGATAGAGGATTCCACACAACATAGTGAGAGAAATGGATGTGAGAAAAAGAAATAAATGAGAAAGATAATAATAATTAAAAGAATGAACATAAAAACATACTATTTTTGGTAACATATATGGTTTACTCATATAGTTTTCAAAATAAAGTGACAGTCACTGCCCACACCAAATGGGAACACATATTTTCCCTTACAATCATACATGGTTTACTAACTATTTACTGACATCTCTAAATATCATTTTCACATTATAATGAAAAACTCAGGGTTGTTATATGGTTTTTCAAAACCATGTTATCTAAACATGTGATACGTCAAAAAATTTAATATTTAAACCACATAACTAAATTTATTTCTGAAATCTATATAAAACTAATTAATATAATATAATATAATATAATATAATATACCCAAGTCACATGTGGATGTGCTAGGTCCTCCTAAAGCTGGACCTCATTCGTGATGTGAACTATGGTAAACTCTTTGAAATCCTTATTGTTATTTCTCCTAATAGATCCCCTCCCATGATTTATATATTGAAAGGAATCCAAAAAATACATTTATGTGTCAATAACCTTTCATACTAAGAATGTCCCACTTCTATTTTTTCAGTATCTAGAAAACCTCTCTATTACTCTGAAATATTACCAAATCCTAAGATATCATCAAATCCTCAATCCGTATTAATAAATATTATTTAACAACATTAATATAATATAATTATTAACATTAATCTCAAATCAAAACACAACACCTCCACCATATCAAAAATTTGTATTTCCACCCAAAATAATGACATGTAAATCTTGGGGTAGTTAAACAGATTATGTTAAAAAAACTTTTCCAAAAAGTATTATAGGATTTTATATTCATTCCTGAGATTTTTACTACAACATATATAGTTTAGTTCTATAGTTTACCAATCACATTTCATTGAGTAATTCTATGAGTGGAAAAAGAAATATTGTAACATATTTGTATTGAAATATCATGATATTATTTATTATCATGCTCTCCCCCATTGTCACTCTAAATAGATATAATCTTATTTAAAACTTCGTTTTTTGATTTCTCACTAAATTTGATATAATTATGACACAATTAAATTTTTATAAAAATGAAATAATTATTTGTGTATCCAATAAAATCATGGAGAACTGCAAGACGATATGAATTACTTTATATACTGGTGAAAATTGTTGGATAAAATAAATTAATGAGTTCTAGATCATGATATGTGGATTTAGATACCTGTGTTTTGTATTTAAAAGGGGATATTATTTTTTTTCATGTTAGAAATGTTTACACATAAAATCTTTTTGTAAATGAAATTTTTTTAAACAGCCTTTGATTTTCTTTTAATTGGGGTTTATATTTTTGATTTTATATTATGAAATAAAAAATAAATATTTTAATTCCTATAATTAAATATAAATATCCCATTTAAATAGATAAATCCTTGGAATATATTTTAATTTTTTAATTTTTGAAATATTTGATCTTATGTGAAATCTTGAATAAAATTAATATTTTAGTGAATAATTTAATCCTTATTTTAAAATAATAATGATAAAGCTAAAAAATCTATGTTTGGTTCATTGTATATATTTATCACATGTTCAAGAATTGTAATAAAATATTCTTGGGTAATGCGTTCATTACAAGGAATTTTTTTGTGAAATTAGATGTTAAATGACCATAAATTTTTATGTAATTAGAATTATTGTGGAGTCATATCCTTGGTGATGTAAGGAAACACCACTCTAGTGAAAAAACTATACGTTTTGATTTAAAAACTACCATACCTCCTAGTTAAAAGATCAATGATGGATAGGAGATAGTTACCAAAGCATCTAAATGGATTTCCGAAGATGCATCGAATTTCAATTACTAAGATACAATATATATTCTATCATGGATAATAATAATTTTTAGTCTGGAATGTTATATCATAAAGAATAAATAAGATATTTTATATACATCATATCATAAAAAAATATCTTGAGATATTTTTTCTTAAATATGATAAATTTTTAGTGTTTGGGTATATAATGGACATACAGAGAAATTTATATTATGATATAATAATTTTTACACTGATGATTGAGGTAACATGGAATATCATATGTTATAACTTCTAACAAATTGTATGACACATTGATGTACCCTAGAAAATACATGAAGGAGTATTCTTTTATTTATATATATATATATATATATTATTTTGGTAAGTCAAAATGATCCACCATTTTATATGATTTTTTTATATCATAACATATAGAGAAACGGTTACCTATGAATATCATATGAAAATGACTATGATTCCAATTTAGGTAGGGATATCCAATTTAACATCCTGGGCAAGTACTATCATGCCTGCCCAATCACATGAACATTATACAAGCATTTAAAAAGTGATCAAAATCCCTAAGAAGGCTGAATAATCCCTATAAAGATCATTTGATGTTTTAGATGAAATTATTGATGTCTCCTTTTCATAAATCATGAAATATTTAACCATAAAATAAAATATCGTTTAACAATCACTATTTATTAAATAATTTCAAAATTCACACTCCACATAGACAACATCAATTGAAAGAGGCGAGTATGGGATATTGGCATAATTTAAAGAATAAATTAAATGAAAAAAATAATTATCCTAAATCTATGAAAGGGATCACTTGAGTACCTTACACATCCACATACATTTATCTAGTAATGAAGAATTATCGTGAATGTGAATCTAGAGAACCATTGTCAATGTTTATAAAATGGAACTTGTAATATCCTAGTTATTTATAGAATAATACATTTTCATATCTATTAATATTTATGGATAAGATATTAATTTTATTTTATGTGTATTTTTTTCTGATAGCATACTCGACACACAACAACGGGTTTCTCTGAAATCTTATATTGCACTCAACATTGAGTTATCCCAGAAAATAATATAAAAAAATTATTATTATTTTAAATGGTAGTTTAAGCCTATCCATTGTATTGGAAGAAATGAACCTAACTAAGTAAAATATAATTACACATATCTTTTAATTTTTTTAAATTTATCCAATAAATTTTAGTGGCTTAAAATGAGAATGACTCCAATTTTAAGCATAAAATACTCAAATATTTTTAAAAGGTCATTTTAACACCTTTTAATGGCGTCCCATTTTTTAATATATATTTTTTCACTTTTATAGGTTATAATTAACAGAATAAACATCTTCTTTAGAATAGGGACAAAAAAAATTAATTTGGTTAAAATTTTGTTATTTTTCAAATAAAATTCATATATTAATGAATAGTGAAAATACTACATTTTAATTCAAAACTGCATTTTCATCTAACTTATTTATATTTTTATATTGTCTTTAATTGGTTTTAAAGTTTAATTGGATTATTTTTTTCAATTAATCTGATTTTTTTCAACGGAAAAATTTTCACATTGAAATTAGATATAAACACACGTCAACCTTTTGATGGCTTTTAAATTAAAAACCAGGCATTCTCATTTTGACAACGGGAATTAATTATAAATTAATTACTACAACTTATGTATTTTAAATTTGGAAAAATAGAATCTATGTTTTTAATCATAAGACGAAAATTATTTAAATATTTTCTCTTTTATTTTTTAGACATTATGAATAGTAACTTCAATAATTATTTTTTTTATCGTGGTTAAAAGGTAAATCAGGAAAATATGGGTTAAAAATAATATTATAATAACATAAAAATACCCTAAAATATTTTCAAATCCTATTAAATGAAATATTTCTGACCATGATCATCCTTGGATCAATTTTAGGACCCCATGGTGCAACTTGGACGTGATAATGACAAGTTATAATAATATTTTTAAAGTAAGAAAAATAAAACATAAAAATAAATATCTTACTACAAACAAATTAATATATGTATATATAACTAATATATTTGACTATAAATAATAATTATAATGTTAAATAAATTCCAAAATCATGGTATTTTAATTATAATATTTTTATATTAAATTTATTTATGACACAGTGATGATGTATTGATAAACTTATTAATGAAACATTCAAATAAATGATATTATAAATATTAAAAAAATAATTTGAAACTTTTATTCCATATAATAATTTTATAGATTATTATGACATGTTATATTTTATTAAATTTAGTTATTTGGAATGAATTAAGTTGTTAAGACTTTAAGAAAAGTCAATTACTAAATAGTGTCAAAATTGACATAAATGAGTTTTTAAAACAAACACTATTTTATTAAATGATATTATAGTCATAAAAATATAATATTCTTCCAAATTACTTATATAATGTAAATAATTTCATTAATGATCCACTTTAGGTTCGATTCTAATTTTATAGTAACTATATTAACTATACAGTGTAAAAATACAAGAAGAAATGGTAAGAGTTAATTTATTTAACTAAGGGTTAAAGCTGAAAGTTAGGGTTAACTTTCTGAGCTAAACTTGTCTAAAACCGATTAGATTACAGTATTTATACCCATTCTTCTATCATACTCAATATATATCACTTTTGAACAATTATAATTTTAAATAAATTTATAATAATATAATATTTCAAGAGTTTCGTATAATGCCCCTCAGTCCTATTAAAAACGCCACCACCTCTACCCACTTACTCACACCTATAAAACACTATGTATCATACAAATTCTACCCAAATAATCTCCTTATATACTTCCTTTCTTTCAATAATCCTTAATAGAGGCATAAGGTTACTCAATGAAGTCTTTTAGCTCAAATCAAAAGAAGTTACCTGATTTAGAGGTAACGTATTCTCTCGAGTTGATTTCAATTATTTTTCTTCTAAAACCCCCTAACATCTCTTTATTATATTATTTTATAACTAAAAAAATATCCTCAACATTACAGAATGTTTTTTTAGAAAATTTTTTGACCTAAAATTACACCCTACTCCATCTAATGATAAAGAACATATTATTTCTGTGTATGCCGAAATACTGCGTCAAGACACAATGATTGTTCAATTTTTACCCACCACCTATCATGGCATCCATTATGATGAAAATATATTTATATATGATAAATATTATTTTCATATTGTCTCTATTCTTCTGTAATTTTTATTTTTAACATACCATTATCGTTTCCATGTTCTGTAAAGACTATTATTTTGTTTAAGGAACTGTGGACTACCGCCACCTCAATGGGATGAGACTCGTTCATACTATACATGGAATGTATAAAATATGATTTTATTAAAAAAATGAGACATAAATGAATTTAATATACTAATTTTATTATAATATACATTTATATCATTTTATTATTATTCTTTTAATATAAAAAATAATTGAAAGTAGTGTTCATGCGTACGTATGGCCTACCATCTCCATAAACGGTGAATTTAATTTCTTATCTCCAAATATTATGGATATTATAAATACATATACACTATATATATATGATATCTAAATCATGAATAATATTTTGGAGATTATGGACTCTTTACTGCATGGACAATTTACATCAAAACAAGTTCATTTTCAACTCAATTACCGAATATCAACAAAATATCTGATATGAACTCAAATAATTATGTAATTTTTATAACATGGTAATAATTGTTATCAAAAAAATAATAAAATTTTAAAAGTGTTATAAATCAAGTATAAATTAACCTATTTTTATTATTTAGGAACATAATTATTTTATGTAATGATTCAGACTCAAGGTAAGGGACTTTGTCTCAATCTCCATTCATTGAGGAATATTTTGATAATAAACACCTCCTTCTTTTATTCAGTGTATAATCAGCTCATAGAATTTAAATTTAATTTAAATGGATTGTTTTTTTACAATTAATCATTGTTCTAAATGAAAAAAGGAATGTTTTTAACATATGTGGAAAGAACGACTCCCCCACTACCGTAAACATTGTCTTTATATTTGACTTCCTCTATAATCCATAATGTTTTAAAAAGGATAAGAAATCCCTTATTCCATTTTAGGTGTTTAGGTGTTTAAAATAGTATTAAAAGTGTTTTTAATATTTAAAAATCTTGGAATGATCTCTTGTGATTGAAAATAAAAGTTTATGAGTAAAATGTCGATAATTGCAATATTTTTTGTGTTATGATTATATAATGGTACATGGACATTTTATGGGTGGTTACATGATAAAAAATTTATGGGTGGTTACATGATAAACCAAATATGGGTGGATCATTTATAAAACATGGATGGGTGGTTATTTTATAACCTCAAATGCATTGGGTATGGAAGTCAGTCGTACGGAAATTCCATTTTTCAGAATGATATGTGTGGAAGTCGACCATACAGTTATTCCTTTTAAGTATGGTTATGTCTTATGTTACCTAATATATAATATATGTTTCTTTCTATGGGTTTATGGAAATATATTTTTTACAAAACGGGTAATAAAAGAGAATATATTCGATGAAGTGTATTTACAATTTCATAAAGGTGAAAAGTATTACATTATGATAAAGTATTCATGGTTTTCATGTTTTCCGAAGACTAATAGTTTTCCTTCTTTGTGTATCACTTATATTTTTATGTTCATCCAAATTTTTGAACTATTTTTCAAGGAAATTAAAGAATAATAGATTCTAGGATGGGATCAAGGAAAAATTATTCATTTTAAACATAAAATAATACCATGTTTCTTTTTAAAGAATTTTTGTTTCATGAAAAATATAGATAGTGAGTTGAAATGTCTAATTGTAATATTTAATTTGTTAATTATGAGTTATGAGCTAATTATCTGAATATATAAACATGAAAATATCCTTGTTTTAAATTAGATTCAAATTATTGACTTATCTCGTCATTAAGTAATGTGTAAGGTTGGGGTATTATAGTTGGTATGAGAGGTTAGTTTCGATAACTTTAGAGGTTAGGATGTTATCTGGGTGTAGGTTAAGGATCCCATACAAGGAAGAGGGTTATTATCATATAGAAAAAATGGGAGGGTTATGGTAAATAATTTAGATTAGATAAAAACCTGAAAAATGGATATATAAATAGGTTTTTGGATTATAGTAATATAAAATTATTCCTCTTATCAATACCCTACAGATGAATGTTTTTTTAATAAATCTTTTCATATTTAAGTAAATATTTTTTTGATGATTAAGGATCATTTTTTAATATGGAAGGAAAGAGATATTTCACTACCTTCTTATCCCTCTCTGATGATTTGATCATCACTATTATAGAAAAAATCAAGTCTGAATGATTTTAACAGCTTCTTGAGTATTCAAATCACCTGTAAGAAATTGTTTGAATTATCCAAAAGGTACTCATTTATAAAACAATTTTATGGTTCATGGTATCTTTTTCATATTATTTCAACATATCAACTTGTATAACTCTATCAAAAAGTGAAATTACATAAGTAGAGTGAATGGTTACTTTTTTAAAGTATGAAAAAATACCAAAAGATAAAGGGAACATCATGAAGTTCATAATATCTGGATTCGAGGTATGATTTATTTTCTTATCCATAAATAATGAATCATATTTGGATTGATATTTATAAATGATGATGATATTTGATCTTCAAGAATGATGTATTAATGAATAATGTGTAAAATCATAGTTAATGGATTATTAAGAACACAGAATATATTAAGAAGTATGCATATAAATTATTCATGAGTTATGGTATATTATAGGATGATTAAATGTTTAAAAGTATCAATTCTATTTTGATGATGGGATTAAATTGGAAGAGTTTTTTCCAGTATGAGTAATCGTGAAGCTTAATATGTGAAAATTTTATTCAAGGAATAATTATATTTTCTTGTGTGGACAAAATGGATAACATTTACGGTTCATATGATCTTCTTTTTAGGTGACTAACGGTTATTAATTTTGGGGATGGAAAATGAATGTTATTAGAAAACCTTTGAGGTTAAAGAATGTTTTGGTTATTTTTAGGACATTATATTATATTTCTGAATTTTATAAAATTTATATGGTTTTAAAATGATATTATTTTAGGAAAAGGACAACCCACGGGATGGGTGAAAACCTGTCACATCCAACAAGGCTGTGAGAATCTAACCCACAATAGAAGGGAAACAATGGAGCATCCCCAACCACTATCCTATGTGAATCCCTTGGTTAGCATGAATTGTTATTTTTATTTAAATGGTCTTATAGATTAATAATAAGTTGATTTAGGAGATATATAATTTATTTAATGGATATCCTTAGTATTAAGAAATAATTTTTGGATTACATGATAAATTTTATTTTGGAAGAAGTTCACAGTTTTTCCAACTTTATATGATTAATGTAAATAGAATATAGTGGAAGTTTATTTGAGGAATAAAGGTTGAATTATTTCTGGTGAAATATATGATCTAATTGTGGACTTATGGAAATTAAGTTATTTATGGATGTACTTAACCTATATTGGAGAAAATATGATTAGGTTAATTGATTTTTGGTTTGAGACATTAAGAGTGGTAGATGTTATTTGGAGATAAATGTTAAAATTTACCTTAGAAAACATTGTGATCAAATACTTCTGTGTTTTGGGTTTCAATATTAGTTGAGTTATTTTGAGGAATTTTAAGAACATGTTTTTTTTTGAATGGTATATGTAAAACTTGGGTATTAAAATTTAATTTTATAGATTAAAATTATTCATTCCCCTTATAATGGAATATTTTCTTTGGGGGATTTTATGATCTTTTTCTAACCATTTTGGTTTTGGTTAGTGTCTAAATTTGAGGGAAATATATAGTTAATATTTTTTGAAATATATGATTCTACATAAGTTGATTCTAGTACATCATGTGTGACTAATTCATATTTAATACTCATCATTTTGATAAAAGATGATTTTATGGTATAAATTCATTAAAGGATGGAACTCTACTTGTCAAGTAATTATATTTCTTTATGTCATTATTCTATGTAGTAAAATAATTCCTCAAACTTATTAAAATGATCTTAAAATAAAAAAATTATCATTTAATTTTCAAAATATTAAATAAATTTAGTATTAACTCATCACTTGTTTGGGGTTTTTTGGTTGTTAACTTTCTATTGATCATGTTTTCTATCACTCTCCATCAGAACATAACACTTAGTATTTCATCCATATCCTTTTTTCCTACATGTGATCCTAGTCTGTGTTTTCATGGGTGATCTTTGAACTTATATTTATTTATATTAAATCAGATGTTTTATTAATATTTTCTATAATTTGGGATTACAATAAAAGTATTTTGAAAAGGCATACTTTAGTTACCAACCCCAAAGTCAAATTACACGGATGAAATTTCCAAAATGGGGAAGGATGTAACATCACAGGTATTTATAGAATAATACATCTTCATATCTATTAATATTTATGAATAAAATATTAATTTTACTTACGGGGATAATTTTTTTGATACTATACTCGACATGCAAAAACAGGTTTCTCTGAAATCATATGTTGCACAGGTCATTGGGTTATACCTAAATAATATATTATTGTTATAATTATTTTAAATGGTAGTTAATGCCTCGCCATTTTATTGGTAGGAATACATAGAACTAACTAAAATATGATTATACATGTTTTTAAAATGTTTTTACATTTATCCAAAAAAAATAGAGTCTTAAAATGAGAATGTATCCAATTTTAATAATAAAATACTCTAATATTTCAAAAATTTAGTTTTATCGCATTTTGATGGATAACCCTTTTTAAATATATTATTTTTAATTCTATTTGTTATATTAGACAAAATAAACTTCTTTTTAGAATTTGGACATCAAAATTTACTTCGGTTGAATTTTTTTTATTTTTATGATAAAATTCATATTTTAATGAATTGTGAAAAATACTAAATTTTATTTCAAAACTGTCTTTTCATCTAATTTATTTATAAAGTTATATTATATTTTAAATTATATTTAAAACATAATTGTATTATGTTTTTATCATTTAATCTAATTTTAGTCATTGGATGTAATTTCACATTGAAATTTGTTTTAAACAAATGTCAATCTTTTGATAGGTTTTACCTTTAAACAACATGCTTTCTCATTATGAAAAAGAGAATTAATTTTAAATTAATAAATAAAACTTATATGTTTTAAATTTTAAAAATGGATTCTCTAATTACAATAAAAAGGGAAAAATTATGTAAATAGGTCCCTTTTATGTTATGACATTATAAATATTTACTTTGGTAATTATTCTTATTTACCATTGTTAAAGGGTATATCGGAAAAATAAGGGTAAAAAATAATATTATAATCATATAAAACCACCCTAAATCATTTCATAATCCAATAGGCCGAGATATTTCTGACAATGATCATCGTTGGTTCTATTTTGGGACCCCATAGAGAAACATGGATGGGATAATGACATGTTATAAAAATATTTTAAAGTAAAGATAAATATAAAAAAATGTACCTTTTACTAAAACAATTTTAATATAGTGTGATATAAATGATCTCTTTGACTATAAATATTTATTATAAATCTAAAAAATTTCCTACATTAGGGAATTTTATTTATAATTTTTATACATTCAATAAATTAATTTATTTATGACACAATAATGATGTAGTGATTACCATATTAATGAAGGAATAAAATAAATGATATTATGAATGTTAAAATAAACGTAATTTGAACATTTTTATTCCATATAAAAATTTTCTAGATGATCATTACATTTTATAGTTTAGTTAATGTTGTTTTTGATAATTAATTATGTTGTTATTACATTACGAAAAATAAATTACTAAATAGTGTCAAAATTGAAAAAAATGATCTTTTAAAAAAAATCTATTTTATTAAATGATATAATAGTCATAAAAAGGATTATTAAAAATGAATTATATAATTTTAAAAATTTCATTAATTATCCACTTTATTTTCTATCATAATTTTATATTAACTAAATTAACCATATAGTGTAAAAATACAAGAAGACATGGTAAGAGTTGGTTTATTTATCTATGGGTTAAAGCCGAAAGGTAAAGTCAAATTTGAGACCTAATATTTTTTAAAACTATTGGTTGAGATTATTTCTACCCATACACATATTATCATAGAAATATTTCACTTATTGACTATTATAATTTTAAAATCAATTTATAATAAAATAATAATTCAAGATGTTTCTAAAGTACTCCTCCTCCCTCTTACAAAAGGCCACCACCTCTTACTACTTTCTCACACCTATAGAGCCACTTGTCTCATCCAAATGCTTCTGAAATTTTATCCCAACATCCATCCATAACACCAACATTCCTTAACTTGGGCATAAGTAAAATAAGGGAAGCCTTTTGGATCAAATCAAAAGGAGTTACCTTATTTACAGGTAACGTCTTCTCTCAATCTCCTTTCAATTATTTTCCTTATCCAACCCCCTAACCTCTATTTATTATATTATTTTATAACAACATCAATATCCAAACAAATAATAGGAATTTTTATTCTATGTTTTATGCCTCCACTTACACACACCTCCATCTAAGGATTTAGAACATATTTTTTCTATGTACGGTGAACTATTGCCTCAGGAAATAATGATGGTTCAATTTTCTCATACACATTTCATGGTGGACATAGTGATGGAAATATATTTATATATGATATTTTTTATTTTTATTTTGTCTCTATTAATATGTAATTATTATTTAGATCATAACATTATGATTTCCATGTTGTGTAAATACGATAATTTCATTTGAGGAAGTGTGGACTATCGCCCCCTCATAGCGATGTGGCATGTTCCCGCTATACGTGGAACATTTAAATTATGTTTTTATTAAACATATGATACATAAATGAAATTAATATTATAATTTTATTATAATATAAATTTATATCGTTTTATTCTTATTGATTTAATATGTCAAATAAATGAAAGTATTATTCATGCGTACGTACGGATTACCGTCTCCATGAATGGTGCATTTCATTTCATATATCCAAATATTATGAATATTACAAATACATATATACTGGTTATATATGATATTTAAATGATTAATAATATTTTGGATGTGATGTAATTTTTACTACATGGTCAATTTACATCAATACAAGTTCATTTTCGACTCAAGTACTGAATATCGATAAAACGTATGATATTAACTTACATAACTATGTAAATATTTTACCATGATAATAAGTGATATGAAATAAATAATAAAATTGTAAAATTTTATCAATCAAGAATAATTTAACATAAGTTTATTATTCAGGAACATAATGATTGTACGTGATGAATCGAACTCACGGTAAGGGACTTTATCTCAATATCCTTTCATTGAGGCATATTTTGATAATATACACCTCTTTTTTTCTAAGGTATATAATAAACCCTTTGATATTTAATTTCATTTAGACGGAATATTTTTTTTCTATAAATCGTTGTACTAAATGACCAAAAATAATGTTTTTACAATATGTGGCGACAACGGATCCAATGTTTCCTTAATCATTATTCGACATTTGGCTTCCTCTATAAGCCTTAATGTTTTAAAAAGGAAATGAAATCCCTTATTCCATTTTTGGGTTTTTTGGTATTGAAAATGGTTTTGAAAGTGAATTTAATATTTCAATATGTTGAAAGGATCCCTTCTGATTGAAAATAAAATTTTATGAGTGAAATGTTGATAATTTCAATATTGTATGTGTTTTGATTAAATAATGGTACTTAGACATTTGACGGGTGGTTATGTGATAAACCAATGATGACTGGTAACATGATAAACCAATGATGGGTGGTTCTATGATAAACCATTTATGGGTGGTTATGTTATAACCTCCAATGAATTGGGTATTGAAGTCATATGTATGGATATTCCATTTGTAAGAATGTTATGTGTGGAAGTTGATTGTATGGTAATTCCATTTAAGAATGATTATGTTCTAATTTATATTATATATTATATTTGTTGAATTTTAGGGGTTTATGTTAATATTTTTGTTACAAAAAGGTTATGTAATGATATTATATTCTGTAAATAGTATTTACTACTTCATAAAGGTAAAAAGTATTACTTTATATAAATTATTCATGGTTTTCATTTTTCACAAGACTAATAGTTTTTCTTCTTTGTGTATCCCTTACTGAGCTTTTTATGAACAAATAAATTTTTGAAATGTTTTTCACAAGACATAATAAATAATAAATTCAAGGATTGGATTAATGAAAATTAAATTTCATAAAACATGAAACGATACAATGTTTTTTTAAAGAGTTTTTTATGAAAAAAAATGATAGTGAGAAGAGGTGATTACTTTTAATATTGAATTTCTTATGCATGAGTTATGGCCTAATTCTATAATGTACAGAACCTGAAAATATACTTGATGTAAATTAATGACAAATTATTGACATATCATAAGATTAAGTAATGTTAAATTTTGAGGTCTTATAGAACTAAAGTCATCATAGTCTACTATCACAGTCATTGCGATAGTTTTCAGTATATTTTGAATTTTTAATATTATAATTAAAGTGTTTTTATCATTCAATGGTTTTTAACTCTAACCTATTAGTTAATGAAGGAATAACCTTGGATATTGATCATGGGGTATTACGTGGGTCTTTATATCATTTTCTTCATTTCATATGTTTTATTTACATTTTTTGTGAGCAATATAGGGTGTTTTTATTTTGGATTGAAAATTTTCAACCGTCCCCATAAACAATAATTTTCATTTTTTCTTATATTAAATCATCCCTCCCTATATTTTATCTTCTCTTGTGTATGGCGGTACTGGGGGGTTATGCTAAAAAAATATTTTATAGGTGTTGAGGTGATGGAAAGCTAGAAATTGTGGTATTATGTTATCTTAGAACTATATAAAAAATGGTTTTTTGTATTCCATGTGGATATTTAAGAGGAATTAGTTTCTCTTATTTATGTAAATTAGGGAAGTTTGTGAATTATTTTAAGTTTTTTTTTGTTTGGAAATTATAAAAATAATAATGTGGTTAAGGTATCATATATTCCAAACAACGATCATTCCATTTAATTATATATATTTTTTAAAATATTCCATTCTTCCATATTTTCAAGTTCTAAATTTTAGACACTACCTTCCATTTATATTTTTTTCTTTAAAATAGGACCCAAAAAATATATTGGGTGATGTGAGAAGTTTGAGGGTTTGGAAATGATTGTTTTGAGATTAGTCATAGTCCTCTACTAGTGTGTATAATTTTGTATTATAAATTGTTTTTTCTTGGAGTGAATAGGAAACACCTTTTTTAAAATTTAGTTCCATTTCTATGTATCAAATATTAATTTAATATTTTATAACATTATTCAAATATCTTATTTTTAACTAATCTAATGTTCACCATCATTGTTTTATTTTATTAAGTAAATCACACACAGTCTAACATGTATTTTGAAAAAAAAAACTATAGTATAAAAAACTAGCTTATATAATCATATAAAACTAGGCAATAATAATGCACTTATTTACTATGAACAATCCTTATTCTTCCAAGTGTATTAAAAATAATATGAAGATAAACAATTCTAAATGAAAAATTATCTAGAAGGATAAATATCTATCATAGGGATAGTTAAATGAGGGACCATACTAAGAATGTTTCCTCTATTATTCAAGAGGTAATGAGGGAATATGTAGGGGAGAAATAAATAATAAAATAATAACTTCGATTAGAACATATATTCTTATTAACTATGATGGATGGGAAAAATATGGAATAGTGAAATGCCCATATCCTTACAAAAAACATACATTTAGAAGGAACTACATGTTTAAGAAGAGATAAATATTTTTCAAATTAATTGATCCAATTTAATATTGAATTTTAATTATTTTATATCATAGAAACCAAATTGATAATTGACCCTCCTTGTTAAAAAATTATATATGATGAAAAAATTTGGGATTATTTTGGATAGTGGATAAGAGGAATAAGAAACGAACATTGGGTAGTTGGTTGTTTTTGAATAATTGGTCACACTAACTATGGGGAAACCTTATTATGAGCTCTTTATTCCCTTTTATATTTATAAATATGTATGATTAGAATAATTTTAGGAGAAATTTTATATAATGAATTTTTTATATTTTGATTTACTTATAAATAAACCATTTAATAATCATATTTATTTTTCTATAATATATTCATCACTAAATATTTTTTCTCTTGAATATTTTAAATAATATGCTATAGAAGATGTGGTAGATGTTGATGTTATAAGGGAGGAGTAAATAGGTTTTTTACAGGAAAAAAGAAAGAAATATTACAAAGATATACCTCTAGGTAGTACATAATTTTCATTACAAAGATAGTGATCCACTCCCTAGTTTTCTTAGTCAAATGATAGTGGAAACAATTACATACAAACAAGAGGAAATATAAGGTTCTTTCTTCCTACCACTCCCATAATTAACGATATTATTCAATATGAATTTGGTGTAAAATAATATCATTGATTAAGGAGAACTAAACATATAGTGCATATATATGGGGATTTTAAAAAAATTAATTGAGTAGTTCACATAACATTATGTAAATTCCTATTTATATCCTTGATAAATAATGGTTAAACTTGGTTAGAGGTTTCATATTATCAATACCCACTTTTGAGGTTAATATTAAGATTATTTTCCTTTTTCTTTATTTTTATAGGTTTTATTCTAAATATATTAATTATGTTTTTTATGTTTCAAATATATGTATTATCAATAGTGGAGATGACATATTCAAAATTCCACTATGACATACTTATTGTCTCTATACTACTCCTTAGTTGATTTACTATTATAATTTCGATGTATATTTTTTGGGTATAGATGAGGGATATTTATTTAATAATTTTGTGGGATATTTTTATCTTGGTTTAGGATTTCATGCATTATTTCAATTTAAAAAAAATGTTTATTCAAATATTTTAAATTATAAAAAATTATATTCAAATTAAAATATTAAAATTTGATGCATTTAATATTTTTAGGATCTTTCTGATTTTGAAAATTTTAATTTAAATTATTTTTAATATAAGTTGTCATTTTTCTTAAATGTGAACATGTGTTAGTAAATACGATTTAAATTTCAATGTCATGCACTAACTCTCCAAAACATTTCTCTCATTACCAATAGGTACATTGTCACTTGTCAACATATTATTCGAGGTATCGTATATTCATGAGATTCTTGAGACATGTATGAATATATAAAATTCCATTATTGTTTGCAATGATATAGGGGTCAAGTATTCTTTGTATAATTCATGAATTTTTTTATTGTAAAATAAAAATTAAAATAAATATTAATATATATTCTTAAATTTTTTCCCCTTCATCCTTTTAAATGTTGAATTTAAAATTATTTAACTTATATTATCAATGGATATTACAATTTATTGAAATAAATTAGTACATTTCAAGAAATATTCAAATATACAAATTATGGATAAGGTGTGTCCAAGGTACGAATTTAATGGAAGTTCACTAATTTAGGAAGAATATGTGGAGATATTACATTTATATATGGGATGTGTGGTTAAAAACAAAATATCTCATTTTAATTTTTATTACTATTGTAATATTGAATAAAGGAAATGCACATATGAAAAGTAGTATATTAAAAGTGTATAAAAAATATTTCTAAAAATAGAGGAAATAGGATGAGTCGAGAAAAATTATATTTTTTATCTTGTGAGTAAGAAAAAATTACAAGAAACAAAATATTCTTGTTTGATAAATTTTTTAAGTATTTTTGATAAGTAAATTATTTTTTGAAAAAATTATATCATTTATTGTTCTTAAGGGACAAACTTCATAATTCTACATATAAAACTATTATTTTGAATTACTTAACCACCCTTGAACCCTAGAAAAAATTGTTAGATTTCCTCATATATGGTGTAACTTCATCTTGATAGTAGATAACATACTATATTAGAAAGAATTTATTGAAACACATGTATAATAAGATTATTGATAACTCTATTTGAAGTGTCCCATGTGTGATGGGGGAAAATATCAATGTGATGTAGCTTTCTAGTGTGCATTTGAAATAGTAAAAATATTTAAAACATATGTGAGGGGAAATGATATGTGGAACCTAATTTATTGAATTTGGAGGATATATTTTAGTAATGGAAAGATTGGATAGTTACCACCCCTTTAGTTGTTTCATTTTAAGTTCACCATGGTAATAATTTTTATTGAATTGCATTACATTTCCGAAGAGTTAAATAGGAATAAAAATGGGTGATTAAGAAATAATTGTTTTACATTTTTATTCTAGTAATTCAATGTATACAATAATCATTGGCATTATAAATATTGGGTATACAATTTAATTTTTGTATATTTTGAAATATTGTAACATAAATGAAATTTATCTAAAACATAAGATTTTAATGAATTATTGTTATTTTTAAATTTCCTTTGTTAAACCGTTCAAATATATGTTTGGTGTTTTTTAGGTGGATTACCCAAATTCCTAACTTTCAGAAAATATTAATTTGTATTATGGTTGGGTCATGGTAATTTTGTATTTGTTTAGAGAATCAAAAGAAAAGAAATTCTAGGAGATCAGGAGATATGAGGTGAGAATGGATAAACCATACGAATAACATGACTTGTGGTATAGAATAACATGATGAGATTTAGAATCCACCAGGCCACCCAGTAAAAAATTTTATGTGGGATGGTTGATGGTTACTAAACAATTTGAAATGAACTATGCATGCATTTCATGTTTCACCATCTAAGGTACCATATATTGATGGTTTTAACTAAAATTATAGTTGATATAGTAAATTTGTATCATGAACCTGTCCCAAGTAATGGTCTATGATTTATATCCCACCCAACAAACATTGAATCACAAAACTCAATGATGATACACTATTTATATTGTTGTTTTATAGTGGTTAATTATTGAAACATATATTAGAGTATAATAATATTTCCATGGGTGATCAAGGGAGTAATTTCATTGTTTATGACTACTAAAAGAAATTTTGAATTGATGATAAAACCAAAATCATACCAGAAAATGGATTTTTCATAGATTAATGTATAACAACATTAACTAGATCCATACTTTAAACTGATCTATCATATCCTATGGTTTCTGAATATAATCACATTTAGTGAAAAAAACTCCCTTTGACTACCTTAATCTAGTACCTTTGATTTTAACACTTAATACATATCCAACATCATGTCATATCTTGAAATATCATCTATTCTTGATCACATGCAACTCATGAAACTATTTTAAAGTGAGATTAGGATAGAAAACATAAAAAATAACCCTCATGTGGATCCTTGTAGTCCTTAGGTCAAATCTTCAATCTGAGGTACTCAACTAGTAAGATGTAAAGAAAAGGATCCATAAAACATTAAATCCGTTTCATTAAATTTTTAAATACAAACACTACATATCCTTTATCAACGGAATGTGGAGAGAATTTGATTGTTAGAAAATTTATTGAATTAAACAAAATAGAAATAATAATCTTGAATCCGCACATAGGCTCATCTAAACATCCTACCCATTAACATATACGGATCCTATAATGAAGAAATAAAATGTAGAATAAGTTGTAGAACCACTTAAAGTGTGTATAATATGGAGATAAATTTTTCATATTGCCAATTTTGACTCATTTATGATGTTTTACTTCCATTTCATGGTGTGGTAATGAGTGTGCACTACCAGAATTTTGAGCTTCTACACTGTGCGGAACGGGAGACCGCCATTGGTGGTCGCTAAAGCCATCAATAGCAACCGCCAAAAGCGGTCGCTAATGCTGAAAATAATTAGCGCAAGATTTTTCCCACCTCCAGCGTCTTCTTCCTTGAAACTCCGCTGGAACAGCAGCCGAGCTGCACCTACCGCTCTGCCACTGCTGCCATGACACCCACACTCACCCCGCACACCCACTGATCACTACAAGACACCCCCAAATAATTTCGAGTGGTCCTCTGTCATTCTCATGACATTCCCCAGCCACCCATCGATGCCTGCTGGTGTATTTGATTCCCTCCGGCCACCGTATATCCTCCATGGCCATCGGTGAAGCTTTGGGTTCCCTCCCCCAACACCCCTTCGTGCCTCGTTGTGTCGGCAACACCAAATACCACCCAAACATGGGTGTTTTTATAGTGGAGTTTTAGGGGCCGCATTAGGCGGTCGCTGTTGGTCTTTATCGACAGAGCAACTACGACCACAAAAGTGGTCGCAAGGCGGCCGCTAAAGTCCTTTAGCGACCGCTTTTGGAGGTAGCTAAAGACCAATATTCTATTAGTGGTGTGATGATATTAGTTATGTGATTTTCAATCTTCAGCACATAACTTCCAATTTATTTCTTTATTCACCTAATCATCTCTTTGTCCCTTCTTTTTGAATATAAATTGTCATTTTGGACTAGGGGATTTAAATTATTACATCATATAGTAGTGATGAGTGTTGAAATTGGTATATATTTTTCCTTATTAAGAAATACACTTTATAAGTGCTAATTAAAAACAATGCCAATGTGTCCCATTTACTTGTGCTCAAAATAGTTTAAATGGTTTCCCTTTTTTATCACCAAAAAATATATGATAAATGACATGCTTTGGCAGTGCTTTTATTTTATCAATAGAAAATAATGTCTTTTATTTGTACTTTTTTAGTGTTGACAATAGTGATCCTTTGTGAGATTTTTTTAGAGCAGAAAAAATGAACTATTTTATAGGGTTTTTTATTAACATTGATAAAAAACTATTTATAATCACTTTTCATAGAAATGGTAAAAATAATTTTACTTAAAAAAGTATATACTATTAAAGAGATTATTTTACTACCTAAATATAATTTTATTGATATATATATATATATACTATTTTCTTAAATAGGATTTATATAAAACAAAATATGTATTTAGACTAAATATTAAATAGTTTAATTATAATTAAGTTTAAAAATTAAATAAATATTGAAATAAATTAATAAATTTGTGAATATATATTAAGTAGTAAACATTTAAGAACATTTTTGTGATAGAAAAAAAATAAGAGCTTATGAATTTTTAGAAATGGTCATGAATGTCCAATGATCAAAAATTTTCTTCCAAGTGTCTATTTGGGCTGCACAAGATGTCAAATAAATTCTTGGAAATAGATATTTACCATTAAGTTCGTGGGGGACTTATTCCAATGTTTTTCTTACTCATAATGGTCCATAAGGCCTCCAAAAACAGAATTATTTAGTCAGTATACCCTAATTTTTGATAAATTGATTGAATTTCAGCTTTAGTTATGAGGTCTCTATACCCTTTGTTGGCGGATAAAAAATAATCCCTTCGGCTTATTTTCATTTGGATGTTATGGGGTGGAAATGATAATGTTTTTCATATTATATTATCATTTGGAACATAATATTTATATATATACATATTTTCATATACTTACATATATAAATAAATTATAAATACTGATAATTAAAAATATTTACATTAAGATTCCTTTTGAAGATTTAAACCATATAGAAATTAATATTTATTGTTAATTTTATTTTAAATTGAAATTATTACTTTTTATTAACCATTTAGAAATTCATGAATCTATTTATATTTATACATGTTTATATATAATTTTATTATATAAATATATTTCTTTTTGGATGGTAAAAAAATATTTATGTTTATATTCTAATATAGTTAAGTAAACAGACACACACACGTATGAATGTTACCTTGTATATATATTTTATATATGAATATTTCTATATGCATTTTCATAAAAACATAAATATGATTTATATTATAACAAATATATTTACATAAATACAATTTATATATATATTTAATCAATTATAATTTCATTTATTCTATTGAAATTATTTATAATTATATATATAGTTACAAAAAAATATAAATATTAAAAAATATACTGGTATTATCTATATAAAAAAATATATAAATATATGTTTGTCTATGTGTGTTATATATATAAATATAAATATGTGACTATTTTTGTTCTCATGAAGAATAAATGTAAATATAAATATTTGTTTCACTATCGAATATAAATATTTGTGTGAATTTGTAAATATATGTCTGTATGTGTGGATATTCATTGTGTAAATATATCATATAAATTTATTTTTAAAAATATTACATTAATTAAAAAATATAAATTTATGTAAATATATATATAAATCCATAAGATAAGTTTTTCAAAACATATTGTAGAAATATAATATATAAGAATATTTATAATAAATATGAATTTTATTTAAAAATATTACATAAACATTATATGTAAATATAGAATTATATTTAGATATATTTAAATATATAAACATATTTTATGAAAGTAGTGTAAAATAGTTGAATAAATATTTTTTTAAATAAATATATATTTATCTTTCTAAAATCATATAAATAAAACCAAAATAAGTATATACCTAAATAAATAACTATATCATTGAATATAGTAGAAATATGGATTTAGTTGTGGTAATGGAAAATGGTTTGAAGGGAGAGGTCACCAGTTGGAGTCTGGGGATGAGGGTGGCTGAACATGGATGAAATACTTCTGATAAAGGGGGTTGGGCATGCATGGTTGCAAATATTGTAGATAAAGTGGGTGGGGTGGAATATGATGATAAATAAGGGTTTAGATAAGAAAGATAATGTTGATAAAATGGTTAAGACTAATTCTCATAAAAGTAGGATAGGTGCATGAGAATTATAAAGGAACTTTATAATTTCTGAATAAAAAAAATATTCCCTTTTATTACAAATAATTTTTATCACACTCAAACTAACGTTTATTATTTCTAATGAAACACTGACAAAGGAATTTTATTATTAGTGAGAAAATTTTAGTGTCTTGACCATGGTGGGAAAAAATGTTTCCCCAATACATTTGTCCAAATTTCTTTAAAATACCTCCCTATATGCAAGAGGCATAAAACTAACATAGATGGAATATGGTGTTTTTATGGGGAGAAACTTATCTCAAGTTAGAGTTGACATAGTGGTATAAAATATTAGGTAAATAGTTTAAAATGATAATTATCAGTAACGGATAGCATATATCTAGACAAAAATTAAAGATGTAAAAAATTGACCAAGTCATATAAAACCTGATGATCATATGATGATAGCATACAAAAATTGAAAATAATGGGATTCCACTTAACAAGAATATAAAAAATGCAACACAAAAAAGATGGCAAAGGGGACAAGAAAACTCTAATAGCATCGTGATTATATGATCGGTCCTACACTTCCACACTCCATCCTATGAAGAAAATCAATCATCCATTAGTGGACACTTTCCCTTTCCCCTACCTACCACCGTGTAGTCAGTTCAGGTACCAGTTGGTGGCTGGAAAAGGGTGTGAGAGATAATCTATAAGCTACAACCAACAACTTTGGGAAATATCTATCCATTGTATACAATGGGTTACTGTGAGGATATAAAAATGAAAGCATTAATGTAAATAGTAATGGGTCGACTATGGTCCCTAAAGGACACCAAGATGAGGCTAACTCCTTCAGCATAGACTGGGATACCTATATAACATCACCATATATATAAATGTTTATGTATATGTATATGTATAAGTATAGGTATATGTATATGTATATGTATATGTATATGTATATGTATATGTATATGTATATCTATATGTATATGTATATGTATATGTATATGTATATGTATATGTATATGTATATGTATATGTATATGTATATGTATATGTATATGTATATGTATATGTATATGTATATGTATATGTATATGTATATGTATATGTATATGTATATGTATATGTATATGTATATGTATATGTATATGTATATGTATATGTATATGTATATGTATATGTATATGTATATGTATATGTATATGTATATGTATATGTATATGTATATGTATATTGATATATATATGTACATGTAGATGTAGATGTATATGCATATGAATATGTGTATTCATATGATATGTATATGTATACATATATGTATATGGATATGTATACGTATATGTATATGTATTTGTATTTGTATAGATATATGTATATGTATATGGATATGTGTATATATATGTATATATATATATGAATATGTATAGGTATAGGTATCTGTATATGTATACGTATATGTATCTGTATATGTCTCTGTAGATGTAGATGTGCATGTAAATGTATAGGAATACATATATGTATATGTATATGTATATGTATATGTATATGTATATGTATATGTATATGTATATGTATATGTATATGTATATGTAGATGTATATGTATATGTATATGTATATGTATATGTATATGTATATGTATATGTATATGTATATGTATATGTATATGTATATGTATATGTATATGTATATGTATATGTATATGTATAGGTATATGTATATGTATATGTATATGTATATGTATATGTATATGTATATGTATATGTATATGTATATGTATATGTATATGTATATGTATATGTATATGTATATGTAGATGTATATGTATATGCATATTTATATGTATATGTATATGTATAGGTATATGTTTATGTATATGTTTATGTATATGTATATGTATATGTATATGTATATGTATATGTATATGTATATGTATATGTATATGTATATGTATATGTATATGTATATGTATATGTATATGTATATGTATATGTATATGTATATGTATATGTATATGTATATGTATATGTATATGTATATGTATATGTATATGTATATGTATATGTATATGTATATGTATATGTATATGTATAGGTATATGTATAGGTATATGTATATGTATATGTATATGTATAGGTATAGGTATATGTATATGTATATGTATATGTATATGTATAGGTATATGTATATGTATATGTATATGTATATGTATATGTATATGTATATGTATATGTAGATGTATATGTATATGTATATGTAGATGTATATGTATATGTATATGTATATGTATATGTATATGTATATGTATATGTATATGTAAATCTAAACACATATGTATATATATGATCTATATGCATAGTGATATATATAGCCATATATATACCAATACAAGCCATGATCAGATCCAAAAGTAAAGAGTCCATTCATTGTCAAAAAAAGTCTGATGGTGTAAGTAGTGTTCTAGACGAAGCATTTGATTATGGATATACATGTCATCAGGTCTGTCAGACTAAATAGAGAAATTAAATTTCATGTCCAACAACCTCTATATAAATGTTGAACATCGTGCCCAGTGTTCACTAAATGATGTTAGACTACACGCCCGACATCACATGTCAAGGGATCTTGAAGCATCATTTCTAACACTTTTCTTGACAATGTCTCAATATCCATTATACATAGATCAGTAATGATAATATTATTCTATATTTATGTAGTTATTTATCATAATCAATGCAATGGTTCACAACATTTATTATTCCAACTATTCAAGGAATAATTTATAATTTCATATAATGATTAAGTAAAATGGTTTTTCCATCCACTATCATTTAATTTAAACAAATAACCCTAATATAATAATCATGTGAAATCCACTAAGAAGTTGGGTTGTTCACATTAGAATTTACCCGGTCATAAAATTCCATAAGTACACCGAATATGTGGTATTTTTCAAGGTGGGTGACCTATGATAACAATTATGTGTATTATAGGAAAAATCTAGTAGAGAAAATAATAGATTGAATTTCATTTATTTTTCAATTCAATGAACATAAGGTTAAGTATTATAGAATCACATAAGACCATATAAAATAAAATTAATTTTGCGATAAATACTAGAAAAACTACTTTATAGCGGTAGATGAATCGTTGTCTATTTTCAACATTTAGTTAGATCTAAAATGGATGAAATCGAAGCAATATATAAATTCCCTAAAAGGACATATTATCTCCCTTGGAAATGGAATTCATGAGTGAGAGATGAGAAAAGGAAAAAATGAATAGGATTGATTCTCTTTCTAGTATGTTACATTTGCAACCATCAACAATTTGATCAATGTTTGGATGAAGAGATGGACAAAACTCATGGAGGATAGGATTGGAGCGCTCTTTGTGTGTGGGTTATTTTGTAATGAAGGAAGGATGATAATAATCATATGTTTAAATTAAGGGAAGGGGAATATAATTTCACCTTGTTTTATGAAAATCACAGTTTGACCACACGGTTTCCCAAACAATGTGCCACCACTTGTTATGTGGAACTATGAATTTGTCCCTATGAGCATAGTTTGAGACTACTGTGAATCCCCCTTCAACACACTATAGCATCCCACCTAGTTGTGTGGATTAAGAGGAATGGTTTAAAACCCTATTCTTCCATATGTAGTTCATTGAAAACCCCCTCATGGTTGAGGTGGATGGTTATCACTAACGATGTGGTAATCATATATTCACAGTCTACGTTTCCAAAATCCTAATTTCTAAGCTCCAAACGAGTCCCAGACATTCCTCACCTGGTCTTTGTCCACTGAAGAACATTTCAAGTAAAAAATGGTCAAACAGATGATTTTAAGGACCATACCTCATCAAAACGTAGGGATGTTACAACCTCATTTCCTTGATACAACTCATCCTAGAGTTTCTTTAAGGGTGGTGGATAAACATTTAACAAATGTTCTAGACACAGAGAATGTATGTTGTTCAATGACTCTAAGGTCACTTCCTATAATCACTCATGATACTATAGAACCTGCAACATAGAAAATGACTATACCTAGAGAGCCTCCATGATTTGATCAATGATATATTTAGGATGATCATCAATGGATGCCTATTATTACATATTAATATCCTTAGGATCAAAATAATGAGTCATGTCTGAATAATATTAGTGAAGATTTAAAACATGTAAAACACTATAAATGATACGAATCCTCAAAGGTACATCCAATTGATTGGCCGCCATCTCGAATCTCCACAGAATATCAAATTTTCTGATGTATTTTAGTGACAGCTTCCCCTATCATTGAATGTATCTACGAACTAATCTAATGGGAACAAAATATAGACCTAATATACAACCTCTAACTCCAAATTCTGGTTGTGATAGTGGGTATAAGTCTTCTTCCTAGATAGATGTATAGACATATGCTTATGGATAATCTATACCTTCTCTGAAGTCTTCTGAATGAGATAAATTCCGACGAATCTACCTCACCTACCTCTAACCAACACAGGATTTAATGGCATGTCCTACCAAATAGATCTTCTTAGGGAGTCATTTTAATAGTTTCCTAAAAGTTTTTATTGGTGTAATATTCAGAAAGAGATGGGTGTTTCTTCTAGGAACCTATAAAATCAATGAAAAATGCATGGATCACGTTCATTAACACACATATCAAATCCTGAGACTAACTTTCAGTATGAGGGTGATTTTTTTACTGAGAAGAACCAATGTAGATTTTTACTTCTGAAACCCCTTCCAAAACCATGATGTAAACTGAGTTTCTCTATCTGATATTATGGAACGAGGATCACCATAGAGGTGTACATTCTAAAGAATGTAGTACCTCCTATGACTTTACACTAAAAATTTCTCTCTAATATGTGGAATGTAAGGGAAATTGGTCAATATTTCAATGATCACCCATACCATATCACTTCCGTGAGGAGATACTCGAAATACCATACCAAATACAAGGTAATGTCATCCCATTTACACTCCAGAATGGGTTGAGATTGTAGAATTATAGCAGGACATTTCTGATCCACCTTCACCAATTGAATGGTGGACCACAATGTGATAAAATATCGATATGCCTCTTCATAACCAACCACCAATACTAGAGACATATATCACGGTACATCTATATAATCCCTAGATGTACTTCTTATTTAGAGGCATGAAATTCATGGATAAATTCTTCTCATATATCAATAGGAACCCAAGAATGTATATGAATGTATAGAATCCCATACCCATTGATTACCCAACCATATAATAGGTCCTCACCTTATATACTCTCCCTCAGGTATATCCCCCGGGATCTAAAAGATTTCTTATCCGTAAATGATCTCAAAGAGTGTATTTCATTGGTAACGATGTGAGTATAGGTTACCCATAATTGAATTTCTTCTCCAATTGCATCCCAAAAAATAATTCCAACATCTTTCATTCACAACTAGCCATCTGAACTACAGGTGTCTATGTGTTCTAACATTGAGAATCATCAACGACATTAACATTCCTATTTTTATAAGCATACTCTATGAAGAATGATTGTAGTTATTATACCCATATGTGCCACCTAGTATTCCAGTCATGTTGATGAAAAATATACCTATGTTTTTAATGGTCTATGTAAACAAGAAAATTCTCTCCCGGTATAAAATACCTCAAATAGTATAACGACCCATACTTTACATACATTGTTAATACCTCAAAATTGAAGCATACTTATTACAACATATAACAAAAACCACGAAAGGACCGTATAGGTATAGTGTCTTTAGAAACTGGGAAACATAAACAACTGGTTCATAAAGCATCAACTTTGTCTCCCACTTATTTCATCATATCAAGAGTCCCTTTTTGGAATATCCTACTTAATAACCTTCTTCTTGACCTGGGGAAAGAAAACATACAAAAGGGTGAGCTCAAATGCTCAGTAAGGGTAAACAAAAAAAATATCAATCACATCGTATACACAAGCACATAACTTTTGGAAATCTTAACCTGCAAAAGATATCATAATTTCATAACATGGGATAAATCATGGCAGTGAAATATAATCACAATAATCATAACTTAAAACATGATACTTTGTGGAATACACACATAATCATAGAGAATCATTTCTTGTCAGTCAAGACTCATTTCCAAGACTATCTTAGTGGACAAAGTCCCTTTCTGAACCGAGTCACCCTCGTTTCAGTCCTGTTTCACTGAACCGGTATAACCTACCGTTCCAGCAATGTCTGTCTCATGAGATATAAAATCTTTACCCAATGCATTGGAGGGAGATATAGGTCCCACCCATCTCATAATGATACCATTCTTATGTGTGCCACAAAATCATAAATCATACATTATTTCATAACCCATGTAATAAAAATGGGAATCTTAAACATCGTAAAATAATAAAACAATTCATATAAGATAAAGGAATTCATAAAAATATAATTCCATCACAACATAATCAAATCAATGTAATAATAGGGATAAAAACAGAACCCTTTATTATCTTATATGGAAAATAATTTTGATAAAACACTTGAACTCCATTCTTGAGGAAAATATCCTTTCTGCTTCAAAAACACTTTTCCTTTCTTAACATGTCGTACAATTATAAACTAAAAGAAGATGATTAAAAATAAACTTGAAAACTTGTAAAGGAATATTCTTTGAAATAATGTTTTAAAAATCCATTCATGCCGTATAAGTTAAAAAAACATTCTTCTCGTACTTTTGTCGGAAAAGTCAAAAAGTACCTCGTACGAAAAACGACAAAAGATTCCTTTCAAATATTTTACTAAAAACTCACCGAAGGGTAAAATTGGATTTAAACAATTGTCGAAGGATATAAATATTACATATTGGGGAAACATGGATGTGGATGATAAAATACACCCCAGTAAATACTAAAGTATAAACAATCTCGGATAAAAATGAGATTGTGATATTTCCCTTACCTTAGGTCCGACTTGCTTTGTAAGTGTCTGAACCTCTTGTATAATGATTTAAATAATGTTATTGACTTATTCCAGAATCATACTTATTTTTATGAAATCATATATGGTCATATTCTTAGCTTCTTAGTAGTAATATTTCATTGCTACTTGTTATTTGGGTGTTTATAACTTTTTGTTCTAATGTGTGTTTTGTCGAATAAATTCTTATTCTTCTCTTTAGGTTATAGATAACTCATTTCCAGAATGGTATTAGTGTAATATATATCATATTCATTCATTCAATTCATTTATATAATCATTATTAAATGAAGATCATGTAGAATGAGTCGCATCACATCGTGGAGACAGTATTCCTTACGTACACACGAGTGATGATATCGTTCCTATGATCGTGGAATTGTATTGGAGTATATGTATACTTTTTCAGAATCAATATCACTTTATAATATTCATATATGGTCATTATTTACACCATTATACCCATCCAAATAAGGTGTTGGTGGAAAATCGATTACACCACGGCGTGGAGACGGTATTCCGTACGTACGCACGCGCGGTGATTTCTTTTTCCGTAGGTTGGATAGATGGTGAAATAGGGTTGTTTCATACTTAAAATAACATGTCAGTATATGAGTGATACTGATGTTATGACTTCATAATGAAACAACTAAAGAAGAATAAGTGGAAGAAGAAATAAAGATGAAAGAATCGGTAAGGAACATTGCCTCTTCTTTGAAGTGCTTCTTTGAGACCTTCTTTTAGGGAACTAAAATTGGTCTTTCAAGAAGACCAGGACCTCTAGTATGTCTCTAGGGAAGTGGAAAGGAGAAAGTGGCAGGGGTTGGCCGAGCATGAAGGCTCAAAGTGGTGTGAGGAAGAGAGGGAGGAGGTGTCCTTTTATAAGGGAGGAGAGGGGCACCTTTGGAATAACTAAAACTATTATTTTATTATAAAGTCATGTTCGGTTTTAAATAGCTCCAAATTGATATATTTCGAAGCTAAGGTGGGGATGGGTCGAAATCCTCTCATCAAATAGAATTTAGACAAGTTTACGTTCCTATTTTAACCTTATCATTTAGATTTAACATTAAGTTAAATAATTTTACTTTTACCGTGTCTTCTTGTGTTCTTACACTATAAGGTTATTCAACTTACTATAAGAAGCCAAACGAACCCCAAATTGTTTATTATTAATATATATAACATTATCTAAGTCATTTGGCCGAACCTTAGATTTTTAGGAATAAAATAACAATTAATAATATAATATTTGTTTTAAAAACAATTTTATGTCAATTTTGACACTATTTAGTAATTGATTTTTTTGAAAATTATAACAGAATTATTAGTTCGAACCAAGTTAATTGAATCAATACTAACATGTCATATTGACATATAAAATTAGTGGTATTCATAAAAAGTCTCAAATTACATTTATTTTGGTGTTTATAACATCAATTATGTCCATATTTCATTAATAAGATAATTACTGCATCATCATTGTGTCATCAATAAATAAATTTATTTACAGTCTAAAAATTATAAATAAAATATCATTATGTAGGAAATATTTTTAGCTTTATAATGAATATTCATAATCGAATTTATCTTATGTATAACCCCATATTAAAAATGTTTTAGTTATTAAACTTTGATTTTAACTATTTTAACTATTCATTAAATAAAATAATATTAAATTTCATAATCTAATCCAAGTGGACCTAAATGGTCATATTATATTCATAAGGTTGTTTTTGGTCGAATTACACTTATCCAATAGAATTAGGACATTTTTTAGGGTAATAGTAATATCATATTTACCCTTAGTTACCCTATTTACTATTAACCGCGGTAAAAAAAAGTAAAAAGTTACTATTCACCAAAAAATTATTTTTATCTCATTGAACCAAATTTTACTTACTGATATCAACCGTGTCTGTCGGATTTTCGAAATTCCATTCACAGAAGCGGTAAAATTACGTTTTATGCAAAATTCAGTTTTTAACCTACCACTTAGTGGTTTCACTATTCATCAAAAATTGAAAGTTTTCAGAAAAATACCAAAATTTCACCCTAGGCTAATCTCGGTATTCCGAATCCAAAAATGAATTGCATTTTGAAAAATAAAATTCACAAAATTTCAAAAAGTGGTTATTACTATTCATAACGGCTAGTTTTAATAATATTTTTATAGCATATCATTGTTTAGTGAAACTCGGTATTGCGTACGACGCAAGCTATCGAGGAAGGTCGTGATTTCGTGTAAAGCAAGCCAAGAAAGTGTTGTGTAGAAAAAGATTCCTTTGATGATTTATATAACATAAAAGTCTCGGGTGTTACATTCTACCCCCCTTAAAATGAATTTCACCCTCGAAATTCGTCACTTTGTAACAAACAGATGAGGATACCTCTCCCTCATTATATCCTCAAGCTCCCATGTAGCTTCTTATAATTGGTGGTTCCTCCATAAAACTTTCACCAATCGATTGGTCTTGTTTCGTAGGACTTTTTCGCTACGATCCAGAATCTCTATCGGTTGTTATTCATAAGAAAGATATTGGTCCAGCGGTACAACTTCTGAGCTGAGTACATGTGAAGGATCAGGTATGTACTTTCTCATGAGAGATACATGGAACACATCGTGAACTTGAGAGAGATTCGGTGGAAGCGCCAATCGGTAAGCTACCTTCCCAACATGATCCAGTATTTTGAAAGGACCAATATATCTAGGGCTCAACTTCCCCTTCTTTCCAAATCTCATAACCCTCTTCCAGGGAGATATTCGTAAGAACACTTTATCACCCACTTCAAACTCTAGGTCTTCTCTTCGGTTGTCGGCATAGCTTTTCTGTCGACTTTGATCTGCTCTTATGTGTTGTTGAATAGATCTGACCTTTTTTTTCATTTCATCAACGAGATCAGGTCCTAATAGATTTCTTTCCCCAACTTCATCCCAGCACGTTGGAGTCCTGCATTTCTTTCCATAGAGAGCTTTATAAGGAGCCATCTGAATACTGGAGTGAAAGCTATTATTATAAGAAAATTCCACCAAAGGTAGGTGTTGATCCCAACCTCCTTTGAAATCCATAGAGAAATCTCTCAACATATCTTCTAGGGTTTGAATTGTTCTCTCAGACTGATCGTCTATCTGAGGATGATAAGCAGTGCTGAAACTCAACTCTGTATCCAGAGTATGCTGAAGACTTCGGCAGAACTTCGAGGTAAATCTTGGATCCCGATCAAATATAATAGAAAGTGGTACTCCATGCAATCTTACCACTTCCTTTACATATATCCTGGCAAACTGATCTAGAGAGAAATACTCTCTAATAGCAATGAAGTGTGCAGACTTTGTAAGACGATAAACTATGACCCAGATAGCATTATTGCCTTTGGATGTTGTAGGAAGTCCTATGACAAAGTCCATAGTGATGTTTTCTCATTTCCATTCGGGTATGGGTAATTGTTGTAACATCCCCTTAGACTTCTGTCTCTCAGCTTTAACTTGTTGACAAACCAAGCATCAAGAGACATATTCAGCAACATCTCTTTTCATGCCATCCCACCAAAAGTACTCTTTCAGGTCCCTATACATCTTCGTGCTTCCAGGATGAATAGAGAATGAAGAACTATGAGCTTCATCCATCAGCTCCTTCTTTAATTCGGGGATGGGAGGAACAAAAACCCGATTCCTGAACATTATTATCCCATCACAATCAAGGTTGAATTCAGGAACATTTCTCAACTTCTTTTGTAACTCGACATCTTCTTTCTGTGCCTCTTTAATCTTCACATGTATTGATGGTTGAACGTTCTTTTGAGAAAGATAATATTTTCCCCCTTCCATTATAATTCCAAGATCCATCCTTTGTAAATCTATAAATATTGGATCTTTTGTGATCCTCATCATGGATAAACTGGTATGGTCTTGTCGACTTAATGCATCTGCCACCTTGTTTGGTTTCCCAGGGTGGTAATGGATTGAGCAGTTTTAATCCTTAATCAGCTCCAACCATCTTTTTTGACGCATATTCAGATCCTTTTGTGTTAAAATATACTTTAAACTTTTATGATCAGTATAAATATCACACCTTTCACCATAAAGGTAATGCCTCCAAATCTTTAATGCAAAGATTACCGCAGCTAACTCCAAATAATGTGTTGGGTAATTTTGCTCATGGATTTTCAACTGTCGTGAGGCATAAGCTATCACCATATCATTTTTCATAAGAACACACCCTAATCCCTTCTTGGATGCATCACTATAGATCACAAACATTTCTCCACTACAAGGCAGTGTGAGAACAGGTGCACTGGATAACCTTCTTTTCAACTCCTTGAAATTTTCTTCACATTCTTCCGTCCAGACAAACTTAACTCCTTTCCGAATCAACTTGGTGAGTGGATTAGATAATTGTGAAAAATCTTTCAAAAAACGTCGATAATATCCAGCCAAACCAAGAAAACTTTGGATCTCAGTTACTTTTGTTGGTCTCAACCATCTTTCGATAACCTCTGTTTTTGCTGGATCCACAGATATCCCCACTTTTGAGATTATGTGACCCAAAAATGCAACTTTTTGAAGCCAAAATTCACACTTGGTAAATTTGGCATAAAGCTTCTCCTTTCTCATGGTCTTAAATATAATTCTCAAGTGATCTTAGTGTTCTTCCTTTCTCTTTGAATAGACAATAATATCATCTATAAATACTACCACAAATTGATCAAGATAGTCTCTAAAGACTCTATTTATCAGATCCATGAAGATAGCAGGGGAATTAGTAAGACCAAATGGCATCACTATAAATTCATAGTGTCTATACCTTGTACGGAAATCCGTCTTTGTTATATCCTCCCTTTTGACACTTAATTGATGATACCCTGAACGAAGATCAATCTTGGATAATTATTGAGCTCCGTTTAGTTGGTCAAATAGGTCATCAATGCGCAGGAGAGGATATTTGTTCTTGATAGTGATCTTGTTAAGTTCTCGATAATCAATGCAGAGTCTCATTGATCCATCTTTCTTCTTAACAAATAGAACAGGTGCTCCCCAAGGTGACGCACTAGGGCCTATGAATCCCTTATCAAGATTCTCTTGGAGTTTCTTCTTCAATTCCTGCAACTCAATTGGGGCCATTCTATAAGGTTTCTTTGAAATAGGCAAAGCACCCGGTACGAGTTCTATTGAAAACTCAACTTCACGATTTGGTGGAAGACCCAGTAATTCCTCTGGAAAGACATCATCAAACTCCCGTACAATGGGAATATTCTTAATCGTGAGTTTCTCACCAACCATTTGAGATAAATAACCTTCATTTAGTGGAATCAAGACCCATAAGATGGACGAAATTTCCACTGGAAGGTTATGTTCATCCTAGCATTGATAGACGATCATAGATTGATCTGGAATATGAAATGTGACTTCCCTTCTTTGGAAATTGATATGAGCTCCATATAAAGAAAGCCAATCCATGCCAAGAATCACATCAAATTCCACTATAGGAAGGATCACAAGATTTGCAGGAATCACTTTCCCACAAACTTCGATCGGAGAAGAATTATAAACTTTTGATGCGACTGTTATGCCATTAGGTGTTGTCACAGCTAACTCAACATCTAATTGTTGAGGTAATATGGTGATACCCTTAGAAAATTATTCAGAAATAAAAGAGTGGGTGGATCCAGAATCAAATAAAACATTTGCTACTTTAGAGTGGATGGTAAGTGTACCTTTCACCACATCATTATCGTACTCCACATCGCTGATAGAAATTGCATGTGACTTTCCTTTGTCTTTGGCCTTAAGAGTTTTTTGACGTCGACCATCATCATCAACCCTTGGATTAGGGAATTTAATGGCATAATGCCCCATCTCCTTGCACTTGAAACATTGAAGTGTAGTAGGTTCATTCTGTGTATCCCTTCCTTTGTTTGCATCATTAGAAATCTTCTTCCCATCATCGCGACATTCAAATGCCCGATGACCTTCCTTTCCACATTTGAAACATTTACTTGCCCCTTTAAGACAACTCCCTCCATGTTTCTTTCCACACTTTGAGCATAAGGGAAAGCTCATCTTCTTTTTAGTGGGCTCTTTAGATTTTCCTTTGAATTCCATTTTCCTCTTCTTATCAAACCTATATGACTGATGGGTTACTCCAATCTCCATCTAGACTTTGAGAGCACATCGAACGATTTCCTCGTATCTATTGAAGTCCCTTATAGCTAACGCCCTTCGAAGACTTGGTTTTAAGCCACTAAAGAATTGATCGATCTTACTCTCAGGTTGGATAATAATACCAGAAGCGTACCTTGAAAGTCTTGTAAAATTTGCTTCATAGGTACCAACAGATTCATCATCCTTTTGCTTCAGTTCAAGAAACTCTTTCTCCATCTTTGTTTGGAGAATAAGAGGGAAGTACTTATTGAAAAATAAGTTCTTGAACTCGTCCCATTCCATGGACTCAATTTCATCCCTTTGCCTCGTATTCTTAATAAGATTCCACCATTGATCAGCATCTCCTTCCAAACGATACACTACTAAGATGACTTTATCATGTTCAGAACATTGAAGAACTGAAAATATCTTTTCAGTAGTACTAATCCATTGTTCAGCAACTAATGGATCAGTAGACCCGCTGAAAGAAGGTGGACGCTGCCTCATGAAGGATTCAACAGAATGTTGCTCCTTCCTTTTCCCGTTTGGAAGTCCTTTATGATTCATAGCTTGAGAAAGTTGTGTGAGCATGGATACAAGATTTTTCATTTCATCTCCCATAACGTTTGGTTGCTCAGGGGGACAATCAATGCATTTCCCGTCGCATTCCGCATTAACACGATTCCTTCGGGTTCCAGCCATTGACTAAAACCAAGAAGAATAGTGTGAGACACACTAATTATAATAGGAAAACCACATACTCAAGAATAAAATTTCACACTTAAGGTCATATCCTAGGTTATTCATGGGCATTTCAAGAACACTAATATTGTGTTCTATGCTTAGACTTATCCTTAGGGTTCTTACTAAGGCTTTCACATCCTAGTTTCCAAAGGTTGATTATACCTTTCCTCTGATACCAACTATAACGACCCATACATTACATACATTGTTAATACTTCAAAATTGAAGCATACTTATTACAACATATAACAAAAACCATGAAAGGACCGTATAGGTATAGTGTCTTTAGAAACTAGGAAACATAAACAACTGGTTCATAAAGCATCAACTTTGCCTCCCACTTATTTCATCATATCTAGAGTCCCTTTTTGGCATTACCTACATAATAACCTTCTTCCTGACCTGGGGAAAGAAAACATACAAAAGGGTGAGCTCAAATGCTCAGTAAGGGTGAAAAAAAAAATATCAATCACATCGTATACACAAGCACATAAATATTGGAAATATTAAACTGCAAAAGAGATCATAATTTCATAACATGGGATAAATCATGGCAGTGAAATGTAATCACAATAATCATAACTTAAAACATGAAACTTTGTGGCATACACACATAATCATAGATAATCATTTCTTGTTAGTCAAGACTCATTTCCAAGACTATCTTAGTGGACAAAGTCCCTTTCTGAACCGAGTCACCCTCGTTTCAGTCCTGTTTCACTAAACCGGTATAACCTACTGTTCCAGCCATGTCTATCTCGTGAGATATAAAATCTTTATCCAATACATTGGAGGGAGATATAGGTCCCACCCATCTCATAATGATACCATTCTTATGTGTGCCACAAAATCATAAATCATACATCATTTCATAACCCATGTAATAAAAATGGGAATCTTAAACATCGTGACATCATTAAACAATTCATATAAGATAAAGGAATTCATAAAAATATAATTCCATCACAACATAATCAAATCAATGTAATAATAGGGATAAAAATAGAACCCTTTATTATCTTAGATAGAAAATAATTTTGATAAAACACTTGAACTCCATTCTTGAGGAAAATATCCTTTCTGCTTCAAAAAAACTTTTCCTTTCTTAACATGTCGTACAATTATAAACTAAAATAAGTTGATTAAAAATAATCTTGAAAACTTGTAAAGTAATCTTCTTTGAAATAATGTTTTAAAAATCCATTCATGCTGTATAAGTTAAAAAAACATTCTTCTCGTACTTTTGTCGGAAAAGTCAAAAAGTACCTTGTACGAAAAACGACAAAAGATTCCTTTCAAATATTTTACTAAAAAGTCACCGAAGGGTAAAATTGGATTTAAAAAACTGTAGAAGGATATAAATATTTCATATTGGGGAAACATGTATGTGGATGATAAAATACACCCTAGTAAATACTAAAGTATAAACAATCTCGGATAAAAATGAGATTGTGATATTTCCCTTACCTTAGGTCCGACTTGCTTTGTAAGTGTCTGAACCTCCTGTTTAATGATTTAAATAATGTTATTGACTTATTCCAGAATCATACATATTTTTATGATATCATATATGGTCATATTCTTAGCTTCTTAGTAGTAATATTTCATTGCTACTTGTTATTTGGGTGTTTATAACTTTTTGTTCTTCTACGTGTTTTGTCGAATAAATTATTATTCTTCTCTTTAGGTTATAGATACCTCATTTACAGAATGGTATTAGTGTAATATATATCATATTCATTCATTAAATTCATTTATATAATCATTATGAAATGAAGATCATGTAGAACGAGTCGCATCACATCGTGGAGACGGTATTCCGTACGTACACACGAGTGATGATATCGTTCCTATGATCGTGGAATTGTATTGGATTATATGTATACTATTTCAGAATCAATATCACTTTATAATAGTCATATATGGTCATTATTTACACCATTATACCCATCCAAGTAAGGTGGTGGGGGAAAATAGATTACACCACGGTGTGGAGACGGTATTCCGTACGTACGCACGCGCGGTGATTTCTTTTTCCGTAGGATGGATAGATGGTGAAATAGGGTTGTTTCATACTTATAATAACATATCATTATATGAGTGATACTGATGTTATTACTTCATAATTAGAAAACTAAAGAATAAGAAGTGGAAGAAGAAATAAAGATGAAAGAATCGGTAACGGACATTACCTCTTCTTTGAAGTGCTTCTTTGAGACCTTCTTTTAGGGCACTAAAATTGGGCTTTGAAGAAGACCGGGACCTCTAGTATGTCTCTAGGGAAGTGGAGAGGAGAAAGTGGCCGGGTTTGTCCGAGCATGAAGGCTCAAAGTGGTGTGAGGAAGAGAGGGATGAGGTGTCCTTTTATAAGGGAGGAGAGGGGCACCTTTGGAATAACTAAAACTATTATTTTATTATAAATTCAAGTTCGGTTTTAAATAGCTCCAAATTGATATATTTCGAAGCTAAGGTGGGGATGGGTCGAAATACTCTCATCCAATAGAATTTAGACAGGTTTAGGTTCCTATTTTAACCTTATCATTTAGATTTAACATTAAGTTAAATAATTTTACTTTTACTGTGTCTTCTTGTGTTCTTACACTATAAGGTTATTGAACTTACTATAAGAAGCCAAACGAACCCCAAATTGTTTATTATTAATATATATAACCATATCTAAGTAATTTGGCCGAACATTAGATTTTCATGAATAAAATAACAATTAATAATATAATATTTGTTTTAAAAATTATTTTATGTCAATTTTGACACTATTTAGTAATTGATTTTTGTGAAAATCATAACAGAATTATTAGTTCGAACCAAGTTAATTAAATCAATACTAACATGTCATATTAACCTCTAAATTTAGTGGTATTCATAAAAAGTCTCAAATTACATTTATTTTGGTGTTTATAAAATCAATTATGTCAATATTGCATTAATAACATAATTACTGCATCATCATTGTGTCAAAAATAAATAAATTTATTTAAAGTCTAAAAATTATAAATAAAATATCATTATGTTGGAAATATTTTTAGCTTTCTAATGAATATTTATAATCTAATTTATCTTATGTATAACCCCATATTAAAAATGTTTTCGTTATTAAACATTGATTTTAACTATTTTAACTATTCATTAAATAAAATAATATTAAATGTCATAATCTAATCCAAGTGGACCTAAATGGTCATATTATATTCATAAGGTTGTTTTTGGTCGAATTAAACTTATCCAATAGAATTAGGACATGTTTTAGGGTAATAGTAATAACATATTTACCCTTAGTTACCCTATTTACTATTAACCGCGGTAAAAAAAAGTAAAAAATTACTATTCACCAAAAAAATTATTTTTATCTCATTGAACCACATTTTACTTACTGATATCAACCGTGTCTGTCGGATTTTCGAAATTCCATTCACAGAAGAGGTAAAATTAAGTTTTATGCAAAATTCAGTTTTTAACCTACCACTTAGTGGTTTCACTATTCATCAAAAATTGAAAGTTTTCAGAAAAATACCAAAATTTCACCCTAGGCTAATTTCGGTATTCTGAATCCAAAAATGAATTCCATTTTGAAAAATAAAATTCAAAAAATTTCAAAAAGTGGTTATTACTATTCATAACGTCTAGTTTTAATAATATTTTAAGAGCATATCGTTGTTTAGTGAAACTCAGTATTGCGTACGACGCAAGCTATCGAGGAAGGTCGCGATTTCGTGTAAAGCAAGCCAAGAAAGTGTTGTGTAGAAAAATATTCCTTTGATGATTTATATAACATAAAAGTCTCGGGTGTTACAAATAGTATAAGGTGTGAACCACAACTGCCATCTCAAGGTCATCATTCTGGTAGTTATGCTCAGGAGGCCTATACTAGAGAGACCCATAAGCCATGACTCAATTTCCCAATATTAGAATGTCTCTTAGTCTAATACTTAGTGTTTCTCCATATACTGTATAAATTTTTCTTGATTCTAGTATTATCATAATTGGTGAACAATTCAATATTTATTTCATCTTCTGAAATGTTTTATCACCTAATTTAGACAACATAGACTTCACACTATTTTTATTTAATCCCTTGAGAGGCACATATAGTCATGAAATATCCTAAATAAATGAACTATGATATCAGGTTAACCCTAGAAATTTAATGACATAATGTTAAATTTTAATATTTTTTTCTAAATAAATGTCTGTTGTATTGTATTATATAATATTTTACACATAAAAAATATAGAGAAACCAAAAACATTATTCAAAAATATTATTACATCAATCATTAAATAAACCAATTCAAATTATATACATTATAACTAGAAATATATATATATATATATATATAATTGAAAAGATAAAATAGAAAAATATGCATCTCCCCAATCCACAAGAATAATCATCCTCATTGCCAACACTATTGAAAAAAACTAAATATTAGTAAATAATTCAAAATTATAGAAAATATAAATACGTAACCTTTAGTGTAATTGTTTTGAGTATTGAGTGATAGAATGAAGTGGCATTTATAAGAGGTAATATGACCATTGGAATAGTAATGTGGCTATTGGGAATAGTAACCTGACCATTAGAATATAAATTTTCTCTCCAAATAATAAATTATGATATACAAAATATTAATCAAGATTAATTTAGTTAAATATAAATATTATAATACAAAAATAATTTCATGATTAAATACTCAATGAAAATATAAGGCCATTTTTAATAAACTATTTTTTAATGTTTTTCATTAAAAATACAATTTTTATATTAATAATAAAAATAACCTATTTTAGAAATTTCTTTTAATAAAATGAATATAAATTTGGAAATTATCAAATAAAAATAATAAAATGGTGATTTTTTGTTAATTTAAAGAAATAATTTAATTTTCAGGTGAATAATAAAAATATTATTTTCTACATAACCAGTGTATCTTAGATCAGATCTTTCATGACGTACTAATGAAATAATACTATCTAGAACATGATTTTCATCCATGATAATGTTTTGGTAAATAATCCATTTAGATGAAAAAAACATAATTTTCAAACCTAAGAAGAACTTTCCAAAACCTAATTTTAAAAATGATTCCTTGAAATAACAATATTACTTTCTCTCCACATTTCTTTTTAATTAACGAATGAATTAGAATGTAAAGGTGCTTTAAATTCTTAAAACCATAATATAATATTTATATATTTTTTATATTTTTTTTAAAAACTCACTATTTCATTTTTTACCTTTGATATATAATTTTATTAAATATTGTATTCTAAAAATACCCCTCTCTTCAAGTATAAATAACTCATCTCTCTTCCCATGGAAAACTACTCCTCCCACTATTAAAAAGAACCATATATTCTAAAATCCACCATATAAATCTCCTTATAATACTTTAGAACATTTTAGAATAATCAAACTCTAATCACCAATGGATATATAGTGTCTTACAAAAGAAGTTACACTGAGGAGAGAGTAAGTCTCTATCAACTCTTCCCTATTTTCACATTCTCTTAACTCTCTTTCCATATTCATTTCCAAATAAAATTTTATAAAATTAATTATATAATAATTTAAAAATAAATTAATGAAGTTAACCTTATATAATATAATATTTATGAAAATATAAATTCCATACTTCTCTCTCTTACACTCCCAACAAAGTCTCCCCAAAGGCCAGTTAACCACCTACGGAGAAATTACCAAGATAATTATATTTACCAAATTCATGGATGGATAGTATTTATTATAAATAATATTCTAATAATTAATTTTATTTATTATATAATTCTTTATTTAATCATACTTTTCAATAAATTACATTGAACTCAAATTGATTAATCAAATCGAAACAGAAATTTTTTAATTAAAATATGATATTAAAATTCTTCAATTTCATCAATTGAAATTAAGAAATATAAAACAATGATTGTATTTGATAAATTGGGGTATAAATGATTAAAATTAACTTTTGGATAAATATTTTCATAATTTTTTTTATTATTTAGTTTGTGTAAAAGAAATGAAATAAATTAAAAATTAAGGTAAGGGGATTCAAGACCACAACTCCAATTCTTTGGGTTATCCCTCTTACATGAAATCATTGGTCTGAAAATTCCACTAATGTTCCTTATATATAATTTGATAATTATTACATTTATTTTTGGGGATATACATGTTTCCCACTTGATTTTATGACAAATATATGGATTTTATGTGAGAACTATTCATTCTAAAACAAATATTTTTCTCCTATTTAGTTTCTTATTCATTGATCAAGAAGGAAAATTCTTTTAAAAAATTCCATTTTCATTTGAGAACTGAAATTTTATTATGAAATTAGAATTGATGAATTCATTATTAAAACTCTTCTTTTCTATGGATTATTACATGATTATGATTATTATACATCTTATGTAGCACACAGGATTATGTAAACATTATAATGTGACAGGTGGGCCCAGAATTACATATAATTCCAATGAATAGGTTAATATGATGTATCTCATGAGTTAATGTGTAATATGTGGGAACATGATGCTATATTTGTTCGTAGTTATTATTTTGTGATTATTCACATATGTTATGAATGAATATTATTCTAGCTTTATTCACAAATATGGGTGTTATTTGACCAATATGACATGATGTTTCATTTTTATTCATTTACAAATTCCATTGCATTATAAAATTCTTCCATCAGGATACTATTGATGATCCAATTATTATTATATGATGATGATTATTATGATAAACCATGTTATTTTGATTTATATCCCTTATTCATCCTCTAAATGGGCTTTTAGGTCACCCATTTTGTTTGATGTATATCCTCATGTGATTACATGTGCTAAGGAGAACGTGATATTTTAAGGATAAATATGAAGCATTTAAATAAATATTTATGTTTTATTATGTACATATTATGTATGATCATAATTTTTCCCAGATACTAATCCTTTTGATCCTAGATTTGTATCTCTATTAGGCTTTTGTCTAAATAATGATGTAATAGTTATGTAAAAAAATTAAGGTCACTATAGTTGGTATCATATCACTTTTTTAGTTAATTTGGGAACTAGGATTAGATAACATTAGTGAAAACACTTATGATGGGACTAATTAAATGTAAAAATCCATGAAGCTTTGTTTTATAAAAATGATTAAGATAGGGATTCCATAAGATATTCGTTTAGTGATAATTTCATTGAAGAATAAATTTTTAATATTTTGTGGACATAAATTTTATTTAAACCTTTTATATTTTATGAAATGCAGGGATCCATGAGAAAATAGGTAAATAATCAGTTTAAGGGACAATGTAATGATTTTCTGAATGACATCCCCCAATTTTAAGGGAGGCAGAGTTCAAAACATCATGGGATTTCCTACCCAGTCAATTCATGCTATGTATAATAACATGAACCATGTAGAATTTCCACCTGCAACCAATAATTGTCATTTATCCACTAATTCTTTTATGCAACAACTACCACTGACGTTTTATGTAACTTTTTATCTACTTTTCATGGATTAATGGCTTAAATCAAGTGAGAATATATTTTATATGATCCATTGTTCTAAGAAGGAGAAGGTGACTCTAGATATTTATCATTTATATAGATATTTGATCAATGGTGGGAATTTATAAAGAAAAGCAATCTATAGAATAAAATGGAAGAGATGGAGTGGGAAGACATTAAGAAAATATTTCATACCAAGTATTTCCCTCAAACTCTTCGAACAAATATGGAGAGAGAATTAATATAGATAAAGGAAAAGGGTGGTGAATTTTTCATGAATAATGGGGAAAACATAACACATCATGCAAAATATTCCTTGGGTTTTGTTATCAATAATGATATAGAATTAGACAGATTCCATAGTGGTTTAAAACCACCACTTCAAAAGGATCTATTTATCAGGGACATTGGGACTTATGAAAAATTGGTTCTAAGTTCTCTTAATGTATATATGGAGTACGTATAGTGGTATAATTTTTTTAGAGACAAAAAGTTAAGAATGTAGATTCATGTTGGTGGGTCGAATGAAGGAGGAAAAGAGGATCCAACTACCCACATGGAAAAAATATGGGAAGAAATGTCATGGGAATTTTCTCAAAGGGGTGAGTAAATGATTCAAGTGTGGGAATGAAGGCCACCAAGCTCATGAATGACAAATGGACATGGTCAATATGATCAACATAAAGTAGTAAAGTAATTCACCCCCTAATGCACCACCCGTTTTTCAATTCTTCAATTTTAGTAAGAAAGGGAACTATGCATTCCATTGCACTAAACCAAGGGTCCTTGAGGGTAATCAGTGTTGGAAACCACCAAATAAAAATCAAAAAGTGTAATCTTATTCAATTTATATTGTTGATATTGTGAGTGAAATGTAATCGTAAAAGGTACACTTCCTATTTACTCAATAATGGAAAAAAATTATTTGATTATGGCTATACGCATTCCATTATATCCTACATGTTTTCTAGAACTATTGATCAAATGTCCTGATACCTTGAAGTATATATGTATGTAAAAACACCTTTTTGGGAAATCATTGACACTCAATTGTTGGACTCTTCTCCTCTAATCATATGTCGTAATGTTCTTCTAGAAAATCTCATAATACCTCCCATTGTGGAATTCGATTCTTTATTGGGAAAGTATTGGATATAATTAAATAGAGCACACATCAACCATCGGGAAAAGGGAATATCTTTTCATATTATAATACATATAATACCCATATGAAAGTTCTAGGAATATCATGAATATACTCTATAAAATCCATCAATGGTGTAGGTAATGATACCCTATGAAGAAGCATAACATTACTAAATTTTTTAGTCAATTGAAGGTATCAACGTAGAGGATATTCTTATTGTGAGGTAATGCACTGATGTAATTCCCAATGAGTTACCCAAACTTCCCCCAAACCTTTAGTCCATGTTATCAATAGAGCTCATTCATGGAGAAAATACAATCTCAAAATCCCCTAATGGATGGAATGCATAAAACTAGAGGAGTTAAAGAAGCTTCTGTAAGATAATTTGGACAAAGGGTTTATATGGCCTAGTGCACAACAATGGGGTGATTTAGTGTTGTTTTCCAAGAAGAAGGAAGCATCAACGAATATATGTATCAATTATCAGTATGTTGACAATATCATAATAAAGAAAAAGTATCCTCTTATAAGCAATGATGGATTATTTGATCAACAATGAGGAGCTCATTAATTCTCAAAGGTGGATCATTATTATATATATCATCAACTCAAGTTGATGAAGGAAGAGATTATGAATATTTTTTTTTGTAATAGGTATGGGAACTCTGAGTTCATAGTGATTCCCTTTAGGATTAATAATTCCCATGAAATCATCATTTATTTTATAAATATATTATTTAGAGGCTACATAGACAAATATAAAGTAGTTTTTATTGATTATATTATCATTTACACCCTAATTAAGGACAAACATGAAGAGAATTTGATTATTTTACTTGAAACAATAAGGATGGAGAAAATGTATGTTAATATTAGAAAGTGTGATTTTTATTAAATCTCTTTATTTGGGTCATGTGATCAAAATTGAGAGAATTTGTGTGGACCATTCAAATAAAAAGAAAATACATGAATATCTCAGGCTCACAAGTGTCAAAAAAATCCATTGTGTTCTTGGATTATCTTTGTAATTAACCATGCCAGGTCACTCTTTAACCCAACACCTAAACTGGTCTATGGAAAGGCCCCGGGGCATTCCGGATTCCCACAGGCTGGAAACTAGTGCATGGGCATAAATAACTTTTTTTGGGAATTATTTTACATAATTACAAACATATAAATAAAAAACAGCATCTAATACTCCAAAATTGAAATTACACAACCAAACAATCCCTTAACAATTTTCAGAATTGAAGTTGACACGTTAAAAAAACCCCAAAAAGGGATACAAAAAAACCTAAAAACTCTAACCCAACCCATCATTCCATGTGAGGAACCACATCCTCAATCCACTTCCACCAATCACACAATGTAAGACCACTAATAACCTGCCCCATGATCCCCGAACACCTTGGAATTACCTAGAAAAAACACTCAACAAGATCTACATACATCTAAGGGTGTATGTAGGGTGTCAGAAAAAGGCCATTATGATTCCACCCAAGAAATAGGTTTCATGATACAACATTAAAAATATAATCTGACATGATCATATAAATTCTATATTTTAAAAACACTTCTGTGAAAAAAAAATTATTAGGTAAGTAGTTAAAATTTAACACTTTGAAGGAAAACCATTTCACAAACAACATCTCAAATGAGAATGAGATTTTATAAAAAGAACACACATTCAAGTATTACGTCATATATTGGTGGATTTCACCACATCATATATAGTAGAGTACCATGGGTAAATAACCTAGGGTTAATCTAGTTTGAGTGGGACCCGAGAACCTCATACCTCAGATAAAGGATGTATAGTAACCACAACCATCAGTATCCTTTTACACGAACCACTAGAGTGGAGAAACATCCAAAATTATAGAGGAGTACAATCATCGTTAAATTTTTTTTAGTGTTGTAATAATCAATCTATATAAGTGAATTCGGGATGAGCCACTTCTGTATCACTAGCGTACTAGATCTAGTTCACCCACATAGATACCCATGATTCCCTTTGTGCTGAATTTTGTTTTCACATGTGTTGACACTATGAAATGTGTTCAATGTACTTTTCCGTAGAGTGATGATATGATTCTCACTTAGACAAAATATTTCAAGTATGAGTAAAGATGTTTTCACCAAAAAAATAAGAAGATGTAGGCTAGATTACTATGTGTCGGAATATTACTCCATACCAATGGATAACTGGACTGATTCCCCCTTCCAAGAGTTGGCAGTGGATTTCCCAGAATGATGATGATAAGGTCTCGACACATTACATTCAATTTCAATGATTATTCTGAGAGAAAATGGTTTCATTACAATCTAATGAAGTGTATATGTCTTCAAGACCTTCGATTTGACTGATCACATAGCCTAAACAGACATACGAATCAAAAGTTATGGAACATGGAAGATGGATAAATTTCACAAAGGGACCTACGCAGAGGACCTACATGGAGGATCTATGTGGAAGACCTACACAGTGGACCTACATGGAAAATGAATTTTCACACCACTACGCAGAAGACCTACACAAAGGACCTATGCGAAGGACCTACATGAACAACTTTCCTTCGACCAGGACCCATCCGTGCCTATAAATAGAGCCTTGGGTTCCCTATTTCAAGGACAGAAAAATTTGGAAGACGTCCCAAAGTTTCCATTGTGTAGCTCCTTCGACAAGATTTCCCAAATTGTTCTCAGTTACCTCTATAAAACATGCGAGATGAGATAATTAAAGGGTAAAACCGGTTCAATGTCCCATCAGGGTCTAGAACATATGGAGCTATGCATAGCACCTGCATGGAGCACCTATGCGCTGCACCTGAGTGGTGTACCTGCATAGAACGCTTGTGCCCCGCACCTGCGTAGAACACTTGTGTGTCGCACCTGGGCGGAGTACTTCCATCACTAACCCCCATGAAAAATGGAGATTCTCATTACAAAATTTTCAGATCTGGTCGAGGGTATTTTCCATTGTGCCCTTTATGTAGCCCAACTTCTAACATTTGAATACCATGATTTGAGACAATACAAAACACTCAATGAAGTTCCTTGAGTTGACTTAGTCCTCATAGTTTCTTTCACAAGTTGCAAGTTTGGACTCTCTTTATAGATTCATCGAGTACCTTGAGTCAATATACTCCTCAAGAAACTCCTCATCACCTGAATTTTATGCTAGTTTAAACATCAAATGGGCATCCTCCTTAGGAGTAAGCCCTAACCAATTCTAAACGGGCATCCTCCATAGGAGTAAGCCCCAACCAATCTCAAATGGGAATCATCCTTTAGAGTAAGCCCCATAAAATTCAAAATGGGAAACCTCCTTAGGTGTACGCCCCAACCAATTCAAAATGGGCATCCTCCTAAGGAGTAATCCCTAACAAATTCCAAATGGGAATCCTTATTAGAAGTAGGACCCAACCAATTACAAATGGGAATCCTCCTTAAGAGTAATCCCCAACCAATTCCAAATGGTCATCCTCCTTAGGAGTAAGCCGCAAAAAATTCTAAATTGGCATCCTTTTTAGGAGTAAGCCCCAACAAATTTCAAATGGGAATCCTTTTTAAGAGTAAACCCCAACCAATATCAAATGGGAAACCATATTGGTGTAAGCCCCTCACCATTATCCCTTCCTCCATACATTAGACCCTTGTCCAATGTAAATAGAACAGAGGGAAGGCTCATCACCTCGCCCTCTTTAATGGTTGGCGCACCCTCTTCCATCAGTGGAGGAGGAAAATTGTGAAGTTTCATTGTTGGATCATTCAAATTCTCGTGTTTCTCACATGAAGCATGACTCGTGTGGGCTTAGAGATATGTGATGGTTACAACATGTGAAAAAACACTCCCCCAAATGAACTATGAGAACTCTAATTTCTATTTAATCTATGATAAGTTGGAAGCCTCCTCAAGGCTTGAGCTAACCAGATATCCTCCTTAGGAATCCAATTATAATTCCTCTAATCTGGGAATTCTAGTTAGGAATAAGCACCAAATTAAACCCCAAATCATGAAGGCATCCATTTTAGGAAGTATGCCCAAGCTCATGTCTCTAAAAGAACCATTCTCTCCTATGAGACTTATCAAAATATGTGGGCTCAGATTCACATTAATATGGGATACGTAGGAAGCCACATTGAGTTTCAAACTCAACACAACAAATCAACCCTATTCTCTTTAGGACATATTCCCAATAGGGTCTTATCCTACTTTGAAACTCATATCCATTCCATGTTCACCGGGTTGCTTCAGCGTAAGTCCCACGCTAAGTTTTCACTAAGCACCATTTTCTTATAGGTCCTTATCACATGACCTTAAAACCCTAAATCAAATCCCATACGTGCTGGAAAACAGAAACCCCAAGATGAAGGAAGCACACACTAGAATATCATAAGAAATCAAGAGAGAAGAGGACTTACATGATATATCTCTAATGATCCACACCAAAACTGCCCAAGAATCGATGACCAGAGGGAGGAGGAGATGTAAGGAGGTGTATATAGGGGTGGGGAGTCTGAGGGGTCAATATAGGTATTAATGGGGTTAAAATAAATGAGATAGAAAAAGATGGAATGCATTTTTAATGAGTAGACATGGGTGTACATTTAGTCCATATGGTTTTCCAATCCATACAGAGACTGTGTGACTGCCTCTTCTAATGGAGAATCAGCTTATTTCTTACATCGGCCATGGTGCACGGTTTTGTGGATGTCATACAACATGTTTTTTATCCTATAGAATAGTCTCTTGGGCTGGTACATAGTTACTCCTAACTTCTAGCAAACCATCTCCCTAGTCTGTCTAACCCAAATATTCTCATGTTTCTCAAAATATTCAATGGAAACTTAATTAGAGAAGCTAAAGAAAATATTATTTCAAATAATTCTTAGAATTTTGAAGCTTCCCACACTCAGTTCTTGAGATAAATGGCCGAGAACCGGACCTGAACTGAAATAATGGGAATCTTTAAAAACCCGAGTCTGACAATTCTACCCACCGCAAAACTTTCCTCCCCCAGAAATCCACAATAAAACTTGAACCCAAATAAAAAAAGATACCTATTTACATTTCATGGAGTTTCCCAATTAACAAAAAACATGAATAATCATGGACACTATCACCATATAAATATACTTACAAATAAAATTCAGGTGGCCTGGAATGGATTCATTGCTAAGTGTTACCCGCCACCAACGGTAAGATACTTTTAGTTGATCGATAAAGGAAAGGAACATTCACACACCAACAATCTAACATCCTAAACCAAAAAACCACAAACATTACTAGAAGGGACCAACACCAATTTTCCAAAACATACAATCAAAATCATAACACGTCTGGAAAATACTCCCATAACCTAATTTCTATCAAACAATTGGTTATTCCTTAACTGACAAATTTACACAAGGAAGGATCTTGGGGGTTAGATAGATTTGATTGATACCACATACTAGAAATCCAACCCTATGAGTGAAAAAGAAGTAATGACATGGGGATCCCTAAAAAGACTCCCCACCATAAAATATGGGCTAGCACTAATTCACTCCAGAAGAATTCCAATGAGACCAACAGTGGGTCTCCCCGCTATAAGAACCAACCTTCCAAATATAAGATTACTTGATATTTCCTTCACAAATAGAATCCCCCACAAAAAGGGACAAAACAAAAGAGATTCCAAATCAAATGTAAACACTACACAATTTTACCACATCTATGGGATGTAACTACTTTCAACTGGCACAACCAGAACAAAATCTCACTTATAGGGACGACCATACATGGAAAACCTCATTTATATTCACATATAAAAGGTTACAACCATAGATGATCAAGAAAACAAGACAACGATTCCACCTTACAACCAAGGAGGGAATCTTTCACCCAACCCATTTTCAAGAAAAAATAGGGTCCCCATGACTCCTTCCACTAAATAGGATCCCCTAGAATGAAACATATATAGATGATGATTTGAACTGCCTCCATTTCAACACAGATGAAAGAGATAAGGCCAGGATCCCTCACACTCTTGGATTTCCTGACTATATGATATATTCCCTTAGTGGGATATGGATGCAACCATGATGGTCAAAGCATCTACTTCCTCGGAGTCAAGTGTTAAAACCCTTGAACAAAACTTCTTTTTTTGGGATCACAAGAAACCATAACTCCATAGAGATAACACCATTATCCACAAAACTCCCCAACATCTACTTACTACCACACAACATATTCACAAAGAAAATGTCTTAGATGGTGTGCATGCATCACCCCTTGTTACTTTGAATGAGAACCAACAAGAGGAAGGACACATAGAATACACGTTCCTCTAAAATGGATGAATTTTATATTTCCAAAAATGAAAATCACTTCTAAAAAAATAGTGGTTCTCAGGAAAAATTTCATAGCCACCACCCATGTAGATGATCAAGAACCTGATACCACATGGAGTCACCAAACATGACCATTGTGAATGATAAAAAAATTATATGGATGGGAACCTTCAACTGAGTCCCAAATGGAACACACTTCCAAAAAATTGACATAGAAGTTTCTTATTCCTAGACTTGAAATGCTGGCAGCCGAGCATGAATTCTTTCATAGACGAGACGAATGAAAGACCCAAAGGAGCATAATGACCGCATATGACTCTACCCGTTCTAGACTACACAACTTTCTTTAGTGGAATTCACCTCACCATTTCCAGGTAGGATCTCCAAACACATGGTCTCGAAAAAACCAAAACCCCATTTGAATCCTCTCACATATGCCATCCCACTACAGGAGGAAATTATTTTCTGAGGCGGATGGTAAGAAGACTCATCCATCAAATATCAAGGAGAGATTCATTATGTTGATCAACTTGAGGATCTTATAATAGGGAATCACCCATTTCCACACTTAAATAATGTATTTACTCATTATAGGGGGTACACAAACCAATAAGGAAAAATACATACCCTATAAAATCGGTCCATTGGCCAAAATTACCATGAGAAAACACTAAATTCATGGGTTAAACCACTAAAAATGCTTCTTAAAACACTCTTAAAAAGGAACCACTAACCACCACACTATACCAAATCACCAATGAAACCCAAACATGGAACATAATTTAAAAAATGGAGTTTTTAAACCCCAAAAACCCCACAACAACATTCCCAAAAATACAAAAAGACACACCACACCATTTCCTTTAAAACAATTTCTAAGATAAAACCGGATTAGTGAGTTTCATATTCACTAATGGTATTCAATGGAGCCTCTCACATGCATTTTTCTCATTAATAACTAGGCACCCATTCACTTCCCGCACATATCTTATGTATGTGACCGATCATGGTGATACCAAAGGTTAAAGAAAAACTCTTCCACTTTCAAAAATTGATATTCAACTAACATTTCAAATTTGAAAATTCTCTAAAGCTTCATTTCATAACCTACTAGCCACAAAAATCATATCTCCTTCTAATTTTCATAAAACGTTATCTAAAAAACTTCATCCATTCAAACATAAAAGTAATTTTCAACACCTATAGATCAACCTCAAAATATTTCATCCCATTAAAAATCATTTCCAATAGTTTATAAAATATAATTTGAAAAAGGTTTTCACAAACCCATTTTGACATAATTTTTGCTTTCTAAAAAAATTGATTTTGTTAAACCACACATTTAAGTTATAAAAATATAATCTAGGTAAACTAAACCTCGTACATTCAAAAGCATTTTCATTTTAAAATATATTCTTTCACAATTTTCAAATAAAATTTTTCAAAATTGTTTTCCAAAACCCAATGAGACACAAGACCATGCGAGAAGAAATTAGTGTTAGTGCGTGGATTGGACATATAGTTGGAGGACATACTGCAATCACTCCACCATCTTGGAGAGTGTTTTAGGGAAATATCTCCAACTCTACTTAGCATTACAGGCCCCATGAGCTCACTGAGCCTATTGAACCAACTCTCTTTTCATTTCCATAGATATTAACAAACCAAAAAAACCAAATGAATCTGATGAAACCTGACTTCGCCTGGTGACTTGAGTCAAGTCACAAGGTGTGCTTGCCAGTCACCCCACTTATAACCAAAACATCATTTCCCAAAAATCCTACCTCCCGTATACCATGAATATTCCCCAAGGAATATTATCCAAATATATTATATGCTTTGATACAATTTTTTCAGAAACCATGTCGGGTCGCCATCCAACCCGGCACACAAATCGGTTCATGGCATGGCCCTAGGGGCGTTCCCGATCCCCAAATGCTAGAAACTAGTGCCTGGGTATTCGTAACATGCTTTTGGAATGATTTTTCCCAATTTCATACATATAAATAAAAAACCTTTTAATATGCCAAAACTAAAATTACCCAACCAATCAATACCATAACAATTTTTAGAATTGAAGTTTAAACTTTAAACAAAATCCCGAAAAAATGAATACAAAAAAAAACTAAAAACTCCAACCCAAAACATCATGACACATGAAGATCCACATCATGAATCTGCCACTACTAATCCCATAATAGAAGAACCCTAACAACCCACACCATGATAACTAAACACCTTCTATTTACCTAGAATAAATATTCAATATGATCTACATACACCCAAGGGTGTATGTAGGGTGTTAGCCAAATCCTAGTTGGATATAACCCAGGAAAGAGGTTTCATGTAGCAACATTAAAATGATAATCTAACATTCTCATCTAAATTACATATTTTAAAAAAAAAACTTATAATAAAAACATTTATAAGGAAACCACTTAAAAAGGAACACTTTGACGAAAAACCATTTCACAAACACTACCTTAAATGATAAAGGGATTTTTTAAATAACACACACTCAAGTGGTCCTCCATATGCCGAAGGATGGAGCCACATAATATATAGTAGTGCACCACGGGAAAATCCCCTAGGGTCAATCTAGTTCTATTAAAACCCTAGAACTTTATACCTTAGTGAAAGGTGGAGCATTAACCACAACTGTCAACATCCTCACGAACGAGCCACTAGAGAGGAGAAACATCCAAAAATCTTGGGGAGAAAAATCATCATCAAAGTTTATTTAGAGGTGTAACCATTAATCCATATATGTGAAACTGGGATAATTCACATCCATACCACTAGTTTACTATATATAATTTTCCAACCTAGATGTCTAAGATTCCCTTTGTTCTCAATTTCATGTTCCCATGTAACACATACCACCACTTTCACATACACATGAAAAACATCATAAATATATGGGTAAATCACAATTTTCCATAAACCAATCCACTTCCCCATTTACACACACACACAAAATGATTTTTGAGTACATTTCCAACCTCTTGAACAATTCAAAAAATCACTTTTAAATTATTGTAAGGATGTCACGCGATCAGTTTAATCATTTTTAGGGGATATTTCCCTTATAAATCCACACACAAACCCATTTCAATTATAAAGAGGATTACCTTAATTTACAAAATATATAACTCATATTTGAAAATGCACGACAAGCCAAATATAACCAAGTATTACATTTACTTTTATAAAATTTACACCCAAACCCATTAGAACCACAACTGCATTTGAAAACGTGATTCACACCTTAAAAAGAACCCATAAAATCCTCCTAAAATCCATTTTTTAAATTATTGATAAGCCACTATAAGGTTAAGTGGGAAACACAACTTCAAGTACATGAACCCTTCCAAAAACTACACCTCATTACAGGTTACAAATTTCAAAAATTTAACATCGGCCCATCATTATCGCGCCACAAATCACACAACGAATTTAAAATTTCAAACAAGAGGCTATCATCAGGCCTCAAGCCTACCCCCCCCCCCCATGATGCGCATCCTAACTCGCATTATCTGAAGTCACATCCATCATCAATAGAGGAACACCACTGTTGTCACTGACGCTGATTTCTAGAGCTGATGACCGGAGCAGTAGATCCCTTCAACCTCTCAACCAAGTGGTATCCTCGATCGCGAGCCAACCAAATCAAATACACAACCATCATCATCTCTTCACCACAACAGTTAGCGGCGACGACCGCCACCACAACCAGGATAAGAGAACACCAAAAACCATACACAATATTTCCATCTCGCTAAAACCATACACTAAATCACATGTATAAAACCTATCCATTTCCATTTATAAAATTTATTCTCACCACATAAGAATGTAAAACCACGTAAAAATACACTTTTCACCAAAACTTACACCATATAACATATTTAAAAATTAAAACTAGCATATTTAATTCATATAATAATGTTAGGTAATGGAAACACCTACCTATCTTGAATAACCTTCTAAAGAAGGTGTGAAATCACATCTGAGCCTCATTCACACCATGAAGAGGATAGAAGAAACCCAAATAAATAAGATAAAACACACAAACCCAAGAATAAAACCTTAAATAGGACATCATACTCACTAGAAAATTGAAACCCCAAGAAGAAGGAAAGAAAAAAAAGAGAGAATGGGACTTATATGAGATATCGTGAAGGAGCCACACCAAAAGAACCCAAAAAATCGAATATTATCTACAGAAAGGCACAAAACACCTACCTCGGCATCATGAGATCAATATACGTGAACCTCGGGCATTGAATCACCCTAAAATGTTGTAGATCTACAAAAATGATAAAAAAATTTAACTTAGGATATCTAGTGAAAGAGGAGAAATCAAGAGATGAGGCTCTAGTAGAAGGAAGAGCTTACCGCGGTGATTCCAATGCAATTGACGATGGTCGAATTAGAGAACGATAGTGAGTTAGTGGCTTGACCATGACCCATGCCGTATGGTCGCTCCTGGACAAGACGTGAAAAGAATAAGAGGGTTCTATTGATTTGACGTGACCCCGGTCCATTTAATGAAAAAAAATGAAAGTACATGGTGTGTATTTTAAAATTACACAGCATGTACATTAATTTACTAGGCCCCACTTTAGGTGGCCTCTAGGTCACCCCACACGGCCATGTACTCAGCTGTTACATGACCATTATACAGTCACCTGCAGCAACTGAGTACACAACATGTACTTATAAGTACACTGCGCGTACTCCTATAATTTCCCAAAAAAATCTTATTTTTCTCAAAAAAACCAGAATGAAAGATTCATACCTGAAAAGAAGATCCAGTTTCTTACAAACTTCCACCAATAATTAAATTTTTCCTTGATTTTACATAGAAAGGTGGTGTGGAAGAAGAATCCTCAAAGAACTCTGGCCACTGCAGTCATACATTGCCATCCCTCTCCTAGGTCTCATCTTGTACTATCCCGTGATGCTATAGCACTCATACCAGATGAACATATCGGCAATGTAGAACCTTTATACTTCAATAAACAATATGGATAGGATTCTCCATGAATGATGCATTCACCTCTAGATCAACCTTCTCATTTTGAAAAACATGAGACATGTTTGAGAAGTAACGCCACCACTGAGAAACGTGGAAAACATCATGCATAGCCCGGTACCTCTGAGGTAACTTCAACCAATATGCACCTAGACAGACTCTCTCTTACACCTCAAATAGGCCAAGGTATCTCGGTGACAGCGTAACCTATCTCTTAATCCTCTTGTTTCCGATCCTTAGTGTGACACGCAAGAAAACCCGATCTCCGACCTCGAACTCCATAGGTTATCTCTGTCGATCAACATAAGACTTCAACCTTGTCTGTGTAGTATCCATCCTCTTTTGAATCAAATTTGTATGTTCGGTGGACTCGTGTACAAGAAAAGGACCTAGAATAGCTGTCTCTCCTTCCTCTAGCCACCATAAGGGTGATCGGCATGGCCTACCGTAAAAAACCTCATATGGTGCCATCTGAATAGATTCTTGAAAACTATTATTGTAGGAAAACTCTAAAAGAGGTATGTGCTTCTCCCAAAAACATCCCAAATCAGGGATGCATCCTAAAATAATTTACTCAATCAATTGAATTGTATGCTTGGACTGTCCATGTGTTTGGTGATGGTATGTTGTAAATAGAAATACCTGTGTACCAAAAGCCCTCAGAATTCCTTACCAGACCTGGGAAGTAAAACGAGTGTCCCTATCTGAAACAATGGAGTGTGGAACTCCATGTAAACGTACAATCTCCAAGATTTAGAACCTTACCAAATCATCAACACTGAATGTATCCTTGATCGACAAGAAGTGACCAACCTTCATGAGTCTTTCAATGAAAACCCATAATGCATCATTCCCTCAAGGCGACCTCGGTAAACCCATCATGAAGACCATTGTGAAATATCTCCAATTCCACTTGGGAATGGATAACTTCTATAACAGCCTTTCTGGTCTCTGATGCTCCACCTTCACTTGCTGACAGGTGGAACACCTCATGAAAAAACTAGCGACATCTCCCTTCATACCTGGCCACCAATACTGACGGTGAATATATCGATACATCTTGGTGACACCAGGATGAACATCTCAAATTGAGGAATGAAAGTCTGGCATCATCTCCTCATATTTGTTTGTTGGAACCCACAAGAGTCCATTAAAATTCAAGATCTCATCCTCACCTACTGTCCATCCAGGAATAGGGTCCTCTCCGAACACAATTTCCCATAGGAATAGGACTTCTGAATCTTATAGCTACCTCATTCTCACTCGATCAAGAAGAGTAGAGGTAACAACTACAGAAAATAGAAACATCTTCCCCTGTCTGTGGTGGACCTCCAAATTCCTTTCAAAGAATAGATCCATAAGAATCCACTAACTTCTGGCCTCCTGAACAGCATGTATCTGTGTCATCCTGCTGAACGCATCAGCCATCGCGTTGCCTTTTCCTATTGTATAAGAAAGATCAAAGTCAAAGGACTAAATGTACTCAACCCACATTCACTGTCTCAAATTTAGTTCATTCCGAGTGATGATATACTTGAGACTTTTGGGGTCGGTGAAAACCAAAAAATGCTCTCCTAGAAGATAATGCCTCCAATAGCGTAAATCATAAACAACCGCAGCGAGCTCTAGATCTTACATCGAGTACTTCTTCTCATGTGGACTCAACTGCCGAGATCCGTACACAACGAACCCTTCTCCCTACATAATCACTACTCTAAGACCAATAACTGATGCATCATAGTACACAGTATAGCTCCTCCCTAGATCTGAAAAAACTAGTATAAGGGCTGATTTGAATCTCCCTTTCAACTCCTGAAATACTGACTTGCAAAAATATAACAACAATTACTTTTCACCCTTCTAACTCAGGCCCTTCAGTGGGGCTACTAAGAGTAAAAAGTCTTATATAAAATGTATGTAGTAACCAGCCAGTCCTATGAAACTCCACACCTCAAAGACATTCTCCGGCTTCCCCCAGGAAACTACTTCTCTCTCTTTCTCTGGGTCAATTGATACTCCTATCTCAGAGATAACATGACCAAGGAAGTTAATTTGGTCTATCCAAAAGTGGCATTTTGAGATCCTATAATATAACTGATTCTCTTTCAGTGTACTCTAAATGATATCAAGATGTGTGGCATGGTTGTGTCGAGTGTGAGAGTACACCAAGATATCTTCCATGAGTACTACCACAAAAGAATCCAATTATTAATGGAACAATAATTTCATGAGTTCCATGAAAACTACATGTGAGTTCGTGAGACCGAACGGCATAACCACATACTCTTATAGACCATACCTACTTTGAAAGACTGTAAGAGGTACATCTAATGGTCTAACTCACAACTGATGGTAACCGGACCTCAAGTAAATCTTCAAGAACACATGGGATCCTCTATGTTGATTAATGTGATCACCAATCCTTAACAACTGATATCGGTTCTTGGACATCAACTAGTTAAACATCCGATAATCCACAAAAATTCTGAGGGTACTGTCTGCCTTTTTTGCAAACAAGATAGGTGAACCCCAAGGAGAAGTGCTGGTTAGGATGAAACCCTTTCCCTGCAACTCCACCAATTGTTTCTTGATCTCATAAAACTCTAGTGTATCCATCCTATAAGAAGGAATGCAAACTGGTGCTACTCCTGGCATGATCTCAATAGAAAAGTATACCTCTTACTCTGGAGGAAAACCTAAAAAGTACTCCAAAAGGACATCCCTGAAATGATCCACTGCTTGAGGAAAGTCCATCTGTGAAGTCCTCTAGTCATCTAGATATAGACTAGAAATATGGGTTGTAACTCTTCCCAACCCCTGATGCGCGGGTCATGCACTACTCTCCTAGAAATCCCATTCTCCATTATGAAGAAACTATCCTCCCTATTGTGATGTGAAACTCACCCTAGGAATATAGAAATCAACAACATATTGGAAGGGAACTAACTAGTCCATTCCAGGAATGACATCATAGCATGTCATCTCTAAGATGTATAGGTCCCAAAAGAGGTGACACAAACAAACCTCAAGAGGGAACTCCTTGAACTGACCTACACTCGTCGTTCTTGTCCCCAGCAGAGTGTCCAATGTCAAGACATCAACAGAAGAAAAGATACAGACCCCAAGGCTCTCCATAATAGAAACCGATATAAATCTATTGAAATCCCATGTATCGAAAAGTGCAGAATCTAAAACTGAGGCAACTATAAATGTACCATGAACTGTAGAGGGTATGGGATCCTACTCATGATGGGTCTGATCCACATCAAAAGACTAACTTGCACTGTGGCCCTATGACCCTGCCTGACCACTCTGAGCTGATCCACCCTATTGTCACTGAAGCCTGGAGACTGGCTACCATGGTCACAACCTCCACCTCGGCCTGAATGGCCAGAAGAACTTCAGTTCCCTGACTGGTGAAAAACTGGTGGTGCTACTCCCAAATGAGGAGTCATAGGAGTACCAATTTCACCAGGTGTTTGTGAGAAAAACTGACATAAATACTGATGATTACCCATATTTCCGCAATATTGGAACTCAACTACATCTCTCGGGAAATAGATCCTCATATGCCCACTCTTCCCACACTGGTAGCATATCACCTGGAAACTAGAAGAAGTATCTTGCCTACTACGATCTTCATGAGAAGACTCTCTACATTGCTTCCTGCTATCAATAGGAGGGGTACCAACTCCAGATGTCTAACCGCCAGTCTCACCACTCCATAATCCGTCAGATTGTGCTTCGTGATCAGCACCTAGTTGACTATAGAAGTTATGGAAGTCAACTTAAAGATGTTCATATGAGATTTGATGTCGTTTATAAGACCATCGCAAAAATTCCTTGCAAGAAATAAATCATCACCTCCTGGAATAGGTGTGAAGCACTGCAGATCAGTGAAGCGAGAAGAATACTTCATAATAGAAAGAGTACCCTACTCCAAACTCATGAACTCTCGGGCTCGATCGGCCGTCAAAGTATCCGGGTAGAAGTATTCCTAAAAGGCACACTAGAACTCATCCCAATCCATAACCTACTGGTGTCCCTCCAATGAGATCACATCCCACCATCTCTTGGAAGAGTCTTGAAGAATATATGTAGCAAGATTCACCATCCTCTCTGTAGGATTCTCTAGATTCTCGAGGATAGATAGCATGGATTCTACCCATGACTCTGCAGCCTTAGGTTCTCCATCCCCTGTGATGCTAGGAGTATGCTGCTACTGGAAAACCCACCTCAAATATACCATAGATGGGGAAGGATGTGGTACTCTACATAAGGTCAGCATAAACCTCATAAATCCATCTCAGAACAATGCGTCAGAACCTGTGTCCAGAATGATGGTTGGTGCCAAGATTGGCACAACTGCAGAATCTACTGGTAGTCCATGTTCATCCATATCCGGTGTCTGATCATTTCCCTTTAACTGGCATCAACTGGAGGATTTCTCGGTGGCATGACTATGCATGGTCAAGTGCACACCTTATACCAAGATTAAAAGGGACTGAAACATAGATGTTTGATAAGGAAACAAGATAATGAAAGCAATAGAGTTATTAAAAACCTGGATACACAGCATGTATAGAAACTACACAGTGTGTTCCGTTAATCCTTCACATGGGCGTGTACATCTACCAACCCAGGTCATGTAACACCCCATACACACAGTGTGTTGTCCTAACACACGACGTGTTCTTGAATAATCTTCCCCTGCCCGAGTTCTTCTACATAGCTAATCTGCATGTTTCTCCTAGAACAAAACTACACTACGTGTCAGTGCCATACACGAGGTGTACTAGATGAACTTCACTGACCTGTGTTGTTAGTTACATGTCCGGTTACACGGTTGACTCCACACGGTGTTTTTGTTCCTGACATGACGTGTACTAGAAAGATTTCACAGACCAGTGTTGTTCTCTACAAGGTCAGATACATGGGTTACACTGCAATGCGTGTTCAAGATTAACACGATGTTTATAACTTTTGTTTTATCCATCTGTGTCGTTAGTCACACAGGTGGACACATGATCTAAACAACACGATGTGTACCAAACGGTACATGGTGTGTTCCCCCAATGATTTCCCAACCCCATTTATCTACCCACACAACTAGAGACATGGTTAGAGACAACATGGTGTGTACATATAGTACACCGTGTGTACTTGAGAAAAACAGTTCCTTCCAAAGCAGAAGGACACATGGTGTGTGTTCATCATTACACATCGTGTGTTCTGGGATTTTCCAGATAGTAACCCTTAGAAACTACTCTGGAACCCAAAAAAACACTTAAACAAACATTAAAGTTCCAAATTCAAATCCGTGAGGGCCCATACACCCCGTGAATAAAAGCTTGGCATCTTATACATGTTATTTATCAACATAATAGAGCAATGATCCACTAAATTCTGGTCCATGAGGGCCCATAACACCTTAAGAACCAATGTTTGGAATTCATTCAAGCTAAATATTTACACAATTAATTACCCTCTCAAATAGCGGGTATTCTAATCAAGGAATTTATCACAATAGCATGCATATCTAACAGAACTTCTATCACAACAACATGCAATTGCTAATGAACCCTAAATGGCATGGCAAGAAAGCATGACATGTGATCTCTAACAAGTGCCTACATGAATCATGAGATGGAATACCTTCATCTCATTGGGATTCAATAGAAATAGAACCTCAATAATATCAACAATAATAGCACAAAAAATGTGAATCACCCAATGGTGAAATCAAAACAACTGTAAAATTACAAAACCCTAAAAATTGCAATAATGAGGTAATTTGGATTTTCCACGTACACGGGTTCATTACTCTATGGCACATCTTATTATCAAGTACCTATTTTTTCCTATCCCAGGATATAGGCTCCAAAAATTACGTCAAGAAGAAAAGATTTCCTCATATACCACTTTGTAATGTCCTGGTTTTGGAAGCCAGCTAGAGGTTCCCCGTACCTGGATGGTCAAAATGACCCAAGAACATTTCCCCAAATTCCAAAGGATGCAGACTAGCAGCGAGGGCCTTGGGTTTGATAGTGGGGAAACTATTCCCTCATTATCAGAGTAACGAAGTGGAAATAACAGATATAAAATAGCAGAAGCAGTAAAATCATGAATTATATAAACAGCAGAATACTGAAGAAATAAAAAATTGGAGCACATATATATAATAATGCATGATACATATGTGTAGGAAATTAGTCAAACAAGTCACAATGCTAGAATACAGTACCAAACCAAATTACAAAAAAAATAGATAAACTTTTGAAGCATCGCAAGCCTTAGTGTGGTCCCATGCTCTCCAGCTGCATAGTGATCATGTACCTGATGTATAAGGGTGATTTCCCTTATCTATACCGGTAGAAATATAATCTGTTTTGGTCCAAAAGCATGACCTAGAAAATATGTGAGAATAATCTTAGTAGGAAACCACTCAAAGATCTGTGCCTAATAGTTAGTGAATTTATATGGCAGGCAATAAAAAAATGAAGGTGTAAACAAGGAAGTACACATGGTGACAATCCTACGAATTCAATTGCATTGATTTTCATATACCAAGTAAGAATATAATCAAAATAAGGTAACCCTCTTGGAATTTCACAAAGCCTAACCCCTCTGGTTCATCCAAACAAACACAAGAAACCCTCTGGGATGTACACATAGTCTAACCCCTCTAGTTCATCCTTAGCAAAGAGACTTTGAGTAAGCACTCACCATCAATTCCCCTTGTGGTCTTGTATCAGTAACTAATAGGGAATCTAAGGAAGAACTCAATGTATAATTCCCCCTATGGCCCGTCTCGAGGATACTATAGACACACTGAGGGAGCACAAATTCCCCCCCCCCCAATGGTCTCACAACGTAATAGTAAAACAGACACTCTGGAGAAGCCCTCATCTTACATTCTCTCTATGGTCAACAACACCATGTTCACATGGCCATGTGTAAGTAAATCATTCACAACGATACATGGAAGCCAAAGCAGACCTCGTGAACTACTTGGGTAAACAATCTACATCATATTATATAATGACAGATAATAATCACTCCATCCTAAAATTACTAGGCAAGGAAAGCAAGCAGAAACCTAACATGAAAAGCTAGACCAAACGTTCAAAAACAATCAAACAAGGGAAAAACATCCATAGCATGGAAAAGTTAAACATATTCACAACAATTAACCTCTATCCAAAGAAACAAGGCATGACATGTAATAACAGGTCTAAAAACATAAACATGCAATACCCAATTCTTGGGTATTAGAAATTTGAGCACAAAAAATTCAAATACTATATACAGAAAGGAACAAACCACTAACCACAATGTCGTGATATAGATATACCTGAACCTTAAGCCTTGAATCACCCTATAATGTCATAGATCTACAAAAAATGCTAAAAAAATTCAACTGAGGATATCAAGTGAAAGATTATAAATCAAGAGATGAGGCTCTAGAATAAGGAAGATCTTACCAAGGAGATTCCAAAGCAATCCATGTCGGTCGAATTGTGGAACAGACAACGAGTCAGGGGCTCGGCAATGATCTGTGTTGTACGGTCGCTCTTGGACAAGACTGGCAAAGATGAAGAAGGTTCTGTCGATTTGATGCGACCCCGATCTATTTAATGAAATAAAAATTAAGTACACAACTTCTATTTTAAATGTACACGGTGTGTAATTTCATTTACTGGGCCCCACTTTACGTGGTCTACAGGTCACCCCAAACATCCATGTACTTGACCGTTACACAGCCAGTACACGGTCACCCATGGAAACTGAGTACACGGTGTGTACATATAAGTACACGACATGTACTCCGATAATTTCCAAAACTCCTCTTTTCCTAAAAAACAACCAGAAAGCAAGATTCATACCTAAAGAGAAGATCTGAGATCTTATAATTTGGGTTTTGGATAGTACATAATAAAATATTAAAAACCACAAACCATACAATGGTTTTTTCCTAGGGTTTCTAGAAAATGGAAGTGGTATAAATTATTTTATATGGGTAAGGGCCTAAGATATTAAAATATTTCCCTTTAATATGTGGAGGTGAGTCACACATTCATGGAAATGATTTTAAAATTATAAAATATTTTATATGTCCTGGAGGATTCAATAAATCATTATAAAATAAACATAAAATTACATTATTTTAAATTAAAACATATATTTGGAAAAAGATAAATTTTATAATATTTTATTACATCACTATTGGGTCATTATTATGTCATAAAACATATTATATACTTATACAGTATTTAATTTCTACACAAAAAATCTATTGTCTCATAAAATTGTGAAAAATTCACCATTTCATAATTATAATGTCCTGATTTCAAAAATAATATTCATTTTAACTAAATAATTTTCTAAAAAAAATTAATTTAGCTTTTAAAATAAAAAACTAAATTTATTGAAAATTAACATGTTCTGAAAAAATTAGTTTTCAAATGTTATTAAAAATTACATTTTACTTCATAAAACTTATATGATCATTTATATTTAATGAAATTATTTAATAATAATATTTTATTATAATATTTTTTAGTTCATAAATCCATTAATTAATAAAAAATTAATTTTTAATATCATCAAAAATAAAATTTGTGATTTAAAAATCATTTACAATGTAACAGTAGTAGAATGAAAGTATATTCCTTATTCTATTCAAAATTAACGCAAATAATTTTAATTCCATGGTCTTGTTAAATATCCCTTTATTACACCATCATACTCCCTAAGAGTAAGGTCTATGAGGTTGGGGCTTTCATGGGGTTGTTCGATAAACATGGTTTTGGTTGGGATCTCGATGAGCTTGAACTTCTATTATAAATGGTTTTGTTCATGCTTAAGTTGTCGGATCTCTACTTTGGTTTGTTCCATGGAAAAGCCCCAAAATTATATCACCCTCAAAATCTCAGATAAATGAGCTTCATATGGTGTGATCATACTGGTTGAGGGCGTAACATATTTTGTCTAGCCCAAAAGGATCTTTTAAAACCCTATATTTATACTAGTCGTGTGATCAATATTCAACAGCTCCATTATCAACGGTAATAATACTTAAAAGTCCATTAAATCTAAATGGATATAATAAAAGAAAACGAGTTCATGGTTTTTCAATATCCATAAGACATTAAATTAAATAAAAGGTAATTTTATTCAGGAATATTTGAGTTGCTACAACTTACCTAAAGGATACTCCAAGATTATCATATGTAGTATACATCAGAATTTCTATATGTTATTAAAAAAATATAAAATGTGATACTTCAAATTCCCTGAATATATATTCAACTCCTTGTTAAATTATTATGATTTAGTATTTTTTTAAAATATCCTTACACTTCAAAAAATAACCAGAAATAATATTTCCTACATATAAATTCTTTTCAATATAATTATTCTTCCTTATATCAACAAACCAAATATATCCATTATGTTCCAAAAATATAATCGTTAATATATTCTAAAACATATAAAATACTCTATAATACTAATAATCAAGTAACACCACGTCACTTATTAAATTTTTCTTATTCATTTTGAATAAACATTTCCATTTTCCTATTTCCTCTAAGTAATAATTTCTTCTATTGATTATTTAATATAATATGTTTTTATATCTTCTGAATTTTAAATTCAAATTAAATTAATTAACAGCCTCTCAAATCCCATTATAAAATAAATCCATTTTATCATGTTCATGCATATAACCACTATTGAATTGAATTTTTCTATTAAATAGCATTCTATTACTAACTAACTATTCTATGATCAGAAAGTCATCAAAAATATTTAGATTCTACAAATTATAAAAAAACGGTGTAGAAACATGATGGGACTCTTCTAATTTAAATAAATTTTTGTGTGAATCCTGAGTCATTATGGGGTCTTATTTTGATATATTAATGTTGAAATGGAATCCTAATCTATATAATAAGAAACTAAAAAAAATTAGTACTAATTAATTATATATAACTAACTTAATGGAATATCCTTGATGTCAACAACAGTAAAGAATTCATCTAAATTTGGCAAAGTTATAATCTCTATGAAGGATTATCCGCTTCTTTGTTCCCACTCATATGATATTATTTATCCTTGAGTATCAATGATTATTTCAACACATAGAAAAATTTAATCTTTTGAACATTGTTTCATGGTCATTAATTGAATATTTCAACTTACTCTAATCATTAAAGAATGGAAAATTATAAGGCACTATAAATCCAAATAAAATATTTTGTATCTATTTAGGTATTTTCCAATTTTTTTACATCAACTCCATTCACAACATGGTTTATAAGATCAAATTATAATTTATTCATTTTATTTCAATACCTTAAGAATATATAACCGTCCATATCAACTCAAATATAATAACCTTAAAACATATCATCCTTTTTAATTTCTTCTATAAATATATCTCCATCCATTTAAATCCATTTAAAAACCTAAAAACCTAATTATTATGTCCCTTGTAAATCCATCCTAAAAATATTTTTAACCAATCCTTCTCATAATATTTTTTAATCCCACAATATCTAAATAAATTAATTATTATTAACATTCGTGGATTATCCATTCTACTTAAGTGATTTCCCTTCCTCAAAATTTTGTGATTGTTAGTGAATCCAACATATATCCTTATAATTAAAATAATCTTTTTCCATATTCTATAAATATTGGAAAACTGTTTTTTATTGTTTATTTTTTGTTAATAGTCAAATTTAGGTTTTAATAGAGGGTCCATATGTGTGAATTTGTGAATTTTTTGGGATTTATGTCTTTATAACATGGAAATGTTAAATTACAGTGACAAATATTTCTAACCATCAAAAAATATTATCCTATAAATTAGGATTCTAATTTTTTTTCAAAATGATGGAGTCTATGTAACATATGTTATTAATGCTAGTAGTGTTATATTTATTTATAATAAAACAAGTTGTATCAAATCTAGTATTGAATATTTATCTTAGATACTTTGGGAAATTGGTTTTTCCTATTGTATTCACTTTTCACTCTCGGTGGTAGTTTTCTAAATCTACATGATTTGATTGGTATAAGGAAATATTAATCAATAAATGTTCTATTTGTAATAATTTTGATTGTAAAGGTTGTATGAGTAAGATTATCTATTCTAAAGAGTTGTTTCTCATCAAGTTATGGGGGTTAAGTTAGATGTAATGGAAAAGGGGTAGGAAATGACAACCCCAAATATTTTCATTATGAATTACATGATTTTGTCATGGAACATGAAATTAATTACTCTTTATGTTAGGATAATTGGAGATATTATATCCATGATAGAAAACATTTATGGGAACCCTTTTTTATTAATAAGTCATTTATGATGTGGGAAATTTATGGAATGATTATTTCATAAGGAAGGCTGGTGGTTAATCATGATAATGACGTTAATGTGATAAATAGTTATATAGAGTTAATAGGATTGAAATTTTCATGGTAATTATAGTCCCTAATACAATGATCATTACTTCTAAGATCATAGGATGTGATGTTTACCAATGTTACTAACACTAGAGGTATAAATGGCATGGTGTTCATTGTTATAAATACTATAGTAATGAATAAATAGATTTGAATAAATAAAATCATAGTTCATATCAAAAATGTGTTTAATACGGATGGAGGGGACATTCTACTCATATGGTTGTTGTTTTAGTGACCCTAAAATATTTGATGAAACCCATTTTTTATTTTAGGTAATATTTTTTTTGATGGTATTTGATCTATTTCATTAACTTTTTCATTACAAAGTCTCAATAATAATATTTTTATTTAGGTCTAACACTTATTTGGGTGAGATAATTGAATTTACTCAAAAATAGATCATTATATAAGAATACCAACACTACAGCTTCATTAAAAATATGCTTTTTTCCATAAGGTTTATGTAATTAAAATTCACACATGTATCACCATGATAACCTCATGGGTGTGTAAATAAATAAAAACTAACTAATTTATAATTTTTTTCTTATACAAAAAACATAAATCCTCATCTTTATGCCTCTCCAACTATTTAATAAAAGGTTTTATACTATTAACCATATAATGAGAATTGTATATTAAGTGATAATTAATGATATTGTGAAATTTTTCCTTGGTGTGTATCAAAAAATACATTGAATCGAACACACACTTTATTATTGATTGATTTGTTTGCGTCGTAGACTAATTATATCTTGAATTTTTCTCTATTTTGTGATTCCAACCCTATTAATATTTAGTCATCATTTTTTGGATCAAAATTTTTATGTCCTCATAAACAAGTGAATTTTCATTATATAATATTGATTCTTCTCTATATGTTCTATGTTTTTAGTAAATCCCCATAAAATAAAGTTGGATATTCTTCACACTAGCCAGTAATATCTTTTAAACATTCAAATATCTTCATATTTTATCCACATTATCATCATTAGTTCATAACTGGATATATATATATATATATATATATATATCTATATTTCAATAGATCATAGTCATTTTTTATGAACTATAAATATATAACTCAGAAATCACTTGATTTAGCTATATATGACAAAAACAAGGATTCATAAATGACCCTCAAGTGATTCATGGCTATTTGATGGCATGTAGATACAACTTCTTTAGGTTTAGTGGAATTGAATGAAAATGGTAATACACATGAATTCCTTATGATTCATTCTTTCATAATTAATTAATAAAAAACTTTAAGGATACAACAAATTAATAAAGAGTTGTTTATTAGTGATTTAAGAAGTATTTGAGGATATAATGAGGAGTTAAAGTAAATTATGAGGTTTCTTCAATTCTTGGGCTTGAATACATGATCAAATAACATGAAATCAAGATCATTGAAATATATATATCTAACGTATAAATGTTTTGTATTTTTTCCATGTTGCCTACCACATTGTGTGTATCAATGGTACACATGTACCATACCATGACCATTTCATTGAGTATATGTCATGATGTTCATTTTGACTAACATAATATGCTAGTTATAACCAAACATAACTAACCCATTAGTTTTAAATTACTCAAACATACTGAAAATACATGTTGAGTGAGATAACTTAAGGTACATATTGGGTACACTCAATAGGACATAACATGTATCCTAACCACATAGGGAACAATCCATTGTGGTTCTTTATATGTGAACTATGAGTCCAACATGTCATATTCCCAAATTGACACACCTTGTAAGTGGAAATATACATGACATGTGTTTTATAGTATATGGACAAACATCCCCTAATGGGTTACACATCATGTTCCCCAATATTACTTATTGTTTAATATTCTTGTCTGGATGTATTTTCTTTTATAATATCCCAAGGATTAGATTTAATCATTCATGTAGTCCATTCAAATGGTTTTCCCTATTTTGCATCATTGTAAACTTCTCTTTGACGTCATATAAAAAAAGCATTGTGATATAACTTATGTCCTAGAAAAGTATCTTTTTGAATATGGGGATGAATACTTTTATAATAATATTTTAGATAGAAATTAACAAATATTTATAAAATGAAGATATTTTAATTTTAATTATAGAGTCCTATGAAAGGATTTAAAGGATGTGGAAGGTAAACTTATGGGTAAATAAATAATAGGTCATGTTAATGTTGGTCTTAATAGATATTTAATTATCCAAAATTATTTAGCGGAATAAAATTTCAAGTTATATTTTAATTTTTGAATGAGTGATTTGGATCAACTATATAATGTTCCAAAGTCTGAGTTATAATAATTAAATATTAAATAAACATTTCCATTCAGAATATATAAAATATGGTGTCAAAATAGAGATGAGCACAAGGTCATGTGGTAGTCTACCAAGATCAATCGACAGGGAGGTGGTTGGAACAAACCATTATCTATCATTCATTTATGGTTCGTGGATACTTAGAACAATATGAGAAGGAAAGAATAATGTGTAACTTAGTATAGTGAGAGATCATAGTAAATGAGGTTATGAACTCATTGCATGATTTTCGAACCCATAAAAAAATTGAATCACTTTTGTGGAATAAAAAAATGTAAAATAGGTGGTTATATTAGTTAAAATAAGAAATATGTGGTACGAAATGGTTAAAGGTGAGGCCAATTGTGAATTTATTTTATCAAAAAAATGAATATATTTCTTTTATATTTTTTCTTTGGTGATTAAAAAAAATTAAAATAAACACATATTGGGTGATATACCAGGTATATTTCATGAATAGTTGGATTCCATGATTTCCTTCCTTCGTGTATGTTTGGAAGTTCTATTAGTGTAATGTGGATCATTATTTTCCCTTTATGGTGTTTTATTACAGTGTTTATTTCATTATCCTTCACTAAATGGATGATATTATCTTAGTAAGATTAGTAAATAAAAGGATAGAATAGAATATGGGTAAATTTTCTATATGTTCTTAGATGAAGGATCTGGATTCCCCGAAAATGATTTTGTGAATGCAGATTAGAGGGGACTCAATGTTAAGAAATTTATTCCAATATCAAGTAAAATACATCTTAAAGGGCTTATAGAGGTTTTAAATTTTCAAATATAATCCTATATCAACCCCTAGTTATATACATCAATTTTTACAGGGATTAGTAACCATGAATGAATGATGAGGATTCATAAATGTGAAACCAATATATACATCAGTGGTAAAAACCCTGATGAAATCCATGGATTGTAAATACTTTAACATCTTTCAATATATGAGAGTAGTTATATGATTCATGAATAATCCTAGAAATAAATTCTTTGAATCTATTAATTTTATTCTATGGTATCCCAAAGTTTTAGAAGGTTTGTAAATTTTCTTTAAAATATATGATATATTATTAGGGTTTTTAAATGTGGTCTTTGGGGTGGATTTGGAATCATAATATAGAACCAATAGCTATGTGTTAACGTTTAGAGAAATTTCCAAAAATTTTATATTTGAACTGCTCCACCTAATTTCACACTCTTCTGTATAGGGTTAGTATGTTTTAGTTATGGAATCAGGAATGAAATTGGTCATGTTAATGTTTTTATTAGATGATCTAAGATGAATGCATTAACTGACATGTTGTTCCCTGAAATCTATAGTGCATTTAATCTGGTAAATAATCTAGTGTTTCATTCATGGATGAAACATATTTATCTAATGTATTGATTCAACTATAAGCATATGGAGGATTATGTTATGATGTATTTAAAGGTTAGTGAAAGCTAGAATTGGGTGGACATATAGAATAAATCCATAGTTTGGTAATGTTTGGTATGTTTCTATGACTCAATTATTTTTATATGATTGGTTTTTAGATGATCATATAAGTGTAGATGAAATAGGACCAGGGATGTTATGAATGTGACATAGTTGACATTGTGAATCCTTAAAAATACGTAATCATGTAGGATATTAATAGGCTTGTATGAAAACTACTATAAATAATTTGATCACTCAATTTTGAAATGAGTTATTTTATCGAAATGTGAAAAATAGATGTTTAAGTGTCCACAAAACCAAACAGTGAATGATAAAATACTATCATTCATAATTTAGGTTGATAAGATGAGTTTTGGATGTGGTAATTCTTTAGTGAATGTTTAAGGAGGATTTGAATCTTTTAATAAACATCTACAAGTTTACCTGATCGACTAATGAATGAGAAAAAAGATCTAATGATGGTAGACCCAATGAAACAACCTATATATTTTGGATCTCTTTTATAGATTGTTGTTGTGACTTGTGTGGGTTAATGGATAGGGTTACCATAAAAACCAAATTATTACATTTTATTACTTATATAATGAAATAAATGTATATTTATTAATATATTATCTCATGATGATTTTTCTTATATATAAAAGTCATGTGATAACATCTTTATCATATTTTATCCTTAAATTTTTTTTATTAGTTCCATTGTATAATGGGAACCTTTAGATTCCATAACAATATTCACTAAAATGCATCAAATGTTCTAGGATACTTCATCTGATATGACACAAATAATGTTTTGACATTAAATTGTTATATTCTCATAAAAGTATGAGCATACAACGCAAGGATTTTCACACATTCTACTCAACAAGAGATAATGATATAAATGAAGTACCACAAATAAATTTTTTTCTTGTTTTATTTTTCATAAGATATTTGTGTATAAAAATATGTGTATTCTTCCATATACTTGATATTATTATTAATTCATATCATAATCCCCAGGATTTAATATATTTATTAAAGTAATGAAGACATTTTCTCATGGTGATGTAGGATAAAGTGGGTGCATCAAAAGTGATATGTTGTTAATAAATAATTGAAGATCATATTTTTTCCAGCTAAGATTAGAAGATTATATCTTTAGTCATTAAATTGAATCAGAACAATCTAATTAAATTAACTAACATGTTGGATCATTTGTGAGTTCATTTCAGGTAATTTTGGAAGAATATATATTGAAAATTGTTCGATGATATATTTAATAGAACTTTTAGGTTGAGATATCGGTACCACATAATTATATTACACAGTAAGTGTTTATATTTGGTTATTTCCATTTTGATATTATTTTTTCTCTATATGTGACTTGATGTGTTTCAAAATTTCGATCTCAGAATTTAGGAAATCTTACTGATTCCATTAGTAACGGGGCTTAGAAGGTTACACAAAAATAGTTTCATTGAATATGAATAATTTTCAATAAATTTAGTGAATAAATAAATATTATTTTGAATATAGAGGAATAGTAATTATTTATGTGAGGTTGGTCATAATAATTTATTTAAAAAATATGATTGAGTTAAAATATATATGTTACTTAAATATTAAATAAATAATTATCCACTATCTTGTGACCGTGATAATAATTTATTTATTGAATGAATAATACAATGATTTTTTAAAATAATTATTATTCAAGGTGTGATAAATGCTGATAGGTATTGATGATATCAGTTAGTGTTGATAATGAAAATGTTAATATTTTTTAAAATTTTATTTAAATTAAAATTACTTTATTTATCATAATAAAATACATGCCAATATTTATGATCCATGAAAGTACATAAAAAAATTAGATTATTATTATTATTATTAGACACGGGGTTTAATTATCATATTGAAATTAGTTAAGGTTCATTTTTCGGTAACTAAATTTTTTCAACAAAGTATATAACCCAATAATATATCATTTTAGGGAAATAAAAGGAATTGTTTTGAAAAACAATTTCTTCTTCAGAGACTTGTATCATTAAAAAAGAAACAAATATCAAGAACATACTCATAAATAATATATGATCACCTTCCCCCTCTCATGATTGATGTAACTATGGTGGAATTATTCATGCCCAATGTAATACATGTTGTGATAAACAACGAATGAAGCAACATAATTTGGACATCTATGAATGCACATAAATTTTCATCAATGAAATTTTGTGGTTTGTATATGCCGTGTGGTTTTGTATTGATGGATTTGAAATTAGTTCCTTCGATTTAATGATGGTATGACTTTAAAATTTTTAAATTTTATCAACATCTTACTTGAAGAAATAAATAAAGACTTTGGTGATTTTGGTTCAAAATTTAATTATAAATTGTATGTGAAAATATCCTCTCTTATAATCCCTAAAAATTAAAATTTGTATTCATCTAACGATTTATTGGATAAAACTGATAAAATCTATTGTTGATTAAGGGCCTGAATACTTCTATTATATCCTAAATCCTTCTAGTGGTTTCAAAAAGGCAACATATTAATTTACAATTACTTATTTATTTTTTTAGTAATTACACATGCGAATATTAGTTTTTTTTTCAGTATGAATTTAATTATATTTTGACTATTAAATTTCATATAATGAAGAACAAGGAAATAATTGAAAAAAAAAACATTAGAGTATTCCATATAGAGGTGCCAAAGTTTTTTTCTAGACAATCAGGTTGCATGGGATGTAACCAAAGTTACACACTGTGTTGTCTGATAAACCACACTAGTACGCACTGTAAAAGTCATCAAATATCATGTGGTTTTTTTTAATGGATTTTTTTGTTACAAAATGGATATTGAATACCAATCAACACCAAACATGACAATTTTACATGGTTTTTATCCACTGTAAACATAATTTAACACCATATGGGTTTCCTTTATAATTGAGAAATACTTTCCATAAAAGTTTGTGATGTAAATTTAATCTTGTAATAAATATACATGTTTTAAATAGAATTATATTAATGAATCATGGGCCATATATTATTTCATAATGTATATCTAAATATACCATGTAATATTTTATAACCTGTATAGAATAGACACATATTCTCAATTTGTATTATACTAGTGGATAGAATTTAATTGAATACCATATAACTGGATGTTCATGATGTGTAATTAATGAATGCTCATGTAGAATATGTGAGTCAAATATGTATAATGAAATATTAATTTTTTCTATATCGAATAATATGTCGGGTAGTTGACATGTATATATTGTGTGATATGTTTTTTCTGATGAATTACATATTGAGTTTTTTTATAAGGTCATGTGGAATTAATTTCATAAATTATTAGTTTTCCATGTGATATTTTAAACGTGCGTCATCCATAGATATTTAAAATTCTATTTACTACATGGTTGTATCTAGTAGTAGATGCCATGCATATTAATGGCACGTCATGTGGTCATACATTCCATGTAAACTAAAATGTGACAACCATATACGTACATATCATATTATATCATGACACATCATTTATTAAAACAATTCATGTATGTACACAATTTATATCAACTTAAACATAATATCACACACTTTATAGGATGATAGTTCACACCATGTATGTAAATAATAATGGGACACTCTATGTTACCACTAATGTAAGACTTGTGTGTTAAAATCTATACCAAATTTAAAACATTATTAAACAGTGCACTCCATGTTCCTAGACATAACATGCATTTTACTAATTAATTTTTAATAAAATTTAATTATTAAAATTATATAAGATTACATAGAATTATCATATCAATAAATAAATGGGACAAAAATCAAGATAAATAATTAAATTTTTCATTCATGATATTTTAACATAACAGAGAATGAATTGAAATAAATTGAAGCTGGTTTATATGTGTAGTCCTTTCATGTGTAGAATTTTTTTAAAAGTTTAGTTTTAAAGTATAATTATTTTTATTAAAGAAAATACATCCTACTATCTGGGTTGTAGGAGACCCTAACATAGCCTGAAGCCCCATGTCCATGTGGCCTGAATATAAGGCCTAAAAGCCAATTTTTTAGCCTAAAGGGCCCTCTAGTGAATTGTACTTCTATAGTACACTAGGCTGCTACAGTCCCTACCACCACTACAGTGCCACCACTGCTACAATCCTCCACCACTATAGTAATTATACAATGCCTTGCTACAGTAAATTGCTGATTCCTTCCCTGCATTTATTTGATCTTAGTTCTTTTAGATTTTAAGCAGGAGCCTATACCAATTGGTGATAGACTCGCTGGAACCTTTCACGTGTAGATGATCATGAGTTTAATTAAACATTGTATTTTGAGTTTCAATATAACTTAATAATAAATTTCATGGGATTCTATTATACATGTATTAATTCTTTAAATTTTTAATTCTATGTATCATCACTTAATTCTTATTGTGTATAAGCATGTGCGTCTATATATTATTTATGTAACCCAAAAACCATGTTCCCTTCACTTCTGTGAGAGTGAGAATATATAAAGGATAGTCATCCTAGCTCCAAGATATAGTTCAAGACCATGTTCCTTTGAAACCAACCAATGATATATAATAGTTGAATGTGAAATACAAAAACTCTATTGAATACCATATCATGGTATTTACTCCCCTCTGGTCATCAGTTTTTTCATCTTCTATGTAAATAAACCTATAGTTCATGCTCATTATTATTCGACATATTTATTTTATTCTATAAAATTCAACGGAATGTATTTATTATTTGAATGTATGTTTTTTTTATATTTAATCATGATAACATTAATTAAATAAAACTAAATGAATCTTTATATGGAAAAAAATTATTAATAGAAAATTATTTTATCAAACCTGGTTGAATAATTATTTAAAATACACAAAGCATTATCATGAATGTAACTGATAAAACATTGAATGTCTACATATATGAAATAACATTTAAAAAAGATATTATGTCCAAAAATAATATCTTTAATTAATTTAGAATGAAACCATATATTTAAGTGTTTTCCTAGCCCTAATCAGTAAGCTTTCATTAATCAAGGTGTTCAAATGACTGATTTGGTTTTATTTTACTAGGACAACATCAATAGAAATATCACACACAATATTTTATGTAACATTAAAAAATTTGTTGAGAAAATATGAATTTGGGGTTTTAATATTGGGTTATCCACTTTACATATCATAGAACCGGGTTTTTTTACTATTGGGAAAACATTGTACAAAAATCGTTGAATAATTTTTACTATGTTGGCCAAGGGATTATGAGATGATAAATATATATCATTTTATCTAGAATGTATATGAAATAATATATTTTGATTCAAATTTTGAGGGATATTGTGAAGTGATAAAATATTGTGAGGTGATAAAATATTGTGAAGTGATAAAATATTGTGAGACTAATAAAAAAATTAACGACTTTAATATTATTATAATAAATATAAAGTAAAAAATACTTGTTTTTTATAAAAAAGGGAAAGGTATTCCCTTAAAACAATCCTTAAAAATTATATTGTAGTAACAAAATCTCATTATCATTGGTAAATTAAAGAAGTGGGAAAAGACCTTATGCAACATCCTATTCTATGAGTCCATGTCTCACATAATGGATTCTGGGTTTATTAAGGTTCCATCAAAGGTGGAAACTGGGGAGGTTCTCCCTCTTTATAAGAGTAACATATTTGTTTAATATGATTTTAGATGCCTCTTTTTATCATCCATTAAATGTGAGATTTTAAATCTATATAAATTCAAGGATGTATATATCATTTGGTCACATAATTATGATCATTATTTTCAGAAGGAAATACATTGGAGATAAGAAATATCTATAGAAATCCTTACCTAAATTCTTAAAAAAATTGTTCCATATGAACTTCATGTGGTTAGATAATTATCTATATTGTATGGTTGGACATTTTTGTACTACATCTTACTTATGTATTATTCATGGAAGAAAATATCTCCCCAAATCCTTAGATATTCTCTAGTTTTATTGTTAATTTAAAAATGAATTTTTTTTAAAATTCAATCTTAAAACTCTTTTCAATAATGTTTAATGTGGATATGGGTATGAGGAACAAAAAAATATAACCCTTTTGGTAAATGGGGTAATGTGTAATGGTGAAGGCCCCAATACTAATAACAAGTATGTTGTACATATACACTACACTACCAAGAGAAGTGTGATCAATTAGTAGGATGTGAAACAAGATGAAAAATGTTTTTTGTGTGGAATAATGGGATAATAGAAGAAGAACTTCACCTGAGTGAAAAAGGATAGAGAAACATCAAGTGCATTCAATATCAAATCTATTAATTAAATTTATAAAATATAGTCATTAGATATATCTTGTGGTGATTCAATTTTCTTCCAAGTATTGGAACCTTGTATATTCATTAATTTTACTAAACATGTGGGGGGTTATTGAGATGCCAACAGAGTATGACTAGCTAGAAAATTTATCAAAGAATGATATCATACATTATTGACAAATTTAATTATTGTTTATATATAATTTTTATTATGAATTGAGTTTCATAAAGAAAATTATATCCATGTTAAATTTAGATATTGATACCAAAATTTTCATGTTTGAAATTTATAGCTATTATATTTAAAATGAAAAATGTGTTATATTGTTACACAATTAAATAATGGTCATTATACCAGAGAATACCAATATCAGGTGATGCAAATAGATAATGAATGAATATTTCAAGACATATATTTCACTTAGATTGGGAATAACTGTCTTGGTCATGCAAATGAGAAAAGAATGAAAAATTTGTATTATGAATGGTATATATATTTATTTATACTAAAAACAATTGATATATTTCACACATGTTTTTATGGAATAATGACCTAAGATCTATATAGTAGAAAGGGTGGAAGGGACACAATGATGCCTAAATTTTTATAAGTAGTTGTGTGTGGCCCATTTCAAATTGAATTTAGTAATTTATAATCTTATGTCATAACATTTAGCATTTACATAAGTAGATATGGATATGTGTACTTAATATGGTATAAGTTTTATTAATTTGAGAGATATAAGGAATTATAGAATTATGTTGCAAATATTCTAGTTAATAATTTAATAAAACAATAATTAGATCATGGAAAAAGAATAACATAAGAAAGATTAGATTAATTATATATTGTATTTAGTGATACTATGCTAACTCCCTCTTCATTATGCACCATTATAGAATAGTGTTAGTGAAATGAGGAACCTCACCTTGTTATAAATAGTGATATTAATGATGATTCATGTGATTATTTCATTATAATTGGTATAATAATTAAAATAAGTAGTTTACAAAATAAATAAATTTTCATATCACACAAAAAAAGATACTCCATATGAGCTATTGTTTGGGAGGAAATGTTGTCTAACTATATTTCGTAACAATGTGAATATTTGATTAAGGATAGTTTAAAGAGAAAATTTTGACCACTTGGAAAAAATAGAATATGTATAGTATATCCCTATGAAATGACCCGATATTATCTATAAAACCTATTAGAATAAAAGGTAATTGTAGAATGATATTTATTTTTCTCTGATAGGGATAAAATCTCCCAAATATGTACTCATTGAAAGACTAGTTTGGATTAAGTCAATGATCAAGACACAGAAGAATTCTAACATGAATAAATTCCATAAACATTCATAAATTAGGTTATTTGAGGTACACAAGTACTATATAAAAACAATATGGATGTTTTTGGATAATATATATATGGTTTTATTGTCATTGAGGTGGTTGACTCATTACTAATTGATAATTATGAACATTTATCGTATAAATAATAAGTTTGATACTAGTAACCTATAATCTCAATGAATCTAGGAATTCTAAAATTGATTTTTGGTATGAAAACCAGTTCTAGGTTATTGTAGATATCATAGTGTATGTATATCCTATAAATAGATAAATTGATATCCATATAGAAACATGACTTATAAGGTAAATTTGAAACATATAAGTCATGATTATAAGATAAATGAATTTAGAATAATTACATAATATAATAAAATAATTTTTTTTCCTTAGAATTTATAATAAAATTTATCTCAATTTTACTCTACATAATTGCTTACCATTATTATAAAATTTGGAAAATTATTCTGAAAATACCCTTTCATAATAGAATCCCAACAGAATATTCCTATATAACACAATGAGAAGGTTATGTAACTCCAAATTATGCCAATAAGGTAAGAATATTACACATGCCCTTTTATCGATTTAAATAAAAATCATGATCATAGAAAATTACAATAAAATAATACATAAGGGAATTTTGTTTCATAAATACTAAATGTGAGAACCATGTCTATAGGAGAATTAGTGGGATTGTATTTACTTTCTTTGTAGAATATTTTGATGATATATTTTTATTGGAAAATGGGTTACTAGTGTTATAGTTTGTTAATATAAGGGTATACAAGTACATATCCATGATAGAATTTGGTGAAATAGGTTGTATTTTAAGGATCATGATCAGTCATGGTAGTTCAAATAATATTCATTAGCTGAATTATGGTGTACATATTGATAATGTACATAATAGATTCATTATGGTAAACTAAAAAATGATATTGTTTCTTATTCTAAATGTATGACATATATCTGGAAAATATACAACTACCCACTTGCGAAGATATAGATAATGCGTAGAGTACTTTATATTTCTATGATTGGTTCTATCATTTTTTTCATGGTATATACCAGTTTTGATGTTCTCTATGTCATGATGATGGTATGTATACCTTGAAAAATTCCAAACCATCCCTTTGTTGGACACCTGAGCCATCTTTTGTCATAATCTAAAGAAAAATTATGATTCCCATGAGCTACCACAAGTACCTAGGCATTTAGGAATCACTACAAGGGAATGATTTCACCAAATAAATAATTAAGTAAATAAGCATTATAAAATATATAAAGAAATTTAAATAACCTTTCCATATATTAGAAGTCCATTCAACAGAAAAATATAAAGAATAACAAACTAATTGAAAAGATATGGTAATAACAAACATTATGAAGCACCAAAATCCTACCTATCTGTATATATCTCCCTCTCTCATTAAATGTATTGACCCCCAAAAAATTCTTATCTACAATAGCCAGATTATTGTTACACCTTTGAATATAGAAATTAGTAAGATCCCTAGTGGACAATGTCATAAAAATGAACAGAAATGAAACTAAACTATGAAAAACATGTCTCATTGTGACTATTTGATTCACCACCCAACAAAAAATGAACCAAAAAACCATATAAGAAAGCATAGATAAAATAAAACCTATAATAGAAAAATTATAGATATATAGGAATATGTTTAAAAATAACCAATATGAATTTCAAGAGAACAACCATTCACTATTCCTTACCACTAAAATGCAAAAAATTTCATGCTAGGCTGAAATATATATATATATATAATGTTTTTTTCATTAAAAACTATTAACATGCAAAAGATTCAGAAAAAAAAATTCATTTTTTTATATCAAAAAAAATTTACAAATGATTTGGATCTTTTCTAAAAAACCATCTATAAGAACGAATGGGATGGTAATGTAATATTATCTATGAAAGAATAATATTGAATATCATATAATCAGGTGATACCAAATTGGGTAAGTAAAATATTCTTCTTAGTATTTTATAAATAAAAAGGATTCCAAGAAATATATAATTTAAAAATAGTACAATAGAATCATGAGTAAATGAGAGAAATAATCATTGGATATCCATAAGTATCTTGGTTAATTTGGGTCCTAAAATCCCTATTCCCTCAATGATTGAACCATATATCCTTCATGTAGATTAGAAACTAAATTAGAAACACAAAATTTCCAATATTAGTCACTCATGTCATGTAGTTTAGTTAGTTTTGAAGTCTAATCATATTAGGGAGACCCAGCCATAGCACTTCTCGATCATCTACCATTCCAGAACAAATCATCTGAACTAGGCACCCTATATTCCCATGTTCCATTCTCATTACTAATATACATAATGGGGATTTATTTTCAAAACTAAGTTTCAATCACCCAATAAGGAAAATAAAAAATAAAATAAAACCTCACCTCTATACAATCCTAATGTGAATCCCCATTCTGTTAAGTTTATACCATCATACGAATCATATCAAATAGAGTCCAAAATATAAAAAATTATTTTCATCCATTGGAGAACACTTCTCTTTTCAAAATTCCAGAGAAAGTTCCTACCAATGCTTATCATTTTAAAACAAACCTTTATCCTTTGGAAAATCATTTTCAATCCAAATCCTTCCATGTTTCAAAATCACATTTAATCATAAATTCATATTCACCTCCATATATATAATTCCCTTTATTCCAGTGTACATATTCACATAGAATTTTTCAATATTTAAAATGAGGATATATATATATATCCTTATATGTTTATACGTTGTATTTAGAAAATAATAAAGGATTTAGAAACCATTTTGATGATCTTTGGAAATAAAAAGTTTCATCAGTACTACATGGAAAACCTGACCCAAAGTCCAATATATAATTGAAATCATTATATTACATTAATAAAACTATTTTGAAGGTAAAATAAAAACATTCTGTGCTCAACCATTCCAAAAATATTTTTGAAACATGATTTATTGGAGAAATCTCATGGAAAAAATCTTAATAAAATAATGGAAACATGAATGATTAAATTATTACTCATCACAATCATTTACAATAATTTATTTACATTATATTTTGTTAAAAAATTCAATAAAACAACCATGAAATTATATTTCTAAATTTAAAAGGATCATACAATGGGTAACCCACCTCAAACATATGTATAACTTGTTTCCGTTTAGGTGAGTAACAAAAACGACCTCATCTATGTCCAAGGAACCATGAAAAATGAAAACAAACACTACGTGAAAAAAAGATAAAAACTATCACACAGTATGAAAACCATAGGGTCCAATGTCCTCACATCATAGATATGGAATGGAAAATAAGGTTGACAAAATTGATAGAAGGGAGGAAATATCAACTTGAGATTATCACACCTAGATACAAGAGGAAACAATTAACGGTGAAGGAGGGATATGGGTATAAGATCATGAACTCTTGGGGGAATAGTTGTGTGTTAACTTAGAGATATATGGATGGGTATGTGAGAGTAGGAGAACCCTCTTCTTGATATTAAACAAATTAATGAAAGAAGGGTATTTTCTAATAATATTGTTTTTTGAAATAAATGGACATGTTTCATGGGTAGGTCACATGGTTCGATAAATCATGATCAAATTGTTATCCCACTACTATGATTATAGATAAAATAAAATGGGGAGTATGAAAAATTTATGGAAACCATGCACTATCCATGTTTTTGTATCCTTAAATGTTATAGGCACCCTTATATGTTATATACACAGCTTCTAGAAATTGTGCTCCAACTATGCACCAATGTTAAAAAATATAGAAAATTATAAACATTACCTAATATAACTAGAAATTTAAACAATGAATCAAAATATAATTAATTAAATAAAAAAAATTAATAAATCATGGTCAAGTTGGCAAAAAGTCTCCAATAGTGATACTTTCTTCCATAAATAAGTCTAAAGATATTTGGATGATCAAGACAAAAGAAATGAACTAATATATAGAGAGATACTCTAAAAACCCAAATATTGAAGAACCAAAAATCTATTTGATTCTAAAACCCAAAACCAAAAATTCAAAAAAGTGGATAATTGATTATCCTATGAAACAAAGCTAACATCCAAAAAACGACTAGTGATGTTAAATAATCTGACCCATTAGAAAAAAAATATAAAAAATGGAAGACATTGATATCTAAAGTCACAACATCCAAAAATAAGGAACACCCAAACCCTTAACATAGAAAACATCAATGAAAATCATCATGGTCTATTCTAAATCTAATTAAGAATCCATCACATGACCCACCATCCTTTCAAACCAAACTACTGTGATGTAGGTCAGGTGGGGAAGAAATAATGAAATACCCCACCAAGGAAACATGAATATCTATTTCACTATAAGATCCTTTTGTGGTGGAATCCCCCCATATATGTTTTAAAAAAAGATGGTACCTTGTTCAAAAACAACAAAAGAACAATTATTATCAAAAGGAAGTTTAAAAGAGTCTAAAGTATGGGATCATATTCCAATATATGTCTTGTAAGGAATATTGATCAATTGGGAGGTCTTCAGACCAAGTGATTCCTTGATTTACTCTCATGTTTTCCATGCCATCTACAACCATGTTTTCTACTCAATAAACATGTGTGATGATATGGTTGAGTTCGATAAGGGAACATGTGCATTCCATCCAATGAGTAGTAATCGACCAAAAAATATGTGTCATGCCATTCAAAATTTCATGCACGATGGTCATCAGGTCACTTTCAATCCATGGATTGTTCTAACCAAAGTGCTTGGAGAATGAAATATCATGTATTAAGATCATCATCTCAGCTTCAAGGGAGGTGTCAGTGCCACATCTACCCAGGTAAAATCCAAGGATCTGCCTTATGCGATTTTTGATGATATTTCCACATACCTCAGGGCCTAGATTTCCATTAGAGGTTCCATCAATATGAATGTTGAGCCACAAGAAAGAGGAGATCTCCAAAACACCTAAAAACTATGACAAGGTTGACAGAAATTTCCATTAATCTATAGACATCGCAAGATTCCAATATCAGAGACAATGTTGTGGCAGTGTCCCTTTTTCATCAAAGAAGATTCATGTATGGAAATAAGGATCCACATTTGACCTTCATTTTGATTGAGTGAGTAATTGTTATGAATAAAATCATTATGATCATTCGAGATCACATGGTGGAGCTCAGTAACTACAGTTAGGAAAAGGTTTTTGATTTGATGAGAGCCTTCAATTTCTACACATTTCATTATTTGTGTTTCTACAGAGTCCAGAATCAACCATCTTCAATAAAAAATGTAACAAAAAATCAGAACTAGTAGAAAACGATATAAAGAGGTGGTTAGCATCTTCTCTGTTTTGATTTTAGATTATACAATTAGAGCTGATATGGATTCCAAAATATTGAAGTAAAATATATGTGGGAACTCTGGTGTGATCAAGTCTCCAGGTGAGATTAAATCATGAGGGCTTTATAAAAGACTTGTGGAAATGGTTTATCCAACTATAATCCCTTTCAGAGTTACATGAATTAGGATTATATACATTTTTTGAGTTAATCATCCCACTGTGAGCATGTTCCCAAATTAGTAAATTGTTAGTATAATTAAAGAGTAGATTTCAATGAAATTTATATTAGTATCAAGGAGGTGGTCATGATGAGATTTTATAATTTCTCTAATAGACTAGTTAGCACTCTTATTGATTTTATCGGGAGAAATAATAGAAATTAGAGGAGTTCAATTCCAGTTATCCAACAATAATTTCATGGATGAGTCTCCTGAGACCATCCATCATGAATTATTTATAATATTTGAGAAAAATTGTTTGATGGATGACCATATGTAATATTTAATGAAATTAGACTTCCCCAAATCAATTTTATCAAGAAATATATTTTTGAGGAATGTAATAGAATCATAAGAAAGGTGAAAAAGGTTCCAAGTAAGTCAATATTGAAGGGATTCATTAAATACATTATATTTTTAATGCCAATACTTTCTTTCTCAATAGGATTGAAATAAGTTGACCAGCATATGGTCACAAATTTCCTTTCTAGATTATTACTAGTCCATATGATATTCTTTATAGGGGTGTTTAGTTTTTTTATCAGACTAACAGTACATTTATAGACCCTCATGGAATAAACCATCTTAGAGAAAACAATGGAATTTATAAGGAAAGTCCTACCATCCATAGAGAGATATTTACCTTTCCAAGAAGAAATTTTCTTTAGGACATGGCCAACTATAGTCGCAATGTGGAAACAGATGTGATTTCCCCAAAATATGGGAACATGTAGATAAGTGATAGGGGGTATACCTTCTTTTAGACCTAAGTCATAGATAATGTTACATTTTCTATTAGTAGGAAAGTTACTCCCAAAAAAGATGATGGATTTTTTCCATCTAATGGTTTGACTAGAAACCTCTTCATAGTGTGAGAGAATTGTTTTGAGGTCAAGAATGTATATTTTATCACTTTGAAGTAAAATGATGATGTCATCATCGTAAAAGATGTCTGTAGGATCATTAACCTTCTTAGAGACATGGATCGGTTTCAGCTTATTCTAGTGCACCAGATAGGTGGTCAGACAACTAAAATAGTCTTTCATAATCGAGAAGAGAATAGTAGAGAGGGGGTCACCTTTTCTGACACGTTTGGTGCATTTAAAATATCTCTTGGGGATCCATTTATCCAAAGGTAGATAGACATTGTGGTGAAAAACAATCTGATTACAGTGATAAAAGTTCCCTTAAAACCAAATACTTGAATAACCTTGAAGATAAATATCCAATTCACAGTGTCAAAATATTTCTTGATGTCACGTTTAATAGAATTATTTCCTCCTATGTTAGATTTGTTCAAGTTATTGACATACCCATAGGTAAGACAGATGAAGTCTTGAATGGATTTACCTTTAATAAAACCAAATTAGAACTAGGAGAAAATTTTGACTGTGGTTGTTGAAATTATGTTTCCAATGATTTTAATGATGATTTTATAAAAAAATTTAAAAACAACAGTGGGTCTAAATAGGTTAATCTCATAGGATTTTTCCACATTTGGGATCAAGTTGAGATATTGGGCATTAAGATCATGAGGAATCACACTATTTATAAAAAAGGATTTGGAATGTTTAAAGATAGCGGAATGAAACACATCCTAATAATGTTTGAAGAAACCATTCCTAAAGCCATCAGGACTCGGATCACTATCAGGATTCAGACTGAAGATAGTGTCTTTGATTTCACGATCCAATGGATTGTTGAGAAGTAAAGTGTTTCCTCTTCAGTGATCACTATTATAATGACTTCAAGAAGGAGGTCTTTGTTGAAATCCAGACCATTGATGATTGATTCATTGTAGGAGACTATATGATGAGAAATGTCATCTAGATTGTCAGGAAGTTTAACCACATCATTTAAAAAGGTTAACAGCCTACAAGCCTTCCTAATTATTTGAAGATAATTATTGAAAATTGTATTTTTGTCACTATCTGGTAACCATTTATCATTAAATTCTTGTTTCCTTATATTTTCATTAAAAGTGAACAAAGATTTGACGTTAACAGCAAGGTTTATTTCTTGAGTTGGATCAGTGTTGAAGTCAGAGCTGGTGTTCATGTTTTGAACATCATTGAGTTCTTCCTCAATAAGAAATATGTCATTGTTAATTTTTTTGGATTTGGAGCTGCACCAAATTTTGAGAGTCTATTTTAAATTTTTTAATTTGACATTACAGGAAAAGGAATAGTTGTGGTGTGACATTTAAGACAAATAGTTTTGAATGACAATAGTGCAACCGACATTAGAAAACCAGACATTATTAAATCTAAAATGTCACTCAGGTTTCATTTATTTGGTGGAGACATTGACCAGGATGGGGTGATGGTTAGAGTTCAGCATGTTTAGAGTGGTTCTAGATATAGTGTCACATTCATCCAATGCATGTACTTTCGTGAAGGCTCTATCCATATTGGAAGAAACCACTCTATTGTAATGACTTCTGTACCAAGTGAATCTCTCACCAATGAGATTAATTTCAATTAAATTAATGTCTTCAATCGAAGATTTAAATTCTCTTGTGGAAATAGAAGCATGAGATGGTCCAATTTTCTCACTTTTGTTGAGAATAGAATTAAAGTCTCCAATAAGAAACCAAGTATAATTAATATTAGCACCTAGAGGTAAAAGATCATTCCATAGTGTTCTCCTTTATTGGTATCTATTCATAACATAAAAAAAGATAATAAACAGTGTGTTCTATCAGTATTCAAGTTTCAAGTAAAAATATTGTCAGATACATTATAAATACAATCATTTTGAATAGAAGAGTCCAAGAAAATCCATAAGGATTCAGCATTGGAGGTATTTTTTATTGCACTAGTAAAAACATAATTATGCTGGCACAAATGAGAGTATTTAGAAGAAAAGTTATTTTTGGCTAAGAAATAGAAAATAATATAGGATGATGAGTGTAAAAAAATTTAGTACAATGAACATGTCAGGGTTGGCAATACCGAGACAATTCTAAAAAAATCTTCATTTAAATCTGAATTTGGAGTTAGAACTCCCTTTTTTCTTTTTTCCTGAACCATTTTTTCTAGATGAACTAATATCCTTTTGAGTATTGTTACTATTAGTGGTATTTTTCTGGCCATTTTTAGATATGGCATGGTTCTAATTAATAGGTTCATTTATATAAGAATTCATAGTTGAGTCTGTTGAGTTCTTATTAAACAACCTCAATGAATGGAATTTTGGTTAGATAAAAACGTTACAAGTTGTTCAGAAAAATCATCACTATAAATAGATTGAGTACCATCAAAAGGGAAATTTGATGATAGAGGAAGAGGTGTACTTGGATCCTTTGAAGTAGTTGAGTCATGTTATATGATAGTTCTTAGATTAGATGGAAGAGACTGTATCTTCTCTATGATGTCGTTATTAGCCTACGTATGAAAGGATCATGTACTGATAGTGTATTTCCCTTAACATGTTTAACATATTCCATGACCATGGAAAGAATTTAGGCTTAGTGATCTTGGTCTACGCCTCGGCCTAAATAGCCTTCGGTCTAGTGTGTAGTTCCCCAGTTTTTACAGAGATTCTAGTGGATGTGCCTGGATCATTAGTCTCCTTCACATCAGAATCATTCGTGGCTTTGGCAGTTCCCTGACTAGTTGAGGGATTGGCACTAGTTTGATTCATGATATTGATAGTGGTATGAGGATCAACGTGAATAGCATTCTATCTAGAAACTAGATATCCAGTTTTAAAATTTCTAGAAGTGTTTTCTAGTGTTTGGTAACTAACAAGAGAGTGATTCATAGGGTGATAAGAACCGGAGTTCTTTACCCTATTTCTATTCTAGTTTTTAACCCCTAGAGTCTTTGAGTTATTCATGATTGAGGGTTTCTAGAACTATCTAGTACCATCATTACTAGTATCATTTTCCTTAAATTTCCAAATGGTATCTAAAACCATGTTTTCAATTTTTTCTAGGAGTTTTTGTTCCTTGTTGGAGTCCTCTTCCTCCTTAACTACATTATCCCTATTATTACTCTATTTTTCACTTCTGTGTGCCAAGTTGTGTGTTTTTTACCCAAATTTTAGACTTATTTTTAAATGTTTCATATATATCTACCATGGGGTTAAAATCAATGAGAAATGATACACAAGATAAAAAATACAACCACTTGAAAACAACAAAATTCTTAATATAACAAAAAGATACCTCAATTGAAACCATAAATGTAAAAGAAAGAATTAAAATTTCATATCCCCACCCAGATATAAAACTCAAATAGAAAACCTAGGAAGACATAAAAGAGTATGAAATGAGTAAAAAACTTGAGGTTCATATGTGAACCCACTAACATATATACTATTTTAAAAATAATTTTCAAGATTTAAGAATATTTTATCAAAACCACATCCATTAATCAAATAGGGAACCACTCAAAAAACATAAACACCCAATAAAACATTGAATTCGAAGCACTACCACCATTAATAAAGGAAATAGGGAATAAACTACTGGAATATGAATAAAATAAGAGGATAATAATTCCCTAAAAAACATTCCTCTACAAAATCAACATGATATCCATTATCATATCAAGGGTGGATGACCATGAATACCTTGTAAAACACCAACCCTTAGGGAACCCAACTGATCAGAAAATAATGCACCCTTCTAAATAATCCCTTCTACCCACCCAAGAAATTCCTATTTATGAGAATATAACAACATTGAGGCATGTATCTCATTAAAACAGATATCCACAAAAACAACTAATGCCACTAATAGAGTGTAAAAATGGGAATACCTAGAGAATAACATATTATTAATTTACAAAAATATTACAACTACATCAGAATTCAAAAGTAAAAACTATTAAATCATGACCATCCCTGATTTTAAAAATTGATCTTCACTTAAACCACACAAAAGGAACCCTATAGACCACCCATTAACTCTTTACCGAGGCCTTACTAGGGAATACTAATATAACACAAAACATAAATACATTAATTCATTATTCTAAAATCCAAATAAATTTCCACATCATGGTTCATATACCGAAATTAAAAAACCAATTCACCAAAATGAAAACCTCATTACAAAACCACATCTCTTCCCTTTGAAATACTCAAAAAGGATTTTAAAGGTCAATATTAATTTTGAAATATATATGATTAATATTATTCATAGCCATCTGAATGATCCATCCAACAATATTTTAACAAATTTTTAAAAAAATATTTTTACAAAAAATGAATAATTTTAAAGTTATATATTCCACTTGGAATAACAGTACATTACTTAAAATGTTGGAAAACTCTCAACATAAACCCTTTTAGAAACTAATAAATTTCATTAATGAAAATATTTTAAATGAAACATTTTCACAAAAACAATCATACATATTAAATGATGTTTTTTTACAAAGACTAGCAAAATACTTTGGACGATCAATGACCCATCACACTTTTCCCCCATTTAATGTAAAAAATTATTTCAACTTCTTAAAACCATTTAAAAACACACAATTGAATTTTTTTTAAATTATTAAAATTTACATTAAAATTAGTTTAAAATAAAAAATCCCTTATCAAACATTATTCAAATCTCGATTGAATAATAAAGAATAATATAAAACCCAATATGAAAGGACTGTCGATAATGTATGAATTGATCACATTCCATTGTATAAAATCTATTTACCATGAATATTTCATAAAGAGTAACATAGACCAATTTATGTAGTCTCGAAACTTGTTACCAGTCTATATGACCTCACTGTGCATAGCCATCTCAAATACCATTTCGTCCCAAATATAAAATCTCAAAATCCAAATTCCCAACAACCCCTGGTAACACATGTTTCATCACAATGGTGGTGATTAGGCACCAAACCATGATCTACCTCATGATCACAAAAGATCTTATATCTATATACAATAAATCCAAAAATAAAAAGGTCTTGACTGGATAAATACAAGTTGCTTATATATAATTGAACCCAACTCCTCCTCTGTTACAATTTTTTCACAAACTAATCTGATCAATACCTTGGTTTGACACCCATGCTAGCTCATGACAAGGACCGAAGGGAAATGTCTATACCCATGGTTTGGTACACCTAATTATACATCAATGAATCACCACATGGTAAAAATTTCTCCCAATAAATAATTAAAAAAATATGTAGCAAAAAATAAATAATGTTTTGGAATCACCTGTCAATAAGTCATACGTCCACGCTAGATAAAAAAACTATAACAACAACCAAATATCATCACTTGAAAATATTTAAACATAATCAACCACCGAAAACATCCCTCACCACCCTAGTTTCCCACTCTTTATAGGAAAATACACCCACCAAATCATTATCCTCACCCACTAGATTATAAATACACCTCCAATCATATAAATTAATAAAATTATAAGTGACCAATGAGATACAAATGTAATAAAATAAAACTAAACTATAACATAATTATCTCCTTATGAATATATGATTCACCTCCCAAATAAAGTGGAACCAAAATTCTCCAAATATTAAAATAGATATGTTGAGACATTAAACTAAAAAATGAAAGAAATATATGTATGAATAGAAAAATACATAGCTGAAATTCCAAAATAAAAACCACACCATATTCCTTACCATTAAAGTAAAAACATTTTAATGATAGTTTGAACATTTATATATATAATAATAATTTTCCCCATTTTCATTCCAATCTATAAAATGGGTGGTAAATCAAAAAAAATTATTCTTTGATTTCTGAATAATCGAAGATTTCCCATTAAAAACTATAATAAGGAATGATAAAACAAAGTAAGAGTCTTAGGGAAAGAATAATTTTAATTTTCAAATCATCAGTAGAAACAAAATATAGGGAGGTAAAATATTCTTTTTATTATTTTAGACATTAAAAGGAAACTAACCAAAACTGCATTTAAAATTGTACCATAGAAGCATAAGTAAATGGGGGCAACCACCATGGGAAATATCTATGTATATTGGTTAATTGGGGTCCTATATTAATCGTATAATTGGTGATAAAACCATATATCCTTCTCATTAATTAGATACTATATTTGATACACACAAGGTCCAGTAGATATCACTCGTATCCTTTAGTTTAGTTTATGTTAAAGCATAATCCTATTAGAGTGGTCAATACACATACTTAGAGACTCACCTAGTGTAATAGTAATTATTTTCCCACCTAGGTACCTAGGATTACCAAGTTTCATTAACATAACTAAAATAAATTTTAGAGGTGTAGTATTAAAACTAGGTTTCAATCAAGAAACATTGAAAACCAAGAACACAATGACACCTCTGCTCCCTACACATAGAAATTTAAGGAAAATATGTCCCAAAAGAGAAAACATACTTGATATATCTATCATTATTGAGTAAGTATTTTTATAATATAAAACATGTAAATAGTATGCTCAACCTTTCAAAACATCTTTTAGAAACATGCTTCAATGGAGAAACCCCATGGAAAAATATTAAAACCCCGATTAAATATGAACAAGGCTATTTATAATCATAAAAAATATATTCAATAATTTATTTACTTCATAATATAATAAAAAAATACCCTAAAACTTATGAAGTTATAATTTTCATTGTAATGGATCAGATATATGGTAACCTAACTCAAACTAAAAAGTAAATCATTGCATTAATTGAAAAAGTATCAAACCCATCTCAACTGATTCCAAAGAACTCAGTAAATGAAAAGAAAACATAGGAATAATAAATAGAAAAATTGATAGAAAAATAAAATCCTACGGTTATCCCTAACTCACACCAAAGATATGGAAAAGAAAATGAAGGAGGAAAAAGTGATTTATGAGATGAAATACCATCCTAGGATAATCACACCATGATCTGAATGGTATAATGGATAATTATAGAGAGATAAGGGTGGTGGTGTGTATGTGGATAGGATCCCCATTCAGAATGCATAAAATGAGAGGTAAAGGGGTGATTGAGAGTTGAATTACCCTATTTAAGCGATTAAACTCGTTAAGGGTATAAACTAATTGTCCAATTTTATTAAAACTACACATGGCGCATGGTTAGGTTGCCTAGTTTGGAAAACCATGAACCAACCATGAATGTTATACTAGGATTATATAGAACCTCACATGGGCCTGCTACATCGTTAGGGAAACCATATATCATCCATGAAATTGGCTATGTTAATGTTAAAAACACCATCTCATGGTCTCCACATGGTTTTCTTAACTGTGCTTAAATCATGCACCTATGATGAAAAATCACAATAATTAAAAATTTCACCAGATTCATCCTAGAACTCAACATAGTAGCCTAATATATTTAAATAAATAAAAATAATTCATAAAAACGGTTTTCAATGATGAGGTAGATATCAATTAGACCCTTGATAATTCCATTGGATGGTTGTAAAAACTATACTAATGTATCATAGTTGTACTAAGAATATTTTCTTTATTTATAGATGAGTAGTGTTACTAGTCAATAGGTAATATATGTATGATAGTTTCTATAATAATTTGAATAATATAAAATAATAGAAATTATATGTATTCTACAACAATGGAGGATCTATTAGCTTGAAGAGTTCAAATAAGATAGTGATTTCGGATTATACAATAGAGTCTTCTTATATTGGAATATATGGTGTAGCTAAAGAATCAATTTTTATAAAAAAATAAACTAGGATCTTGATGTGGTTTCTATTAGTAGTGTTTTTATAATATTATATTTTGGTAACACTTCATTAGTGGTTCTATCTATTTATCCAATTTCATATCCATGAATGAATCATATACACCAACAGTGTCACCAATTGAGGGATTTTTCTCAAAGATATTATGTATCAATAAGAAAAGTTTTCACGGAGTAGAACATGGTTAACATGTTGATTAAATTTTCATCTCAAAAAAATCATAGATACCATGTTATATCTATTGAATTAAAAAAATTATTAGTTGTATCCAGTGAAAGTGGGAGTCGATTTGATTTGGTTCTATGAACTCACTAAATTGTAAATTAGATTACCACTATATCAAAATATAATAGTATTAAAAAAATCACCTGATGAGTGTGGATATGAAAATAAATACATTGATAATGATATAAGAGTATTATACAACAGTTCTGGGGATGGGGATGAATAAAAAGAAATTAATACCCTAATTCTAGTAGATTTACTCAGTAAGACTCAAACCAGGGACTTCACTAAGACCCCACAGAACCGCTACTACTGAGCCCGACTGTCAAGGAATCTTAGATTATTTTTCACATCAAAATTCTATAAATGTGCTCTATAATAGTTATAATCCTAAACTGAAATGATATTATTCATAAATATGTTCTATATGTTCTATATGAAATTATTTCATAGGTCATAAATGGTCTTATAATTATCATGTGTTGAATTCTGATAAGTGGTCTATGATTTGAATCCTCAATTTTTTCACTTAGTAACCTCTAAGGTAGAGGGTTATGGTAATAGACCCACCAAAATGAATTACACATATCATTTTTGTCCTTTAATATTCCTATATATTAACATGTGTACTGGTATTTAAAATTGATATTATTATTATGGGATATCGAGGTATTTTTACTTTAATGTTTTGAAAAAAAAAATGTGATGAAATCAGATTTCATAGAGGAAGGATAAATTTTGTGAATCACAAGTTACATGAAATTAGAGAATAATCCTTGAAAGGATTTTTCCTTGAAATATTAGATGATTATATCTCATACACTTTGGTTGAAATAAGAATATATTATTAGATCAATGGCCATGGTATTTTATCGATGATTTTATTTTAGGTTGTCAAAGAATGATATTCCCAGAAAAGAGGTTGATGTCATAAGTAATGAATCATGAATGATGAGATATCAATAAAATTTGATTATAATATATAATTATAATTAATATAATGTTTTTTACATTAATACATTAACATATTTCTCTATGGGGGATAGTAGTGTTTTCATATATTGATCCTGAAAAAAAGCCCAACCTACTTTACTCCAAAGATAAAGAGGCCCATAGGGTCACACGGTTATTTTTTCCATGAATCTAAATTAAGTTATTTTTCAATTAAATATGAGAAAAAATATAATTATCATCATTGAGTAATAATAACTATTCATGTCAGTTTTATCACAAATATTAACTTTCTATATATATTTCAGTACGAACATATATATATGGGATGAATATTGTAGGACCACATGGCATGCTGAGAGGGGAGGGGAGTCAGGGTGGGAATTTTTTTTAAGTTATTTACCTTGTTCCCATGTTGAAAGGAACTCGTTAAACCTGTATGATGGATATGATTAGTAATCAAAAATTCACGTGGAAATAGACAACACAACACTTTTACATGGGTCAAGACTAAGGGCTATGTCTAAGGAGCATACAACGACATGTTTTTGGTCATACCAAATTCCACTAATATTTTCTCGTTGTGGATTACAAATGTTTGAGAATAGTCACTCTATCCCAAGAACAATAACTTTACGAACGTTCAATGATAGCTCACTACTTCCCTCATATCACATCTGTTGACTCCCCCTAGCTCACAGCCTTGGGAGATGTCTCACTTAGTTTATCGACATGAATTTCACTTCAATATATTTTCATTGGAGTATTTATCATAGTCCTGTACAAGAAACTTATTACATCGAAGTCCTAAATTTATGCCCTTGAAAGCACTGATCACACAAACCGGATGATCAATAGCCTATCTAAAGATTAACACAATTTTGGCTTGTAATACAAGAACTTGTACATAACATTTGGGATTAGTCATGAAAGTTGACTATCAAACAACCCTTATTTTTTCTTGAAACTACATAGAATTGTTCAATTGGTCTTTTCAGACTAACGGAACACCTTGCACACACTATTAACTCTCTAAAATTATTTCGCATGCAAATATTTTGGTGCAACAAGGCAACCATATTTTCGTTGGAGAATTGTTAAGTCTTCCATGGGGGTATCCATATATTTATAGGCTTACACAACCCTGTGCACAAGATTATGAAACATCTTTATTGATGCACGTAAGTTTCTTTCTGTTCATGGAAAACCCCTTTTGACGTCTCATTGAGAGTGTAAGAGTCATCCGTGGAACCTCATCTTTCCTGAACATTTAATTATTGTGGGAACTATTTTCCATTTCCATATTTAGATTCACTGATCCCAAATTAGTCCTTGAATGCAACATTCTAAACACATTTTAATCCTGTGTGCAACTCCCTTTTCCAAAATTTTTTTCTCTATACTCTAATTTTTGGACCCAAAAATTTGGAAAACACTACGAAACGATGCCACCATCAATACCATTGACCGCATGAATTGTATGATACCTTTCCCAGAAAACAACCTGAACATCCAATGAGGATTGACAATAAAAAAAATACATACACCATTTCCAGCATAGAACAGTCGTGGTTCTAACAAATATTAAATAAATACTTATTCAAAAACTTGAGAATAAAATACTAACTTATTTATGTTTATAATGAATAATATGATGATATTTATTTAAATATATATAATTTTAGATTAGATAAAAGTCAATGATAATTTTTTTCCAAAGTTATTGGACCTATATGAAATGAAATAATTTAATTTAATATCATTTAAAGAAATATAAATTTATTAATTTAATATATGAAATTTAAATATTCTTGAATCAAGAGACATCAATGAAAGAATATTATTACTATAATTTTTATTTCATGTGTTGTTTATTTATAATACAGAAATTGGTTAAGGGTCATTGTTCAATAACTAATTTTCTAGACTGAATTGCATCACCCACAATTTTATAGTTTCTAGGAAATCAATGTGAATTATGGTTCATAATATTCGTATCAGTATAATTCACTAAACACCATAGAAAAAACTCTAAAACATTCTCTAGATAATGTGAGTTGATCTTCCTCCTCCATCAAAAGATTTTGATGATAAATATACTATAAGTCAATGTCCCATTATTGATGATCTGAGGTTCATGGAGCATATGTGGGTACCAAAAATAGGATTATAGTTTTGTTTCATTAGTGCAATGATATTACGTCATGAACATGTAATTATTTGACCAAAATATTCTTTAATAAAATAAATACCAATCCAAGTTATTTTTGGTGTATAAATTGTTTATAAATTATATGGGAAAATATCATCATGTTGAATAATATAATGTTTATATTTTTCTTATATTGAAGATTTATTAAAATAAACTGTTGAAAACCATTGTTTTTCATGGGCCAAACCACATCCCCTTCACCCTTGAACAATCATGTACTATAAAATTGGTTGTGTATTAATTAATAATTAGTTATTAATTAATTTACAAATTATGAATTTAAATTTTATTCGTTCTTGATATGAAATACATGATATTTTGATCATAAAAATTCATATGACCAAGAAAAGGGATAAAAAAAATAAAAATACTAGATTTAATCTAAATGTAAGGGTGATTATGTCCTAATATCCAGATTACAAAGATTGTAACAAAAATTACTAACAAGGTATTCTATTCAGCCACGCTAAGTTACACCGTGTTAATCACAACACACAATGTCGGTGTCAGAAACCACAATATTCTATCGTCTATTTCATTTCACACCAACCAATGTATTTTGGGTTTCTATTTAAAATATTTTTTAAATCTATGTGTTTTTATAATAGTTTTATTATTTGATTAAATATTATGATTTGAGAATAATCCCTTCATTCTTAGTGCTTGTTCTCCTATGTTTTCACATTTTATTTGTGTAAACCCAAAAACTAGGTTCATATGAAATGTGAGTGAGTAATAATATGTGAAGATTGGATCTCCTATCTCTTATAGATATCACCCAAATAGGTAGAGTTGAAATAATCTAATGAAATAAAGATGTTGTAAGGGGATACTAAAACTCGATCAAATACTAAATGAAAAAGTCATTCCCCTAGGTCTAAGGGTTAATTTATCATCTTTTTCGTAAACCAACATATTTTTAAGGTTCAAGATCATTCCATATATTTATTTTATTATTTTTAATGCATAGAAATATACTTATTTACAAGATTATTATCTATTTAATGTTTTAAGGTTATCACATAAAGTAAACCAAATAACAAACATGGTTAGATGGAATAAAAAAATAAATTATACATAAATTATTTTATCAGGAAGGATTATATAATTATATAAAACCCTACATATTATTGATAAGAAAATAAAATAGAAAAAAAGAAACATTTACCCATAATTAAAATCCCCGAAGATAATATTATGTGAAAAAATATTTCCATTACAGTATATTGTATAAATCCAACAATTTATGTGTTTTCCCAACCCTCATTGGGACACTTTATATTATAGTGAAGTTCAAATGAGTGTTTTGGGTTAATTATACCAAGTTAACATCATTAAATGTATCCCTAACTAGACTAAATGTTACATTGAGGAATGTTATGAGGAACCCCAAATATTTTGTTTTAGTATTATAGTGTTCACTCAATATTTCAAGGAACTGTTGTTTATTTTTTTAGAAGGTACTATTACCAAAATATAATTATGTAATCTGACTAGATTTCATAGGGATTATAAGAAGGGAAATATATTTTATTTACACTATAATTTATATATAATATGATATTTATAATCCAATGGTGATGGAGATCCTGACATTATAAAATAATGGGAGACTAACAAAATAAAGTTTATTATGTCACACTTGTTTTGAGAACAATCAATTTAGTGATATTTCTTTTATTATATGCATGTTTTAGTGTATCAGGGGAGTTGTATTTGTCTGGATCCAGGAAAATACTAGTCAAAAATATATTATTTTTTTATAAATTTAGCTTGTTCTATTTTAGAAGATAGTTATAGGTCTACTTTTTCAATATAGTGTGTGGTTAGGGTTCTAAATATTCTTAGTTTTTATAAACTAAGGTTAGGATATAATCATTACTGATGTTTTGAGAAATAAAATTCACATTTATGTTTATTTAATGTGTTTTAAAAATATTTTAGGGAGAACATCAATCAGCATGTTCTTGTACTTATATGTGTCTTTCTATCCTTGAAATTATTCGAATCAAAATCCTAGTCTAAATCTATGATTTGTCTGATAGTATTTTTCATTTGAGAAGACGATATTTTTTCCTATATATATATATATCCAACCACAATGTTTACTTTTTTAAAATATATATAGAAAACATTATATATATCATTAGTATAAATAAATAATATATTATTTATAATATATAATTTTCTTCATTTCTTACTAATAATACACTACTACATATTCCTCTTTTATCAATGATATAATTTTACAATACTACTTATAAAAAATCATTGTTATTCTATGATCAATGGAAATCATGTCACTATTATTATAACTAAAAAATATATGATAAAGGCACCAATTATCAATGATAAAAAATGAATCCCCAAAAGATACCATTTACCAATGTGTTTTTTAGTACTAATAAAGAGTGTAATTTATCAGAACATTGTTTCGTGCTGAAAAACATTGTCTTTATTAGCACTAAAAATGATAATAAAATGAAAAAAACTTTAAAAAATTATTTTTCCACTCAAGAGACACGTTCTATCAGTATTATTCTAACCCACCACTGACTCATCCCATGAATAAGGTCCCCCACCTAACTTCAACCTTTATTAGAACTAGAAACCTCTCCCCTCCACCCCCCCCCCCCCCACTATTTAGTAACTCTACGAACCCCTATCTTGTTTATCCCTCTCTTGGAAATCTTATTATTCAATATAAGTACTTCCAACTTCCTATTGAATGTCCATTTCCCCTAAAACAACTATTATTACTTTATTTTGGGATATATATATTTATTCATATATATTTAAATATATCTTTTACATATATTTATTTACATAATTATATACATTAATGTAATTATATATATTTATATAATTATTTTTAAATATATGTTTCAAACATGTTTTTTTGTGTGTTCAAATTTTTATGTGTTAAATAAGTTTATGAACAGTTTTTTTGTGTTTTTATGTTATGATAATTGTTTGATATAAATAATATTATTCTTATCATGGAATATACCTATGAAACATGTGGTAGATATCTGTATATACTTATCCATGAATCATTTTATGTGGCTTCTATATAGATGTACTTATTTATAAATCTACACAAGGACCACATTGACGACAACATGTGTTGTATGATGTTAAATTAAAAAAATACATGTAGAGTTGGTGGATGTGGAATATCCTATCAGCATCAGAATATAGACTATGGTTTTTTTGGACCCAACTAGAGGAGAATCATCACTAGAACATCGATCATGAAGATTATTGGTTTTACTCTATGGTTTCTAGTATAGTTTTGATAAAAAAAACATTACTAAATGTTATTTAAAAAATTAGTGGAAAACATAATCTGTTTTATAGTTATTTTCTTAATCTAAAAAAGTGTTTGGTTTCATGTATTGTATACTATGATAATGTAGAAATTGATGAAGATAAATTACCTAAATTAGTAGCCACCATTTTTTTCTTTTTTCTAATGAAACATTTTCGGTTTTTTATACCTTATGTCATGGTTTCTGGAAATATTATTGGGAGACATTTATTGTAGATGAAATAATGTGCAGAAATTTTTATGTGAAAAAATAAATCAAAATGGCATGAATGGTGGAGGAAAAAATATTCAATCCATATTTAAATTTTTCATTTGGTATCATGATGAATTTATTATACATCATTTTGTATCAATAAAAAAATTAGTGGTTTCATACGACTATGATGAAATGAAATAGTATCACAAGTATCTCATATTCAATTATTTTTTTCTAATATTTTTTACTAAATGTATTATTATTTAGGATTCCAATAGTTATTGATATGAAGGAGTTTTTAAAACATGTGGTTTCTATAAATGGAGAAAAATATTTGGTTTCAATATATAACGACTCATGGAGACTTTTTTTAATCAGTTAATAAAAATCAGAAAAGCCCCATCAGAGAATTTTAAAGCCTGTGACGAAATAGAAGAGAATTCGTTTCAATTGGTTTCAATATTTATTTCACAATTGATATAAATCGATCATATTTTATAATCCTCCCGACGATTTTACTTATTGTTTATTACTAACTATGTTGTGTGAAATTAATGCAGAGAACATCATTTGTTTAGAAATGGTATGTTCCAATCCTGTATGGTCTCATAATTGATCATAAGTGACACGAATAGAATCGGTGTACTATATTAAAAATATGGTTTCTTACACCAAGGCTTGGCTCAATATTATTATGGTACTTTTTGCACATCTCATGATATAAGTTGTAAATTCACTCAATGAAACTCTTGGGAAAAATAATCTATGTGAGAAGGATGATTATAGAGTTAGTAATTCTGAAAATTAGTCACTCTCTATTAGTTGAGATAGAATTTGGATATTTAATAACTGGTTAACTCCAAATATTAAAGTCGTTTTCCAGAAGTTACATTTTTAAAGTGAAGAATAATCCTCGTTATTATAAATGGGATCATCAAATCCCTTGAGGAAACACATATAATATATTGAAGCTAAAGGGGGTTGATTTTCTTTGAGTTTATTTCTACTCAACAAAGGGATGAAATATTGGATAAAAGTGAAAAAAGATGACCCTATTCAGAGAATGTATATGTTATGAAATGGAATAGACCTATAAATATATGAAGTATTAGATCCAGTCACTCATAGGTGGAGATAATTAAAATCAATTTCTACAAATTTATTAACCAATTTTATGATTTTTATTTGGGGAATATTGTCACATTGTATTTCATTAAAAAGAAGGTTGAGAATATTTGAAATGAAAATATTGTCCCATATTATCAGAAAAATAAAAATAGGTAGATTATTATAAACCTAAATAGTTGTGTTTTATTTTAAAAAAATAATTCATCTATCAAAAAATTATTATTATATAAATGTTTTATTTTTTGTCATGAATATTTTTTTGAAATATAATATCCAATGAAGATTATGGTGCTTCTTGGAGAATTCTTGGTAAATATATTTAATGATTTTTGTGTTAGGATTCTTTAAAACAACAGAGATAGACTAAAATAATTATATCATGAGTTAATTTAGATGTTTGAAGTAATTATTCAATTATCCAACATGGTGATATCTAGAACAAAGAGTCATTGGAGTAATGTTGCAGAAATAAATGTTCAAGACACACTATTACACATGGATTTTGGTGTTGGAGGTGAAAAAAATAGGAAAATGGAATAGACCATTTGGTATTGGTCTACATAGTGTATTTTTAGGAATTTTTGTGTTTATATTCATTAATTAACTAAAATAGATAATTTTTAGATGGAAAAAAGTCATCTAGCTAACAACATGTCATTGAGATTGGTGTGGCAGTTAGAAGATCTCCTATACTAAATAGAAAATCCCAAAGTATTTGTAATGGGGTTTGAAGTGTCATAATCAGGGGGGTGATCAACATTTAAGACCAGTTTATTTAAATGAAAAATTGACTTTCCAAGGAATATAAATCTACATGAGTGGTCGTGTTTCCCACAAAATAGACATTGGTTTTTCAATAAATCATAACTTTTGGATTCTTGAATCGTATTTTCACTTTGGGGAAATGTTATGAAAAAATGGTAGTGGAGATGGATGTGATAATAGTTTTCATTATCTGCATCAAAAGAGGAAATTGTATTTCTAATGGGAATTTAATAATGACATACATTATAAGGAGATAAGTGATCTGAAGGTTGTCTTCCATAGAAATATGTAGGCCATGTTATGGTGTATATATGTAAGGTATTTTTTAAGTGTTTATATAGGTGTTTATTAAAATTAAAGATATCAAATTTGGTGATGATTAAATATTTGTTTAATGTTCCTATAATCATGGGCCTCCATTTCAGGCCATGATTAAAGCCAAAATTGAAGGGAATTGTAGTGATTTAAAGGTACATTAATTGAAAAGATATTAAATGTCTTAAATGAGAAGATAAGGTTTCATGAAAAAAACTATTTTTTTATTTCATATTGATTGATATCAAGGGTATTTAATTTTGGAGTATCATGTTAGTTTTGAAGTCCTATAGTAATGCTATGGGTTGAAATTTTATCAGCTTAGGATCTACTATTACAAATTGAGGATCAGAAACTATAGAAGGAAAGAGGGGGACATAATAATATTTAATATACTATCTATGTGTGAGGAGTTCTAGAAGACAGTATAGAAAGTGATTATGAGATTTTTAATCTTCCTATGGATTATAAAATTGTGAAGAATAAAATGGAATAATGTTCCCTCATGATGCTGGAAAAATATAGGGAACCTTTTCCATCCATAAAGATATAAATTTCAAAATAAATCGGTTGTTTTTTGGAAATAATTAAAAGTAATTCTAGACTTTTTATGAATAGATAAAGGTGTTTAAATGAGGTTATGTTAAAAAATTGTAAATAAGATGATAAGACAAATTCAAAATTCAATCTTCATATATTTTATAATTAATTCAGAAAATGTTATTTTCTTGAAGGGGAATATATGTCCATAAATATATTTTAACCTTATTTGAGTAGTGAGTGAAGGGGAAGAAGTTAAGTGATCATCTAGTGAGAATTGAGTATTATTTATTTGACCCTTAACATTATAAATAAATGATCCTAGGTGTTTAGTGACATATCCTAACCCCATTGAAGAGCGATGAGCTTTTTTGTGATTTTTTTAATTGACACATTGTTGATAATATGGTCCTTGTACTAGATCATAGTGTGAAAACAAGTAAAATCATCTATTTTATATTTACTTCATGGATGTAAAAAAGTTGTCAATAAATGTAATTTATATCTAATAAATGATATGGTGAAGTGAATTGCATCAGATAAACATTTATTTTAAAATGATTAGCAAGTGACCCTCATGGTTGAGACATTCAAATATAGGGTGGTGATAGGTAAAAGAAAACGTGTTTTGCTTTTTATGTATTTCTTAACCTAATTCCCCCCCCCCCCATCATTTTATATCTCACTATACGACCATTTTAGGGAATAATGGATTTTTTCTCTAGGAAATTGTTTTTTATTTAGAAAATTTTTTACTCAAGAAAGTTATGGTTTTTGATACATCATATCTTATTCTAAATAGAAGAGCAGCTCATGATTCCTTGGAATGAGGTGATGAACTTTGTAGATAGTGGTTTTATGGGCACGGGGGCTGAGATGAAGAAGCCATGTGTGGAGGTTTCTGGACTGAAGATCAGTGATATATTCCCCAGGTTGAAGCGGGACTTGGGGAAGGTTGACCCCATGAAGGGTAATGGTGAGCCTTCTTCTGTTGTTAAAGATGCAAGAGGTATAGTTGTAACTCTAATGAATGAGGTTACCTCTTTGATGGAAAGCCCCCGAAGGGAAGTGGTTTCCATTGTTGAGAGGGATGTTTCTGTTGAACAAAGTTGTGCTGCTGTGGAGAAGGATGTGGACCTGGGTGGAAAAATGGTGGTGCAGACCCTCTCTACCTGAAAATTGTGCATGCATCTGCAGAAGTTGATGAAGTCCATGATGATCAAGTCGTTGCCGAAAGTCCTACTATCCCAGAACAAGAGTTGATTGATAGACATAATCAGTACATGGAGGTTGGTATTGTGAAGCTGGTTGGGAATCAAATAACCCCTGTCAAAAAAAATGCTGATGAAAGTGGTGCTTTGATGACAGTGTCTGGGATGCAGGCACCTTCGGGGAGGCAGGCAGCCAATATTGTGCTCGGCAATCAGTTCTCATGGCTGGTGGATGCTGATTTGGATTTGGATCATGAGAGGGATGCTAAAAGGACTCATAAGAATCAAAATTCTGCATCTTTTGGTGCTGGTGTTGAGTCCAGGGCATCTAGTGTTGGAAATTGTGATCATGATTTGGAGACTTTGAAGCCATATAATGTTGAGGAGGGATATGAAGTAAATGTGGACAATGGTTCACTACTGGATAGCATCGTTGGAGATTGTAATGTGAAAAGAGGCATGCATGGTGGCTGTGATTATGTATATCACTCCCCCTGCCTTAATTTGATGGATGTCAACAGCCAATTTCAGCAAGATCAGGGTGTGAGGGAAGGGTATAGGGTGGTGCACATTTCTGGTAAATGGGGGAACTTTTATGATAGTGAGAAAGAAAATAATGGTGGTATATTTCAGCCTTCCTAAAGTGATATGGTTCAGGGTTGCAAAAATAAAGTGTCTGTGGAGGAGAAAGTGAAGACTAAACCACCACGAAGAAGGTCGTGGAAAGACTATTCTCACTTGACAATGCCTATAGCTACCAGAGCTTCTAGTGGGAAGGTTGGACGGATTGCACAATATTCGAAGTATCTCATTTCTTTGGAGAAGCTCAATCTTAGAAGGAAGTATGACAAGTTTCTGAAACACTATGAATGTTCGAAGTGGGAATCGGCTACCGCCGAGGAAATGGTTTATCAGGGATGTGGCGATGGGTCTGACTTTTATGATATGTAGCTGTTGTTCTCACCTTGTTGTGCATGTCTGATGTACTTTTCTTTTATTTTAAATAAATGGTCAGAGGATTGCCTCTGACTGAACTTTTTTGGTATCTTATTCTAAATAATTTAGTATATATGATTATATGTTTCTGATGTGAAAATAATTAAATTTTACTAAATGTTCAAAATGATAAAAAAAAATCTAGGGAAATTTATTAAGATTATAAAATAATATCATGGTGGTAAATAATTGAATTATGCATTTAACGATTATATAAGATATTATTTAAATTTTTCACACCTCACCCTTCTTGAACACCACCATGGAATAATGATTCTGATTTCGGAAATCATAACCTGTTTGATTGGGTTTGATTAATTATGAGTTACTGTAACCTACCCATTTCATTATGAGGATATATTCTATATGTAAGTTTGACTATTTCCATAATGATTTTTGGAAGATGAATTAAATCAAATTACACATTAACCTTAAAGGATATGTAGAATCCAATAGAATCCTAAGAGATATGGATTTTAGGTTGATAATTTTAATAATGTAATGTTCATAGGTGATGAACCCACTACCTTAAAAGAGTCCATTTAGAGATTTTTTCCATATGGTTGGTTAAAATCTATATAATTTTTCATAGAATCAATGTATAATAACCCTATTTAGAAGTTGGTGGATTCACCTAAAGGGGTGAAAACTATTAGGTACCATTGAGTTTTCTATGGGAAAACTATCACTAATGATGGAATATCTATCTAAAGAGAACACCTAATAGAAATTTTCTGTAGGTATATTAAATGAATTCACTATAAATAAACCCAATATTTTATTGTGAATACAAATACAATTTAGATATTTCATTCCATAGAAGCTAATTCTGATTTTGTTATATATTAAATGGATGTCAAAAAACATTTCTTAATGAAAGTTTAGTAATGGATATGTATATGATACATCAAAAGTTTTTTAAGTGTGAAATGTGTTAGAAAGGGTTTCCAAGTTTCAATGATACATTTATGGATCCATGAAACCGTCTCTGGATGGAAATATTAGATTTGGTAATGTAATAAAATAGTTTGATTCATTCTAAATATATATGATTCTAGTGAAGAAAAATAATATAAATGGGAGTGTGGTTTGTTTTATAATGTTTTAATTTTAGGAAATATGACATATCAAAAAAATTTTAAAAAATTTATAATCTATAAACATGTGGTTTTTAAAAAGTTTCTCAACGAAACACATGGCTGAAACAGTCTACTTACTGGGTATAAATATTGATAAAGATGTATCTAATAGGCCGTATAGAGTGAGTCAAAATAAATATATTAGTAAATTGACAATGTGTCTCTCCATGGAGAAATCCAATAAGGTACTTTAAAAGTGTTTCCTAGCTTGAATATGATAATCATTGAAGATCCTTCGAATGAGTTTCAAATAATCGATAAAATATATTATGTGGATAGCATATGATCTATCATGCATACCAATTTGTTTGTTAAATCTCATTTATCTTATGATATATGATTTTATATGAGATATTAATCCAATAATGATGATAGTAACTATATTTTTATTAAAAAATCCTTAATTACTCATGAATTACTAAGGATGTGTTAATATCCTTTAGAGGAGAGGATGTTCTTTGTATAATTGGTTACATTAATTAAATTATCTAATATAATAATGAAAACAATATAAATAATTATGGATTCATGAATTTCATAAATATTATAGAAGTTAGTGATAATATTTTAAAACAAGACACTATAGTAGACTCAATAAAAAAGAAAAAATGAATCACTACATCATATGCTACAAATTATGAACTTTTTATCAATATGTTAACATTTAAATTTTGTTTTTTTCATAGAATTGAGGGATAAATTGAGATTTAATGCCAAAATCCTTGGTCCAATACCCAGTGTAAGGAACCTAAATAACAAAAAGGACCAATAACATCCTTTATAAGATCCATCTCATTCAAGATATCATTTATAAGGGTGAAGTAAGGATCTATTGGTTTGGCTATAGAGGAGAATGTATCAAATATATTATCTTATAAAAATAGTTAGGGTTATGTTTAATATCAATGTATACGACACAAGAGGTATTATATGTAATGTTTAGAAATATATCATGGTATTATAATAAAGGTAATTTTTAGTTTTCCTTCACACATATATGCTACAATTTCTATTAAATAATCAATGCAATGATAATATCCCCTTGGTTTATGACCTTTAGTTGTCCCTAATTGATAATAATTATAAATTATTATCAGATTTGATGATATTAAAATATTAAAATAAGTATATTATTATAATTCAGATAAAGTGTTTTATATGATATACAGAGAATTGACACCCAATATAATAAGTTGTGAATTATTATTTTAACCAACCCACAAATTATATCATATAGAATTTTATATGATCATTATAATACATGGGGGTGTATTATTATTAATATTATAAATCACTATTGTGTTTTGTTTCCTAGATAACTATCATGAAAACCAACATATATTATCAACATTATTACACAATCCTTATGTCATATATAAGTAGGTTTGGTCGGATATATTGGAGATCATATCATCAATAATAACTCAAACTAGATGGTATTTTCCACTAATATGATGAGAATATACATCTAGGACCCTTAGTGAATTTTACTAGGTAAATTAATACCCATTATTAGTTTAGTGAAAGGAGATGTTCTTAGCTACATTGATGATGGGAATATGTTGCGCTCATATTTTAAATGAATCATATGTGATGTATTCAACTACCTAGTCAGTTTATTTCAAATTATCAAGAATATATGTTGTTGGATACACTATATTAACATGTTAAAGCTATATTACTCCGGATATGATATAGACAATGAGATTATATAATTATGAATATGATTTATATGATACTTATTGTGGTGGGAATATTAATATGGTGATTTGAGTATGTTTGATTAAGATCACACAAGACCCAGTTGTAACTTGAGTAGAATTTATTTTTTATAAGAGGCCACAGTTTACATATGTCCATTTAATCATGATTATATTTTTTTTCTCAATTCTATAATGTCCCATATTTTCAAATAGTTTCACTTTAGGATAATAGTTTTGTTTTGAACATATATTATTTTCCCAAAATGAAGATAATATAAGAAATTTATCCAAATGAGGTTGGATGATTTAAAAAGAGTTTTTTAGTTTTCAGATAATGATTTCATGGAATTTTATTGAATGCATAATATTGATGAGAATAAGATAAAATAGTGATATTATATCATATGATTTTATTTGAGTCATAAACAGTGATATATATCAATAAATAAAATATATTAATATCATAATGAGGCATAAATATTCCCTGGTCAGACATTATCATAGTGTATAGTCTAATAATATGGCATGTTTGTGCATAGATATTACCACTTCATCCACATTTATTTTCTTTTAATATAAATATAACATAATGATATTTTAAAAGAAGAAAATTATGCTCAAAAGAATAAATGGGAAAAAAATATTGATCTTAAAGTAGAATGTAACACCCCAATACTTTATGATATATTTAATCTCTTTAATATCTTGCAATGCAGGCGACACCATGTTTGCGCAAAACATGATAATTTATTAAAATATTATTATTTAATTTTATATTTATCACCTCGCTATTATAATGAAGGGTATGAATATGATTATATAAATTATGAAAATATATAGTTTATGAATGCTCATTTTCAATTTTTTGTTATAAATAAAATGGAAAAAAGTTCATAGAAAAAGAAATTATTTCAAAAAAAATAATTTTTCGAAAAGAAGGTTTAATCGCGCTTTACGAACATAATTTAAAAATAATTTTTAACAATTTTATATAATTTATTTGAAAAAATAATCTTTTTTTTGAAATTAGAGTACCAAAATTATCTTAGGGTTAATATTTTTGATTTTTCTGAAAACATTCATTTTATGATGAATATTGAAAAGTACTGAATTATAATTGAAACTACCTTTTGGATTGAATTTATTATAACATTAAATTATATTTTAAATTTATTTAAAGTTAAATTATTTATATTTTATACCAATTAATTCAATTTATGTCATTTTTAATCATTTTCATAATGAATTTTGATATAAAAAACCTGTAAACATTTGAACATTTTCTCATTAAAAACCCACATTATCCTCGTGTATGTGAGATTGATTTGTAATTATTTTTTAATAAATATGTAAATTTAATATGAAAAAATGGATTCTATATTTTTTATTTTCATAATTTATAAATTATAATATGATAAACTTAAGTTTTGACACAAAATAAATAGTGAAAACAGTAAAATTATTTACTACGATTAAGGAAAAATTGATATACTGAGGGGTTTAACTAATAATATAAGGATTAAAAATGACTTAAATACTTTAAAAAACAAATTTCACACCCGTATATCAACATTATATCTTCCTTGTTCATAAATAGCCCATTTTTGGAAGGTTTTGGAATGATAAAAATGTTTTTATGATTGAATCTTTCCAAAAACAATTACATGTGTTCCACACACGTCACTTATAAAAGTTCTGCCCCTCTCATCTCTTGTTCACACATTCAAACCTATTTGGTTAATAAAATACATGAAAAAATAATTCCCCAACATCCCTCATCTTATCCTATAATCCTTATATTGGGAAGAAATCCTACCTATGAATGTTTTAGTGAAATCATAAGGAAAATTGCTATAGAAGATGTTTTGTTCTTCAATGAGCATATTTATTTTTTTTATTTCTCCACATACTTAAATTGTTTTTAAAAAAATATGATATAATTGCATAATTATAATAAATATTCTGTATTTAATTTATAATAATGTATTTACCAAAAACCTTCTGCACTATCATCAAATGTTTTATGAAATCATGAATTGTGTGTGAAGAAAACAACCGCCATATGAACCGATGTCATTCATTTTTACATTACCACATATCATGGTTGGGTGTGATAATTTAAAAGTAGTTTATATATTATATTTAAAACATAATTATACCTCTTGGTTTAGTATATCATATATAACTTTTAACCTTCTATTCCATATGATATATGATAATGTCACTCATGTGTACAACAAACTAGGACCTTGAAAAATGATGTGATTCTTTTTCACTAACGCTTCACATAGAGGATAATAAGAATATATTTATTTATTATATGTGATATAAATTAAATAATTATGATTTTAATGAAATATTAGTAATTTTTTAAAAAAAATATATGATTTTTAATCTTACCCTTTCATTCACATTAAGATAATAACATCATTCATGTACATGTGGACTACCGCCTTCACAAAGCAATGTGACTCTCTTTTCCTAACCAAACCACATGGATAATAAATATAAGTAAATATTATATTATATATATGATATTATTATAATTAAATATGGATAATATATTAATTACCTTCTTTCTATAATGATCATTGGAAAATGGAAATGTTACTCATGCATACGTATGGCGTACCTTCTCCATTATTATATTACAGATCATTTTTCATAATCATTTTATTATTTTCTCTGAATGTATAATTTATATTTAAATATGATAATTATTTCATTATTTTTATTCTATATATATTTAAATAATTACCAAATTGATTCTAGTCATCCTTCCAAATTCATTTTTCACGCATAAGCCGAATATGATAAAAAACCTCAAACATAAACTTAATTGATTAACTAATTGAATACAACATTATAGTAAGTGAAAAAAATAACAATAAAAATTAAAAAGGTTTTCAATAAAAAACAATAAGCATAAGTTTATTATTTAGGAAGACAAGGACACATGTGATAAGTTACACTCTAGGTAAGGGACTTCATCTTAATTTCATTTCATTAAGTCATATTTTGATTTTATCCACCTATACTCTTTTACAATGTGTATATATATCCCATTTCAAATTTTATATCATTAATTTCTCTATAATAGTGGTATTTATAGTTTTTTATTGTTATTATTTCATATTGTTTTTTATTCAAATATTTATAATGTGATAGGGGGATTCTCTTTAAAAAAAATAATATTTTGATGTTTTCCTTCCAACTCCTTATTTTCCATGTCAATTTGTTTTAAAAATTATTTTATGAAGATTTTTAAATGGACATAAATGATTTATAAATTACATTTTATGTTTCTTTTTACGTAATTCTTAAATGTTTTCAAAAAAAATTATTTTACATTTCTTATATATAAAGTTTTGAAAAAACAAAAAGGGAATATTCAATTCATAATATACATGGTGAAAAAAATCAGCAGTCATGGCCATTATTTTATTTGTATAATATTTTGAATGTTTTTTAGTTTTCTTTAATGGAAATTCCTATTTCCCTTATTTTGGGAATTTTTATATTGAAAATAGGGTTTTAAAATAAATTGGTATTTTTATCTGAAATGTTTTTTTATATGAGGTTAAAATAGTTTTTAAAAAGGTTTTATAATGAATTTGTTTCATTCATGATATGGTACTTGAGAATTTTATGAAATATGTGAGCCCAATATTGAATAAAAAGGGTTGAGCGTCGTTATATCTAACTAGTGAACCCTATATATCTTATACAAATGTTTTTTCCCTATTATATCTCATGAAATGTATTTTATACCGATATATCCTATACATAGGGTGAGCCCCATTATAGCTATCCAGTGTGTTTGTTATTGATTATATTGGTTGTAGGTCATATTATTATTCCAATTAAAAGGGTCTGGAAATTTTTTCTCAAATATGATGTTATAGGTCTCCAAAAAGTGGTTTTTAAATAATTTCAATTTTTAAGGGTTACTTGGTGAAAACAATTGTGTGTGTTTTTCATGTGAAAATTTGTTATTTCATACATTCAAAGAAAATTGAAGATAATGGTAAACATTATATAATTTTTCATATTTTTAATGAAATAATGTTTTTTTCTTTTTACATCTCTTACAAAGTTTTTTGTGATTGTACCATATTTTAAAATGTTTTTCATAGTGTTCAAGAATAGTTAAGGGAGAGGAAAATTTCAAGTTAAAATTCCTGGATATTTTCCATGATAAGTAATTAAGATTTACATTAAAAGTTTTATATTGTGAGGAAAATGGATATTATTCAAAAGTTTCCAATTGTTTTTTTATTTTTTTCATTGTATTAGTCACGCACTAATTATATAAAACTCTAATCCTAAAAATAACCTAAAAAGGATGGGAATTAATTCATGACTATAAAACTAATGATTAAATAATATTTTAGGTTAGACCCTTATATATGTTTTTATAGGATGGTTTAAACAACATTAGTGGTTAAGATAGTGTTAATATAATTTCCTTTAAATATTTTACCTTGCAGATAAGTTTAAATGATATATAATTTTAATATTACCATATCACTTCAGTTAAGCATTCCTAGTTCCGAATGGTTTTCCACAAAGGAAACATGTATCCTATAGTGGGAAGGAACGGATAGGAGAATATCATTCTAAATTATCTTCTCGAGATGGTTGTAATTATACTAGAATGGTTTTTTGTAGGGATGCCCTTGTTTAGATAAGCTATAAAAAGTGGTCATATCCATGATATTGATAAATCTAATCTACCATGAAGGAACATATCTATAATGGATAATATCATGAAACAATATTCCCCATCATTTAGTGGATTATCTGGCCCTGTAGTTGATAAAGGATGGATCAATTCTTTGGATGAGATATTTAGGGTCATGGGATGTTCAAAATATCCAAAGGTAACTCGTTCAATTTTCCATTTTAAAGATGAATCTAATCGATTGTGGTATTTGGTTAAAATACCAAAGATAAAAAAGGATATTTTTTATATGTAATGAGACATGTTTAAGAATTTTTTTTATTTATAAATATTTTTATAATGTTTTTTTACATAAGATAGATAAATAATTATTATAATTGAAGTGAAAGGATGAAGATTCAATGTCCATATATGAATATAATTTAACAAGGTTGTATTAGAAAATATTATATTTTGTTGAGAAAGTTTATAATAAAAATTAATAGTTTTTAATTTGGATTAAAACCCATATTTGTAAGAGTTTTAGCCACAAAAGAATTTAAAATCAATGATAAATTTTTTTTGTGAAGAGAATGTTGAGGTGGAGTTTTCTGACACTTGTGTTCTATAAGATGAAAAGAGTAATAAATAGTAAATGTCATAGGAAATGGATTAGTAACCAAATTTTAAGCCTACAGGTAATCCCCAAACCTGTTCTAATTTTGGTAGAAATACATTTCAAGAATTTTCAGTAATGATATTTCAGGTATTATTGATGTGGTATCTCTGGTCACATGATTTATGATAAAAAAGATAAGATTCATAAACAATCCATGAATTAAATAATTGATATCTGGTTAATAGTGGGATATTTTAGCTACAATGAGTAGGTAAATTATGTTAATATGTGTCTGAAATTACTTACTCGTGGTGGAAGTCGTCATGATCAAAAGAAAAAAATGGGATTCAAAATCATTTTCTACTTCTATAGTAGATGTCGGACCATTTGGGGAATTTCTAATTGTTCAGGGGAGCTCAAAATTTTTCAAATCTTGATCATAAGGTCTATTTATTTGTAATCCCTCTTTTGAGGTATTAAGAAATGGAAATACCTTGAGAGACATTTATTAATTTTATAAATATATTGGAAGTATATTTTTTTAGATGAAAATTTATTTGAAGAATTAATCCATTACATTTCATTGACATGATTTTAAATGTATTTATAACCATTAGGGTTAATATGATCATTAATGACATTTCAATAATAGTCATATAATATTATTATACTTTTATAAAGAAATTATTCAATTGAATACAATAGTAAAAGGTTATTAAATGATTACTATTAGTTCAAGGTTGTATAAATTTTTTTGGGAATGTTATTAGAATAATATTAACATAGTTTAGAAAAAGTACATCCCATATGTTGGGTGACAATATTTCACGTCCAAAAAGGCCATAGGTCTTGAACCCATGACTGAAAGATGTTAAGGGTTTATCACCTCCCATTGGTCTATGTGATATCTAGGTTAATATGACATTTCTTTTAGTTAAATGATTAGAAAATTAAATATTAATGATGAACTAGTGGTGTAACCATTGAGATTTGGGGATTAATTTATTATATTGGATAATGTGTGATAACCATATTGGTTTTGGAAAATGGTTATAGACAATAGAAAGACTTTTAACCCATTTATGAAATTTAGCATCTGTTAAAAGTTAATTTTAGAGCTTCAATTAAAAATAATAATTCTTGGATATTTATTTCTTATATTAAGATATGATTTAATATTTTATCAAATAACAACCAAAGGATGAAATCATGGTTATTAAAAAGAAACATATCTTTTAAGTATATTTATCTATATTCTTATACAGTAAAATAATTCCTCATCTTTAGGATATGGATATTAATAAAATGTTATCGAATAACATTCATATTCAATTAATCATATGGTATTATAAACAATCAATATTTGTGGTTTTTTCCCTTAAAATTCCATGAATCATTCACTTTTATGTGATCAATGATCGCAATCACTCAATAATGATTTGTGCTTATCTACCATGTCCATATCATCAGTTTCCACCGAATTTATTTTATATATAATCCTAGTTATGTTTAATTCCAAATTTACCTTTTATTTAATTTTATCTCTTATTAAGAGTATTTTTTATTAACACTTATTATGATGTGGGTTTGTAATAAATGTATTTTCAATTTTACAAAAATTGATTACTCAGATAAAGATCAAATTATGAGGACAAAATTTATTAAAGAGGGAGGATGTAACACCCTTATATTTTAAAAGAATAAAATTATTTTAAATATCTTAAATAACATGTTACATTTATCTTAGAAAAAAATTTAACATTCAAAGACTTTATAATAAATTTAATCTCTTCAATAGCTTCCAATGTATGCAACATCGACTTTGAATGAAATATGAATCTTTATTAAAATATAATTATTTAATGTGATAGTTATCACAAATATTTTAGAATGGAGTGAATGAAAGTTATTATCTAAATTATGAGAATATATAGTTTACACATGTTCATTTGATATTTTTTAATTAGAAATAAAATAATAATCATTTAAATTAAAAATAAAAAAAATTGAGAAACTATATTTTACAGAAAGACGATTTCATCACACTTTCCACACATAATTTAAAAATAATTGTTACCACTTTTACAAAATTTATTTTATAATATAAAATAAATTTTCTAAATCATAATACCATAATTATTTTATGGTGAATTGTTTGGATTTTTATGAAAATGTTTATTTTTGATTAATAGTGAAAATACTGAATTTTAATTGAAACCCTCATTTTCATTTAAATTTCTTTATTGTCATATTATATTTGGAATTGTTTATAAAGAAAAATAGATCAATTTTATATCAAATACTCCAATTTATGTTATTGGAATAATTTTAGTAGTGACTTTTGATATAAAAACTTATTAAATGTTAGAATATTTTCTCTTAAAGACCCACTTTCTGCTCATGTATTTGGGATTAATTTAAAATTAACTTTTATCACTTATATGAATTTAAATTAAAAAATTGGATTAAATATTATTAATAAATAATTTTTTAGTTTTAATTTTCTAGACTTACTTTTTTACCAGAATTAATATTGAAATCAGTAAAAACTAACTACTACTCTTAAGGTACAAATGGATTTAAAAGGATGTTAAAATAATAATACAAGGATTAAAATGATCTGAAAACCTACCAAAACCCCCTATTATAACCAAAATTATAAATTATCTCTTATAGTTTCGATAATTTAATCTTTTTTATTCTTTTTTATGATAAAAATGTGTGAATTATTGAATCTTTTAAAAACATTACAGGTCTATCAGTCACCACACTTATAAAAGGATACCCACTCTCTTCTCTTATTCACTCCTTCAATCCTATTTATTTATTCTAATACCTTACCAAATAAATTCCTAAATTCATTCATATAATCCTAAAAGCGTTATATTAGGAGTAAATTCATCATAATAAGGCCTTTGGTTCCAACCTAAGGAGGATACAAAAAGAATAGGTGGTGTTCTTCAACGAGGGTCTCTGTTTTATTTACTTATGAACCTCTTTACATTATCATTATTAAGTCATAATACAATAACATATGTATATAACATAAAATTTTACGTTTTCATAATAATTTAATGGACTAAAACCATCTCCACTTCCACCAAATGGGTTATGAAACCATTGTTTGTGTGTACAGAAAACTACCACCTCATTAACTAATGTCCTTTTTTCCATTACCACATCTCATAGTTGGTAATGGTGTTGGATATAAATTTTATATATTATATTTATAATATAATTAAACAAATTTACTCATTATATATTATATACCTTCTTATCTTCCATTTCATAGGATATACGATAGCGCCGCTCATGTGTATGGTAGACTACCACCTCGCAAAGTGATGTGATAAGTCCTTAACTAATATTTCCTGTGCAAGGTGGTAATGATATATTTAATGATTATATGTGATATAAATTAAATAATTAGTATATTAATGACATATATATAATTCTATAAAAATAATATTTCATTTTTTTTCTTATTATTTCACTCGTTTAAAGATGGTAGCATCGTTCACGTATGTGTGGACTACCACCTTCACAAAGTGATGTGACTCTATTTTAATTACTAATCCACATGGATGATAAATATAAGTATATGATATGGTATATATGATATTATTATTATTATATAAAAATAATATATTACTTACATTTTTTACATAATGATCATTGGAAAATAGAAATGTTACAAATGCGTATGTATAGCCTACTGACTCCATGATTGTAACATAGTTAATTTTTCAAAGCTATATTTCATTATTAGTTTTAAAATTAGAATTTATGTATAAATATTGTTATTATACCCTGATTATTATTCTTTATGTGTTTAAATAATTACCTCTTTTACCATAGTCAACCTACCCAAGTCATTTTTAACACATAAGAATAATATAGTCAAAACATCCAATGTAAACATAATTGATTAAGTAATTGTGTAAAGCATTTAAATAAGTGAAATAAAAGTAATAATAAACCTGAAAAAATTCCTACATAAATTTAATCACTAACATTAGTTTATTATTCAGGAAGATAAAGAGACATGTGAAAATTCAACCCCAAGGTAAGGGACTCCATATCAATTTACTTTCATTAAGGAATATTTTGATGTTATACTTATATAATATTCTTCATATTTTATATAAACCTATTCAACATTTTATATCATTAATTTTTTTATTTTCATCATATTCATAGTTTTTTAATGTTATTATTTTATGGGGACCATGATTCAATTTTTTCTAATTTGATAAGGGACTCTCATTAAAAAATCCCTTTTAATTTTTTTCATAAAACTCTTTTTTTACCAAGCCCATTTTTGTAAAATTATTTTATGAAAATTTTTATATGGACATTAAAGATTTATAATGTACATTTTATTTAGTTTTTCTACTTTAAATTCAATGGGTTTCAAATGGAATCTTTTTATGTGTCATGTATAGAACGTTTTAAGAAATGGATGAAATGAATATTTTATTGTTAATGTAGGCTGTTAAAATAATTTTCCACTGTCATGACCATTATATTATTTTGGGATTCTTTTGAAAGATTTCATTTTCAACACAATTAAACCCCCTCTTTATCTTTTTTTAGGAATTTAGGTACAGAAAAATGGGTTTTAAAACAAAAGGGTATACTTAACAGAATTAGTTTTTCATATAGAACTGCACGAAAGGAAATCTATACTAATGGTTCCAACCCATTGGTATACCCTATAACAATGGTTTTCTAAACAATTGGGTAGTATGGAGTTAGGATAGCCCTATAAAAATGGTTATTACCAACCCATTGGTATATGGTAGTGTAAATTTATGTATACCAATGGTTTCAAAAGAACCATTGGTATATATTATTACTAACTATTAATAAAAAGTAGGTATACAACATAATTAAATAGTTTAAAAATAGTTTCTAAACTTCTGGTATAGTGTTTTTCCAATGGTTTATTAAAACTGTCGGTTAGTACATGTTGTTCAACACTATAGTAATAGTTTAAAATAATTGGTATTGGGTAATTCCAAAAATCTTCACATGAGCCATCCAGAATCACCTCCATTGCATACACCTACATAAAACACTTAAAATGGCACAAAAACCCCTGCAATAGCACATAAAAAGAGAAAAATCTTCCATTCATGGCATGTACCAAAACATAGGATTCCCAATTTCAATCTTCATATGACAACCACTCTTCCAACTAACCTATTTCAATTTCAATAGTTCATAAATCTCAAATTTTTTACTTTACATGAAATAGTCACAAATATTTTATCATGGAGTAGTCAATATCATTTTTGGTTCCTAGACACACAGTAAAAAATTCTGATTTCTAATCTATTATCCTTTTTATGATCCACTATGGTGTTTTATATACTACAACGTGACATATTTAAAACATATATTTTATAAAATGACATGAAAAATGATCATTTCATGGGTAGAAAATCTCTTTTAATTTCCATATGATCATTATACATCCTTATTGTGTTTCTATTATTTATTTATGAGTTTAGTATTTATAACACATGAATGATGTTTAAAAATAAGTTCTTGATCCTTGGTACTGATTATTTTAGTTGTATTTAAATTAAGGTTTGTAATGAAATTGAGTATAATTCTTACTCATAGAGAGATTGAAAAAACCATCCATAAATTTATAGATGAATGGATCCATCATCATCACCCCAATAGTGAGATACCATTCACCTTGGGAAAGTGGTAATGATGCTGGACCAAAATGGTTTCCCTGGGGACTATATTAAAATAGTGATAGACCACTCACATTTTAGAAAAATAAAGATAGTTATAGTTACACATTGAATATGTGACCATGGTTTTTAATTTTTTATTATAGAAACTGGTGCATGAGGGGTATGTGTGATAAGTGAATTAACATAGTGTAGTCAATATATTGTCATCCAGAGTGATGTATGTCTTTTATGTGCATTGAGTGTGATGTGGTATTTTATGGGCATCATGTATGGTGATACTATGGAATGAGAATATGATGGGATGTGTGGAATGATGGTGTATTATAGTTATAACATGGTTTTTATGGGATTATGGTTGGAGTGGATCCACTATGATATTGAGACCTTGGGATGGGAAGTGATCAGGTAAGTAATTCCTATGGAGGGAGTTCCCACATAAGGGATTGAATAATTATATTGAGTACTTGGGGTATTCTGAAGATATTTAAATGATACATTTTCATTCAATTTCATATCAAATTTTGGGAAAATGAATATTAGAAACTGGATGTGGAGGATATTTTTGGTATGTGTATAGCCAAAATAGTATAATTATGAGCTATTATATGTTGTGGATATAGAAAGGGACATGTATTTTTTATTCATTTAAATAATTGAGGGTAGGGAGTGTACAATGAAGTGGTTTGTGAGAAACCCATTGGTGTACATCCATTCACAGTGTGAAACTATGTTTCATGGAACAAAATAGTTATAAAGAGGTGGGCGATCCTAATGACCCATGGAATGAACATACAGTTCACACAGTGAATAGTTCTAAGAGAAAGAAAAAGTTTGTTTATTTTTATATTAAAATGAGGTTTTCCGATTTTCCAATAAGTTGAGCTAGCATTGTACTCCTCTTTCCCCTTCATTCTGATTCCTAGGTGAGGGAACTCATTATTTTCGTTATATATATGAGAATAAATAGAATTCAGAAGTTTCTTATATAAAGGCTAACATTATATATCCATTATTATATAATTTGTCTCACTTACATGAGGTGTTTAAGTATTTAGATATATTATGCACTCTTTTTTCATATGAATTTTGGATTCTTCCTGTATGAAATTAAATTAGAGTTCAGTCTTCTATGAGTATGCATCTATGATTATAAGAAATGTGCAGCATAGATTTCTTCAAAATTTATATGTGTGTTATGTTATGTGTGGTAAATAGGTGTGAGAGGGATGATCTAGGAGAGGCCATTTATGATCTTCTTAAAATTTTATAGTTATTAAGAAATACTTGAAGGTAGTATCATTGGTTAAATGGTTTGGTGAATCCAATTAGGGAATGGTAGGAGCGATTTATGCCTCTATTCTCAGTTTGGCATGATAATGTCTGGTATGGAAATTATTTCATGATGTGATCACTAAGATGGTTCTATGGGAATGTTTGGGAAAGGCCCAAGTGATTATAGGTGATTTTAATCACTAGAAGTGAGGTGACCTAGTTTTTTAAGATGATGTAGATAGTTTTGACCTTTTTTTGGAAATAATGGGTCATAAGTGGTGACAATGGTTTTCGAGAGGTGTATCCCTAGTTTGTTTGTGATGCCTCTCACTTTGGTTAGCCATTATATCCATCCAGCTCATGTGCATGTAGTAGACAACATATTTTTGTGGTGTTGACCACTCATTTGGGGTGGATACCTCTATAAATTATGTGACATAATAGATGGGGTTGACCATGGGTATGGAGAAGGTGTTTGGAAAGAAGGCCATGACTAGTGGTGTGTGAGGCCATCATATAGAGGATAAGTATCGCTATTATATTGAGGTTGATGGGATATGACATGGAAGAATGGATATCGTCCAGCATTGAGTTGCTGACCTTTCAGCCAATAGTATTTGAGTATGTGGAAGTTTTTGGGACGTGTGATAAGTCTTTTAGAAATTTCAATTGGGAATTGGGTTGACTCAAAAAGATTATGTTGGAATGATGACCAGGGGTTTCATTAAATTTTTTGGTTATGCCTATTGTGTGACTTCATGTGATATAAAAATAGTTGGAATGTTATTCATTTTAACCATTGGTTTGACTCAAAAATATTATGTCCTTGTGACTCACTGAAGGCTTCTCAGGTAGTGTGAAGGGATATTAGGAATCCATTTAGAGTCTAATAGACGTCAATGTGATGGGATTTTTTTTCCATAATGTTGTAAAATTATATGTCTATGGCCACTTTCACAACCATTTCCATGAGTAGGGGAATAGTGCACACCACCATGTCCTTGAAAAGATGTCATGGCACTATGATCTATCATACAGAAACTATAGTTTAATCAAAAATAATATTGGAATCAAAAATAGGATTATAGAAATTTGTGATAATCATTTTTGTTGGGATTTATAGAATATATATCATAGTAGTGGCATAATTAGAAGTCAGCTCATGAATAAGAGAAACTAGGGAGGATTCACCACCAAATGATAATCAAGGTCTATACCCGCAAGACTGAAAGAATCCTCCATAGCACAAAACGATAATAAAATCACTACAAAATGAAAATTGAATGAATAATAAATGTTGGTATAGAATAACTGGAAGCCCAAAAAATCATGTAATTTCAAAAGGTGTGTTTTAAAACAATTTTTTAGTCACACATAGTAGATTCAAAGGATGAGACATCAAGAGGGGTGGGAAAGTAATTGAACCTAGTAGGAGGGGAGAGGGTGGTAAGGAGATAACATGGAAGAGGATAATATGAGCGTCCATAGTCAAGGGTGGTTTTGGAAGGGTGGGCGGTGCATTGGGTATACTGTCTTGGATAGGGATGTTTAGGGTTGTGAAATATCTTCGATAACATGTAAAAAGAAAATTCATATAATCCATTTATAGATAAAGAGGTAAATGTACAAGTAAGTGCATTCACCTAATCAATCCTTTGAATGTTTAATAATATATTAAAAATAATAATAACCTAATTACTCTATAAAAATAGATAGACAAAACATCCTTAAAAGGTAATGTGATTAAAACTATATTGTATTGAGGCTACCTGATTCAAGCATAATGTGACTTGCCTAATTACACATATATTCATTCAGAGCAAGTCATCAAACATCAAATGGAAGTAAACACAGTAAAAAAATGTAACGGATCAATCTATCCCTCATCACTATCACTATCATCATTTTCATCATCAGCCTCATTATCTTTCTCATCCATGTCCTTGTCTTCATTCCCATCCTTATCCCCATCCTCATCTTCATCGCCATCCCCGCCCTCATCCTCTGCCTTGGCCTCCACCTTGGCATCATCCTCGTCCCCAACCTCTTCCTTTCCATTGTCATCTTCAGAAAGGAAATTTTCTTAACCACCACTAGGACTAATTACTAGTGCAATATATAATAAATTAATTGATGACATAAATTCATCACAAGATTTGCAGGCCTCTGGTGGAAATGATGGATATTAAACATTCATCAATTTAATAAATTTAGTATTTGGTCTATCAACCCTTTCTTCCAACTATGTGACCCTTTTTTGGCATGTTCTACCCTTGACTTAACATTTTACATTTCATTGGTACTAAAACAGGTACATAAATAGGGCCAATACCTTATCAGAACTATACTCTTCTGAGGTCAGCAGCATACCCTTCTTGGGTTCTCATCTCCCAACACCTAATTTAAGTGATTATTTTCACCAAAATTGCCAGGTTTCTGTGCATCAAGGGCCTCAAAATAATCCTATTACAAATATAAATAGATTATTAAGTTACAAAATACATATTAAAATTTGAAATTAGTAAAGTAAAACATGGAATCTACAAATATGTTTGTTCATTAACCGTACTTCCATCTTTTTTATTTCAACTCCATTAAAATAGTTTTTCTTAAGGCACGCATCCTTAAATAATCAATATATGTCTCTATAATGAAATTAAATATAGGAAATGATAATTTAAAATAGGATACCAATAATTAATTTCATAACAAAAAAATATAAAAAATTTAGAAATCGAATAAATTATGGAGGAAATAGTAGAAAGTGAAAGTCCTAAAGAAAAATTATAAACAACTATCACACCTGATTCCTCTTGTAATCTGACATCTTTGTATGCCCGAATGTGTGGAGGTATTTTTGAGCATCAATGTTTTTTTATTTTTTCCAGATGATTCCTAAATAAAATTCAATAATACAGAAGATTTTTTTAATGAAAAACATGAAAATATTCAATTAAAACTCTCAAATTTGATTAATACCTTAAACTTGGTAGTCATCCAATGAGTAATAATTTGTTGATACTATTCTATCGGACAATAATTCTTTATATTTACCACCTCAAACTATGTTCCAAATATAGCATGTTATCCAATATAAAACTTGGGTTTATAAGCTCTCCAAAGCTCACCTAATTCCATTAGACCTGCTAGTCTTGCACCCTCGCCATTGGGGAAATTAAACTGATGCTGACACCAAAATATTAATTCATATAAATTCAAAAATAATTTTACATTAAATTGAACTAATTTTTTACCCATATCTATTCCCAAGCATTATCCTTGACTAATTTAGTAAACTGTCTCCATGAGAGCAGGCTGACGAGAATGATGTAGGAGTATTGGGAATGTGTCACCAAAAAACGCTGTCATTACTACCCTATTTTCGATCATTTAGTTATCTTAGTTGTATTCTACTATCAATTTTTTGGGGTAGTTCCACACCGCACACATTTGTGTACTCCCCCTCCAATGCTGCCTATTAGTACATGAATCTATTATGAAAGAAAAACAAATATTATAATCAAAATAAATGACAGTACAAAAATTTTTGGGGTTCTAAAATATACCTACAGTAGTATGATCAATGGGTGTTGCTAGATCCACAGGCACTAAAGGAACAACATGCCGTATAGGTGGAGTGGGTCCTAATGTATACTCCATAGGCACATATTGTGTCAGAGTAAGAATCGAAGAAGGAAAATATATGCATGGAGAGAAATAAGTATATGGTAAAAAAGATGGTATGGATGGATGGACAAATGCCTGATATGGATGAGGTGTGGTAATCATCGTCGTATATAGTAAAGATGGGTGATGAGGGTCAAATGTAAATTCTAGTGAAACATGGGAGTCCTAAATATCTTGTGAGTCCCTAACGACATAACGGGATCCGGATGTGTGGAAGATGATACGTCAGTGGAAAGGGAAAGGTCTAGTCTGGTTTGCCTACTCGAGTGCCAAGCTCTCAAAGCACCCCCCCCCCCGACCACTCAAACCACTAGCTAGAGTACTTGGACCACTACTAGGATGCTTGTTGAAAAACTGTCACCTAAGGGGTGGATCCTTCATAAAAGTTTAAAACAAAAATAAACAACATGAAATTATAATTTATTGATATATATATATATATATATATATATATTTGAAATGAAGTACTCACAACATGCAAAAATGGCAGAATCCCCATCTTAGTCATTTAGAGACTGTTGTTTGTAATCTTTTTTCTTTGATTCTCCTCAATAGGTTTCATTTTATTAATTTGAAAACAAATATGGAAGTAATTATAAAATGATAACTAATGTGTAACCAAAAAGTACAAAAACTATGATACATGACTTATTATTCCTAGGTTATATGGTTTACATTTTTAGTTAGGTAATTTAGATATTTTTTTCGTTTTACCATTATTTTCATTTGTTTTGATTTCCATATCAATAATTTTAATATGTCCAATTCAATTCCTCCTATTTTTTATTCTAATTTAATTTTTCAGTTGTGTTTTGTTTTGTAGGATTCAATAAAGTTAAATTCAAAATTAGAAAATTCAACTCAAATAAAACTCCCACCAATAAGAATTGAAAATTAAAATTTATGGTCAATTCAGATACAAAATATTTGTAATAAATATTAAAACATTTTTAATATTACCAACCTTAGGAAAAAATGTCGTGTTAAACCAAAATAACTGAGAAAATTGATAAATGATTCTATATATTTCCCACCACAACTTCAGGTTCACAATCAACTTTGACAGTTGAGTTATTGCAGTCATCATATGTAATAAATGTTTTGGTTCCAACTATAGTTGGGATGGTATCAATTCTATCATCACCATCATCAAAAAGATGTCTTGGAATTACTTCAATAATGACACCAAATTTAGGTCTAAGAGGACATTTAATATAAAACACGTGTTTCTTTATTGATTCCAATAAATATGGTTCATCGGTAGCAAGAGTGTGTGTCATTTTAATAACTCAAAATCCAAAATCATCAACAATGGTTCCATGCCTCATCATCAAATCAAACCACTAACATTTCATTATCATGACTCGACCATTGGAGTAATAATCCAATATTATTATTTTATAAATGACTCTATAATATGATACATTTTCAAAAGGTGGTCTATCTTCCAATGAACTAGAATAATTGTTTCTCTTAGAAGTTATCCTAACACCATCAAGTTGTGTTCTCATCTTATTTTCTTGTTTAGTGATAATAAATATTTACCCATTGATCACAATTGATTCACATTCACAAACCATAGTATTTAGACCAAAATCCAATGAACTATTTTCCTAAGAAATAGAGTCAGTAGAAAAAATAGTTACCTGAAATTTAAATATATATTAAACTAAATTAAATATTTATTTTATTTATTTATTTATTACAGCAATATTTCTTCCTTCAATTTCAACCAAGAAAAAAACTCTTTGCTACAAAAAGTCTCTCTCTTATTCAAATATATAGAATGATGTTTTCTATTTATCATTTTATTATGTTACCAATAGATAAAAATAGAATTATTTTAACATATATACAAAATTAAAAGGTATGAGATAAGATATACATGTTCAATTTACTTAAATGATGTAGTCATCGAACAAATTAGAGTTGAACAACACTGTGCGATGTGCCATCTCCCACTCTTCAGGGCTTAATGTTGTCGATGTATATGATCCAGGAATTCCTCTTATTTGAGGAAGTGATTTAAAACTAAGATCAATTTTCTCATACTATTCTAATTCATTTTTCATTGGTCTATTAATTCTCAAAGTAATATCAAACAAATATATTGATCATAAATCCATACATTCTTGAGCCAAGTAATCATTCACAATAGATCCTTCAAGATGATTCTTGTTCCGGAAAAAAAAAATTCAATGTGTACATATTCCATTCAGTTGGATACATCTAATGAAAAGAAAAAGGTACTCTGAAAAGTTTTTTGGTTGGAAGATAGACGGTCAAATGCAGCATACATGTGATAAATGATGGAGGAAATATTTTCTCTAACTCAATCAAAATTAATTTTGTCTCAGCCAACATTTTTTTCAAGAAATACCTATAAAACATCTTAGAACCAAGATCAATAAACAAATGGAACAACTAAATAACGGAAACCCTAACATTATTAGAAAATAGAGGACATATTACTATTTTAATCAACTCATGTAGAAGTTCATGATAGTCATGAGTCCTCAATGAATTCAGATTCAACTCTCTTCTGTTGACACATTTTGATATATTTTTTGAATAGCCATCAAAAACATTAATAGTCTATAGTACATCTAGAAATTGATTTTCTTTGTATGTGTCATCACATAAGAATCACATGGAACTTACCATTTATTTTCACTAATACACACATGATGTAATTATATTTTGATCCCCCAATCCACCCCTTCACACCAAGATCACAAATCATCTTTTGTCTTTCCATTGAAATTTAGAAGAATCGAAATCAAAATTTCATATATATTGTTTTCACTGTGGATTACGTCTAAGCAATAATGTAAAAATTTGGTTGAATAATAAGGAATCTCAAAGAAGATACTCTTCTTATTCCAATTGTAATAGGTATCATTGGACACATTCTTCCTATTTCTAGATTTCATTTGACCCTTACAGGTTGAAAAACTGAAATCTTTCAATTCATTAAGAACATCAGTTCCATACAAATGCTAAGGTGGATCATCGGTCTCCCTGGTATATTTATATATTGGAAGATTATTTTTATATGGATGTCCCATTGGTAAGAATCATTGATGTCCCATAAAACTAAAACTATGTTTATATTTTAGTCTTCTAAATCAAGTATTCCTCATACAAATAGGTCCTGAGAGTTTTCCCTTCGTGATCCATCCAAACATCATTGCATAAGCGGGGAAATCAATGATCATCCACATAAGTGCAACACGCATCTGAAATATGTCTTTCGAACTTTCACCGTTTGTTCACCCACCCACATCCCGAATAAGTTTTAACTCCTTTATTAAAGGTTTCAAGTATACATCTATAACATTTCTTGGATCAGAAGGTCCAGATATGGGTATACTCAGGAAAGTGTAATTTTTTTTCATACACAACCATGTGGAAGGTTATAAATGTCTTTGAAAACTGTCCATGTGTTGTGAAAAGTAAGCATTTGTCTGAATGGATTAAAATTGTCACTTGAAATACCCAGCCTCACATTTCTCACATCTGCTGCAAAATTAGGATATCATGAATCAAATCTCTTCCATGAAAATTAATCTATTAGGTGAACCAATTCTTCATTATTCTCATATATCTCGGTATCATGCAATTGAATTTATATTGATATTTCATCATATATGAAAATATTTTGGAGTTGTGGTATCAATGAAAAGTAACACATTAATTTTTTTGGCACACAGGATGGTGTACCATGATCTTTTGTATTCTATCGGGATGTTCCACATTTTATAAAATCATTTATTTTAGTAGTTTCCTCCCAGAATGAGCTACAATATTTTGGGAAAACATGAATTTTTTTTTGAAAATCCACGATATTCAACTAACATCCATGCCATATAGTGGTTTGAGAGAATATATGCTTCATCTGGAAGTAATTCCTTCAAGAATGTAAGAATGTAATTGATGGTAGTATTAGAAATAACATACATATTTTTCCCCTGAAACTATCAGATTAAAAATTTGAACCTTTCTATTTTACCACATTGATGATATACTAGAGTCTTGGAAGTATCATCCAATTTTTTCACCCTTTTGACATCATCATTTTCTTTGGACGCATCATGTGTGATCGTATAGAATTAGTCTTGGGTCAACATTATTTGCTTCTCATGATGATGAATAAACACAAATCCTTCATATATCAAATTCTCCAATCCATCCCTCTTATTTGGATCATCATGATTTAGAGATTCCATTTTCTATCTACTGTAAAACCACACATAGTAGTTTGTTTCAAACTCATATTTGGTTATATAGTAGCTAATTTCGTCTTGGCTCAATAAGGGTCTTCCAACCCAATTATGACCTGGGCAGTGTATATGACCACTATCTGAAGAATTTTCAAATGTTAAATCTGAAAATTCATCCAATTGTTTTTGAAAATCGCTTGAAATCTTATCTTTTTCATATATCCATATTCTATCCATTCTGTAAAAAAATTGTTATATGTCATTTTAGGAATTTCAATAAGATTAAAGTGTTACTGAAAATAAATATAAGTAAATGAGATTTAATCACTTTATATAAAACAATAACAGACACACTACTCTGTTTGATCATCATAAAAATAGCATTAATTTATAATAAAATGTCCTTTATTATTACCTCACAAATGGTAAACACCATTGCAACAAATTTGGAAAAGAAAGGGAGGGAATGAAATAAATATATGTGAAATGGATAACTATGTATGGTTTGATGAAATTGTTTGAATAACATTGCATCAACCATGAGACACATTCTAAGAAAAGTTATATATCTTTCCACATGGTTTCCCATACAATAAGTTCTAACTGTGTGGATCTAATTCCAAATCCAAATTCACTACAAAACTAAAAATACCTCAAAATAACCAACATAACATCACTATAGATTAACATAATATCAAATCATATCAAAATATGTAAATAATAATAATAACTCATCTTTACGACTGAAATCCTGACTACGGAAGAGAAACTCAAGTATTATCATGAATGTTGGTGATGAGACACACACTCATGACTTACCTCTTATGATCCAAAGAACATATATCATATCAACCAAACTCCCCAAAATTGTGATGTGAACTCTAGTTCTATTTTTTTGTGAACCAACCTAGTTCAACATAACATGTCACCCAAATTGGCCTGTGATAAGGCATGAAGGTTGTTCTTTATACCCAAAGAATGGAAACAAGGGCTAAGGGAAAAAATAATAGAATGGGAATGAATTTTTCAAATTTAAATAAACACACATCAGAGTTATGTAAGAAATCAATAATGACAAATTAATAAGTTGGACCACTATGTAAATAAAATAATTAGTTTCAAATATATATTGAAACCAGACATGGAATAACCAACAAAAAAACCAAACCCACAAATTATATGAAAAATAAAATATAAAAAAAATAACCATGTAAATAAGAGTCAGAATATAAAAAAAATTCAAAGTGGCTATTACATCTACAATACAAGATAAACCATCAAACTTGAGAAATCATGTGAACATCACACAGTTTCCCGAGAAAACTTCTATATCCCTAGATACCAATCAACCAGTGAAATAGTGCCCACTATCCACATTATAAAATACTTTTGAATATTCTAAAGACATAATAACTATAAATACACCTTTGATTAATTTGATGGAGTGATCTATACAAGCCTAGTATGTTTCAACCAACAAAATATTTTATGAAATTTATTTCTTAAGGAATTCCACTAATTTTACATTTAAATGCATTTTATTAAATTAATAACTTTTTACATTTTGATAAAATCAACACAAATAAATAAATTTTAACTATAATTTTTAAAAATCACACTACATTGAGGATAACCACCAGTTTTATAAATTCACTTAAACCCATTATTAGAAAAAACAAAAAAACCTCTAAAACCTAAAATAATGAAACCACTTAATTTAAATCTATTATTTGTTGTTTTATATTAAAATGTCTCTATAAACATTGGTAGTAAATAGATTGAAAAATAATCAAACTAAATAAATAAAAGGAAAACATATTAGAATCCCATATCTAAGAAAAACACAAACTTACAATATAAAAATAACCATGACATGTAAGGAAAATAACCAGCAACAACTGCATATTCGGAAAAACAAAATGAATGGTTGAATATAAATAGTGATAAAATTAAATCAATAAATGTAAAATGAAAAGGTGTTTGAAATTAATGGTAGGGAGACCTAGGATTGTATACTGTAATTGTGATAAGACCCTCCTAGTCAATTGTGCACAAACCTCGAGGAAGATAAATCTTGATTTGTAGTGGATTAGTAGAAAAGATTGCAAACCAATGGATCGGTTGTTGGAAGAGTGGTCACTAGCTGGGAAGTGAGGAGCTGTTGTATGGTAAAAATCAATCAGATCTGAAATGGGGAGGATGGATAGACACTGCTGTATTTGGGGGAAACTATCCCAATGGTTTTTTAAAACCATTTGGATATCTACTCTATTTTAATTCTTAATAAAAACTATTGGTTTATACTATTTTCACCACCCTTTTACCAAGGGTTTTGAAAAACTTTTGGGAAATCATAGTAATCTATTCCCTTTCCCCATGGATTTGAGAAAACTCTTGGGAAAGGGGACTTATCCCAATGGTTTCAAAGAACCATTGGGATAGGGGAATTGGTATAGAGTAGTTTTACAATAATGTGGGTTTTAAATAGTTTTCTAAAGGGTTTATAATGAATGTATTTTATTAATGATATGGTACTTGAGAATTATATGAAACAGTTTACCCTGATACATCTTATACAAAAGGTTGAGCTACATTATATCTCATGGGTGTTCCCGATATAGCTTATATAAAGAGTTTATCCCAATTATATCTCATTATTAGTGAGTGTGCATGATATATCATATATAAATAGTGAGACCCATTATAGATCTACATTGTGTTGGGTAATGATTACATTTGAAGTCAGATATAGAGTTATTCCAATTAAAAGTGTTTTGAAATGTTTTTATGAATAAGATGGTATGTGTCACCAAAAAGTGGTTTTCAATTTCTTGGTATATTTTTTAAGGATTCCATTGAGAAAAATGGGTGTGATTTCCATGTGAAAATGTTTTATTTCATATGGTCTAAGAACTATAAATATAAAAGTAAATATTATATGAGTTTTCATGTTTTCATTATATAAATGAGTTTCATTTTTTTTATATCACTTATAGATATTTTAATACTCATCCCATGTTTTAAAATTTGTTCATAGGGTTTAAGGATGGGTAATAGAAAAGAATAATTCAAGAAGAAAGTTGTGGAAATTTTACATTTATGTAATCATTATTTACTTTAAATGTTTTTAATTTTGTGAAAAATAGTTACAAATATGAAGTATCCACTTTTTATTTTATGGTTTTGTTATGTTTTAGTTATATCCTAATTCCCTAAAACCCTAAACCTGAAATGATCTTGAAATTTAAGAAAATGAATTATTGACTTTAGAAGTCAAGATTATCTATTATTTATGGTCATGTCCTTACATTAAATCATTCATATGTTAATTTATTAAATAATATCATTTTTAAAATATTAAACAATCCATACTCTAAAGGGAATGTGTTATGGGTAATTCCCAACAACTATCATGAGTTGGAAGTTGATTCAAGTCTTTATTAATTTAATAATTATATTATATATAAAGGGATATGGTATCCCTAATAGATTTATATGATACTATAAATCCAAATCCAAATCTCTATCCCTCCCTATAAACCATTTGTCTCTATAGAGTATTACATATCACTCATCTGGTGTTGAGGGTCAAATCATTAAAAATGAGGATCCTAGTGGACAGTGTACTATATGTGGTGGTGATAATCTTTTGGTTTTACCTCAGTGATATACATCAAGAAAAATAACCATTGAGTGTTAAAATTATTAAGTTTATAGAATTAAATGAATATAGGATTGTATTTACATTCACTACTTATATGTTGGTTTGGTTAATGGATTCTTAATAATTTTTATTGATATCTTCTACTACCATTAATCATATATTTGTCTAGAAAACCCCATCATATATATATTCTTAATTTAGTAGGTTTTTATAATTTGAGTTTATATAACTTGAGATAGGTATAGTTTCTAGAATGAGTTTTACCTAAAAAATATGTTTCTCTCATTAATAAATTATATAGTCCATTCTATTATGATGTTTTACTTTGTCTAAACCATGTTATTTAAAAAAAATTAAATGGTTCAACTATTTCAGGTGATTGTTCTTACGTAATCATTGATCGTTAAATATATTTTTTTAGACTAGGAAGTATCTCAAACTGGAGTAAAGGGTGGATTAATATTGGTTTTAGGATAGATATTCCTATTAATTTAACTATTATATTAATAGGTATGTTTCATGGAAATTCATACCCCTCTATGTTACCTGTTTAATATATTATGATCCAGAATTCACTTCTAATCATTATAATTTTGGTTTTCATTATTTTATGGTTTGGAATTTCTTAGGCGTAGTATTAGATTCATGAGCTTCAAATGGATGTAATAGAAAAATTTCCCCAACAAGTGGTATCAATGAAATAAAATTGGTATGGTTGAGATTAGAGAAGTATCTTTCCCTATATTTTGATATCCATAATAGAATGATAGAATATTCAAGAGGGGGATAAAAAACATATAATTTTCCCCTGTAATATTTTGTAGAAAAATTGGATAAAAAAGAGGGGATGAAAATCATATGGATGAGGGATTAAACAGATGGATGTCTAAAACTAATGAAGAGTTAGAATGGATTCAAATAATAAAAAAATTGGGGGGAGGTCAGTTAGAAATGATGAAACATGGTCCCCATAATGTCTTATATAAAATATTAATACTACCACCCCTTTCCTATAAAGAAAACATCGATGATCCATTATAGAGAAAAAATCAATGTTATGCTATTGCCTTAGATACCATTTTCCAATTGGCTTATAGGAATCTAATGTAATTCTAGTATAACATATAGAAGATTCCAAATGAAAAAAATGATTTCTTGATCAATTAAAGACCAATATTCATAAAAATTATCCTTGAACACATATAAATTGTATAGAAATCCAAGAAAAATATTTATACTGATAAAATGATGATTGATCACAATTTTCACCATGTAAATTAAAGATAAATAAATGAATAATATAATTTAAATCAAATATCACAATATTTATTAATCAACTCCTTATTGAAGATTAAGAAAATCGTACATTTTATCTAATATTTATTTATTCACATAACAATGTATGTTTCATATTAAAACCCATACAAATTCCCCCAAATTAATGTTAAATCATTTGAGAGTAAGGGTATTCTGTATATATTGTATATTTAATGAACAATTAATATAAATTTAATCTATATATATATTTTGGTAGTAATATCTTAATAAGTGATGTATTAATTCAATGTTTTAGTGTGAAACTATATGAGATACAATCAAAACAAGTATTGTCACACGTAATGGGAACATGATCCTAACATAAACTATAGTCTATATATTTAGTTTTTTCCAAATATTTTATACAAAACCATTACCCACAACTGTATATTATTATTTTATGATAGGGAGAGAAATTGATTTTTTTTCTTAAGAATCCCTTTCATTAATGATTTCACCAGTGAGTGACAAGTCCAACATATATATTACCTATATAGTTGGTATTCTCCCAAGTTATCATCTAAATAGCATTTTATATTAAAAGATGTATATTTTGAATATTTCAATTATTGATTCTTTATGAGTTTAAGATATTTATAGTTACTTTTAAAATAATAAATGTCAAATTATTTATGATTTTTTTAGAAATGAGCATAAAGAAAGACAATAAAAATAATTTCTAGTCATGTTGTTGAAAAGTAATATGGAATCCCAATCGTATCTTGATAATTCATTTAATGCATTATATTCGTAGATTCATATAATGTTATCTTATATGAAGTATTTATAAGTTTTCTTATATACTTAATGAAAAACATTATAAATGATTAATAAGTTCATTGAAAGGTTTTATTATTAGTTTAATCTTTTTTTATTAATTTTTCAATTGAGAAAAATTAACTAAATAGTAAAACACATTTGAAATTAGATTCTCATTAAATATAAGAACCCAAAAGAAATTATTCCATAATTGAATCAAATATTAAATTTTCTAAAAAATAATCTAATATATAATTTGAAAAATGATTTCAAAAAATTGGCAATTGACTTTACCTATTTAAAATTCATTATTCAATTGGTATTTAGTCAACTACTTATATCAACCATGATGAGCTTAATAAAATCTAGAAAGAATCCTTAATTAATAGAAAAAAATTATTTTTAAATTGTGAATCTATAAAACATTGAGGTTTTCAAAGTAAAATTATTTATATATAATACCATTTATAAAATTAATCTTAAAATCCATTAAAAAAATATTTATGTTATTGTGGGAGGTGAATTTTAACTAGATTCTAATGGATTCAATACATGAAATGAGTGAAAATATTTTCCCATAATCCATTTTTTTCCATGATTATATCATTTTTTAAAATCCAAGAATTATTTCTAACTATGATTCATTCATCATATTACGTACTTATAAACACTTATTTAATACCAATAATATGGTTATCATTGAGCCATTATACTAGAGTTCAATCATTATTTATATTAAATGTTTTAACTTTTTTCAAAGAAAATACCCAATTTTCATCCTTAATGGAATCATTAATATTTTTAGGTTATAGTCATGAAGAAAAAATGTTTTTACTCAGCATCATTTAATAACAATCTCTTAGTACATGTTAAATTTCTATAATAATTGAAATAATTATCAAATGGATTATATATATATATTAAACATTCTTTTACCAATATACATGGTCATGATTCATTATGAGCATCTACATCTTTAGATGAAGGTGGAATACTAATGGCTAAGCTTTCAGGGTCTTTTTCAGCATTATTAATGTTGGATCAAGGTTTAGGAAAATTATCCAAAAATTTGAAATGAATTTACAGATATATAGTATTGGTACAATTTTAGAATATTTGGATGACCTTATGTGACTTTCAGTACCTAGGAATGATATATTATTTTTATTAGCAATCAGTTTTTCCTATTTTATATTTGGTGTTATGAAAAAAATAAATTACATCTAAACACATTAAAATTAGAAAAATAGGTTTTCTTCTATTTCCCATCATCATATATGATTTTCTTAAGAATGAAGATTTTATAGAGTTGTCTAAGAGTAGAACATGTTTTGAAACACACATCATAAAAAAATTGGAGTTAGAGTACCAAATTTACTTTAACATACCTCCTAATACATAGAGGCCATAAAATAATGGTTAAGACCTAAACTATACATTAATAAAACTATTCGCTCAAACTGCATTGATTAATCATAGTTCAAGCATCCAAAAAAATACACAACACAAAATAAAAACATTGATAATAAAATAATCATAAATTAAATAACAAAATGTAACATGTGGAAGTATAAAAACTCATGGTCATCCATCAAACATCAATTTACCACCCAAGGGGACAATCATGTATATAAAAACAGAAATGGAAAAAATACACACACTAGACCTACTGATATCCCCATAACTCACATAACCTATCTCCACATACACTTGATTTTAACTATCCTAATCCACTCCATGTCAATGGCTCAACCTAAAAGTAGAAAAAATTTCTAAACATTCACTAGTGTGACCATATATGGTATGAGAATCCATATCGCTAAGTCTCAAAAAATTCCCATAATATACACCATCGTATGAAATGTACTCATGAGTAATAAAATAAACATTTAACACATGTTCTTCAAAAATTAGTTTCTAACTAGACCACCATGCCACCCTGTATAATGGGTCATCATATTCTAAATAATACAATATAAAAACTGATCATAATTACATTGATACCATGTTGGAATCTACATCATTGAAACCATGTTTCAACCATTCATTTCAAGATGATCTAGCCTAGAAACACTAAGTATACCCTAGTATTCTTTACAAAAATATTACATCATTGTATATGAATATTAAATACATATCATAATAATAAAGTCCAATAAGCCAAAATGAATAATTTTTATTGATACTAGATACATGGAAAACATATTTCATGAATGATATTTATCATTTCATAAAATTTTCATCACACATAAAAGGATTCTGAGGAATTTACCACTTAATACCTTTCTCTATAACCAGGAGAAATTGAATCATATGAAAGGGTGCACTCTGATTCTCAATAAGTGGGAAATAAGGAGACATTAAAAAAAATTCATTACTGACCATAATATAAGCATAATGGTATGATATCATGGCTAAAACATACAAAATTCATACTGAATCATTCATAGATCAAAAATCCCAAGTCATATCATAAAACATTTTCATAAAAAATTCATAATTCATAAGAGTTTGGAATCATTAATAATCAATAATGATTTATTATATAATATATTAAGTATAAAAACATGTTATAAGAATGTATGAAACAAACATATAAATATAAACCCATTTAATTTTTCATGGTTCACTACTAGTACTATTATATCATAGTGTATTGAATCCCAAAGTGGATTGGTTTCACTCCTCATTCCCTTTTAAATTCATGGTATAAAAAATTCCATATTGGATTTGGTTGAATCCTCATTACCTTCCATATTATCTCATGAGATATAAATCCTTAACTAATGGATTGGAGGGAAATATAATTTTGGTCCCACCCATCATATAATGAAAATAATAAATATGTGTTCTACAAGATCATGAAAAAAATCATCCTTTCATCATAGATTAGTAATCCCATAAAAAATAAATATATATCATGAAAAGATTGTTAAAAACTTATTATAAAAATATATCTTGGGAAATAAATGGAAATTTACCATTATAAAAAACATGCAATTAAGAATATAATTATATAATCGATATTGACATAAATGAAAAATAATTTTATAAAATAAATTGAAATATTCATCGAAATTAAGAGAAAAACCATTTTCCTTTAGTGAAATTTAAAAACTAAGAATTCTAATATGGATGTTAATTTAATCCTCTTCACGAAAATAAATAAATAAGAAAATGAATCTTGAAAACAAATAATATTAATGAAAAAGGGAATATATATTCATTCATTAAATGTTAAAGATGTTTCTTTATAGATTTTTTATAAATATTTAATATAAAAAGTTAAGAAAAATTAATTAAAATTAATTTTTATTAATGATAAAAAAATTAAAATATGGATTTAAATAACTTTAAATAGTCATTGTATAACGAAAAATAACATTCTAGAAAAATGTTTATGAGTATGTTAGTGGAAGAAAAATATCCCCAACCTAAAATAAGAAATAAGTTCAACTTTTCTTAAAAACGTTCATTTGATCTTTTATTTACAAAATAAGGGAAAATGGAACAAATACTTGAAAAAGATAGAAAAAAATATAGGATAATAATTTTTATTATGTGTAATAGATCAATATAGAGAGTATATAATTTCACTGAAGTAGAATTAACCATGAAAAATCCTAGTAAAAAATGATATTACAACATATTCTCTTATATAAAGTCCAAAATTATGTCTAAATGCTCTAAACTCATGTATAATAAATTAATTCATAATATAAATCTATATAATAATAGTATTTCATACTTAAAAAATATATATTATTCATTCATAATTGACAATCACATATTAATTAATAATTTTTCACTAACATAAATATTATGTGTATTAACTATTTCATTTTTCATGCATTGTATAGTTTGGATATTTCATTCCTTAGAACATATTCATGGATTTATAATCACTATAATATTAATAATTTAATAAATATAATATTTATTCAGGTTTTTATAGACCATATCTTACTTAATTTAGTGATCTCAAATTTTTTTTATTCTGTTACTGGTTAATTTATTATTTCTGTTAGTAAATGAATATTTGTCTAAAACATTAAAAAATGGATAAGAATATAACATAATATAAAACCATACAATGTTAAGAATTTTAACTTTACCTAAATTTCAAGTGACCATGTCCCCTTTCTATACATTATATTTCCATTTAATCCTTGATCTCTATATATATCATGCTTTATTGAAAAAATTAATTCAAAGTAATTAACCAAAATAGAATTGGTGTTGAGCTTTCTCTTTGATGGGAATCATGGTACCACATGTTCAATAAACATACAATGAGATATAAATGTACCTAATGAGAGTATTGAATACCTAAAAATGATAATGTGGGAAGTTACCATGTAAAGGAAACAACCAACCAAATTAAGAAAACAAGTTACTCTTCTAAGGTATGTAAAATTTAAAATAAGAAATATACTGGCATTGTATGTAATTAAAGTAACCATGTGAAGTGATATTCTAACCATAAGATAAAATGAACAGATTTCATATAGTAATGAACTTACTATGATACCTTACCACATCACGTGATCATTTCATGTTTATGTTCCAACTAACCATGTTTTAAGTGAATATAATTTTATATTTCTAACTAAATAGTAGAGCATTTCAAATATCCAACAACTTGTTTTTTGAAGCATTAAATGAAGTGTATGTTCATTTAATATCATGTTAATTATTCTCTAATGTATAATTTTTTAGGAATATAATTCTAGGAAAAAAACTAAATGTGTGTAGGATGTGGAGAATTGTTTCTTTTCTAAAAAATAATATATGATCCTACAAGTACACCTATGATATAGAGATGAATCTATGAAACACAATTTTTTTGTACACATTATGAAAGTTGTATAATAATTCCAATGAAAAAATCATGATCTTCTGATAACTGATTCTATTTCCATCGAGCTGCATCATATTTGATACTCTTAAATCTCATTCCCTTTCTATTTTTCATTAACATTAGAGCTCTATTTTTTCTCTATTTATTTTTAAAAATGCAGTCTATTATGCTAAAATAGAAATTATTTGATACCCTAAAAAATATTATCAATTTCACTCCCATGAAAAACTATAGTATAGGTACTGTGTAAATTGGTATCATTTTCATCCCACATACAACTATGGTATAAGCTCTATTTCTGGACATCCTTTTGTGTTGTCATCTGTAAAACCCAATCCAAGTTTTTCATTATATTATTTAATAACAAAATTCTTGGGATCCGGTGAATTAAATGTGGTGGGGATAATGATTCATCTAGATATTGAACCCCTTTATAAATTTATATTTTGTTCTTTATTTTTTTCTAGATATTAAATTTCAATAATTTTATTTTTTGAGATTTTTCAACAAAATTTTACTCTAACAATTAAATTAAATTATTTTTTCATATACTATGTTTGATAGAGGTAGACTAGTTTAAAAAGTTAATATATTTTCTACTGTATATTAACTAAATTGTGATCAATAATTTGGGAACCTTTTCAAAAATCCAAATTATATATTTCAACAGTTTTTGTAAACTTGATGATTTTATGAAATTTAGGGATTTATGTTTTAAATTTTTTTTAAATAATATTTGGAAATTGAATTCACTACTTCTTGAGTTTTACCCTTTGAGAAATAATTGGTATTAAAGGGTTTTCAAAATATCATTTTATTGTGATATAGTTTTATTTAATGATATTAAATATCAGTTTTATCTAAATTTCTATGATTATGGATAATCATAGACAAGAAGGAACAACCACTAATCGACCTTCTTAGTTTAATGGAAAAAAGATTATGTTTAATGGGAAATCAGAATGAAAATTTATTTATAGAGTATAGGAATTGATATCTAGACCATCTAGGAAGATAAATATAAGAATCATAAAGCTTCTGGAGCTAATTGGATTCATGTCACAGAGGTAATATATGATTTTAGCTGTAAATATATTAATGTGTTATACAGAGCCAAATGCGAATATTAGTCTAATATAATATATTCTTAGACTAATACTTTTGAGATCTGGGATACCCTTTATATATATAATAAATGGTTTTTTAAAATTAATGAAATGTCTTTAAGTAAATAAACTATTAATTATGAGACATTCAAGATAAATCTTGATGAAAATTTTCTAACATGTATATCAGGTTCAATGGGAGTTTTAACATGAATCACATTCGCAAAAAATACAATTACTTAAAAGGATCAAGTCAAACAACTTCTCAGATTATTACCAAACAGATAGAGAAGAACACTTGTCAATTTAATAGATTCTTGCAACATTAGCACACCTTCAGTAAAGGATCTAATTATAAACATCATGATATATGAATAAAAATCACAAGTGAATAATGAGGAAATATATGAACCTAATATCAAAACCATAGCCTCTAATACATATGAATCTAAAAAAAATATAATATCAAAGTGGGAAGTTCAAATTATGGGGACTCTTCATCAAATAGTGATTAATAAATGGAAAATATCACTAGAGGATTAAAAATTTTCTACAAGAAGGAAAGGTTATTTATGAAATTAAAATATACTTGTAAAAAAGATAATTAATGGAATTGGATAATATAATGGAAAAAATGATGGTTCTTACAATGAAATAATCTACTATGAATGTAAATAGAAATGAAAAAATAAAGAATATTATCTAAAAAATAAATATAAAATAAAATACGAAGATAAGGGAATGAAATTTAAATTGTATATGAAAGACACATACATTGAATATTCAGAGAATTCAAGTGACTCAGACTCAAGCATAGTAGAGATAAATGAAAAATCTAATAATTAATTTTAGAAAAAAACATCTGAGGTATAAAATTTGATTCTCAAACACTTATATACATATTTCTATTACATATTATACTAAAAAATGATAAGAATATTTCTTGTGATAAATTATTTGAATATTGGAATATGATAGAAGAAATTTTTAATGAACTAATAGATAAATTTTAATGTTTAAAAAAGCGCTATGATATATCTGGTTATCATAAAAATGATCTACCCATATAGAAGGAAAAAAATGGACAACTTCTAAAAGAAAATAATGAACTATAATTTTCTATAGATAAATTAAATTAAATTATAGTGATATTTACTAATTGATTAATATTTTTAACCACGATGCTTGGTAAAAAACAACTCTTAAATACACTACTTGAATTGGAGATAAACCTTGAAAGAGAGAAATAAATAAGAAAACTTTTTTCCCAAGTTTTAGTTTTACAGTTTTTTCTAGTAGTTATTATTCTAAACGACTATAAAAAGTCATAATTTCTTAGACTTTGTGATCTGAATATAAGAAACTTGTAAAAAATGGATTATTAATTAATAACATCTCTAGAACCAAAAAAATAAGGGAAACGATATCATTTTTTATTTAAATCCCATTTATAGGAAACCTATATTAAGAGTTTAAGTAATATATTATGGTATATGTATAGTGGATGCTCCGGATTTATGACTTGAAACAGTGAAGGATGCAAGAACCTAATCAAGTTGGATATTGGACATGTTAATTTTGGTGATAAATAAAAAAGAAAAAATTGTTAGAATCTATCAAATCAGTAACTCTAGTACATTTTTAATTTATAATGATTTACTTATATATATATATATATATTAATGTATAGACATATTATTATTTTGCAATTATGTGATGATGGTTTTCATGTTATGTTTAAAAAAATCCTAAAAATTTCTTTGATTCTAAACATGGTTTACTTTTTTATGACATGATAATTTTAAACATTTATACTGTAGATTTAAATACATTTTATTCACAAAAAAGTCATCATTAAGTTCCTTTCAAAAATAATCATGTATTCAGAATAGTATATTAGGTCATTGAAATACTCATTAACTTAGAAATATAAATTGTAGTGGTTTATTCATTGATCTAATTAAGCAATAATTCTCAATAGAAAAAGTATGTAGTCTCTATCAAAAGGGAAAGAACAATAAAATCTATTTCAAACCAGAGAAATAAAATTAAACTTCTCAACCATTAGTGTTGGTTCACATTTATTTTCTTGGAACCTCTATATATTATATATTATTAAGAAAATTTTATTCTTATATTATAGTGGATTATTTTTGAAGGTATACATGGGTGCTTTTCCTTTCTCATAAAATTGACATTATTTCCCATTTTTCAAAATATGATATATTTTTATAAAATCATAGAGTACATAGAATAAATACCTTAAAATTTGATCATAGATATGAGTTTTAAAATAAATAGTATGAATTATTATTCTCACAACATGGCTATAATCACAAATTTTCTCCTCTTCGGAACCCCCAGTTGAATGGATTATTAGTAAGAAGAAATAAAACCCTTTAAGAAATTTCCCAAACCATGCTTAATGAGTATGATTTACCATTATATTTTTTTGAAGGAAGCTATGAACACACCATGATATATAGTTAATAGATTATTAATCCAACCAATTTCAAAGAATATTCTATATGAATTATTGAATGGTATAAAACCATAATTTAATTACATTATTATTTTATTTTGTAAAATCATTATACACAATACAAAAGGTAATTTAGAAAATTTTCCTTGAATAGAGATAAAGGAATATTCCATGGATAATCATTTACAATTAAATCATATAGTGTATTTAATAATCAGCCTATGATTTTGGAAGAATATTTGTGTCTCATGATTTGTGAGATAGATCCACATGATCCTAATATCCATTTATAAAACATGAAGGATGACCTTTCCATTTTGGAAGACAAATCTGGAAGACCTCCTACAATGAATTATTTATTTTCTTATAAATATCTTCCAAATAAACCTATAGATGAGAATTAGGTTTCAAACACATATATTCTTGGATATTTTAGGACTCACAGATATCATCCCTTGGATTCTCTTATAAGTAAGATAGATAATGTAACACGTAATAGAGAATCTATTATCAATTAGGTTGAGCATCAATCCTTCTTGTTATATCATGAAGCTAAAAACATAAATTACATAATTAATGATTAATTATGGGTATTTTAAGTAAAATAATAATTAAATAATTTTGAAAGAAATCAAGTCTAGGAAATATTTGAAAGACCAAAATAATACTCAAATATTGGAATTAAATTGGTATTTTGAATAAAGTTGATAAGTCTAGAATAAATGTAAGAAGTAATGAAATATTTTTTTCAAAATGATATAGTAAAGTGAAATGTATTGACGATGTGGAAAACTTCTCACTAGTAACTAAACATGAATCCATCAGGAGGTCGTTATCCTATAATGTAAATTTTAATTCAAAACAATACCAAGTGGATGTCAAGAGTTTATTATTAAATGGTTACATTGTTGAGGATATTTTTCTTAAACAAAACCTAGGTTTTAAAAAACCTCATGTTCAAAATAATTTCATTAAATTAAAAAAAATTATTATTTAAAACAAAATATGAGAAATTATTATGATACACACATCTCATTTTTTTGTTTCAAATGGTTTTTCTAAAAGAATGTATAAACCTACATTATTTATTAAATTTTCTTCAAAGGATTATTTTGTTTTTAAAATTCAATTGGATTATGTTAATTTTTTATTTTCTGTAATTTATTTATGTACATTGTTTTCAATAATTATGTAAATATAATTTGAAATTATTTTGATGGGTAAACTAAATTTCTTTTAGTTTTAAGATTTTTCAATATAAATATTTAATTATTTTAATTCACATTAATAATAATAAATATATTTTAAAATTTTTGATATATAGAGTAATAAAAGTAATGATACTCCCATGATTACTTACTATAAACTAGATATTGATGAAGTTATAAAACCTATTAATCAGTTCTCATATATAGAAATGATTGGATGTTTACTATACATAAATGATATTTATCCTGACATAATTTTCAGTGTGTGTATTAATTCTTATTCTAATGAAAATACAATAGAGTCACATTTACTAGTTATGAATGATCTCTAAAATACCTCAAAAATAAAATCGAGTAAGGATTTTTTTATTCTTGACGAAAATAATTTTATTTATTAAATTATTCATATTCCTATTTTGTGTAAGTTAGATAGAAAAATAAATTCAATATCATTTCACTTTTTGGGAAAGACTCTTTGGTGTTATGGTGTAGTTATAAATATTATTTTGTTATATTAACCACTAATGAAGTTGTGTATATATCTATAAGAAGTTTTTTTGAATAGATTCATGGGATAAACCATAATTAATAAGACTATGTATAAGGCCCTAGCCTTAAACCTTACTTAATCTTGAGTTATTACAAGATTACACGTTGAGGATCTTTTCAAGTTTAGAGTTTTAGATAATTAGATCATAAAACATGCATTACATTCCACATTTAAAAAAGTGGTTACATAAAAGATAGTATTCACTTTTCCCATCAATGGAAACATATTTATAATAAAACATGGAATCTTTCTTGACACATCCTTGAAACTACCATCATATCATGTACCTTTCCCTTGAACTGTGAAAAAACATTTCAAAAACATGGGATGAGCATAAAAAGATCAGTAAGGGATATAAAAATATGGAAAGGAAACATGAGTACATGTATAAATAAGAATCAATGAAATCATACATTACCCATCAAATAATGGGTAATGTAGAGGAAGCCGAAACCCAAATAATGGTCACGGTGGTAGAGAATTCATTGTCGTCGCATACGTATGACAAAAACATTCCCTTTTTTCATTTAGTTAAATTATTCATATAAAAAATATTCTTTTTGAATAAACATAAAAGTCAAAGGGGTTTATACACTATATAAAATAAGGTTGTGTATAAAACAAAATATGCCTTTAATGAAAGGAGATTGAGACGAAGTCCCATACCAAGATCATTTTTAAATAAAATAGATCAATTATGTGTATTCACTATAAGTACACATAAAGAAATTAAAAATAAGATATAGGATATCAAAATTCATTTCTCACATAATCATAACATGAAATAAACAAGAAGTAGAAGATCAACCCAAAGAAAGGAATTTGGGTTAAGAAGTTCCCTTAACTCGGGTCCGACTTGACTCGATCGTTCTTTAACCTCCTGAATAATAAACTTGAGTTAATTTATACTTTCTTAAAAACCTTTTTCAAGTTCATTATTCCTTTTTTATCACTTATTACCATGTTATTAACACTATGTAATTATTTAAGTTAATAATGGTCGTTTTGTCGATCATTGCTACTTGAGTCACAAATAAACTCTTTATAATTACAAGTTGTTCAAGGGGTAAAATATAAATTATATACAGAATTATATTAATTATTTGGATATCATATATATCATATATATCCATTATATACATTCATTTATAATATTACATAACATTTAGAGGTAGAAAATGAAATTCACTGTTCATGGAGACGGTAAGCCGTACGTACGCATGAACGCTACTTCCATTTCTATTTCATATTTAATGGAATTAGAACATAATGATATGTAATAGTATTATAATTCCATTATGGTATCATATATAATATCATTAAATCTATCCTTTATACGTAAGACATATGGTATTAACAAATCCAATCACTTTTAGGGGGCAGTAGTCCGCACTTCCTAAAATGAAGATATCACGTTTAACCAAAATGGAAACCATAAAGGTAAGCCATAAATGAAAAATACAGAAGATTAAGGAAAACATTAACATATTATATATCATATATAAATATAGTGACATATTAATGGCAACCTTTGAAGGTGTTAAAAGAATATTGAACAATCATCGTTTTGTGGGGCATAAATTCACCATCCACAGAAACAGTATGTTCTTTAACCATTAGATGTAGGTGTGTGTAAGTTTATCTCGAATTATTCTTATAAAAACATCCTATTATATTTAAGATAATGGAGTTGTTACAAAATAAATGAATAAAAAGATTTTAGGGGGTTGTAGAAGCAAAATAAAACAAAAGAACACAAGTGAAGACATTACCTTAAAATCGGGTAACTCCCTTTGGATTGAACCAAAAAGGTTTCTTTAAGAGAATCATGCCTAAGGTAAGGCTTCTAGAATGAGGAGAGGGATGTGGAGAGACAAAATTATCAGAGCCTGGCCGAGCGAAAGGCTTGAGAGGTGTGGGTATGGAGGTAGAGGTGGGGGCCTTTTATAAGGGGAGAGGAGGGGAACTCTTGGAAAGGTATAAAATGTTACTTTATTTTCAAATGAGTTTCGGATTTTAAAAGTCCCAAATTGATTTCTTTCAAGGATAAGGTGATTATAGTTCTAAATCCACCCATCTAATAGGTTTTTTACATGTTTAGGTCTTAGATTTTACATTATCTTTTCATTTTATTTAAATCGTTAAATAATGAGGTAATCGCTGCATCATCATGATGTCGTAAATAATTTAATTTATTTAAGGTCTAAAAATTATAAAAAAATACTATGATGTAGGAAATAGTTTTATATTTCCAATTAATATTTATAGTCAAAAATATTACTTGTATAACCCCATGTAAAATTTGTTTTAGTAAAACAATACATGTTTGTGTCATTTGTACTTTTATTTTAAATAAAAGGCATTAATGTCATTATCTTACTAAAGTGGCTCAATGGGGTCCCAAAAATAGACCCATGGGTTGTATTGGTCAGACATGACTCATAAAATAGGGTTAGGACAAGTGTCAAAATATTTTCATTTTATTATAATATCATTTTTACCTTAAATCACACTAATTACCTTTAATCGGGATTAATAAAACTTAAAAGTTAATTTTCATCAAAAATTATTTTCATCCAATTGAACAACATTTTACATAATAATGAAAATAATTTATGTTGTATTTTTTAAATTTAAATCACAGAAGTTTTAAAGTTCCATTTAAAAGAAAAATCATTTTTTGTAACTACCACTTTGTGGTTTCACTATTCATCAAAAATTAAGGTTTTTAAGAAAAATACCAAAAATTCACCCTAAGCTATATTTGATATTCCGAATTCAAAAATTCTGTCTATTTTACCAAATTAATAACATAGAAGTTGAATTAATTTATTTTATAATTAAATCCCACTGTCAAATCAAATAGCTAGTTTTTAAGAAACAATATCTATCAAAAGATTGACACTCGTTTATTTCCAATATCAAAGTGATATTAATTCCAATGACCACCATTGGATTAAATGGTAAAAATATATTCTAATTTCACTTTAAAACAAATTAAAAAGATAATCTAAATATATAAATAAATTAGATTAAAAAGAGGTGTTGAATTAAAATACAACACTTTCCACTATTCATTAAAAATGAACATTATCAGAAAAACACCAGAAATTTATCCAAAGTAAATTTCAATGTCCCAATCAGAAAGAATATGTTTATTTTGACAAATATATATTATAAAATTGTCAAAAGTTAGATTTAAAAATTGTTTTCCATCAAAAGGCGGTAAAATAATCTTTTAAAAATATTAGAGTATTCCATGCTTAAGATTGGATTTATTATCATTTTAAGCCTCTAAAACACTATCTAATTCATAAATAGACATAGATATAAATATATATTATTTATTACTTACTTGGTACGTTACATCCTTCCCTCCTTTAGAAAATTGCAGACCCACAATTTATTTACTTATCGAATATGTGGGGCTATTTATCCCTTATTGCATTTTTAGATTCCCATGTTGCCTCTTCACTCATGTGGTTCTTCCACAAAACCTTTACTTGATGAATCACCTTATTCTGCAACACTTGATCCCTGTGATCAAGAATCTGAACCAGTTGTTCCTTATAAGATAGATTCTCTTCCAACTAAACTACCTCTGGACTCAAAACATGAGATGGATCTGGCATGTACTTCTTTAACATTGAAACATGAAAAACATTGTGTACCTGAGATAAACTCGGAGGTAAAGCCACTTGGTAAGCAACTGATCCAACTTTCTCCATAATTTCATACGGTCCAATGAACATTGGACTCAACTTTCCTTTCTTACCGAATCGTATCACACTTTTCCATGGTGAAACTTTGAGAAAAACATGACCACCTACCTCGAAAGATAAATCCTTCCTCCAGTTATCCGCATAACTATTCTGCCTACTCTGTGCTGTTCTCATGTGTTTCTGAATCAACTGAACTTTTTCTTCCATCTCTTCTACCATTTCTGGTCCCATCAGCTTCCTTTCACCCACTTCATCCCAAAAAGCTGGAGTTCAACACCGTTTACCATATAATTCCTCAAATGGAGCCATCTGTATACTGGAATGAAAAATGTTATTATAAGAAAACTCAACCAAAGAAAGATGTTGGTCCCAAATTCCCTAATAATACATCGAACAAGTACGTATCATATTTTCCAAAGTCTGAATCATTATTTCTGACTGCCCATCTGATTGAGGATGAAAATATCTACTAAAATTTAATTTAGTACCCGACGACTTCTGAAGGCCTTTCCAAAATTTAGAAGTAAACCTAGGATCACGATCATATACAATGGAGAGAGGAACTCCATGTAACCTGAATATCTCTTTAATATACAAACGAGAAAGTTTATCTAGGGAAAAATTATCTCATATAGCAAGGAAATGAGCATATTTAGTCAAGTGATCAACAATAACCCAGATTGCATTATTACCTCGATGTGTCTTCGGAAATCCCACAATGAAGTCCATGGATATATTCTCCCATTTCCACTCTGGTACTGGTAAAGGCTGAAGCATCCATTTAGGTAACTACTACTCGGCTTTTACCTATTGACAAGTCAGACACTTCACGGTAAAATCATCAATATCCCTTTTCATTTCGTCCCACCAGTAATACTCCTGAAGATCTCTATACATCTTAGTACTGCCTGGATGAACTGAAAACGGAGAACTATGAGCTTCACATAACAACTCTCTCTTCAACTGTGAATCACAAGTCACACACAATATCTTCCCAAATCTCAAAAAAACAATCATTATCAATGTTGAATTCAGGCAACTTACCCTTCTGAAACAGCTCTACATTTTTCTGCAACTCGTTGTCTTGCTTCTATGCTTGCTTAATTTTTTCTGATAGAGATGATCTCACTGATACCTGAAACAAAACAGAAGAAATTCCTTCACCAAAAACTTCTATGAAAAAGTTCATCAAATCCTAAACCAAAGGATCACGTTAAAAATGAAACATTGTTAATGAAGCATTACTTTTTCAACTCAAAGCATCAGCCACTTTATTTTCTTTTCCCAGATGGTAATGAATTATTCAATCATAATCCTTGATTATTTCTATCCATCTCCTCTGTCTCATGTTCAATTATTTCTGAGTGAATATATACTTTAATCTTTTGTGATCGGTATATATTTCACACTTTACACCATACAAATGATGCCTCCATATTTTTAAAGTGAAAACAGCAGCAGCTAATTCCAAATCATGTGTAGGGTAATTTACCTCATGAGTTTTCAACTATCGTGAAGAATAAGAAATTACCTAATCATTCTGCATTAGGACACAACCAAGTCCTTTCAATGAAGCATCATTGTAGGTAACAAACTCACCATTCCTGGAAGGTAGTGCCAAAACTAAAACATTCACCAATCATCTTTTCAGTTCCTGAAAACAATCATCACATTATTTTGTCCAGATAAACTTAACACCCTTCAGAGTTATCTTAGTAATTGGACTAGATAAACGTGAATAATTTCTAACAAACCTTCGGTAATAGCCTGCCAAACCAAGGAATCTACGAATCTCAGTTACATTTGTGGGTCTTTCCCATTCTCCAACAACCTTTGTTTTTGCAGGATCAACAGTTATCCCATCTTTAGAAACAATGTGACCAAGGAATGAAATTTATTGCAACCAAAACGTACACTATCTGAATTTCCCATAAAATTTCTTTTCTTTTAAGGTTTTCAAAATAACCCTTAAATGTATTTTATTCTCCTCTTTACTTTTAGAAAACACCAAAATATCATCAATGAAAACCACCACAAACTTATCCAAGAACTCATGGAAAATTATATTCATTAATTCCATGAATATAGCAGGTGCATTGGTTATCCCAAAAGGCATTACTACAAATTCATATTGGCCATATCTTGTACGAAACACGGTCTTCGGAACATCTTCTTCCTATACCTTCAACAAATGGTACCCCGATCTCAGGTCAATATTTGAAAAAAACGGATCTCCCTGGAGCTGATCAAACAAATCATCGATATGAGGAAAAGGATATTTGTTCTCAACAGTGATGTTATTCAAGGCTCTATAATCAATACAATGTCTCATAGAACCATCTTTCTTTTTAACAAATAAAATAGGATCACCCCATGGTGATGTGCTACGTCGAATGAAACCTTTCTCTAGTAAATCTTGAAATTGCTCCTTCAACTCTAAAAGTTCAGTTTGAGCCATTCGATAAGGGGGTATTGAAATGGGCTTAGCATCAGGAATTTAGTCAACAGTAAATTCAACTTCCTGATCTGGTATTATTCCAGGAAACTCATCATGAAAAACATCAGGATACTCATTTACCACTGGAACATCATTAATCTGAATAGTTCCCTTGTTTTCAATGCTATGTGAAAGGTAACATTCATTTCCTTCTTTTACAAGTTTCTTGGCCTCTTGATATGTTATCAATAGTAAGGGTTCATTATTGTACACAAACTAAAAGTATTTCTGAAAAGAAACTTCTTTAGCTCTACAGTTAATCTTAGCATGGTAAATAAAGAGAAAATCCATACCCAATATAACATCAAACTCTACTAGAGGTAAAACAATAAGGATTGAAAGTAGGTTATTTCGACGAATAAGGATAAGAAGACTCTTATAAATTCTTTTTGCCTAAGCATTTCCCCCAGGTGTTTTTACCACAAGTTTAAAAGTGATTTATTGAGATGGTATTCCCATTTTATAAGAAAATATTTTAGATATGAAAGAATGTGTAGACCCCGAATCAAACAACACACTAGCATAATCTAAAAAAACAAAGTACCTGATAAAACTTTATTTGATGGCCCGACATCTGCTGAAGTAGTTGCAAAGGATTTCACCACCCCTTTCTGCTTATAGTCTAACTACTTCCCATCACTCGAGATCTTTGTTGGACACTCATTTGCATAGTGACCCATCTCATTTCACTTAAAATATTTCACTAACTGTAACTCAAATTTTGTCTTACCATCACCCTGATCTTGTTTAGTGCAATCACGATCCTTATACCCCATCTTACCACATAGGTAGCACTTTCCAGAATTCAAAAGACATTCCCCAACATGCCTTTTACCAAATTTATGACAAACTAGAAACTAATTTTTTTTACCGTCAGACCTTTTTGAAGAATTCTTTCCTTTCTCCTGCCACCTCGGTCTCTTCTTCTTCTAGTTGTTATAGAACTCTTTATCATCGGAAAACTCCATTTGCACCTTCTCAGCGCATCGAACAAGATTTCCATAACTCATGAACTCAGGAGAAGCTAAAGCCCTTCGATATTTTGGATTTATTCCTGAGTAAAAATGATTGATTTTACTATCAAGGTCTCAAATAAAATTTGGAGCATACCTTGCTAATCGAGTGAACCTTTCTTCATAGGCAACCACTGAGTCTTCCTCTTGCCTAAATTCTAGGAATTTTTCTTCCACCCTAAGTCGAAAAACCTTATGAAAATACTTCTCAACAAACATACCTTTGAATGCATCCCAGTCGAGAGCATCAATCTCATCAGCGTCCCTGATATTTTTAACCATCGACCACCACTTATCTGCTTCACCCTCCAAACGGTAAATAGAAAGACTAACCTTTTTATTGTCTGAACACCCCATCACAGAGAAAATGTTATCCAGTGCTTTAATCCACCCTTCAGCTAGAAAAGGGTCAGATGATCTCATGAATGATGGGAGATGTTGCCTCATGAAATGTTCCACCAATGAGATCTTCATCTGCGGTTGATCTGGCTGATCTCGTGCACGGATACCACCACAATTTATCGCTTCAGTCAACAGCACCATTACTGCAAAAAACTATTCAATTCCAATTCTGACTATCTCAGGATGCTAATTCGGAAGGTCACTTCCTTCTGTATACCTTCCTAGCACTTCTTCCCTGTTTCCTCTGCGGAAAACCATTCTGAAAAAACATGTCTTAGATGAAGCAACATGGTAATCTTCAAGTGCAATATCATTTAAATTTGATCATAAAAAAAATATTTTTGGATAATCATTTAATAGAATTCTAACTCCTAAAGTTATATAAACTGACCTCTAATACCAACTATAAGGCCCCAGCCTTAAACCTTACTTAATCTTGAGTTATTAAAAGATAACACATTGAGGATCTTTTCAGGTTTGGAGTTTTAGAGAATTTAATCATAAAACATGCATTACATTCCACATTTAAACAATGTGGTTACATAAAATATAGTATTCATTTTCCCATCAATGGAAACATATTTAAAATAAATCATAGATTCTTTCTTGACACTTCCTTGACACTATCATCATATCATGTGCCTTTCCCTTGACCTGTGAAAAAACATTTCAAAAACTTGGGATGAGCATAAAAAGCTCGGTAATGGATATAAAAATATGGAAAGGAAACATGAGTACATGTATACATAAGAATCAATAAAATCATACTTTACCCATAAAACATAATCACTTTAACATACCTTATCAAATCCTAAATAAATCATAGGAATCATAAGACATAAATATAACTTGATGCATTCATAACATTCTTATGTAGGGAGTAACCCTCTTGGTTACGTTTGAATACCCATCACAGTATATTCCCTAAATCTCTTCGGAGAAACCTCAATGTTTAAACCCTTCGCATTACCCAATGCATTGGGGAGCTATATTGGGCTCACCCGCCCTTAGTTTATCACAGAACCACCCATCTTCATAACAATGCCCAAGAACCATAACATAATCGTATCACATAAAACATGCATAAAGGAAACATAAAATTTTTACATTTCTAATCACAAGATATCAATACCACACATTGGTATAATAAAAACATTGTGAAAACCATTTTCAATACCAAAATAAAAGAAAATTAAGACATGGTATTTATTTTTCATTTTAAAAAAAGTTATGGCTTGTAGAGGACGATGAAACTCAAATAATGGTCACGGCGGCGGAGAAGTCGTTGTCGCCGCATATGTACGACAAAAACATTCCCTTTTGTCGTTTAGTAAAACGCTTTGTATAAAAAATATTCCTTTTGAATAAACGTAAAAGTCAAAGGGGTTTATACACCGTATAAAATAAGGTTGTGTATAAAACAAAATATTCCTCAATGAAAGGAGATTGAGACAAAGTCCCATACCAAGATCATTTCGTAAATAAAATTAATCAATTATGTGTATTCACTATAACTACACATAAATAAAGTATAAATAAAATATATGATATCAAAATTAATTTCTCACATAATCATATCATGAAATAAACAAGATGTAGAAGATCAACCCAAATAAAGGAATTTTGGTTAAGAAGTTCCCTTACCTCGGGTCCGACTTGACTCGATCGTTCTTTAACCTCCTGAATAATAAACTTGAGTTAATTTCTAATTTATTAAGAACCTTTTTCAAGTTCATTATTCCTTTTATATGACTTATTACCATGTTATGAATACTATGTATTTATTTAAGTTAATAATGGTCGTTTTGTCGATCATTTCTACTTGAGTCAAAAATAAACTCTTTATACATACAAGTTGTTCATGGGGTAAAAAATCCATTATATCCAGAATTATTTTCATTATGTAGATATCATATATATCATATAAATCCATTATATACATGCATTTATAAAATTACATAACATTTAGAGGTAATAAATGAAATGCACCGTTCATGGAGATGGTAAGCCGTACGTACGCTTGAACTCTACTTCCATTCCTATTTCATATTTAATGGAATTAAAACATAATGATACATAATAGTATTATAATTAAAGTATGTTTTCATATATAATATCATTAAATCTATCCTTTATACGTACCACATATGGTATTAATTAATCAAATCACTTTGAGGGGGCGGTAGTCCGCACTTCCTAAAATGAAGATAATGTGTTTACCCATAATGGAAACCATAAAGTTATGACATAAATTAAAAATACAGAAGATTAAAGAAAACATAAACATATTATATATCATATATAAATATAGTGGCATCTTAGTGGCCACCATTGAAGGTGTTAAAAGAATATTGAACAATCATCATTTCATGAGGCAGAAATTCACCATCCACAGAAACAGAATGTTCCTTAACCATTAGATATAGGTGTGTGTAAGTGTATCTCGAATAATTATTATAAAAAAATCCTAGTATATTGAAGATACTGGATTTGTTAAAAAAGAAATTGATAAAAAGAGTTTAGGGGGTTGGAGAAGAAAATTAAAACAAAAGAACACAAGTGAAAACATTACCTTAAAATCGGGTAACTCCCTTTGGATTGAACCAAAAGAGTTTCTTGAAGAGCTTCCTGCCTAAGGTAAGGCTTATAGGATTAGTAGAGGGATGTGGAGAGACAAAATGATCAGAGCTTGTCTGAGGCAAAGGCTTGAGAGGTGTGGGTAAGGAGGTAGAGGTGGGGGCCTTTTATAAGAGGAGAGGGGCACTCGTGGAAAGGTATAAAATGTTACTTTATTTTCAAATGAGTTTCGGATTTTAAAAGTCCCACATTCATATGTTTCGAGGATAAGATGATAATAGTTTTAAATACACCCATCCAATAGGTTTTTGACATGTGTAGATCTTATATTTTACATTATCGTTTCATTTTATTTAAATCGTTAAATAATCAGGTAATCGCTGCATCATCATGATGTCATAAATAATTTAATTTATTTAATGTCTAAAAACTATAAAGAAAAATAATCTGATGTATTAAATATTTTTATATTTACAATGACAATTTATTGTAAAAAATATGACTTGTATAACCCCATGTAAAAATTGTTTTAGTAAAACAATACTTGTTTGTGTCTTTTTTAATTTTACTTTAAATAAAAGGCATTAATGTCATTATCTTACCCAAGTGGATCCATGGGGTCCCAAAAATCGACCCATGGGTTGTCTTGGTCGGCCATGACTCATCCAATAGGGTTAGGAAAAGTGTCAAGATATTTTCATTTTATTATAATATCATTTTTACCTTAAATCACACTAATTACCTTTAATCACGATTAATAAAACTTAAAATTTACTTTTCATCAAAAATTATTTTCATCCCATTGAACCACATTTTACATAATAATGAAAATAATTTATATTGGATTTTTGAAATTCAAATCACAGAAGTGGTAAAGTTTCATTTAAACAAAAAAGCAGTTTTCGTAACTACCACTTTGTGATTTCACTATTCATCAAAAATTAAGGTTTTTCAGAAAAATACCAAAAATTTACCCTAAGATATATTTGATATTCCAAATTCAAAAATGGTGTCTATTTTACCAAATTAATAACATAGAATTTGAATTAATTAATTTTATAATTAAATCCCACTGTCAAATCAAATAGCGTGTTTTTAAGAAACTATATCTATCAAAAGATTGACACTCGTTTATGTCTAATCACAAAGTGATATTAATTCCAATGACCACCATTGGATTAAATGGTAAAAAGATATTCTAATTTAACTTTAAAACCAACTAAAAATATAATATAACTATATAAATAAATAATATTAAAAAGTGGTTTTGAATTAAAATACAACACTTTCCATTATTCATTAAAAATGAACATTATCAGAAATATACCAGAAATTTATCCAAAGTAAATTAAAATGTACCAATCATAAATAATAATTTTATTTTGACAAATATAGCTTATAAAATTGTCAAAATTTATACTTAAAAATGGTTCTCCATCAAAAGGAGGAAAAACAATCTTTTAAAAATATTAGAGTATTTCATGCTTAATATTGGATTTATTTTCATTTTAAGCCTCTAAAACACTATCTAATTAATAAATGGACATAGATAAAAATATCAATTATTCATTTCTTACTTGATATTTTATACTATGGATATCCATTCAAACATCTCCCTATAAATTATGATAATAAATATTTGATAAATATTTCTAATGATCATATATAACCTTGTTGAACAAAAAACATTGATATAAGACATCTCATTTTGAGAGATCATTTTCAAAAAGGCTATATAACTCTTGAGTTCATATTTAATGAACATTATCCTGATAACATATTCATAGAGCCTTAAATATTGAGAGAATCGATTATATTAGACGTGAATTGGGTATGATAAATTATGCCTTATTTTTTTAATTAAATTCCAGACATTGAGGATAAATATTTTCAATTTAACCTTTTCTTTCTTTTATTTTCTAGAAGTAACTATATGTGAATTTACCATGGTCATTATTTCAATCGTGAGTTATTGTTTATGAATTCAGTATTCCTTCTATAAACACTTACTCAAATGGTCACCATACTTACCATGAGTATTAACTCAAAATATTACTATTTATACCATTAAAAATTTACTCATGTGGTTAGTATATCAACCATGAGGTCACAATCAGCATGCATACCATATGTTTGGTCTCAAATATCCATGGTTAGAAAACCTATTGCTTCAATTTACATATAATTTTTCATTAATATGTTTTAATGGATTTAATTTAAGTTTATTATAATTTAAAATCCATAAATGATTAATCTATGTTATAAATTTCAATCATAATCAACACCTATCTTTTCCCTTAGATCTCTTTTATCCCTTTGAAATAATTTGAGAGAATTGGTTTATTATGTCTGGAAGCCCTCAATATATCTAATCTGGAACTCTTTAATTTTTCTATTGTATCTGATCATTCATCACATGGATCAAACTAAAAATTTCAATGATGAAATACATATTGGAAATCACATTTCCAATATAGTTATCTCCAATGATAAATTCGAGGAAGTTGAACTATAACTCAACCATGATAGTGGATCAAATTATTCCACACCTAGTTGATCATCTTATCTCTATAGAAAAGTATATTTATTCCTAGTGGTATAAAATGATAATATCCTAGGTTTGGAATGTGATTCAAGTATAAGGATTGGATTCATGGTTTAAGGACAATACTTTGCCATTCTATGTGAATATTATTAATTTGACTTATTCCAATCAAGAGTTATTACATGGAGAGAAGAAGGATATAGTTAAATCAATGACAAATGGTGATGTTCTAGAGTTCTCTTCAAGGTGATGGGAAATATTGTTTTGTGTACCTCACATACAGAGTTTGTATATAACCAAATCATGTATCCAATTAACCATCCACGCATTGAGTTTCAGAATTATTTATATGGAATGAAAAAATGGAACTCCTCAAACACCATTGGATATCAAATTAGGTGGTAACTTTTGGTTGTTTATTATGTTTATCTCATATCTAATTTTTCCAATAAAATGTGACTTCTGTATCTTTCACCATCAAGATATTTTTCTTATTTTAATAAATAATGGTGTTAAAATAAACCTTTGTTATTATTTAATGAGAAATATAGTGGTTTTCTATAATCTTACTTAGAAATTTAGTTCGTTACATTTCAAGAATCTAATTCCAACCTTGTTGGAGTATAAAGTCTTTGTTCCTCAGGGGTGGAATTAATGACTTCATCAGATGGTATTAGCCACATAGAGAATATTTTTATGTTGATAAAGGTAAATTGAAACACATGGAAATGAGAATGATTTTAAGTCCTAAAGAATATTTAGGATAAATTTCATCTAGTGAAGTACATAATTTTACCAAGGGATCATTATGATCTAGGTCTTGAACCTGATGATATGGGTGTGTATTCAGATGATACGAAGTATATAAGTGATAAGGAAGTCGATGACCATGATGAAATAGTATATTTGCATGAATAAGAAAGATTTTCTCATGGGTAAATCATGTATTCATACCCTTCCATGTATTTTTGATATCCAAGATCTACATTAACCTTTCTATCACCTGAATAATAGCTTTAGTTTGAGGGTCTAGTTGGCATATATGTTTCTATGAGGGGTTATAAATAATATTTAGATGATTTTTAGGACTCAGAGAGTGATGAAAATAGTTTTCAAGGTTCACATATAATCGGTAAAACTCTTAAGAAACTTGTTCAATATTTTAAATATAATTGGTATAATCCCCTTAGATATATTTTTGGGGTTGGACAATCTATATTTAGATTATAATGGGGAAATTTCACTTATAAATTTTTTACATGCCATCCCACCTACATAGAGGTGACTATAGGGATAACTTGTTATTAATATAAATACTCTAGATAGACATGAGGAATCTACTTCATGACTATTTATTCATCATACTCTCCATTAAATATATATTCTATGCCAACCAAGGATGGTTAATATGTTGAGCAAGGAATTATTCATGGTTAATATATTGAGGATGGTCCTCCTATTGTTCATGATGAAGAAGCTATGGATAATGTCCTGGTTGATGTTTATCTTAACAGATATTAATCAGTAGATGTTTTCCTTGAGCTAGATTTTAGGAAATATGTATATGATCTATATAAAGCTATCCCCTCTACTTCATATGTCACTAAGGATGACTTGGTTGGGTTCCAATCAAAGATGAAGGATATTTTCAAGAATGTTATTATTAATTTTGAAAACTTCTTATAATAAGTTATAATAGAAAACATTTCTAATTTTTTTAAAACTATAATATCTCATCTTAATCCAAGATTTAATTCCATACATGAAATGATACATAATGAGATTTTATATTTGAGACCTTAGGTTGGTGATCTATAGGATAATCTATCTAATATGATGATTCACATAGAACATAGGTTTATGAATTCTATATTTCAACCTAATCCTATGCCTCCCCATGACCCTTCTTCTCATCAAATATTTTTTTATAAATATTTAGAAAACTCATAATAAATGAGATGAAAATCATGTTTTATGAGTTTGGAAAGCCTTGGGAAGTGTGTTTTTATGGTGTTTAAACACAGATTTCCAAAAAACATGGAAATGTTTTTAAAATATCGAAACAATTTCGGAAAGGTAGAGAAAAAATCAATAAGGTTATTAATTATTATATTAGTCACAACTTCCATAAGTATGATTTAATGGTTATGTTCAAAACCCTTTCCCTAGATCTCAATATGCCTCCCTTGAATCATGATTTCAATTCTTCTATTGAAAATATCATAGAAATAAATCTAGTTTTGGAAGTGTTTATGGGGAATATAGAATATTTCATTTAGGATTTTGATTATTGTTCTAGAGATATTAGTAAGTTTACCCAGTTTATGGAACCATATCTCTACACATCTCATAATGTTGTGATAACAACTTCATCCCTTCCATTTTTTATACCTACAGCCTCATATACCATTAATCCATTTGATTTGAATCATGGAAAATCATTTTAGTAACTTTAACCTGTTTTTAGATGTTTTTTCATTGGATAGCCTACCTTATCATTTTCTCCATAGATTACCTCTTCCTCTACCTCTACATCCAATTCAAGAGACCCTAACCTTTTATTGATGTCAGGGATGTTCCAAAATTTATATCCATATTAGGGTTTATGATATTGGACCTTTTTAATATATTTATAACCAATTTTTATATATGAATGGAATATATTATTCTATTATAATTTATCTATATTTCTATTTCATGTGGTTTTATTTTAAATTTATGATAATCCAAAAGGGTGAGTATTGATAAATTAAAATCAATTAAATTCATTATAAAAAAATTCATAATTTCTGTAATGTTTTAAATAGTTAATTCAGTCCCCTAAAAATATAATTTTGTTATATTCAATTCATTTTAATTTAATTTTCATTATTTTTTATTATCAAAATGGAAGATATTGTTGTCTTATACTAGAACCTCCTTATTTTAATAAACCCAAATAATGATTATAATGTTACTGATGACTTTCATATTTTCTATTAGTAAAATATTTTCTAGCCAAAATACAAGAAAATATATATGTATGGAACTTACCATGCCACCTTTCCATATGATAACATTGAACTTAGCATGAATTTCAAGTGACCTTTTCACCTTAATTAATGTTATATTTTACCATACCACATGATAACTCTATCTACGATGGATCATTGAAAAAATTCAATGTAATGAACCAATTTTGAATTGGGGTTAAGCTTACCTTGTGTTGAGTATCACCTTTCCATATGTAAAATCAACCTACCATGAAATATAGATATACCTACCAAGAGTATAACATCCCTAGTCGTGCAAATAAATGAATTGAATGTATAAAATCATCTTACTACCACATGAAGAAAAAAAGTTTCTGTAGAAGGGTATGTAAAATTTTAATTAATAAATATATTTATCTTCTCACTTATTATAGTAATTGTATAAAGATAAATTCCTACCATGAGATCAAAGTAACTAACATCATGCTGGAATAAACCAGTTATGGCCCCTTTCCACATCAACTATTCATGCCAACTAACCAAGTTATGTTTCCATTCCATCTAACCACATTTTATTGAAGACATATTTCCATGACTAACTTAATAATGGAGAATTTCAAATCTCTAATAAATTTTTTTGAGTTAAAATAACCTTCAGTGTATTTAATATTTCATTTATTTTCTTCCAACAACTAATTTTTGATGAAGATATCTTTAAGAACAAAAAATTATCATGTGAACAATGTGTATAATATGTTCTATTATAAAAAATAATAGAAGATTATATATGTGAACCTATGAAATTAATAAGACTGTATGATAATTTTTTTACTATTCTATGAAACTTTTCGATGCTCCTTCCATATAAAAATTCAAGGAGTCCTTGAAATAAAATATATTTTGATCGAGTTGCATCACATTTCCATCCCTCATATCTCTTTATATTTCTATCTATTCATTACATTTATGTTGTGTTGTCTTTTACTATATTTATTTTAAAAAACATAGTCTACTATGATTAACTGGATATTATATGATATTATCTTAAATATTCTCATCTATACTCCCACGAACAATTGTGCAAGAGGTTATTTGTGTTACATTATCTCTTTCATCCCATGTAAATCTACAGTAGAGGATATGTGCCTAAATAACCTTGTGTGTTGGTTTTTACAAACCACAATATAAATTTAGGAATAATTTATTTAATAATAAACTTATTGGAATTAAATGATTAACATGTATAAGTGATTAAGTCTCATATTAAGACCAAACCCCTTGTTAAATTTCTATTTTTTTCATTATATTTTTTTGTTAATATTCAAATTGAATTTTTTTCTATCTAATGTTTATTACAAAAACTATACATTGATTGATAACATAAATTAGTTTTTTATATAATTTTTTTTATATGAGTAGACTAGTTTCAAAAAAATAAAGTATTTTTTACTGTATTTTAACTATATTGTCATCTATATTCTTAGAATATTTTCCAATGATCAATTTATATTATTATACAATTATTTTTAACTGGTTGATTGTATTAAATTGTGGGATTTATGAATTAAATTTAAAAACAATTAATGTAAACTCATTTAACCCCCCCTATTTTGTTATCTAATATTACCAAAAATTCTTGTTATGCACCTTTAGGAAACATAATGAAATTTGGAAATTAGAAATTAATTTAATCACATCAAGGATGTTATTATTTTAATGTACACGTGGGTGATAATTTCAATTATAAATGGATGTATAGAAAAAAGGATAAAAAATAATTTTTTATATAATCACAATTATATCCTAAATTACATATATATTTATTATTTACATCAATTTAAACAATAATGTTAGGTGGTGATAAAACAATAATGACATCATTCCACATAGATGGTTGTTTGTACTTTCACATGAGAAACATGTTATTTTTCTATTTTATTGAGAGGGTATTTATTTTGTAAAATGATCATAAAAATATTTAATTTTTTAAAAAAATATTGATTTATTTATGTTAATATGGTTATAGAATATTTGGATGAGGTTTCAGAATATGGACATTTTAAAAAGGTTGGAAATAACATATAACTCTTTTTATGATAATATGATTTGAAAACCAATACAGGCATACATTGATGTTTATTTTATGAATTCAATGATAGTATCTAGGTTCATAGAAAAAGCTAGTGGGAAGGGGATTTATAATTTTTATTTGAAATAGATGTAACTACATTGTCACTGGTGAAGGATAGCCCTAGTAAATTCTTGAGGATCCCGAATGATTAATTTTAAGCCCATAAATTAGACAAAAAATACCTCATCTGATTTGAAGACAGACTATATATCTGATCATTACCAAATATCATTACTTTAATTATCAAAATTTGAACAACATTAGATCATCCAAATCTACTTTCAATGTCTACAGGAGCATCGATATCTTAATTCAAGGTGACAGTACCAAGAGCTGATGATGTCATCGATGTCCCAATCGTTGTATTGATGTTCCTTCAATCCAAAATAGATATATTGATCTTCTTTCCTAGACTAAGATCTTCTATCTCTTATAAGTGGGAGAGTATAGAGAGGATCCTATTTCAAAAATTGGGAAGAGTACACTATTAGATAACCTCTCCTCCTTTATATAGTGAGTCACTAAAATATCTAAAAATGGGGTCTCGGACCCCCAAATATTTATTACACACACTAAAAGACATTTTATCACTTATTTACTAAGTCGTGAATATCTATTAAATTTTATTTAAAATTATATAATATAATAAATATATTACATGAAAAAACTGATCTATTAACTCAAATTATCATTCCTACAAATAATAAATGAACCTCTAATATTAAAATAATATTCGTTCAAATAAAATTTTTCTTTGTATTTACATTAATACATAAGAAGAATTTAAAAAAATTAATTCGGTAAAAATAATTATAACCATTAATAATGAGAGTTTATTTATTCCATGGTCATCATATATCCTTAGACATATGCAAGACCCATGGTAGGACCCACCATGTCATATAGACTAATTTATCAGAATATGGAAGACTTTTGAATTCACTTTTGTGTGTGAACCTCGAGGACTACATCTAAAAATATATGAAAACTATTCATAAACCATAAGTGGATTCTAGGAACCCATCAAGTCCCCTAAAGTGATATAGAGTAGTCATTCCATTGAAAACCTTCTAGTGAAAGCATGTAATGTAATATGATCTTTTTGTCTTGGGATATCTCATAAAGTAGGATGCACACATTGTTTCATCGTACTTTATTTATTATATTTTGAGCTTTCTATATTGATATAACTTATTCTATCAGGGATATAGATTTAGTAAAGGTACTACTATCATGATTAATTGGGCCTGAGATATCTGATCTTGACTAAAGAAAATTTTCTTTCTTCATTATTCAATCAATGTTTTACTACCAAGGAAAACCCCATTGCAAGATACCTCTATATGAATTATTTCCATAGTTTTTCCCTTATGAAAAATTATTTGATCAAATAATATAAAAAAATATTAATATTAATTCAAGAGAAAATTATATGTGTTCACATATAGGATCTACCAATGCCACAAGAAAATTTGGTGTTCATATTTGTGGGTCAGTACTCATGAACTCGTCTACTCAAGGTCACCAAGTGAGAACATCCTGAGAATTGGTCTTAATGATTTTGATCTTCCAGCACCTGATATTATGAAATCAACTTTCTCTAGATGGAACGGTGCATTTAGACCACATGAACTATCATTAAGATTAATTTCATTGTATCCTGAGGTTCTCATTACATCCTAGGAACTACTATAACCTTTTGATATAACAAAAAATATATGTACATTATAATTTAAATAGTGGACACGGAAATACCAACACTATTATGATACGAATATATTATGTATATATAATTGTACACATGGTATTGTAATTTTAAAACATTGTTCATATTAAGTATATGGAAACCAATATTAAAACCCTCCCACATGCACTAGAGAAAACTCTCTAACTATCCATATTATCACTCACATGATAAGATCATGCTTCTTCTGGGTTATGTATTTAGTCATGAGCCTACAAAGTCTCCATTTCAAGGATATTTTGATATTTTTGACTTCTCTTGCTTGAGTAAAACACCAAAATATATGATTTCAACAATTATATTCCTTTTTCCACTATCAAAACATGACATATTGGATAGTACCGAGAATGTTCATCATTTACATTATGATAAAACATTACTTGGTGTAAAGTCCAAGAATTGGAATAAATAATTTTTTATTTTACACTAATTGTTTAGTTGCATCAGTAGATGCAAAACACTCAATATTTGTAGATATGGATATCCATAGAATTAATTTTCTTTTACTTACCTTTACCATAACTTAACTGCAATATTAGATAATATTGATCTAAAAGAAGACTATCTTGTTCCTCATAAACTAGTATCCTTTCTTTTCCATGTACCAAGTACATATCCTTTATACTTCTTCACATATATTTTGATAGTATTGAAAACTTCATTTCTAGTTGTCTTAAATATAAATGGTATTTCCTGACCATAATGATTATATTTTTACTATCATATATTATACATATCATGTAATTTGTTATTGTTGTATTGCAAAATCATATAGAATTAAATTAACAACATTAGTCTCTCATATAAACCATAAATGTATTCTTAGAGAGATTTATTCCCTATGACCCAAGTAACTAATCTCCTTTTAATTCTTCCAACATGTATTTATCAATACATTTTTAGTATATTTAATATTTACTTCATCTAAGAAACCATTAGATCTATATTATTATATCACATCCCCTAAAATATAGGTTGATACATTAAGTCGGTCATTAGAGTGTTACTTTATTTTTTATCTTAATTAACTATAATACCATTAGATGTTTTCTATATTATTTTAAAAATAATTTAATTCAAAAATAGTGGTTCTCCCACAAACCTCTTGAAAACACAAAGAAAAAATTCATTCTTAATGAATATTCTTTTTTCATGTCACTTACAACAATCTAAAAATTTATTCTAGAACTCTCAAACCTTATTGGAAATCCATTATGATAGAAAATATTTTTTCATACATTGTATATATTACTAAAATGATTAGTGGTCTTGAAATAAAATTCCCAATTTAATGGACATATAAGGTAGATATGAAAACTTAAATTTCTAATGGATTTTTGAATAACAACTTAGTATTACCAATCGAACCACATTGATACCATGCTTGTAGAATCCATGTATAATATATCACTTGAATTACCACAACAATATTAAATATAATAACCCCTATACATTGGTACATTTAATCCATTATTTTATTTGAATTCATCTTATCAATCATAGCTCCATATTCTAATTACTTTTACGATTGTATCACTGGCCATGGTGAATATAAAACCACCACTATGAATTCATCCTCCTGATGTATTATGTGCCTCTAGAATATTCTATATCCTAATGATCTATTGGAACTTTTTTCCATTCCAAATACTTGTGAATCAAATTCATTTACTAATAACAATTCAAAACTATTTCAAATAGATACTTGCACCCTTTTTATAAATATAGTCTTTCACTTGACTATAATTTTTATAACTTTGGGATTTGTATAAAATCCTTATAATAAATTGGTATAATTACTATAGATTTACATTGTGTTATTCATGATGCATCTTTGATTATATCTTCAACCAAATATTTTTGTAAAACAAATTTTCTTATGAAAGGATGGAATTATATCATACTATAACTCATATAGAATCCATTTTTTTATATAGTTTTCATAAAAATATGGGAAATTGCTGCTGTTTACAAATCATGTCTCAAAAAATAATGGAATTTTCTATAATTAATATATTTTTCAACATTGATTATTCATTTACATTCATCATGGATCTGATGTGTATAGGGAAATTTGAGTTCAAGAATTAATCCATGATAATTTTTAAAAATCAATGTTTTTTGTAAAACTCGTCATTAATCCTTTTTATGAACATCATAACTGTGATGTATATTAAGGTAATTTGTAATTAAGAATTACATCATGACAAATTTTACTGGTCTAAGAATTCTTGGTCAAAATACTCATCATCCCAATGGACCAAACCTTCTCATATCTTTTGACCATCCATATAACAAACTTTATTTTAATATTCCATAAAATTAATAAAGGATTATTCTATAGTATAGTTACTTCCATATTACCATTAGATTAGTTTCCACACTCTATATAAACTATTTATAAAATTTTAGTTTCATAGATTTATTTGTAAGGGATCCCTTATACCAAAAAAATAAGTATATAAGTCGATAATACCAATAATCTTTAACTTAATAATGTCAGAATAAGATATGAGGAATAACATTGATTTCCACTTTTAGTCATTTATTGAGCAAGAATTATCTTTACATAACTAGATATAACTGAGTCTTATATTTTATATTCATTAATAAATTACAATGATTAAGCATTACTAAACAATTGTTTTATTATTAAACACCACAAACAACATTTATTCGAAAATCGGAATAATGTATCCTTGTTGCCAATCGAAATATGATATTAATGTTTTTTGTAACAATTAAAAATTCTAAAATAGAATAATTCTCATGGTAATTAGAATTTTTGGGCTAATTGCCACTAAATTAAGAGTCAACCTTTATCAACCACTTAGGGAACACATCTTAAATCTTGTAATGTGTCTTTTCATACATGGTTAGGAATATAAATACACAGATGTGATAGGAAAATTATATTCAACACCCAATAAGTTAAACATAGACATTAAGTACAATATATGAATATACCTAAAGAATAATTAACAATATAATTAATTAATTATTTTTACTATATTTTATCTTCCTTAGAATTAACATAAGACATGAAATAGAAATAACATCACTTTTTATGATCAACCTCTATTATTTGAATGAAATTGAGAATTATTCCTTGGAATAACACTTTCCATTGGACTTTTCATCCATTTATTTCAACTTTTTTACCATATAGACTAATAATAAAACATTATTTATGTTCTTATTTAATTGTAAAACAATAAAAAAGGTAATAATGATTTTTCTCCAAACTATTTTTTTTTAAAAAAACTGGTTTAATTGGGTGAAAAATAAATATCAAAATGATGTGTTGAATGATCTTGATAAATATTTTAATTTTCACATATTAAGTGAAATAATTACTCATTCAAATATCTCTTCTATTGATCCGAAAACATTATCACCCGGGTGGTTTAAAATGATTCCCTTGCCCTCTTCAACTCACACTGAGGGAGGTAGGATACTCTATGGCCCATTATCTATCTCATTTAAAGATGAAATTCTTATATCATCCATCCAAGAATTAACCATCCTTTTAATGAGGATAATAATTTTGCATATTTTCTAGAATCAAAGGGTAACTAATATATTTTTCTAATTATCTATTCAAACCTGGGTTCTTTACCCCCATAGTGTGTTGGTTATCTATGATATGATGTCGTGGGCCTCCACTACTTTCAGCATCCCTGAAAATGTTGTATTCCCTACTTTTTTTGTTTCTTGATTTCTTTGATTCCTATGCTTAGTTAAATTACCCTATTTTATTGAATGAATATCCCACATATCTTTCTCCTCACAAGTTTCTTAAAGATGAGAAAATGTGTGAAATCATCCATGTTCTGATGTTGTATCCATAACTCAGATTAGACATTGATGAAAGAATTATTATGTAAACATTAAATTAATCATACCTGAGTTTCACGTATTTATTTTTCTCACCCTATCTTCCTGAGGTGGATCAAAAAGTATCAGGGACTCCAATACCTTGAATTTACAATATTGTAGTTCTTTTCACAAACACGTATACTCTACATGGAAATTCATGCTTTTTTGGACATTTTCTTTTGCGAATATTAATCCCAGTGTGTCTATGTCATTACATGACATTATCTAGAATAAAAATAGTATATTTTTAATTTTTTATTGATTACTAATTAGACATTAATTATTAATTGAGATAATAAATATATCCCAAAAGTTTGTTAATCTATAGTATCCCCCACTACTAGACTCAAAATACTCTATTACTTAATTATTAAATTTTAAAGGATCATTGAAACCTCTAAAAATATTCTAGAACCTATGGTTGTTTTACTTATGAGTGAATTTAATGGTTGGTACTATATTGGCCAACTGCATTAACATGTGTCTCTGTGATCTGTTCAGGAACGTCCCAATTTCTAAATATCATAATCACTGTTTACTCAATGATTTGCCTCAAAAGAAGTGACAATATTCATGTGGATACTTATTTGATTTATTCATTAGTTCATTCAATATATATCTCTCATAACAACACTATAGTAATATGAGGCACATTCGACTATGGATAACTGGAACACCATACACTGATTATGTTCAAATTAAAACGATTGAAGGGATTGTCAACAGAAGGATTTCTTTTAGGGATTTTTATTTATTTATGTGTGAAATTATTTTATATTTTATATAAAAAATCTATATAACCACACAAACAAATTAATATTAAATAAATATAAAAACACTCCTCATATCATAAATTGATTTAATATATGAATTTTAGTTTTTTATTATATGTGATTGTTCTAACATGAAAATGAAAAAATAATTATAATAAATAATAAATTAAATAAACTATCCAACAATTATTTGGAATCTATTATTGGCTGAACCATTTAAACAGAATAGGAAAATCATGAACTATGGTTATAATAAATAAGTTAAGGCTTGACTCATATCATAACTCACTCTTTTGTCTAATGCTTCTATGTAAGACCTAGGATACAGCCTCTCCATGACATGGTTTTGTCTTATACCTCCCTCTTAATAGTATATTAATACTTTCATGCATGAAAGGGGGTCTCAATAATATATAATATACTTATATCACTTTTCTTAGAATGAAGACCATTATTCATATTAAACTCGAAAAACTAATAATTTGTAGATCGTCTTATTTAAATAATTAATTGCATGAATCTCACATAATTGAAATAATTAATTAAATAAATAAAATCCCAGACATACATTGGTTTTTCAGTAATCAAAATTAATCAACACACAATATTAAATTTTTAATGAAAATAACATTGTAATAAATTAATGTTCAGGGATAAAAAATGATTTAATATTTTTAATTTTTAATTTTTAGACCAGAGATATCTATCGCACGGACCTAGTTTTTTATTTAAAAATATAACCTAATTTTAATATATATATATATACATTTATATTTTCTTAGGTCCCTACATATTTCAGATAGGGATAGGCAGATCAAGAAGGACCTAACCAACCCATTTCGGGTCAGGCCACTCATTGTAGGACGACACCCCATGGGGTTGTGAACTAGTGGTTACCATAATGTTAGGGAAAAGGTATCCAGAAATGTAGATTCTAGGTGTGGTTGAGTAGATATATCCATATGAGGATCTGCTAGCAATATTCTTGGATGTAAATGGTAGTGTGGGATCAATAATAGTAGTTGTGTGTTGTGGGCCTAACCTATGGGGTATTAGTGGAGTGGCTCGATGGGAGTGGGTGTTGACTGTGGGGAAGAGAAAATTATAGTTCTTGTTCTATGTTAGAAATTTCACGATTTTAGGAGGCAACTGCACAATAGGTGACACTAGATAAGGGAGGTGATGTTGGTGGATGCTGATCTGATGGGGTTCTTGGTGAGGCTCAACATTGAAAATAATGACTAAGAGGATGGGATGGTGGTTATGAATGGATGTATCAGGTTGGTGGGGGTGTGCACTATAGAAGGGGCTCACAGAAATAAAGAAATGTGATATTGATCAAGCCAACCACAATTATGAGAAGGCTGTCAGAGGAGTTGGTTAGTGGATGAGTATTTTATGTACGGGGATGTGGTAGATAGATAGATGAGTCCCCTAAAAAGTTTCTTAATATAAATTTTTTTAGCCCATGAGTCCCCATTCCAACATTCAACAATTTTTTTTTTTCTTTTATAGGTTTTTCATCCAACAGACCCACACCCTCAATATTAAATTTTCTTTATTTCAGAAATTTTTTCTTTGTTCTCCATTTAACATAATAAATTTTATTAAAAAAATTAAAAACAATTTTAGAACTAGTAGAATGCCCTATGATCAGATTTTACTATTTGGACTATAGGAATTCTAGCTGGTAAGTGAGATTTAATTTAAAATATCTTATTCTGATTCCTTTTGGTAAAAATAAATATATATAAACATATATAAATATATATGTTCAATGATTTTAAACGAGAAGAAAAATTAACACATATTAAAACTTAAAGGGGCCACAACATTCTCATCTGAGTTTGGATTGAAAAGTTATCTACAATTTGGGACAATTACGAATCCCTCTTTAAAAATTAATTATAAATTTAATTTTTCATCAACATTAAACATCATATGCTCAAATTGATAACATTTTTTTCTACTAAGTCATGCATTGTTGGAGTTGGTTCCCTAGAGCCAACTTCCATTAAGTTTATGATAACATGTATTCATAATTTTGAACGTTAATAAACTACTTATCACATAATGATTCTTCTTATGTGTGACATATTACATGATAATGTCGTAAGAGTTTTTGTCACACTAAAAGGTAATAGTAGTTACCCACTATGATGAGAACCCATAAGTGCTACGACATTATTCTTGAATATATGTTCTATAGCCAAATGATATCATTTGAGGGACATAAATGATACATTCTATCAAGGGTGGAGACTCATAAGACTTTAATGAACCTTATCATGGTGTAAAACCATGGTAATATCCAGCATTATATTAAGACAATGAGACTCTCCAATAAGAAATCCAAATTTATAGGTGTCATTGGATGATCCCATTAGTGGACATGTGTATTGGTTCATAGAATTTTATATTATTATTAATGAGTATTATGAGTCACTCTCTTTTATATAATGATGAAAACTATGCTGATAGATGTTCACGATGAAGTAGGATATGTTGGGTGTGTCACTAGTAATATTTCATTAATGAATAATGTGAGAAAGTATGTGTACCTTCTATTTATTAATGTAAGTTTATATCTCAAACCCTTTGATGGAAACAATATAGTCGAAATAAATCCATGTCCATGGTGTTCTAAAGGCATGTTCATTTTCTAGGAAGTAAAATAAAGATACATCGAGCACATAGGTTTATGGAACCAGCATGCAACCTGGTTGATTAGAGATATCAAGATAAATGGATTATATTACATAGTAATCATATGAATGACATAACATGGCATTGTGGTATTACCTTCTTTCTCTACGGGTGCCTTACCATCTTGTTAGATGTTGAACATGGGACTTAAACAGTTTTTCCTAGTGCCACTAAGAAAGTGGCCTAGACGGTCACCCACTAAGTGTGTCCAAAAACATAGATAAATAATATAATATTATTTATTAATTAAAAGGATGAATAAATATTATTCCCATACGTGGTTTAATAATCATTCATGTTTTCTTGATTGCATAAAAATATTTATTTTCTACTTAGTGAATATAATATTTATATATTTATTAGTGAATAATGAAGTGATAATTTTTTTAATAAATATATATATATATATATATTAATCCAGGCCCGATAAATATTGTGGAGGAATGGAGGACTGAGAATAATGGTCTTGTGAGAAATAATAAATATTGAATATTATTTAATTAAATATTATTTAATTTTAATTATCAAGATAATTTCATGTTGAAAATGATAATAATATTGTTATTATTATTTGATGTGGGGTTTTTCTAGAATTAAATTAATAATTAAGGGAACTTGTGTAATTATTTTATTTTAACCCGAGTAATATAAATACCCAATTGTTTTATTTTCTCAATAGATCCAATTAATTTGTCTTGGTTGTGTATAATGAGTTTGGAGAATCCTCTCAAACCTAGGGAGCTCCCTTCTTCAAGAACATTCCCAAGAATGGAGAGCAATCATCCTCTACTAAATCCAAGAGAATGTTGTGAATTGTTTCTTAGAGTGATCAAAGGTGGATGACATGAGCACAAGGATATACCATGATAGCACCTTTATTTTTCTTTCACTAATGTCTGAAGATTCATGGAACACTTGTAGATCACCGCTATGGGTAAATATACACTTGGTTTCTACCACACAATAATGGTGGACCGTAGATCTGTCACCAGATTCATCAATGAAGAATGAATTCCAAAAAAAGACAATCCTTTATTTAATTAAATTAATTATAAATAATATGTGACAATCATCTCTCTAGTTATGTAGTGATTACCCTTGTCTTATTTCATTGATCCAATTCTATATTCATTTTATTTATCATCATGTAAATATTATATTGGCCTCCAATCATGAAAAAACAATGTTGGGAACATTCCATTGCACGCTTTCATTCTCCCTGTAATGTACAAGTGGTATCTGATGGGTCACATAATTATTTATAATTATTTAAATATCATTACTGATTTAAAAAATTTAAATTTAGTTTCTCAATTTGATTTTAATCTTTATTTAAATCTGATTAGTTATATCTACTTCTTCCAATTTTGTTTCTCATAGATCTAATCGAAATGATTAATTTTATGATTCAAATAAAACTGAGGAACTCATTCAAAGGTTCCAATTTTTCTGGCCAGAAATCATAGGACTACGTGCCATGTAACATAAGAAACATGTCATGTAGTCATGCTCAATGCATCAGAATTGATTCAAAAATTAATCAAGATTATGCATTAATTAAACGCTTTGATTACATCACATGTTGACTAGGACATAATGGTGACTGGTCAGCTGGATTACACGCCGTGTAACCCATGTAGATGGTGTGTAGTCCCTTTGAGTAAAGGAAAACATGTGAATTTAAATACTCCCCCTAACTGACTGGTGACCATGTAATTTGGAGTTCATAGATTGTGTAGCCCATTTTACACACCATGTACTCTAGTTTATATGGTATGATTCACACACTGAGTCCTTAGGCTTGTACCTTGGATAGAAAATAAAAGATTTTTATTTCATGTAGCTCATATTCACACGTTGTGTACTTATAATATGTTACACATATTTTAAATTTATTTATTTTACTATGTAAAAATTGAGATATGTACTTGCGTGTGGACCTAAAGATATGACACACCATGTGATATGTTTTAATATACATAAATATTTACATTTTTAATTAATATTTTCATGATATTCAAATGTACTTATCATGTATGGGTCGTATTACAAGTTGGTTCTCTATACACATTTAATCATAACATGTGGCCAAAAAATCATTTAATTCATGTAATCACCTGTTAATTACACATTGTGAAAGTACATGATAATTCATTTATTCAGTATGTCACAACTGTAAAAGAACATATGAGTATAATACTTATTGGAAAAAATGTATTGGTATTCACTGTACTGCCTCCCAGGTATATTTATGTACACAATTAATGTTAAATTAATTTATTTAATTTATTTAATGTTATAATGAATTAGAATCACAAAGAAATTTATATAATAATTAAGATAAAAAAATTAAATAATTAAAGATTATAATTAATTGATTCGAGCAATATTTATCTTAAATAATCATGCTTAATAATTGAATTCTCAATTTATTAATTGAGTAATTTGTTTCATCAATGTAGATTATCATGAGCTAGACCAAACTATTTTATGTGATTGGTTTCATTTAATTTTTTTATTAAATTAAATTAGTGGCTTGTGTGCCTTCTCTCCTCTTATTATGTAGGGTCTACGTGCCCATGGTTTCTTTTATGTAAACCATTTTTCCATCACCTATGTGAGTAAAATCAAATGTAATGGATAGAGCTCCCAAGATATAGGATGTGGTTCAGGTTTAGAGCTAAGGTGAAACCAATTCAAGATGGATACAAAGGTGTATAGGTGTAAATCTATAAACATTAACCTCAATTGGTTTAAGGTATTTTTCCCTAGGTTAAGGGTTAGTTTATCAACTTCAAGATAAACTAACCATTAGTATAATATCATGATCATACCCATTATTATTTTATTTCTATTAGTGTCATGGTTATATAATTATGGATGTTTTATCACGATCACATAAATTAATGAAACTAACGACCATGCAAGATAGAACTAAAATAATTTGGATTAGGCATAAATATTATCTAAGTCATGGTTTATCGTATAAGTAAATCCACTTAATATTAACAATCATTTGATAAATATAATAATTTGAAATTTGTGCATAAAATTATAATATCCCTCAGTTAAATATATTAAGTTGGTATAACCTTCCATTACTTCAATTAAAATTGAATCATAGTAAAAAGTTCTTGGCCAACCCATGTTGGGGTGATTTAAATTTTTTGGGTTGACTTAACAAAGATCGCATCAAGGGTTTACTTCCAAAGCAGTACTTGGTGTAACTAAGAGGAAAAAGTTGATTATATCCAATTAATGAATTTAGTATTGGGGAGTAAACTCATAGGATCAAGGAACTGTGAGTAATTACAATTAGAATTTGGAATGTCTATTTAAACCCATTAATTTTTCTTGACCAACCCATGTTGGTGTAATGAAAAGGGGGTATAGATCCTTGTAACTTTAACATTCAAGAAATAGATTATTCTAAATCCAATATTGAGGGATATTGGGTTTTAATAAGATAGTTTGAGACTAATAAATAAAATATTTACTTCATTGTATAAATTTTATCAGATAAAATACTAAAATTAATCTTATATTATTTTGTATAAACATAATCAAAATGAAATCAAACATATCATTGCAATCCATTCTTGCGAAATACAACCTTATCACAAGCATAAATTTCCAAGATTTTAAAAGGATTCTGTGTGTCATCATTTTCCATGAAAGGAAGTTGTATATTCTAGAAGAACATTTTATATTTGTTCCTAGTAACGAGGAAAGTGATGAATAATTATCTCTCTATGAGAAACGTCTTAATGATGTTACATATGTTCAATTTTCATACTATCATCCATTTCCAATGATCTTTTGAAGAAACATGAGGATATGGATGCATGTAGTATAATGTCTCACCTTTGATATCTATATCGAGAGAAGGCGATAAAAGATAGGTATGAGATATCCAATTTTTTTTACAACTCTGATTATCGAGTCTACACCTGTTTGGAAAATGTAGTCAAACGTATTAGCTACATTGAATTCATGGAAAACTTATAGATTAAATTCCTAGATGAGTTTCATATAGATGTCATACATTTATCACTGTACAAGACCATATCTATCTTTATTGTTAATTATAATATGGGAAATAATGATAAGATACTTTCATAAGTTCTTACATTGATTCCCCAAGTGGATAAATACATGGGGCATGAAAAACCCATAGCCCTTTTGGTGAATAAGAAAAGGAATAAAAAGGAAAAGGGAACCAAGACTTATAAATATTATAAAGCTCCTGAGCACCATCCTTCCAAGAAGAATAAGACCGAGAGGTAGAGAAAGGAAAAGGTGGTAGTATGTTTTTTATATGAAAATTTAGGCCACTAGAAGAGGAACTTCACCCAGAAGCAAGGGGATGATAATGGTGTGTTCATTATTGAGTGCAATATTTCTATATCTCCACATTTCATTTTAGATACAGATTTTGGTGCTCACATCTGTATTAAAATGTATGTACCAAGTAGATTACAAAATATTTTTGGAGGATAGGTGGATCTGAGAACATCTAATGTAGTGAGGCCAGCTTCCCTAGCTATTGGAAACTATTACCTCTCATTTTCAATAAGACTGATTTTGGTTTTGAAATATTATTATTATATATGTATTTTTTCCAAAAACATAATTTTTGTATCATGGAAAGATATAGATAGATTCATTTTCATGTTTGGAAATAAAAGGTGTTTCTTTTATAAGAATAATATATATTATGTTATAGCACAATTAAATAATGGTATTTATGTATTAAATTACAAAAACCGTGTTTGGGAATTTGATAATGAATCATGTTCACATGACTCATACAACACCTAGCTTTGGAATCACCATCTTGGTCCTGTAAACAGGAAGTGGATGAAAATATCTGTCAATAAGGCAATTTAGACTCTTTTGAGCTAAAACCACTTGAAAGATTCCATACTTGATTACAAAAAATAATGAACAAACCTCCATTTTGTGGATAGTGTGAATGGTCTATATATCTTCTAGGATTGGTACACACTGAAGTGTGTGGACTATTTCTAGTAGATTCTAAAGGTGTATGTTATTACTTCATAACTTTTATTCATGACTTTAGTAGATATGGCTATATCTACTTGATGATGTATAATTATGAGTCCTTTTATAAATTCAAGGATTCAAGATGGAGGTATATAATCAACTTGGTAATAATATAAAGAATCTTTTATCCTATAGAGGGGGTGAGTATCATAACCAATATTTAATTGACTTTTTATGGGAGTTTCGGATTCTATCTCAACTCACTACACATTATACACCATAGTGGAATGGTGTTAGTGAAAGGAGTAATTATTCTTTATTATACATGGTAAGGTTGATGATGAGTCATGATGATCTCCCATTATCCTTTCAGGGATATAAATTTCAAATTACAGTGTACACATTAAACAGTGTTCCAACTAAAGTAGAAAATAGAAATCCCTCCAAACAATGGAGTGGAAAGAAGACCATTTTGTTCCATACATGTGTATGGGGTTGTAAGGTATTTGTTAAGACCTTCTCATGAAACAAATGAACACCATGTGGAATTAATTGTATCTTTATAGGGTATCCCAAGGAAACAAAGGGATACTACCAATACAACCCGTCAAAAAAGAAAGTGATTGTCTTCAAACAAGTTGTCATTCTTATGAGGGAGCACATCCCCCAATATGATAGTGGGAGCAAGATTTACTTCAATAAAGTTGATGCTCAAGATACATGAGATTTTGAATAGGAATAGATTATATAGTTCCCTGTGGAATAAGTAGTCCCTAAAACACAACTACTGCATAAGAGCATAAGATAGGTAAGAGAACAATAAATATTTGGTTTTCTAGTCACCAAGGATGGTGACTCACAATTGGTTTACAATGGTGAACCTCTATCTAACAAGAAGGTAGTAGAAATATCAAAAGGTGTAAGATGGAAAAAATCCATGAATTCTGAAATGTATTCCATGTATTAGAACCATGTTTGGGTTTTGGTTGATAGGACATTTGATGTAAATCATGTTGGACGCAAATGGGTATTCAATAGGAAACTAGACGTGGAAGGTAAATTAAATACCAATAAATAAATTCAGTGTCTAAAGGATTTAAAAAGGGCCAAGTAATTCACTACAATGAATAATTTTTACCAATTTCCATGTTTAAATATATTAAAATTCGACATTCTATAGTATATTACCATGACTTTGATATTTGGTAGATGGATTTAAAAACTGCAATACTTAACGAGAACCTTTAGGAAGATTTTTTTATTACACAACCATAAGGTTTTCTGACACTAGGTGATTCCCAAATATTTTTCAATTTGCAGAGATCCATTTAAGTATTCAAGAAAGCATCTAGGTCATGGAACATTTGATTTGATGAATCCATCAAAAAATAGTTTCATAAAGAACAAATGTGAGTCATGGGTTTACAAGAGGTTTTGTGGGAATGAGGTCATTATCTTAGAAGTATATGTTGATGACATATTACTTATTGAAAATGATACGCCAGTCTAGATGTTAGTTATGGGACTGGTTAAACAAGTGTTTCTCCATGAATGACTTTGGAAAATCAGCCTATTTTCTAGGGATCAGGATCATTAATGATATATCCAAGATGCTACTTGGACTAAGTCAAAGTATATATATTGACTATATAATAAATCTTTTTATTATGGAATAATCCAAGATGGGATTGGTTTCAGTGTCACATGGTTTAGATTTTTCTAATAAAATGTCTCTTCAGACACAACATGAGAAAGATATAATGAATAAGATCCCATAAACATTGGTGATAGGATCAATCATGTATTCCCTCATAAATATTGTAATTGGTGTTTCCTAGGAACTGATAATGGTAGGAAAATATCAAAAAGATACATAAGAACAAAAATATATTACTACTAAGTCTATAGTTATGTATCTGAGAAGAACTAAGGATATGTTCTTGGTGTATAGAGGAGACGATGAGATGGTCATCATATGTCATACTGATGCTAGTTTTTAGACAGATCATAATGATATAAAGATGCAATTAGAATATGTTTTTCAATCTTAGCGGTGGCATTGTGAGATGTAAGAGTTGAAAGTAGCCAGTTTTGTTTTATTCTATAATAGATTCCAAGTATATAGCAGCTTATGATGCAACCAAGGAATCCATTTGGATTCAGAACTATTTCTAAGATCTTGATTTGGTACCTATAAATAAAGACCCTATCACATTTTATTGTGATAATACAATATCAGTGGCTCTTGAAAAAGATCCATGGTCATACCAACAGATAAATCACAAACAATAGATGTATCACCGCTTGAGTTATTTCTATCAAAGGGATAAATTATCAGTAAGCATATTACCCATGGAAGAGAATGTGGTAGAACACTTGACTAAAGGCTAGTCTTAGTAGAACCATGAGTATCATGTTAGTGCCAGAGGCATGAAGGTAGTTATAAGTTAGATCTAGTCAAAGTGGGAGTCTGTTATAGTCAGTTCCCTAGAACTAAATTCATTGTACTCTCTGATAACATGTATTCATAGTTTTTAATATTAATAAACTACTTATCACGTCATGATTGTTTTCTGTGTGACATAGTAACTGCTAAATTTTTAATAGTAGCTTTCTCACTAAAAGGTCATTGTATTTCACCGTTATGATGAGAAACCGGAAGTTCTATGACACTATTCTTGAATATATATTCTATATTCAGATGATGTCATTTGAGGGAAACAAATGATATAGGCTATCAAGGGTGGAGACTCATAAGAATTTGAGGCACCATCTCATGGTGTACACCCTTGGTAATATCTAGTAGGATATTTTGAGAACAAGGCTTGCAAGAAAAAATCCATATTTATATGTGTCATTGGATGATTCTATCTACATATGTGTTTATTGGTCCACAGACTTTAATATTATGAATGAGTATTTTGACTCATGTTCTTAGATGTATTTATGAAAAACATGACCACATATATTCACGGTGATGTAAGATGTGTTGGGGGAATCATGAGTAATATTACATTAATGAATAATGTGAGAAAGGGTTTATCCCTTATATTTATTAATAAAATTTTATATCTTGGACCCTTTGATGGGAATGATATAGCCTGAATATATCCATGTCTAGGGTGTTCTAAAGGCAAGTTAATTTTTTTTGGAATTCATTGAAAGTGACATCGAGCACATAGGTTGTTGTAACCAACATGAAACCTGCTTGATTAGAGATATCAAGATAAAAGGATTATATTATATAGTCAGCATGTGTATGAGGTAACATGTCATTGCGATAGTAAAATCATTCTTTATGGGTTCTTTAGTGTGTTTCTAGTTGGTAACCTTGGACTTTAGGATACTTTACCGAATTACACTAAGAAAGAGGCCTAGAGGGTCACACAGTATGTGTGTACATAATCTCAGTTAAATAATATATTCTTATTCATTATTTAATAGGCTGAATAAATATTATTCTTTTATGTGGTCTAATAATTATTTTATACTTATTAAATATAATATTTTTATATTTATTGGATAATAAGGAAGTTATATTTATTTAATTAATAAATATACATTATTCAAGGTTTAAAAAATATTATAGAGGAATGGCCAACTGAGTTTAATGGTCTAGTGAGAAATAAAAAATATTGAATATTATTTAATTAAATAATATTTAATTTTAATTCACATGTTAAGTGAATGTCGAGAAATGATGATATTATTATTATTATTTGAGAAGGGGTGTTACTAGGATTAAATAATTAGTTAAGGTCACTAGTGGAATTATTTTATTTTAACCTTAACAATATAAATACAAAATTATGTTATATTCTCAATAAATACAATTTATTTGTTTTTTTTTGTGTACAATGGATTGGGATAATCCACACAATCCTTGAGAGCTCCCTTCTCCCAGAATGCTCCCAAAAACAGAGAGCAATCCTCCTCCACCGGATCAAGGAGAACAAATTAAAAGTGGTTCTCAAAGTGAAATAAGATGGATGGTGCAAGAACAAGGATCTTCTATGATAGCACCCAGATATTCCTTCACTGATGTCTGTAAATTCGTGGACCATTTTCATTGACAACAATTGGTGTCTTTTGAGAACTGGTATGATTTATGCGCTTTGTGTTGTTGATTGGGTCATCTTCAATGGGACTGTTGTTCACTGTTTCGAAAATCTTCATATTTGGTTGATTGCGAAATTGTTCCCCCTGAAAAACAATCGGTGGGTACCTCGGATCCCAATGGTACTAGTGTCTCCCTACTGAAGGATGATGCGGCCATGTCTCCTATTGATAGTGGTATGAGCTTGATTGCTGAAGATATGGCTCCTCCTGCGAAGTAGGATGTTTCAATGCCTAGTCGGATCATCCAGAATGACGATTCTTTGAAGTAAGTACCTCTATTTCTTGAGACCAAGGTCATGGATGTTTTCACTAGGTTGATCAGAGATATTAATGGTATGAAACACCAAATAGCAGTGACCTCTCAGTGCAATGCAGTGGGTGTTTGCATTGATTCTGGTTTAAATGGTGCCCATTATGAGATGTAAAGGGTTATTGATGAAACTCATGAGGGAGTTCCAATGACTCCAGGTGTTGGTTCTTATATGGAGGTAGTCCGACCACCTATTGGAAGATAGGTTTTAGCCACTAAGATTCCAACCATATCAGTTCCTAGAAAGGAAGTGGACCATATTGAGCAGCAGGCCAAGGGGAGCGTGACTAGTGGTGGGGACAGGAAGGGAATCTATAAAGGGTGCAAAGATTAATCATATTTGGAACCTCCCATGGAGACACGTTCGGCGAAAAAATTAAACTCCAAGTAGATGGACGATGATGCTCTCAATCAACCATTATATTTACTAATGAGTTCGGATGAAGAATTGGTTGAACATGTTTTTTTCTTAAATCTACTGAACAAGAAGCTACTAGAGCGATGGGAAGGTCTTTGAGGATGAAACATAATAAGGAATAGTATAACTAGATCGATAGACTAAAACTGATTTTAGTTGGGGGTTTAATAATTGGAAGATCAGCCTTGAAGAGTACGTTTAGACGTGGGATAAATTGACATTAAGACTTGATGATCTCTTAACGGATGAACCAAAAACATAGGTACACCATATCTCATGGAAACTATTTAGGGATCCAATTTCTCGTAGTCTTAAATTGTTTTTTAATGGTTCGGTTATTTTCATTTCTGTATGAACCATGGTTTCTCACTTTTCCCCAAAAATTGTTTGGAAATAAAAAAATTTAATTTTCAGTAGCCCTAGTAATGGCCTAAGGATCCAATATGATGAATTATGAGCCCAAAAAATAAAATGAGGAATACATCATTCAATATTAATCTATGCTCAGTGTATAATAATCATAGGTGATCATTATAAAAAGGGTCTAATGTAAAACCCTTATTTTTCATCCACATTCACTTTGAATGTTTTCAATAGTGTAGATCATTGAATTCTAGGTGATTGAATAGAGATCTGATGATGCCTTAGAAATCATGATGATTTATGCATCGATGTTCCTTCAAACCATGAAGGATATCTTGGTTCAAGTTCTTGGAACGAGATCCCCCCTCTCTCTTTCTAGGATGTGAGAGATGGGACATATTCTTTTATTTATTATGTATCTAATAGAACATCATGATAGATTCCCTCCTATTTATATAGTGAGATACTAAAATACATGAAATAATGTCCCCTAGTCACTGTATATTTATTACTCACTCAAAATGGCTTCTTATGAATTCTTTAATGAGTCATAAATGTAATTAAAATTTTATCACAATCCTATAAGAAAAATATATATTATGTGATAAAACCGATCAATTTAGTCAACTCATTATTCCTAAACATATTAAACGAACCTTGAATATTAAAATAATATTCATTCGAATAATATTTTCCAATGTATTTAATATAATACATGAAAATATATTTAATAAATAAATTCAATTAAAATTATTATAAACTCGAATAATATGAATTTATTTATTCCTTAGTGATCTTATATCCACAGACATACCCCATACCTCATGTAGGGACCACCATATCATATACTCTTATTCATCATACTTTGGTAGACTTTTTGAATATGCTATTGTGTGTGACCCTCTATGAATTTATCTCAAAAGTAGTGAATAATATTCATAGACAAAGATAAGAGTCTAGAAACACATCATTTCCCATAAGGTGATAATGAGTAGTCATGTAAATGACTAACTTTGTACAAACACATGTTATGTAATATAATATCTTTGTCTCATGATATCTTATAAAGAAGGATGCACACTTGCGGTCATCACCCTTTCTTAATTTAATATTTTTTTACCTCACTATATGTACTTAAATTATTTTACCATGACGATGGATTTTGTAAAGGGACTACTATAATAATCAAATAGGCTTGATATATCTCTTCCTATCATAAGTGAAAATTTCTTTCTTAATTATTCAATCAATTCCATAGTACCAATGAAGCACCAAACACAAGATACCTTTTGATGACATCATCACCATAGTTCATTACTTTCATCAATGTCTGTGATAAAATATTATACAATGAAAATAATCTCAGGTCCAGAGACCATTACACGTCTTTGTAGATAAGAACTGTCAATGACACCCAAAACATACATTATTCCTAATGGAAGGTTAGTCCCCATGATATCATCTACTCAAAATCACCAAGTTAGAACATCAAGAGAAGTCTCATTTCTTATTATCATCCAACACCTAATAGTCATACTTCATATATGTCTAGTCATAAAGATGTATTAAAACCATGGGAAATTTGTTTATTATTGATTTCATAGAATCTCAAGGTTCTCATTATATCTTGGGAACCACTATAATCTTTTTTTACGATAAATAATCAATGTGAATTACCATATAAATAGTGGTTGTGTAAATATCAACAATATTATGGTATGAATACATCATGTATAACTCACAATATACATGGTATGGTAGTAAAAATGTATTATTCATGTTGGTTCCAAAAAACACACTATTACAACATGCAGAACCACTAGTTCATGGTATGAAAATTTAGTAAGGGACGGAGGAAGGTTTTGGTATAACTATAGTACTAAAAGTGTATGAATGAGTGGGGAGAGTATATTCAATTCAATAAGTGATGAGAGTGGACCCTTTTAAATATTAAAAATTTCAAATTGATATAGTGTCATTATCATGAAAATGAGGCACCAAATTGATAAAATTATTAATATAAGATAATTTGTGTCCTAAATCTACTCAAAAAATCATTTCTAGAAAATCTTTAGTGATAATTTAATCCTTAACTCTTTGTTTAACCCCCTAGTCAAACCTTTTAACTTATACCATGGTTATAAGATTTTCACTACGGTGAATATTCATTACAGAAAAAAATTAAGATGAATTATTTCAAAATATTTATTATTCCTTTTTAAAATATGGAATCAAGTTTTCTATATTTAAATAATAAAGGTGAGATGAATTAATCTAATATTCACAGAAAATATAAATAAATACCATTTTTAGAATATATATATATATATATATTAGCTTAAAAATGATTTTATTCACATTGAATTCCTTGTGAAAACTAATAAATGAATTTTGAGTTGTATTAGTGAATATATTATCCACACAATTTTTTAAAATCAATTATCAATAGTGTTAAATTTAATACATAAAATCAATTTTAGAACATAAGTACACTTTTTGAAAAATATCTCTTTGTAACATCAATTTGAATGACCATTTATTTTTCAATATGGGTAAAGAATACATTTACAAAATTTTAATACTCATGAAAAGGAATTAGTATTTCATGAGAAAAATGTTCATAAACAACATATTTATGTCTAGATATGATTTACTAGAATAACATATCTTATCATTTCCCAATTATGTGAGGAATTATTATAGTTTATTTAATTAAGTTACTTTTATTTTTTTAAGTATATATTAAATACATTCATTTTAAATTTTAAATTATGAATTGTTATCATATGTTTGATATTTTATTCACTTTAAGATATCGAACACATCAAATATATTAAAGAGAAATATAGTCTAAAATATTATCATGTAAAATTATACCAACCTTATAAGAATTTCACAATAAAAATTACATTGTTCTAATTTAAATATATAAAAAGACACCTACCCCATTACATCCTCATGATACCACATAGAATCATAAAATTTGTGATTCTTTTAGGGAACCTTGATTTGGTGAGTTTTATTTTCCAATATAAGTTTATCTCTACAATTCCATTTTTCTAGCGATTATTCCTCATATAAATGTTCATGATCCTAGGTATGACCTCTAAATTAAGATCATGTGATGTGTTAGGTATGTAAATACTCCAAATAGATACATGTAAGAAATCATAAACTTGGGGTAGATTTGGTGAGAGCACCGTGAATAATCTACCATATTGATAGGATCATGAAAGTCAATAGATATCATTCTCTAATTTTATCCTAGTATATTGTACATTTATAATTATTATCATATAGGTATTCATAAGGATCTATCTAAATGATTCAGTGAAAGATACTTTCATTTAAAAATTAAACTAGAGGAAGGTGTTTCTCCCATCCTCCATTGAAATATATAGAGAAATACTTCATTATATGATCTAGTGTTTAAATGGTTCTCCCAAGAAAATTATTTTTATAAGGATGATATTTTAACATACCACATTTAAAAATATTATTTTTATTAATTTTATTTATTACTTTCAAAGTTAATACTCTATATAAATTAATTCCACTTTAATAAAATAAACCAAACATGAAATCACCCGTTTATCATCTATGTTATGTGAATATATATTAGTCAAGTATAATGGGATTTATTTATTAGATTTTTTTAATAAAAGGGAAGGCCACTTTCTGAGAAATAACACTTCTTTTCTAGTAAGGCTGTGAGGATATAACTCATAACTAAAGGGTGACATGGGTGTAATGCTAACCAATATCTTATGTTCTGTTTTGTTTCTATTTCCCATCATTTTTATATAACTCGTATGTATTTACATACATAGTTTTATTTGATAACTACATCATATTTTAATTTTATTCTAATATCATCATAGTAATTAAGTCATAAAAATTAAATTTCTAATAAAGTATGATAGATGTTTTTAATATCACAATGTTGTAAAATATTGAATGTAGTCACATATAACATTATATGTGAAACACATAATGAAAGGATAAATATCATTTTTATACTAAAATAATGTTTTATTTTAAATTTCTGTATTAATAATAGATCGTTTAATTTTAAAATGTGGTTTATCATGTTATATGTGTTTATATATTTTATTAATCAAAAATATCATTAAAAGAGTAAGTAATAATATTTGTAAAAAAATATAATTATGAAATATTTATTTTTTTATTGTGAATGTGATTCCCATTTTATATTGTGTCGTATTATAAAAAATAATTATAATATTTCTATAAAATTGTATTTAAAGTATAATAGTGGTCGATATTTAGGCTTTATCATAGTGTATAAAATATTTCACCCTAAAACATTTTTCTAATTTTTTTATTAAAATGATATATTTCTATTTTTTACAATATTAAATTTATTTAAAATGTATTTTTTATACATGTAGACTAATGAATAATCATTATTACAGTTGTTATAAATTTGTTATAAATGAAAAAAAAATATTTGATGGTATAAAGAGATAATATTAATAAAACTATTTTTAAGGGTGAAATGTAGTTTTATCTTAATAAACTAAATTTATGAATAATTATAAGTTATTTTGATAAAATAATTTATAATATATTAAAAAAATAATAATCATATGTCAATTCTTACTTGTTAAAGAAATGGGAATAAAACCATTTTTCAATAGAAATACATTTTTAAAAAAAATGGGTTTTAATCATTTTGTGCAAGGATATATGAATTGATTTCCTCAACCACATGAGAATTTATTTATTAAAATTAACTTCATTTGTTAATTCATCCTGTTAAAATTATGTACGGTTGAATTTTTTATATTATCAAAAAATACTGAATTTTAGGTGAATATTCAATATATTGTTACTATGAATATCGTAATTTTCATGGCATCATTATGATATAATTATGACATAAAAATTTATAATAACATTTTAGAGACCAAATATTTGTTTAAGGAGTAGAATAATGAAATTAAAATAATTAATTAGGATTTATAAAAAAAGTGTTTTACATTTTTAAGTGTAAATTATATTTCACTCAAATAAAAAATTAATTTCTATTCTTTAATTTTAATTAGGGGGTTTAATAATGTCATTATGATTTTTTTATGGTTATAAATGAGGTGGTTCAGTGATTCTATATCTATTTTTTGATGTATTCAATTTTTCATCACCTTCGTACATGCTTGTTTCTAAATGTGTATTTAATGAATATATATGATATTGAGGAATAATATATTTCTTGAATATGATTCTAATATAATAACATAAGAATTAACAATATTATAATGTAATTTGTTAATATCTATAAATTTCTTGAAATAATTTCATCATCGATTTCATCATAATGAATCCTAAGAAATTTTAATTGTTTAAAATTTAAATTTTATCAATAATTATGTACATTTTTTATAGTAACATCGATACTCATGGAATGATGGTAAAAATTTCAATTAGTAGGGTTAGACAACACCACTATAGAATATAATTGAAATAAACATAAATTTTAACTTTAGATGATGAAAATAATCATTAAATATCTAATATATGTCATCAAAATGATTTTAAAAGAATAATGTAGAAAGTATTCAATTTGAATAAGTTCCAAAAAATTCATTATGATATCTATGTTTATTATATAGGAGGTTAAAGGGATACCATGAATGTCAAAAGTAAAAGTCAAGGGTTTCACATATCACTTTTATTTCTTTATTACATATTTCACACCCACCGCTTTTAAATTATTTATTTTTGTAATTTTTTCTGCATCGGGTAGTTCAGGTTGAATACCAACTTATTTTTTTGAGTTCTTATTTAAAAACACATTTTTTGGCCTTGACGCCATACAACGCACCGCAGCCAAAGTAGTGCATCCATGCCCGAGTCACTGTACAACTTCGCCCAGTTCACCGCATGGGCTGCCCGATATTCAGGATAAACGAATGAAGTGAAATGAAATAAATGAGGTTAATGTTTAGAAAATTATTTTAATAATAATAAAAGTGGTAAAAAATTATTATTATTATTTTAATTAATATTTTAATTATGTTATAATTATTATTTAATTTATCATTACAATAAAATTGTTTACATTGTTACTATTATTATTAATATTAAAAAATTTATTATAATTATTTTTGCTCTTCCATTCTAGTTTTGTTTTTCTTTTTTTATTCCCTCTCTTATTTTTATTTTCTTTTTTTTCTCCCTTCCATTTTTTTCTTCCCTTTTTCTCCATTTCTCTCTAACCCATCACCCCTATCTCTCCCACTCTTCTCTACGATCACCCCCCAACTACCCAAACATTACCCATGGCTAATGCTCTTTTGTTCCAACCGGAAAACCATTGTCAACCTCCTCCTGCTGCGAACCAGACTCACGTCACGCCTCTCTCCTGACCAGTTTCTCATGTGCACCACTCGACCAGTGGCCTCCCGGTTTCTCGACCCAACGAGCCACTGATGTTGTCTCTCTCCGGTGACCCTCCTATCTTGGTGTGGCTTCCCTCTAGTAATCCATGTTCCTCTTCTCCTACTGTTTTGATCCGTGTTATTTAGTGTTTTCTATTTTTAGAGGGGTATAGGATATACATTATTGAGTTGTCCTTTTTTTAGGGTTCAATCTTGAATCCTTTTAGTTCCATATCTTGATATTAGGGTTTCATTCATTTTTATTGGGGTGTGTTTGGTGTGCAATTGAAGTTTTGCATCATAGCTTGAAGATTTCTTCAACTGTGGTAGGTGGTTCCATGCCCTAACATTATTATATGAATTTAATATATTTATTTGAATATATAAATATGTTTTAGGTTTCAATTTTGTGGTGAAAAAAAATATTTCATTATTTCTCGGAGTGATAATATTTTTCTTCACTTTTGAAATTAAATTAAAAATTGTTTGAATAATGGAAAACATGTTTTTATATGGTTATCTTGTTCTTTGTGTTTTAAAGTGAAATTTATATATGTAATCAAGTGGTTTTGGTGTAAGGTCTTCTTGTTTTTTCTTGAAATGATTTAACAAATAGTTTAAATGATTTATTGAATTATTTAGGTGGTGGAAAAGTGTTATTTTGGAAGAGTTGAATATCTGTTTTTTTAAGTAGAATATTTATATGAAATGAGACATTTTTTGGTGTAAACCTCCTTTTCATCACTTGTTAGTATTTTATAAGTGGTGAAAACTGTTCATTTAATTGTGCAAGTGGTATGAAACTATTTTTAGGAGATTTTTTTAGTCAGGTGGTTTGAAAATGGCTTTGCTACATGGAATTGAGTATATTTATGGTGCAAACCCTTATTGCGTTATTTAATAATATTTTCTAAGTTGTAAAAATTATTTATCAGATTGTGTAAGGGGTATGGAACATGTTTCTAATTGTTTTTTGTGTTCTTTTCTTATTGTGTACTTTTGGTATGTATTGCAAATGGTCTAAATGTTGATAAGAATTCCTTGTAAATAAAATATTTGTATGTGTGGAATTAAAAAGGGACTTGGGCCAAGGGTTTTGTTTGAATTGATTGTGTTCTTCTTTGAGTGTTTCTAAATGGGGATTTTTGAAATGATTATGTAATGGAAAATATATTTTTAAAGGTTTTTTGGTGTGTGTTTGATTTTAAAGTGAAGAATTTGACCGTGCCTTTTAGGTAAGGTCTTGTTAGGCATCTTGAAAATGTTTTATTACGTTTTTGATTGATTTATTAAATTATATGTGTAGTGCATGGTCCCTTAATTATGGTTTCGATTCGCCGGTTCTAAGGCCACTCTCTTGTGTATGCATAGGTGACTAAATATATACATGTTGGTTCCCCCATTACATGTATATTTATCCATGGAATTGAATGTACATGTATGGGGATAGGTGTGCCTATGTGTATATATAAAAATGCATATGTAGGTGAGTGGAGACTGGTATATGTGTATAAAAATACCTGTAAGGACCCCTTTTACATGTTTATGGGCCATGAGATTGTATGCATAGGGGGTATGTGTCTTTGCATGTATGCGAAGGTGTATATGCTTAGCGGGGGAGCAACAGATTTTAGTAAAAAAGTGCCAAGAGTTGAAGTGGATGGCTTGGTTCCACCTTAAGGTAGGTTCCCTATGCCTATACCTTTAAATTTAATTCCTTAATTTCTTGAGTGTTTTAAAAAAATATTTCTTTTATATTAAATAGTATAATAATTCTATGAAAAGTGATGGTGTTGCTTGATGTTGGTCTTTCCTTTATTTTTCAAGTTCTCTTTATGTATCGATAAGTGTATTTTTCATTAAAATATGATCACTTTGAGAATAATTTATGAAAATTGAAAACCCATCATAAGGATTTCCTTCTTTATTTTCAAAAATGAGGCATATTTTAAATGTATGAATTGTTATATGTTCCTAGTGAAGAGTCTTGTCCAATTATGTTTGTTTTTTGAAAAAAAGGTTACACGCATAAGGGGGGATGTCGATAGTAAAAACTGAAATGTTTTAAGTAAATAATTTGATGTGTGTGTGTCTTTTTTTCTTAATAAAAACTCCCCACCCCTTGAAGTTGATCACAATGGAAAACCTGGATATCTAGGTGTGTGGACTTGGACTAGTACACTAGATGATACATAAGTGGTTTTTTATATTTTCTTCTAGCTGGATTGATGCTACAACACTAGATAAACATTTTTGATGATTAGAGACCACAAGGATTTGGGTGTGTTCGCTACTATTGGCTCATACATGAGAATGTAGATCGTTTTGGTTTATATTCCACATTTACATTGTGGTAGGAGGATCCTATGTTCCCAACTAAAACTACCATCTTAGGGATTTCCCATGTTTCTTCGGAAATGATTTTCAATAAAGTTGTTTTATGCTTGTTTCCACTTTCATGAAAACCATTTTTCAATCTGAATTTATTCCCTTTCATTTTAAAATATTAATTCATGATTGGAACCTTTTTTGAAGATGTAGTGGTAGATAAATGTTTTCCTCAATAATTTAAACTTGTTACATGATTTTGAAAGGAATGAAAAAGAATATTTTAGTGGGTCTTATTTTAAAACTAACATGTTTTGGGTTTCTTTGTAAAGTTAAGGGCATAAGGTGTAGTTATTTCATGGCCATTCTTCTGAGCATCTCAGTGCTCATTCCTACATTACTTTTCAGTTCTAGGTTCTTATCTTGGATCTCCCTTGGGGAGCGTGGCTCTTTTTTTGGTTGTGACCCATGGAATCACATAGAGTTATGTCTAGATGGTTATATTTTTTTCTCTTTTATTGTTAGTGCTGCTTTTGTTTTATTAAATTTATATTCTACTATATATATTTTTTATGGTCCAAACCATTCCCAACTGTCTCACCTAGATTCCCAACACTAGTTTCTACCCATCAGGGATTGGGAAAGCCCTTCGGGCCATGTTGCAGACCGAGTTGGGTGCTAGGTCAGATAGTGACCCAGATTGGTTTATGAAAAAATTGTATCAGAGCATGTTTTCTCTATTGAGTCTTGTTCCTTGGGAAATAGATGGGTAAGACTGAAGCTATTATTGTCAGGACTTGGCATTCTAATTATGAACAGTGTTCCTATACACCACACCTCGTGACGGAACTCAAGATACCATGGGATGTTGGGTTTAATCTGAGTCATTTTTCCCTTGTGGTCGCTTGTTTTTTGGGAAATGAAATGGGAGATAAGGAAATAGTCTTAGTTAGATCACATGGCCTAGAAATCCATGTGGAGCTTGGGATCTTATTCTAGAATACTCTCGGTGTTGGTGGTGTGAATGGCGTATGGTCGCCAACCATATATCCAAGTCACTTGTTGACCCAAGTTTCCTCTTGCATCATTCATTTTCTCTTTGTTTTGGAATTGTGGACATTGGGTTTTTAAGTAAAAATGTTTTTTTCGTGGATTTTTTTTTCAAAATAAGCTCTTTACAAATAAAATAATGAGTATGGTTTGAAAAGTGTGGGTAGAATGTCTTTGTTTTAAAAAATGGAATGTTCTGGTTTTGAAACATTGTGTTCTCAGGGGATACCACAAGCATGCATATATATAGAAAGGTAAATTGTTAATTTAATGAGTTTATGAGTGCCTGGATGTCCATGATTTGGTGCTTGGTTGGTATGAGATCAACCATGTGTATGTGGGGTTCCATTGGTGAATGGGAATTCCACCATCTCAACTTTTTTTCGATAGTGTTTTTAAAGAAAGGATGGGGTGCTTGATGATCCATATTTGTCTGGTTTGTCTTTCTGTGTTTTGGGAATCTTGCAATGGGGTTTTTTCGGTTTTGGAAACCTGTCTTGTTAGGATTATGTTCTATTTTTGTGTATCATTGGTAAGTTTATTTAAGGTATTGGTTGGTAGTCTTCTTTGAGAGGTGTTTTGGGAGGTCTCTACAGTGGTTTTTACCATGCATCAGGTGTTTTCTCAAGGCATTCTTGACCAATGGATCAATTTGTTTAGTTCATTAGTTCTTATTCCTCATTAGTGTAAACCCCATAATGAGCTATTATTCTTTTGAGATGTGCCCATTGTGATTCGTTGTTAGTAGTCCCCCTAGTTGATCTATGAATAGACTTTCCTTTTGAGTTATAGTGTTGTGTTTATCCCTTTTTCTTCTCAGTCATGTAAATCCTCTCATATTGGGAGAGTTAATGTGAGAGGGTGAATGATGTTTCGGTTTCCTTGGTTCATTTAATGGTAAATAGGTACTGTTATACTTCAATAAGGTTAATGTCTTGTTCGGAAGTGTCATGGGGTTTTCGGTGTGGGCTTCTATTTTAAATAACCCTTGGGTTATTTGTTGGTTTTTATAAGGAAGAGGTCTTTCAAGGTCATTAGTGTGTGAATATAGTAATAAAAGGTTTTTGTGGCTACTTTCGTAAATCTTTCATCGTTTAATACTCAACTTAAAATCCCTTTTCATGAAATGTTTCCCTTATAAGAAAGGGTCATGTTTGGTGATTCTAGATGGTGTTGTGCTCTTGTTCAGCTTCAAGGGTGATGGTTTTAGGAATTTCCAAGGGACTCTATCTTGAAATAAGTGTATTTTACATTTGGAAATTTTGAATTCCTCTATTTTATTAGAAGTTGAATTTTATGTGTTGTTCCTCTTGATGTTTCTTGTCCGGAGTAACAAGGACTGATGCACATACACCATATTAGCTTTTGAATTTTTGATTTTCTAGGTCAAAGTAAGTGGATGGCAGGGCGTGTTGTACCTGATGGTGTTGCCTCAATTTTCAATATGGTTTCTTGTGTAATCATAGAAAATAATTTTCAATCAGGGGTTTTAGTGCCTTACTATGAGGTAGGAGATGATTCAACCAACAAATTTCCAGCGGTAAGGCTCGGAGTGAAGTTGGCACGTAGTCAGTGTAAAGTCAGTTTCGTGAAAGGCTTGGGTCTAATACTTTTTCTCAATGTGGAAGAGGGGTATATTTTAAACCTCCATTTTCATTACCATGTTGCAGTTGTTCCCTTTTGGTGGAAAGTGGTGGGAGGACCTCGTTTTCACATATGTCATATTTGAGCATAGGGGTTATCCCTTGGGTATGTGAAGGCTTAGTATTTCTACTTTCTAAGACCCTATTGGTTGTCTCAATAGGTGCATGCCTCTATTTAATGTACCTTCTGAGGTATTTTTGTGAAAATCACTCTTAATTTTGTTTTTGGGGTCATCTGAGGATATAAAGTTGTTGCATTGTTTTTTACCATGGTTTTGACGCTCCGATAGTTGGGCCCTTCCCTCCCAACCCCTTTTGGGGGGGTTGTTTGGTCACTACCATGAAATTTAAAACGTTTTGTATCTTATGTCAGTTCTAATAGTGGGGAGACCTGCGATGGGTCTCACTCAAATGTCTTTGGAATGAATCAGTGTTGGCCTTTGTCATAGTGGTAGGGAGTATGTTTGGGGCTCCCTATGTCAATCAGTTGGTTCTTGTCTTTGGGGTTGGTTGTTTTCTAATGGTGGGGATTCCGTTCGGCACTCCCCATGTTGATATTTTGGTTTTTTTCCAAGAAATTTTTTGGTTCTACTTGTTTTCCTCGGACGAGTGGTGGGATTTCCTTTTAGAAGTCCTTGATGTGTTTCAGTTTGAAGGATTAGATTATGTGGCTATACTTGTTCTTCACAATCCTCAATCCTCAGTATGTTATACTTGTTCTTCATGATCACCTGGTTTAAGCACTGGAAGTCCATGCATATCCTCAATCATTTTTCATCCTTCTTGGAAAACCACATCGGATATTCCCATCAAGAAACACTAGGCCTTAAGAATCCCTTCCTCTGTAAGTCGTCTCTCAGAGCTCCGAAGGGGACATCTGATAAGCTAGTGTAGATATTGGTTTTATTACTAGGTACAAGTCAATGTGGAATTATACCTCTCTACGAGGAGGTAGTCATAGGACATATTCTGGAAATACATCCTGATACTCGTCCACTACCACTGGGAACTATGGAATCGTCTCATCCACCGTGTGAAAGGCCATGCAAGCCAGTAGATATGTAATCTGTTGTACCCTCTGGAGCACAATTCCATCTCGTGTTGCTTTGTTTTCCTTCTCACCAACAAAGGAAAACATGCCTCCATCTTTGCGCGTACATCTCACAATACATCTCAAAAAGTCATTTTGTGCATGAACTCTTGATAGCCAGTCCATGCTTAGAATGACGTCGTAGGGATTCAACGCTGCTACTAGAAGATCCCATTAGAAACTCTCTCCTCTGAGAGAAATATCACACTTTCAGCACCAGTGTGTGACCTCTAAATCTCCTCCCGTAGGAGTATCCAAATGCAAAGTTCAAGCTAAAAGCATAGTAGGAATCTCGGAGTCCCGAATGAAGTCCACGACAAGGAAAGAATTCCTAGCACCAATGTCTATAAGAAATATTACTAAAGTATAGAAGATATTGATCGTACGTCATTTCATCTTAGGTACATCAGGATTTGTGAGCCTCTATTACATGTAGCTGGGCTTGTCCCCATACACCTTCTCCCTGATCTCATGGTGGACTGCCTGGGGGTGGTGGTGGCAGTGCCTAGTGACCCTGACCACCTCTCGTTGCACGTCATGCTCCCCAGCCTCGTCCTTCGCCTATATAACACTCATTCTACTGCCACTGTCGCTGCCTCGGTGGCCCCTCCATCATCTTTAGATCATCCACGTGGGGAGTCGGATAGTCACAAGCTCTGTGACCCCCCCCCCATAGGAAAAATAGATCATGCTTTGCTGGTGGCTGCCTCGGCCTCTCGAGCCTCACACCTTTGACCTTGAATCCCCGAGTCATCCTCTATAAGGTCTATCCCTCTTGGGATTTTTTGTCATCTATCTACTACCAGATACAGATGACTCTGCTTCCTGTCGTCCGGTATGGGCCGTTTTTTTCAGTTCCTGCTCGACAAGGAAGTTATCCCGCAGCAAAGCTCACTCTAGCAACCAACCTACGTTGGGATGCTAAGAGAAACTATCACTTCTCTTCTCTCTCATTGGATCCCCTGTTCAAAGGTTTGGGCCCTGAAGTAAGGGTCACTTACTATGTCGTTGGAGTATTAGGAGAGGTAAGTAAATCTCGCAGAGTACTGAGCCACATTCTAGTTGCCCTGCTGCAGATTCAAAAGTTTCTGAATACATACAGATCTTTTTGTCGCTGGAACAAACTCTACCCTAAAAAGGCTCACAAAGTCCATTTAGGTGATGGTCATATCCTCATGAACCTGGATCATCAAGCTCCACCATTTTCCTACTAAGCCCTAAAGAAGACCAGCAGCCAAGATCGACATCTTCTCGATGGGTGTCTCTACTAAGAGAAAGACACATGAAACCACCTCAAGCTGGTCATCTACTGAATGAGGGTCTGTATCCCCTCGAAACCTCAGAGGATTTTGTCTCTGGAACTCATTATATGCACTTAGCCGGAATTCATGATCTGATTGTAGCATCTGCTATACAACGGATGTTGGTGCCGCTGGTACACCACCTGAAGGTGCCTTCACTGTGAGTGGTCCTTGTACAAATTCATCTTTGCTCGGTGGGCCACTATCATGATCTCTAACTGCAATCCTATATGGATATCCTTGTGGAGGCATCCTATATGATATAGAGGTGACACATTCAATAAGTTATACCCGGTGAGTAGACTCAAGAAAGATCAAGAAAACTTTTCAAAACACTAGCAATTGTTGTTTTCATGTACCGAGTTGGAAAACAGAATTTAGGGTCCTGGTGTTTGGATATGTCGGTCACCACACCAAAACCTGAATCCATGTACTAAAAACCAAACTCAATACACTTTACACCATTTCCTCCTTCAAAGTAGACTTTTAGTTCTTCTGGTAGAACCGGCCACCCTTTGATACCAATTTGTCCCGACCAATCCCATGGAGCTCAGACATGACTACCCCAATCCCGCCTTCCATAGGTCAGGGGTTGGTGACTAGCACCAGAAGGATTTTCCGAAACAGGGAAGGCATTGCCTTAGAGATCAATACACACTCAAAAAGGGAAACTGAATTAAAAAAACCAAAAAATGTAAGTTATAACCAAGAGATTAAAGTACATCCACAAGAACAATTGGAAACTTAAAATAGTAGGCCGGAATACAAACCTTATAAACTGAAAAGAAAGTAAACAATTGTTGCATCTATCATGGAGCTCCACCTGGAGGGTAATAGTTGTAATTCTGAAGGCATAGAAGAGGATCTCGACTTATCCCATCGCACCAAGCTCCACCAAGTCCCAAACCTCCAAAGTCTGCCTCGGAGCGTCAGTAGTCTACACCAGACACACACGTGTGGGTGAAGCCCATGCAGGGGTGAGTAAAACAACTCAATAGGGGACCCAGAGACACCCCAAGGTCTCTCTATAACACATAAAGGAAAATAAAATAATAAATACCACAAAGTTAATATCACAAGCATGATCTAAATCATGAAGCACAACGAAAAATAGACAGCTCACTCTAATGGTATAAATTCATGGTTACTAGGATGGGGATGAATAGTCATAAATCCAAATCATCCTATCTTTAGTAACTCTACTGATGACCCACATAGGTCACTATATGCAGACCTAGATGTTGACCCATTTTGGTCACTGATGCTGACCCGTATTGGTCAATGGTACTGAGCCATATTGGTCACTAGTGAGGACCTGTATTGGTCGCTTGTGCTGACCCGTATTGGTCACTAAATACAGACCCAGATTGGTCGCTGGTGCTGACCTATATTGGTCAATGGTGATGACCCTTATTGGTCACTAGTGATGACCCGTATTGGTCGCTGGTGGTGACCCGTATTGGTCACTAGTGCTGAATCGTATTGGTCGCTACTGCTGACCTGTTTTCATCGCTGGATACCGACCGGTATTGGTCGTTGGTTCTAACTCGTATTGGTAGTTGGTACAATGGTATGTATGATTAGTCATATAGCTAGATCATCCCACTCTATAGTTTTTAATGTTGACCTGTATTGGTCGCTCTTCCTCTTTAGGTCACAGCCGGTCGCTGGATTCCCACATGAAGGACGCCTGATTCTGGGAGAACTGCTCCTCAAGAAATCAGTCTTATTTAAACCATGAATAATTCACATGATGAATTAACCTGACGATACATCTTTTTATGAGGGTTCCAATGCAACAGAAGGCACATAAACCAGACGCCCGGTCTAAATGTTATAGGCAATTTAGTGTCGAGGGCCCGATTGGATTCTGGTACGATCCTACCCGACCAATCTCCAGCTTTATCCAAAAGTATTTTGGAGTATCTCAAAATAAATACTTCGTCTGGATGGTCCCAAGGCCTCAGAAGGATCATCAATCGGACATATAGTTATCAAGATAAGGATGTTTCAGTAACTAGGGGGATCAGTTGTGACAGGGCCTGATCTAACCTGGTCGGACCGACCCGACCTACCCGCCATGAGGGATCTACATAACTCGGGTCATTAATATGGACTCGACCCAAACTTGTGTGGGTCAAGGTCGGTCTGGTCTATCCTGTCCAGTGGGTCAGGCATAGTAGGCCTCGCTGGATGCAGCCCGTTTGGCCGAGGGTCCCGCCTTGTGACTTGGACTTGTCAGGCCCGGTTCGAAGAGGGAATGATTTGGGCCTACTGGCGCGGGTCCGGCCCACTTGGTGCAAGTCCGGCCCACCAGTAGAGTCCATCCCACCGGTGTCAGGTCCGACCCAGTAAGCTGCAGGTCCATCCCGCAGTGCGGTTCTGACCCGCTAGGTGCTTCTCCCCTTGGTCCGCAAAAGGCGGACTGGTCCGCTTCGTTGAACGAGGTCAGGAGTCTCGTCTTTCCATCTTCGTATCCCCATAAGTTACTGCATATTTCCTCCTCTACCACGTTCAAGTGGTCGTTTCCCGTCGCATGGGAAGCGGCTCTGTGCCACGTCCATTGGTCTCTAATGCGGTCGAGCGACCGCGTCCGCCGCCTCTAACCACCGGTTCGGCCGGTGGATCTTCCTGCTACACCGCAGCCCAGTCCGAGTAGGACCATTCCTTCAGCGCACCATCATGGTTCACTACCTCTTACTTATGTTCACCTCCATGGTCCACGGCCTATGCCAGCACACCGGAGGATTCTTCTCCGAACCACCATGTATGCACCGGTGGTCCGTTATTCGTGTCGCTTGCGCCTGCGTTGTCTGAGGATCATCCTCTCCACAGCGACAGTCTCAAAACTACCTTGAGATCTATTAGAATGTTTATCCAAGAAAACACCAATGGAGGAGGGTCTTGGGACTTGTTCATGTCGGCATAAGCCCTCCTTGTTATAATTTTACAAAACAAGGTAGGTCTAAGGATTTTAATTTTAACAACAAAATAATTAAATCCCAGATAAAGAAACCCCCCAAAAAATAACCCTCCAGCAAGAACGCACAATCAGCAGATTAACCTGTTTTTGGGTTAATCTACATTCGTCATTTTGAAATAATAACAACGAAACTTTAAAATCAAACAACCCATGCCTCTTGAAGTTCATTTTCACACGTTCTTCCTCACAGGGTTAAGACGTCAGTGTCGCTTCTCATTTCCAATATTTGAAAGGCATCGAAGAAGGAGAAGTTCCACCGGCATTCTTCATTCTTCACTGGGGTAGAAGTTCATCATAGGTTCACCAAAGAATCCTCCAAAAAAATAATACATATTTCCCTTAGGACGAACTATAAATAGGATCATGTCGCAACGTTCCCATTATGGTGTGACAGCACATAGTTATGATGTTTTATTTAAGAAACAGTGTTTTTGTTAGGCACCATTAAAGAGTCATTATGTTATAAGATAATGAGACCTTGATGAGTCTCATTGATGTGCATCGTCACTTCCTTGTCACTTCCTCGTAGCATCATCGTCCACCACTCCAAGGTGAGAAATAAATTAAATTATTTTATTACTTTTCTCGAAAAGTCTAAAAAATAAATTTTCTGCTCTTCCATTTCCAGCTGAAGTTAATTCATTCCTAATAGAATCATACCATTCGGAATTCAATAGTGCCCTTATATATTTGATCCAAGTAATAGTTCAAAAGATAGAAAATCATGCATTCATGTTTACTGGACATATCTTAAAAAATATTTCAAAATTAGTAATAGTCAACCACGACCCATGTCGGACGTGGTTATGCTCTGCCTAAGGGGAACACGACTTAATGAGCTCAATGGTACTCTCATATTTTCAATTCGAGTTTCCATTTAGAATTTATGGATTTTACAATAAAATAATTGCTACTTAATTATTTTATTTACAACTGAAAAATAACATCAACTGGAAGCCTACACTGGCCAATGTTAGAATCTTCCAAAATAAATCATACACTCACAATTCTAGTGGTGGTCTCAAATTTTTATTCTAAGTCACCATTTGTGAGTTATAAGCTTTTGAAAAATAAAATAATTTTTTTAATTATTTTTTTTATGGTTAGGACATTTTAAAGTTTTCTCACTGGAGGCATGCGCCAACTAAACATAAGTTGCACGTAGGGTAGACCCACAATCCTGAATGAAACGTTTCCCTTTGATTTCTGATCTTAGAACCCATTTAAGAGTTCTTCCACTTTTTCAGTAAAATGACTCATGTGCGCTATTTTAAGCTTAACACTTTTTTGACGGATTATTCTGAGCACTCTGGGCCTCGGAATCACGTACCATCAGATTTCACGGTCTCAAAAAATCCCATATAAATAATAATAATAATCATAATAATAATAATAAATTACCTAAAAATTACAAGATGTTACACATTTTCCTATTTTCACGTGTTTTTCATAGGGATCCTCTTTGAACCTTAAGGGGGTATCAGATTCTGCTTCGGGGTTGAGCCTTAGTTTTGGATTTTCATGGACATAAATCGCTATGGTGGGTAGAATTGTTACACTCGCTGATTTTAAATTATTTATTTTATTAATTATTTGGGCATCAGGTAGTTTTGGTTTAAGCCTGACTTAAATTTTTGAGTTCTTATTTAAAAATGCACAGTCACAAACCAAATCCGGTCACCTTCAAAACAGGTACTTGACCTGGTCAATGGCAAGACCCGAAGGGCATTCTCAATCCCCACTAGTTGGCACAGGTGATTGGGTATCATATAAGAGTGTTTGGGAATAATTTACCGATGTTCAGAAACATAAGACAACTAAATACAATAAATGAACTGAATCTGAAATTTTACACCAATGAAGCCTTTAATAAAATTCAGGATTCAGAAACAAGGTTTATAAAAATCCCAAAGACTAAAAAAATAAGAAATCCAAAATGGAAGTACAAAGAACAACCTCAAGGCAAGGGGAAAAACCCTCAATCCATCTCTACAATATCAAACCATGAAGGACCTCTTAAACCACATACCACCAGTTTTAAGAGCTTTACCCAAACCTGCAACAAACATTACCAAGTCTACTTACACTCAATTGTGTAAGTAAGGTGTGAGAAAAATCCCAATAGTATTCCACCACAAAATGATTCCATGTGATAGTCATTATATGAAAAAAAAATCTTGCATGTTTTATAAACAAGAAATTCTAGTAAAAATGTTTAGGAAATGAAACTTTATAAAAAATCAGTTTTCAAGTGGGATACTTTAAAGAATCTACAATTTTAAATAAAATTTGCAAGATAATGATTTTTTTCATCCAAAAACACTATGTTCCAAAGATGGGTTTAAAATATCCAATGACCACTAGAAATGTGAACACCCCTAGCCACTAGCTCGTTTTAGGTCCCACGTACCTCGTATCTCGGTGAATGTAACCATACAAATATATGTTCTCATGCACACTAGCCACTAGTCGAGATCATAACCATAACCAAGTGGTACCCCAAAATCATAATCATCATATTTTAGCTATTGTTTTCATATTCAAACTTTCTATGTGAAACAGGGTCCAAACCCCACAGGATCACTAGCATACTTGTACACGTCCACCCATCAAGATACCCGGGGTTTTCCCCTTGTGCTAAACAAAGTTCCACAAGCCATGAAATACCATTTTCACATTCAAATTCCATTTTCCAATCACACACAAACCCAAAATCCCACACATATGTCACGTAATTTTTTTTTTCATTCAAATTCATTTTGAAACCATACTCACACCAAAACATCCCACAACGCATTTCACATCTATTTCACACTTAAATAAATACTTTAAACAATTTTATAAAACAAAATTACAAGATAGTGGACATCACATAACATCCCTTTCACATTAAAATGGATGATTTCAAAAGTCACTCCTAACAAAATATTTTTCCAATATAGTAGCACCTCTTACATATATCAAGAAACCATTGAAAACCTTCATAAAACATTTACAAGGAGTGTAACCAAGATTTGCACATAAAATAATTCTAAAAACCTTATTTTGAAACCAAATTCATTCCAATATAATATAAAACCAGAATTGGAATCATGATAACGATTAAATAAAACAATTTCATGAACCATAAAATATCCCCATGTGGTACAACCTAGAATACACAAGACAAACACACATTTTTACACAAAAATGATACTTTAAAATTAAACGATCAACCAATGCTACCAAAAATAGTTTTATAACAACAATAAACATATTATAAAAATTATAAATAAATAAATTAAGAAATCCAAATCATCTGTAAATTCTTTCAAATGGAATCACCTACCATAAATGTCAAAACACCAAATTCTTGTGTGAAAGTTCACCCGCACCACTGCCACACCACAAGGGAGTTTAAGAAAACCCAAAACCAAAATATTAGACCAATAAACCCAATATAAAATCCTACGTTCAAATTCCTTCATTAGGTAAATTAGTAACTTCATGAAAATGTGGATGAAACCATATGAAAACGCAATAAACCCTAAGAAAATGGGATAAAGAAGGAAGAAAACCCACTTACATGAGATATCTTGAATAAAACGCCCCAAATACATGAGTAGATAAATTTCCAAATAGAAAAATATGAAAGTGAGGTTTGAATAAGGCTGATTAGGTCAATTGATAACTGAAATGGAAGGAAAAGAGTAAAAATTGAAGGATTTTTGAAAGAAACAAGTTACCTCTTAAAATCTAGATGATTTGAGAAATCTAGTGATGTTTTTCCATAATTCACAATTAATATGAGATAAAAAGAGGGGGAAAATAGAATGGGGTCGTGACTTAGGTAAGTGTTCTTGGGTGATAGAATGAATCACAAAAAACATAAAAATTGAATGCTATATTAAAGAATTAAATTTTATTTAAAGCAGAAAATGGGCTTACGGGTTGGCCCTATACCTTAATAAAAACCCAAATCCCTCATGATTATGGATTCTTATATAGTCCAAATGGATATGGTAGTTTTAGTATACTAGATGATTTCAATTAGGATGTTTAATGGGTGTAAAATTATGAAAAATTAAGGAGTTATAAAAAAACTAAATGTGTTTTTTAAACATGAAATGGGCTCACGGTTTGGCCCAAATCATGAAAACATGCCTTTTACTCCAAAAAATACATGGGAAACCCCCACAAACAAATCAAGAATAGTAATTAAATTAAAATACCTTTAAAATAAGTCATGTATGTGATAATTCTTCCCACTATAAAATATTCCACACTTGAAAAGCCACAACAAGTCTAAAAGAAAAAAAAACAAACCCAACCGAAATGCTAAAATAAACGCCTTTGCCAAGTTTCACCCACCCCAAAAGGACAAAACACCTCCAATTTATCAATAAAGGAAGGAATAATCTCACCAACCTAAACATAAAACACTTCCTAAAATGATGAAGTGTATTAAAACTACTTCCTAAATCAAAACACCTCAAACACTATCCGAACAAGACTCAAACAACTTATGTGGAACGAATAACGAAAACGAATGAGATCACCGTAGTCTTACTTCAAAAAAACTGTTGGGAGAACTCCAATCCAAACATTAACTCAAGTATGGAGTTGGACGTTAAATAACTCTGAAAGATACTACCTTATTCCAAACCAACACTAGGGACAAAACCAAGTTACTGATATGGTGAGACACAAACAGACTCCCCACAATAAAGGGCAACTCAATTTTTTTATGAGACAGAATTGAGACACTAACATGGGTTAGAACGAATAGACTCCCATCATAAGGGGTATACATTCATTATAATTTTCCAATATAACTTACATGAGAATCATAGTGGGTTTCCCCACCATAAGAACCAACCATCTTTACTAACCAACAAGGGCCGACACGAAAACCCCCCAAAATTTAAAGAGTTGTTACGAATGCACAGTTAGTCCGCACAGTTTGGGAAACTATGTGCTAACCATGTGGAGCATTCTGTCCAAAGAGGACTCTTCGTATGGTTACATGGGAAGAGGTCCATGGTCATGCATAGATTTTGTAGTAACTATTATCTCTTATTACACAGTTTCCTATGTTAGTGCATAGTTACTACTAACCATGGGAAAAACTTCTCTTCAATCTACCTAGCCCAAATTTCATCCTTTTCTATAAAAATTAAATGTAAACCCAAGAGAATAACATTAAATCAGGCTATAATAAGGAAATGAGGTCTTACCACCTCTACCACCAAACAGAAAAAACTAGAACAAGGTGATGACATCAGAGGTTTAAATTATTCTCATCTTTCATACTCAGGATAGGAATTTGACCAATGGTTTGAATGAACCTAATATTTCCCCTGACTATGAGCCAACATCACTCTAGGACCTATTCCTGGATCTCATATGATTAAATCATCTCCTGCATCGCAGTCAAGCTTTTGAAACCCTCGAATGAAACATATTCATCCTTTGCAAAAAACAATTACACAGTGATCTTAGATGGGATTAATGATACATGAAACACTTCAAACTCACATTACCATAACCCATCGTTTTACCAAAATAAGGGATTAGCGGATGAACACACATCACCCCTTGTTTATTCATATGGGATAGAACAGAATGAAAGGACTCATAAAAACACCTTCCTCTAGAATATAGGGTTTTGGAATTCCCTGATGGAAGACACACATCCAACAGAACATAGACTTTCATAAGATTGCACAAAATTCACCCTTACAGTCAAACGAACACACGACCTTGCAAGGTGTCACCGAATATGACCATGCGGATAATAAAAAACCACAAGGAGAGGGACCTTATGTCGAGTCCCAAACAACACATGATTCTAGCAAGCATACATAAGAGCCACTCTTGGACAGATTTTCCACACTGTAGGCCTAACATGAACTCTTTCTTAGATGATACTGACGAAAGACACACAGACCCATTAAGAAATCATTCTACACTGAAAACCATGAACTACCTTAATCTTCAAAGACTCAGGGAGCTTTAGAAAACTATGGTCTATTTCAACCTCCCACAACCACTCTCCCTCAATAAGGGGATCCACGTAACCAAAAAATATGAGGAGTAAACTCAATCTCCACATCTCAAGAATAAAGTCCTTATATTGATCAACAAGAGGATCATCCAATGGTGAATCCCCATGGGCCACACATCAGTCATGAATTAACTCTTTATAGGGGAGTACCCTAGCCAATAAGAAAACCCAAGAACCCAACCAAACTGGTCATTTGGTCCCAACATAAAACAAACCAGAACCAAACATATGGGGGGAGCCACCACATTGGCCTATAAAACTTTTTCTCAAAAGAGACCATTGAACAACTCTTCATTCTTACTTTTCTATGAATCACCAACCCAAAACATAGCTTAAACAAGAGGGGTTATTGAACTCAAAAAATAAAACAATAAAAACCCTGAAAACACATAATCCAAACCTCCCAACCACACATTATGAAAACAAAACACTTTCCTTCAAAATCATTCTTAAAAAATAGTGTTGGTGGGTTGCGCATTTACCAATGGTATCTCATGAGCTTCACACATACATGTTTACATGCCACACCGAGAACCCACCACATATCCATCATGTCACTCATCCATTCATTACATTAACCATCCATTTTACCATATAAACACATGCATGTGGTCACCCTTTAGAACACAAAAGACCAAAACCAAACCTTTCATCTTTTCAAAATCAAAACAGTTTAACCACAGTTATCTTTTATCAAAACTATTAACCATAAAATAAAAACCCAATTTAAATCTGACAAACCAATTTAAAAAATCCCCCATCATTCAATAAAAACTCACTTTAATTCCTTTCATAACCATTTCAAAAACATTTCATCCCATTTCAATTCACTTCATATTTAATGAAAAACACCATTTCATAAGTCACCATTTAATTAAGAACTCAACTCTTCTCATTTCAAAACAGGGTTCTAAAATTTCATAAAACTATTCAAATGCTCAGTAGTTACCAAATAAAAATCCATCTTCAATCCCCACACATAAATTCTAAAACACTTTCTTCTATTTGTTGAAATTTTCAATCGTTCAGAAAACATTATTTGAAACATATTTTCAAAACCCACTTTAACATAATTTATGCTTTAAAAGGGGCTGTAAACAAGACATTTACTATTTAAAAACAATTCTGAAAATTCATTTCCACCTTTTTTATAATGGAAAAACATCCACTTTATTAGAAAATCATTTCACAAAAATTATATATTTCTTAAAACCAAGTCATTTTTATTTTAAAACCAGATTTCAAAGATTCCAAAACAAAAAGAAAAAATACAATACGAGAAGAAACTAGTGTCGGTGGGGGATTCATACATATCGTTTGTTTCCATACGCTAATCACTTCACAATCATAATGATTGTTCTAAGGAAATATCATTGGCTCCACATGGCTTTCCATGCCCTGTGATCTCATTGGGACCATCAACACAACACTCTTTTCATTTCCCCAATCATCAAAGAACCATGAGAAAAAAAGAACACAGATAAAACCTGACTTCCCCTAGAGACTTGAATCTCATCACGAGGTGTGATGTCCAGGCACCTACTCGTAATCGGAATGTCAAGTCCGGATAATCCTATCCCTGAACTATCTCTACTCTTCCCAAAATAACATGACCCAAGAGAGCGAACCAGCTCTCAAACCATTTTCTCGCGAACTAGATCTGGTCACCTTCAAAATTGGCACCCGACTAGGTCTTTGGAAAGACCCAAATAGTGTTCTTGATCCACATGGGTTTTCACAAGTGCTCTTGTATAATATATGAGTGTTTGGGAATGATTTACCCGAGTTCAAAAACATAACACTACCAAATAAAATTAATAAAATGAATCTTAAATTTTATCCCAAACAATCCTTTAATAAAATTCAGGTTTGGGAAACAAGGATAATTCCAATCCCAAAGATTACAACCAAAGAAGAAATCCAAAATGGATAGACCAAGAACCACCTATAGTGTAAAGACCCAAAGTTTTATTAATGAATTACCTTCTTATAATTATGCCTTATAGTATAATTAAGAAGAAAAATGACATATAATGATACTAAATATTATGTGACCATTAAACATAATTTTTCTACTTCTATGTTTTGAATTTCAAAAATCTAATATACACAGTTATGTTCAGGGTGATTTTTGGAGTCTAAAAAACAAACTTATTTTTGGTGAATAGTAACATTCCCTTATGAATAGTAATGTTACCCTTATGAATAGTGACATACCCTAATGAATAGTAACCTTACCTATGAAGGTATATATTTATGATATTTATGTAAAAGTATGATGTGCCTATGTTTTGGAAAAAGTAAATAAATGTTTAAAAAAAAGTATTTTTCAAGTAAATTATGATTTCATTTAGAAATAAAATTAATCATATTTAAAAAATTATTTTTTAAATATGGACTTCATTTTTTTATTCTATACATTGAAAAATGGTTAAGTTGAATTTTAGGGATTTTTCTGAAATGCATGAATTTTTTATGAATAGTGAAATACCATGATTTACAAAATAAGATAAGTACGCTAATTATAGAGTCATGTATGATTTTCTTCCGATTTAAACCCAATTGATTTGGATTAAAATCATAAAATTACTTTAATTATTCATGGAAGACTCACCATTACTTTTCTTGTGTATAAAAAATAAATTAATGAATATTATATTAAGAAATCTCATCACCCCTCCAATATAAATACCACCCTTCCCACCCTCATTTCCTCATACCTCTCAAGATTAAAAACATGTCTAAACTCTACCCAAGAATATTTTATATCACTTATCCCACATCCAAGAGCTTCTGGTCTCATCAAAATCACAATCATAGGTTTCCTAAGTATTATCTCAAGAGAAGGATTCAAGAGGTAATTTTCCTCTCTCTCTTTTCCTTTAATTTACTTTCAATTTCAACTTCATTTATTAATATCTCCCCACTTGGTATAATAACTCTAGTATATCACATATAATGGAATGTTATGATACTAATGGGGTAATATATCATCCAACCCCCTTATCCACTTCTTTTTATTTTAGAAAAAAATTGTTGTTCATGAGATGTTAATTTATCACCTTCAAGAATGGCATTTTTTATTTTATTTTTTACCGCCTTCTGATCTGGTCATGAAGAAAAATTTTATGGTTCAAACAGATTAAATTATATGTATTATTTCCTATTTAATGTTATTGAACTAACTTAAGTAAATATTAGTAAATTAATAATCCAAACAAGTTTGTTTTGATTGAAAAACTTCTTGAATTAACCCAAATGATCATCATTAAATTCTTAACTAATGATTCATCCACATGGTATATAACATAATTAATTATAAGATCATTTAAAATCCAGTAATATAATTAATAACATTTAATATAAATTATGTATTTTTATCCATGTTCTACATGAACTTCCATTCATGAATACAAATGAATCGTTCAAGAAAACCCTAAAAACGAACATTCATGAACAATGGATTCAAAGTCTATAACTCCTAAAAAGGACCATAAAATGACTAAATGAAACCATAATAAACCATATTAACGTAGAAATTATTCTTTAATTGTTATTTTATTAATATAATGTTTTTATACAAGACATTAAAGTGATGAATGTGTTCGGATACAAGCTAAGGGGAAATTCTCAAACCCAACTTTATTTCTTCAGTTTCTCCTAGTTCACTACATTTTTTGGTATGGTTACTCCTAAAAATAATTTTTTCATAATTATCTTTCATATTATGGGATATAAATGTATTCCACTAGAGTTTATGTCAAACAAATGTTTTCTAAAAGAGCTCTTCTTTCAAAAACACACCTTTTACTTCTCTCTCAAGGTGGATGGTTCTTGTATCAAGTATTTTATTCCCTCTTTCTTTTAGGAACCCAATGTTTTTCATTGTGTTTTTATGAGATGAAACACATTCCTTTCCATGGGTCATTTATGTTAATTTTTTATATTTGTTCTATATGGTATGCACGATAATGACATTGTTATGGTGTGACAGGTGTGCCTGGAATTATCTAGCGCAAAATGATTGTCATGATGTGATAGGTGCGCTTGGAATTATACATTACTCTAATGCATTAGGGAATATGATTAATCTCATTAATTAAAGTGAAATGATTTGTGAAAAAAATTCTATCTTTTTTCACAACTATGTGTGGTATTTGACCACTAAGACATAATGTTTCATTTTGTATGAATTTCCACATTTCAAGCCTTTTATTAATGATTCATCTCATGTTCATGATCCTTTGCCTATGTTATGATTATTCTCACCCATTGTTATATTGTTATTATCTACCCTCTTATTGGGCTTTTAGAATGCCCCTTTTTTATATATATCCCCAAGTGACTACATGTACTAAGGAGAGGTCAAGTGCCAATAAGAAGCTAGAGAAGAAGGAATTAAATAAATATTTATGCTTGATGTTGTAAATGTTATGTTTGGTCCTAGTTTTCCCAAGACACTAAACCTCTGAAACCTCGTGGTGTAATACTATTATGTCTTTTATCTTTATAATGATTGAATATAAATTTAGGAAAATTATAGGTTTCTATAGTTGGTATCGGAGTTAAGGTTTAGTTAATTTGGGAATTAGGATTAGTGAATCCTAGAGAAAACCGATAGCATGAGACTCAGTACAAATATAAAAAAAAGAATATTTATATAGAGATCCCATAAGTTATGATTTTAGTGAAAAATTTACAAATTAATAAGTTATTTATTCATCACCTGTTGGCATATGTTCTGTTCTATCCTTTTATATTTTAGAAAATGGTTGGAACCAGGAGAAACCAGGAAAACAACTCATGTGAGGGCCAATGAAATGACTGCACGAATGTCATCCCCATTGATTTGGGAGGTGAAGTTCAAAAATTCATAGTAAAACTTACCCAACTTTCTCAAGTTATGAACAATAATGAGAATAATGGGGAACCTCCTCCTTCACCAAAGAGGGAGAAACTGGCTATCGCGTGTTTTATGTTGCAACAACCACCGATGTTTAGTGGATATTTTAATCCACTAGTTGTGGAAAAATGGGTGAACTCCATGGAGAATATCTATTATATTCTCCATTTTTCTGAGACATAGAAGGTGAATCTTGATTCTTATCATCTAGATAGAGAGGCTGGTCAATAATCGTCTTTGATTAAAAACACCAAGCCAAGGGAGAAAATGGTTGAAATGGAATGGGAAGACTTTAAGATCATGTTTCTTAACAATTATTTCACATAAACTCTACATACAAAGATGGAGAGAGAATTCATAGATCTCAAGAAAATGTAAGGAGAATATATCATAGCCTGTGAAGAAAATTTCCCATGTATTTCAAGGTACACATCAGGTTTTTTCATCAATAATTATTGTAACATTTATAGATTCTTTAGTAGATTAAAACTACACCTTCAAAAGTCTCTTGTAATCTTAGACTTTGGGAATTATGTTGAAGTTGTTCGATGTGCTCTAAAAGTGGAGATGGAGTTTGGAGAATGGTCCCATGGCTATGGTAATAAGAAATGAATGATGGAGTTTCAAGCTATTGGATATAATGATAAAGGTATGAAGGAAAATCAATGACCCACATGCCAAAAATGTGGGAAGTTTCATCATGGGAACTTCCTCAATGGGATGAAAAAATGATTTCAGTTTGGGAAAAAATGACACCATGATCAAGAGTGTGTAAAATACATGAGAAAGAAGGAGAATGTAGTGGAAGAAAGGAGAGAATCACCCATGGTTCAATGATATAATTGTAGGGATAAAGGGCACTATGCAAGCCTGTTCACTAAACCTCGAGTCCTTGAGGGTAATTAGCATCAGCAGCCACCAAATCAAATGGAATAGGGGAAGGCTTATTCTATCACTACTGCGGGAGTAGAGAAAGATAATGAATTCATACATGGTACAAATCCTTTTCACTCAATAATGGAAAATATTATTTGATTCTGGTTCTACGTATTCCTTTATATCATGAAAGTTTTCTAGAACTATAGAATTGAATCCCTGAAACCTTAAAGTAGAGATATCTGTAAAAACACAAAGTGGTGAAATCATTTCAACCCAAGTGTTTGACTCTACTCTTGTTGGCGTATGTGGAATGATTCTTCTAGAAAATATCATAATACTTCCCTTTTTGGATTTTGATTCTATAAGGGGAATCGATTGGCTATCGTTATATAGAGCACATATCAACTTTTAGGATGGAGAAATATCTTTTAATATTCTGAACCATCCCATGCTCCTCTACAAATTCAAGGAAGATCATGAATCTCCTTTGAAAAATCCTTCAACGGTGTGGGTGTCGATTCCCTATGAAGAAGCATACCTTGCACAAATAGTTGAGTCAAAGGTACGTTCCAACCCATTGTAAATTCCTATCATGAGTGAATACAGTGATGTATTTCCTAAATAGTTTCTTGGACTTCCTCCAGATCTTGAGGTAGATTTATCAATAGAACACATACTCGGAGCTAGTCATATCTCGAAGTGTCCCTATATGATGGATATTATCAAACTAGAGGAGTTAAAGAAGAAGTTGCAAAATAATTTGGAAAAAAAGTTTATATTCCCTAGTGCATCACCTTGGGGTGCGCTGGTGCTCTTTATCAAGAAGAAGGATAGAACATTGCAGTTGTGTATCGATTATCAGGCACACAACAAGATCAGTACTGAGAACAAGATTCCTCTTCCAAGGATTGATGACTTGTTAGATTAGTTAATATGAGCTCAATATTTCTCAATGGTTGATCTTTATTCTAGATATCATCGGCTAAATGTGAATAAGGAAGATATTCATAAGACTTCCCTTCATATAAGGTATGGGAACTATGGGTTTTTTTGATGACCTTAGGACTTACTAATTCCCCTTCAACATTAAGGGATTTGATGAATAGAGTCTTTATACATTACCTCAACAAATTTGTGGTAGTGTTTATCGAGGATATTCTCATCTACTCCAAGAGCAAGGAGGACCATGAAGAACATATAAGACTTGTGTTGGTGACATTGAGAAAAGAGGAGATGTATGCCATGTTTAGAAAGTGTTCCTTTTGGATGAAGCATGTCACGTTATTGGGAAATGTGATCACAAGTGAGGGAATTTATGTGGACCCTTCAAAAACAAAGGCAATTGAGGAATGGATAAATTCCTCTAGTGTCACAAAATATGTAGTTTTCTTGGATAATCTGGGTACTAAGGACATTTTGTGAGAATTTTATCATGATTTTCATGTTTGATAACTAAGATAAAAAAGAAAGGGGTAAAGTATTTCTGAACTGAATAATTTAAGGGAAGCTTCAAGGAGCTAAGGAGAAGGTTGATCACAACACATGTACTCACATTATAGAAAAGTTTAGAATGTTTTGTGATATATAGTGATTCTTCAAAGAGATTATTGGGTTGTGTACTCATGAAATATGATACTTTGGTAGCCTAACCCTCACAGAAGTTGAAGATCCATGAGCCGAACTACCCAATGCATCATCTAAAGATGGAAGCTTTGATTTTTTTCCTTGAAAATCTGGTGGCACAACCTTTTTGGTGAGAAGTGTGAAATATACGCCGTCCACAAGATCCAATAGTATATATTCACACAAAAGGAGCTCCACATTAGTCAAAGGAGATTGTTAGATTTAATAAAGTATTGGGACTTCTCTATTAACTATCATCCAAGAAAGGTGAAGAAGTGAGCTGATGCTCTAAGTAGAAAAGAACATGATACTATATACATGTTGTGGATTCAGAAATACCCTATCTTCTTGGATATGAAAAGGATGGATTTTGAAATCATAACGGCAGTGGATACATCCTACCTTTCCCAAATTATTTCACAACCATCAATCCAATAGGTGATTAAAGAGTCACAAAAGGATGAATTGGAGTTACCGAAGAAGGTGAACGCAGTAAAGGAAGGGAAGCTGCATGAGTTCTATATCAATGATGATGGCATGATTCGGTTTAGAACATGACTTTATATGCCTTCATCACCCAGGATAAACAAGGAGGTGTTGGGAAATTTACATAGCTCAACATTCTCTATCCATCCTAGAACCACCATGATGTACTGTGATCTCTGAGAACACTTCGGGTGGGATAACATGAAGAAGGATATTTCGAAATATGTATCAAGGTGCTTGGTATGTTAGAATGTTAATGCAAAGAAACAAAATTACAAAGGGACGATGCAAACATTTCCAATACCCTTGTGGAAATGGGATAATGTTACTATGGACTTTGACATGGGTCTCCCAAAGACGTCGAAGGGAAATAATGCGATATGGGTTGTGGTTGACTGACTAACCAAAATATCCCATTTTATTACTATTTGGGAAGACTTATCTCTTAAACCACTTGAAAAGAAATATGTGAAGGAAGTGGCAAGATTACATGGTGTTCCACTATAGATTGTCTTTAACCATGATCCAAAGTTCACATCTAAATTTTGGAGGAACCTTCAACATGATTTGAGTACTGAATTAAATTTCAGCATGGCCTGTCACCCCAAAACTGATGGTTAATTTAAAAGAACTATTTAGACACTTGAAGAAATGCTAAGAGCCTGATCACTATAATTCAAAGGTGGATAGGTTCAGCAGATCACATTGGTTGAGTTCTCATACAAAAATAGCTTCCACTTGAGTATTCAGATGGCTCCATATGAATCTTTGTATGGAAAGCGATGTAGAACTCCAACCTGTTGGGATAAAGATGGAGAAAGAAAACTACTTGGACCTAATCTTCTGAAAGAGATGACATAGAATATTCAATTCACCGAGAAACACATCAAATATTCTTAGAGTCAGCAAACAAGCTATGCTAACAATCGTCGAATGGACTTGGAGTTCGACGTTGGAGATAAAGTCTTCCTTCAAATATCACCATGGAAGAGAGTCGTGCGATTTGGAATGAAATGGAAACTAAGCCCTAGGTACATTGGCCAATTTGAGATCCTTGAACTCATAGGATAATTGGATAATTGTCTTGAACATCCACTAAATATGGCTCATGTTCATGATGTGTTTCACGTATCACTCCTAAGGAAGTACATACCAGATCCCTCACATGTACTGAACTCATAGGTGGTACAATTGGAAGATGATCTCTCTTATGAGGAGTAGCTAGTAAAGACTCTGGACTAGAGATATAAGGTTCTATGTAACAAGACAACCTATCTTTTCAAAGTGTTGTGTAGGAACAATAAGTTTGAAGAAGAAACTTGGGAACCGGAAGAGGCGATGAAGGAGAAATACCCTCACCTGTTTGTCTAAAAAAAATTCGAGTGATAAATTTCATAAGGGGGGAACGATTTAATGACCCAAAGTTTTAACAATGGAATTCCCATATTATAATTATACCTTATAGTATAATTAGGAATAACAATTAAATATAATGATACTAAATACTCTGTGACCATTAAACATAATTTTTCCACTTCTATGTTTTGAATTTTGAAAATCTGACATACACAATTGTGTTCAGGGTGATTTTTGGAGTCTAGTAGAGAAAACATAATTTTTAGTGAATAGTAACATACCCTTATGAATAGTAATGTTACCCTTATGAATAGTGACATATAATAAAAATTATAACCTTACCTATTATAGTATATATTTATGAGATTTAAGTAAAAGTATGATATACCTATGTTTTGGAAAAAGTTAGTAAATGTTTTAAAAACTTAATTATTGAAGTAAATTATGATTTTATTTGAAAATAAAATTAATGATGTCTAGAAAATTAATTTTGAAAAATTCAATTGAATTTTTTATAATACATGTCGAAAAATGGATAGGGTAGATTTTTGGGATTTTTCTGAAATACCTGAATTTTTTATGAATACTGATATACCATAATTTAAAAAAGAAACTAAATACACTAATTATAGAGTCATGTTTTATGTTCTATTGATGTAATCCTAATTGGTTCGGATTAACATGAAAAAATTACTTTAATTACTCATGGAACACTCACAAATATTTGTCTTGTGGAGAAATAATAAATTAATGAATATTATATTAAGAAATCCCCTCTCCCCTGTACTATAAATACCACCCTTCACACCCTCATTTCCTCACACCTCACAAGATTCAATCCTTATAAAAACTCTACCCAACCATCTTTACTATCCCCTATCCAACGTCCTAGAGCTTATGGACTCATCAAAAGACTAATCCTAGGTTCCTTAAGGAGTATCTCAAGAGGAGGATTCAAGAGGTAATATCCCTCTCTCTCTTTTCCTTTAATTTCATTTCAATTTCAAGTTATTCTCTTAAATATCCCCACATGGTATGGTAACTATAGTATCTAACATATACTAGAATTATATGATACTAATGGGGTAATATATCATCCAACCCCCTTGTCCTATTCATTTTATTTTATAAAAGAAACTTGTGTTCATGAGGTGTTAATTTATCACCTTCAAGAACAACATGTTTTATTTTTTTTCATTACCACCATTACATCTAGCCATGAAAACAATTTTATATTTGATCCAGAGAATATTATATGTATTATTTCCTATTTAATTTTATGGAACTAAATTATGTACATATTACAAAATTTATAACCAAAATAAGTTCGTTGTGATTGAAAAACCGCCCAAATTAACACAAACGATCATCATTAAGTTCTTAACTAAAGATTAATCCACATAGTATGTTACATAATTCATTATAATATCATTTAATATCCTTTATTATAATTAATAACATGTAATATCAAATATGGATGTTTATCCATGTTCTCCACAAACTTCTATTCATGAATACAAGTGAATCATTCAAGAAAACCATAAAAATAAACATTCCCAACAAAGGATTTAAACTCTATAACTCATCCAATGGCCCATAAAATATCTAAATGAAACCATAATGAACCATATTAATTTAAAAAAGGTTCTGGAATTGTTTATTAACGAATATAATGTGGTTATACATGACATTAAAATCAAGAAAGCATTTGAATACAAGGTATGGGGAAATTCTCAAACCAAACATTATTTCTTCGGGTTCTCCCTATTTCAATCCATTTTTTGGTATGATTACTCCTTAAAAATAATTCTTCCATAAATATATTTTATATTCTTGGATATACATGTTTTCCACTAGAGTAGGTTTCAAATAAATGTTTTCCCAATGAACTTTTCTTTCAGAAACACACTTTTTACTTCTCACTCAAGGTGGATGGTTCTTGTATCAAGTATGTTATTCATGATTTCTTTTGGGAACCCAATGTTTATGAATGTGTTCTTATGAGATGAAACCCATTACTTTAATTGGGTCATTTATGTTAATTTTATATATTTTATATATATTTCATGCTTGATAATGATAATGTTATGGTGTGACGGGTGCGCCCGGAATTATATAGCGCAAAATGAATCTTATGATCTCCCGGGTGCGCCCAGAATTATACAGTGCTCCAACGCATTGGGTAAATTGATAAATCACAGGATTTAAAGTGAAATAATTTTTTAACATGATGATATATTTGTTCAAAAATTTGTTTTGAAGTTAACTACTAAGACACAATGTTTCAGTTTTTATCCATTGCCACATCTCAAGTCTTTTATTAATGATTCCTCTCATGTTCATGATCCTTTGACTATGTTATGATCATGCTCACCCATTGTTATATTGTTATTATCTACCACATTTCTGGGATTCTAGCTCACCCCTTTTTGATGTATATCCTCATGTCACTACTTGCACTAAGTAGAGGTCAAGTTCCAATAAGAAGCAAGAGAATAAGGAATTAAATAAATGTTTATGATTGATGTTGTAAATGTTTTGTTTGGTCCTAGTTTTACCAAGACACTAAACCTCTAGATCCTCATGGTGTAATTATATTATTTTGTTTATATTTATAATTATGTAATATTAATGTAAGAAATTTTCTAGTCTCTATATCAAGGCAAGGGGAAACTACCTCAAGTCATATTCACAATACGACCTCCACAAAGGACCGCTAGAACCCTAAACCACTAGTTCTAAGAGCTTTACCCAAACCTGCTATAAACATTACCAAGTCTAATTACACCCAATGGAGTAATTAGGGTGTGATCCAAATCACAGTCGGATTCTACCCCAAAAATATTCAATGTGATACTCTTTATATGACAAAAAACATGCAAGTTTTGTAAACTAGAAATGCCTGTAGAAATGTTTGGGAAATGCAACTTTAAATAAAATCGGTTTTCAAGTGAGATTTTTTAATGAATCAAAAATTTTAAATCAAATGCACAAGATATTGAATTTTTCAAACAAACACACCATTTTCAAACAATGAGTGTAAAATGTCCAATGAGCACTAGAAACGAAGACTCCCCTAGGAACTAGCTTATTGTGGGTCCCATGTACCTCGTATCTTAGTGAATGTAACCATATAAATATCCCTTCTCATGCACATGAGACACTTTTAGGGATCATAGACCTAACCTAGTGGCCCCCCAACATCATCATAATCATAGTTTAGTTAGTATTTTCTTGTTCAAACTTTCTACGTGAAATAGGGGCCAAACCCAATGGGATCACTAGCATACTAGTACATGTCCACCCACCTAGATATCCGGGTTTTCCCTCTTGTGATAAAACAAGTTCCACAAGCCATGAAATACCATTTTCAAATTCAAATAAAATTCTAAAATCACACAGATACCAAACTTCCCACACACATGTCACAAAATTTCCTTTTCCATTCAAATTAATTTTGAAACCATACTCACACCAAAATAGCCCACAACGTGTTTTACATCTCTTTCACACTTCAATAAATACATTAAAAAAATTATAAAAAATTTCCAAGATAGTACACATCACATAATATCCCTTTCACATTAAAATGTACCATTTCAAAAGTAAACTCCTACCAAAATAGTTTTCCAACTTAGTTGCACCTCTTACATAAATCAAGACACCATTTAAACCCTTCATAAAACAATACCAAGGTGTGTAATCTAGCTTAGCACATAAAATCCTTATAATAACCATACATAGAAACCAAATTCAAGACAAAATAACATAAAACCAGAATTTTAATCCCTATAACCATTTAATAAAACAACTTCAAGAACCATAAAATAGCCCTAAATGGTACAACATGGAATACACCAGACAAACACATATTTTGAGACAAAAATGCTACTTTAAAATTAACCGCTCAATGAATGCTACCAAAAATTGTTTTTCACCAAAAAAACATATTAATAAAATTATATATAAATAAATAAATCAATAAAACTCATCAGGAAGTTCTTACACAAAGAATCACCTACCAAATATGTTAAAAGACCAAATCCTTGTGCGAAAGTTCACCCGCACAACTGCCGCACCACAAGGGAGTTAAATAAAACCCAACGTGACAATATTAGACAAATAAAACCAAGATCAAACCCTATTTTTTAATCTATATTTTTTTTTTAAATTATGAAATTCAAGAAAATATGGATGAAACCCTATGAAAAAGGAAGAAACCCTAAGAAAATGGGAGAAGAAAGATTGGAAACCCACTTACTTGAGTATCTTGAATAAAATACCCCAAATATACCAGTATCTGAATTTAGAAATGGACAAAAATGAAATGGTCATTAGAATAAGGATGAGTAGGTCATGTTAGAACTTAAATGGAGGGAATAGTGTAAAAAGTGAAGGAGTTATAAAAGAAACAAGTTACCTCTTCAAATCTGGATGATTTGAGAAATTCAAAGAAGTTTTTCTCTAATTCGAAATTAATATGAGATCCAAAGAGGGGTAAAAGATCATGGGAGTAAATATTGTGTAGGTGTTCTTGGTTGAGAGTTTTAATCACCATAAAAACTTATAAATAGAATGATATATTAAAGAATTAATGTTTTTTTAAAGCTGGAAATGGGCATACAGGCCCGCCTAATACCTTAATAATAATAACCCAAATACATCATGGTAATGGATTCCTAAGAGGTCCAAATGAATATGGTGGTTTTATTATACCAGGGGATTCCAATTTATAAGCATAATGGGTGTAAAATGTTGAAAATTTAGGAGTTATAAAAAACAAAATTTGTTTTTAAAATATGAACTCGGGCCACAGTTTGGCCCAAATCATGAAAACACACTCTTTCCTCCAAAAAAGACAAGGGAAACACCAACAAAAAAATCAAGAATAGTAATTAAATGAAAAATACCTTTAAAAGAAGTAATTTATGTGACAATTATCCCCACCATAAATCTTTTTGACCTCATAAATCCACAGTAAGACTAAAATCAAAACCCAAACCCAACCAAAAGGCCAAAATGGACTCCTTTTCCAAGTTTCACCTGCCCCCAAAAGGCCAAAACACCTCCAATTGATAAATAGAGGAAGAAATACTCTTACCAACCAAAACATACACCAATTTCTGAAAAAAATCAATCATATTAAAACTGCATACGAAAATAAAACACATCAAACACTATCCCAAAAAGACTCAACAAACTTACCTAGAATGGACAACAAAAGCGAACAAGGTCATCGCAGTCTTACTTCAACAAACCCATTGGGTTCGCTCCAATACCAACGTTTAATAAAGGAGGATATTGGTGGATAAATAATTCCTAACAAGACCACCTATTTCCAGACCAAAACTAGGGACAAAACCAAGTTACTGATATGGGGAGACACAAAGAGACTCCCCACCATAGGGGGAAACTCAATTTTTTCAAGATATAATCAGGACACTAATAGGGGAAGGCCCAAACAGACTACCAGCATAAGGGGCATACATTCATTATAATTTCCCAATATAACATACAAGAGACTCATAGTTGGTCTACCCACCATAGGAACCAACCAAATTAACTGAACAGCATGGGTTGACATGAAAAATCCCAAAAAAATTAAAGAGTTGGAACGACCGCATGATTAGTCTGCACGGTTTCGGAAACCATGTGCTATTCATGTGGAGAATTCTATCTGAATTGGAATCTACGTATGGTTACAAGGGCCGAGGTGCATGGCCATGTAGATAGTATATCATCGCTCTGTCTCTTATCACATGGTTTCCTAGGTTGGCGCAAGGTTACTAGAAGCCATGTGAAAATTGTGATCTTCTATCTGCCTAGCCCAAATTTCATCCTTTTATCTAAAAATTCAAAGGAAAACAAGGGCAATAACATGAACTTAGGCTATAACATTTAAATGAGGTCCTCCTACCTCTACCTCCAAATTGGAACAACATGAACAAGACAAAGACGCAAAAGGTTGAAACTATTCTCATCTTTAATACCGAGGATAAGACTTTGAAAAAAGGTTTTAACGACCCCGGGATTTCCCCTGACTAAGAACCAAATTCACCTTGGGACCTATGGCTGGAGCTCAGATGATTGAAGCATCTCCTTCCTTGTAGTCAAACTTTAGAAACCCCAAAACAGAACTTCTTCTTCCAGTGCCACAAATAATTACACTGTGATCTCAGATTAGAATAATGAGATATGACACACTTCAAACTCACATTACCATAACACATAATTTTAACAAAACAAGGGATTATAGGAAGTACAGACGTCACCCCTTGTTTCTCTGGACGAGAAACAATAGAATTAAAGCACACATAGAAACACCTTACTCTAGAACATAGGATTTTGGAATTCCTTGAAGGGAGACACACATCCAAAAATAAAGAGACTCTCATAATATTTCTCAACATTCACCCCTACAGTCAAAAAAACACACAACATTGAAAGGAATCACCGAACATGACCATTGAAGATAATAAAAAACACAAGAAGAGGGGCCTTATTCTGAATTCAAAATTGAACACGATTCCAGCAAGGGTTCCTAACAACCACTCTTGACCGGATTTTCCACACCGGTGGCCTAACATCAACTCTATCTTTGATGAGACTAACGAAAGATCCAAAGGCCCTTTGATACATCATTCTACTCTGACACCCCTAAACTACATTCACCTTCAATGACTTAGAAAATTTAAGAAACTAAGGTCTTTTTAAACCTCCCAAAACAACTCTCCCTCTATTAGGGGATCCATAAAACTGATGAAGAAGATGGTAAACTCAATCACCAAATCTCAAGAAGAAAGTCCTTATGTTGATCAACTATAGGATCGTCCAATGCTGAATCACCATGGGCCACACATTATTCATGAATTAACTCTTTATGGGGGCTTACCCTAGCTAATAAGAAAACCCAAATAACTAACCAAGATGGTTATTTGGTTACAACATACCACAAGCCAAAACCCAACACATGAGGGGAGCCACCGCATTTCCTCCCAAACATTTTCTCAAAAGATACCACTAACCAATGCTTCATTCCAACTTTTCAATGAAATACCAACTCAAAACATTGTTTAAACAAGAGGAGTTCTTGAACTCGAAACATCCCACAATAACAATCCCAAAAACACATAATCCACACCTCCCAACCACACATTATCAAAACACAAAACATTCCTTCAAAATAATTCTTAAAAAAATAGTGTTGGTGGGTTGTGCATTTACCAATGGTATCTCATGAGCCTTACACATGCATGTTAACATGACACACTAGAAACCCACCTCATATCCAACCTGACACTCATCCAGTCATTCCATTAACCATCCATATTTTAATATAAACCCATGAATGTGGTCACCCTTGAGAACACCAAAGAACAAAACCAAAACATTCCTCTTTTCAAAATCAAAACATTTTAACCACACTTTCCATTTCTCAAAACCGCTTACCATAAAACCAAAACACTATTTAAATCTTAAGAAATATTACAAAAGAAACCAGTATTTAATAAAAACTCACATTCATTCCTTTCACAACTATTTCAAAACATTTCAACCCATTCCAAAACACTTCTAATTTCATGAAAAACTCCATTTCATAATTCACCATTTAATTAAGAACTCAAATCTTCTCATTTAAAAATAGGGTTCTAAAATTTCATAAAACTTTTCAAATGATCCATAGTTTCCAAATACAAATACATCTTCAATTCCCACACATAAATTCTAAACCACTTTATTCCATTTGATTCAATTTTCAATAGTTCAGAAATAATTATTTGATAAAAGTTTTTAAAACCTAATTTAGCATAATTTATGTTTTATAATGTGGTGTAAACACACCATTTACCATTTAAGAACAATTATCAAAGTTCATTTCCCGTATTTTTTAAATAAAACTACATCCACTTTATTAGAAAATAATTTCACAAAATTTTCATGTTTCTTAAAACCAAGTCAATTTTATTTTAGAACCAAATTTCCAAGATTCCAAAAAAAAGACACAATACAATATGATAGGAAATTAGTTTCAGTGGGTGACTTGGACATATGGTTAGCAGGCATAGGCAAATCACTTAACCATCACAGAGAGTGTTCTAGGGTAGTATCCCCAACTCCACATTGCATTCCAGGACCTACGAGCTCATTGGGACCATCAACTCAAATCTCTTTTAATTTCCCCCAATCATCAATGAACCATGAGAAACAAAGAACTCAGATGAAATTTGACATCCCCTTGAGATTTGAATCTCCTCATAAGGTGTGATGGATAGGCACCCTACTCATAATCGGAGTTTCAAGTCCCGAAAATCCTAGCCTTGAACTATACTGACTCTTCCCCAAATAACATGACCCAAGAGAGCGAACCTTCTCTAATACCGTTTTGTCACAAACCAGATCTGGTCTTCTTCAAAACAGTCACCCAAACCAATCTATGGAAAGACCTGAGGGGTTTTACGGATCCCCATATGTTTGCACAAGTGCCTAGGTATCATATATGAGTGTTTGGGAATTATTTACTTGAGTTCAGAAACATAAGACTACCAAATACAATAAATAAACTGAATCATAAATTTTACCCCAAACAAGCCTTTAATAAACTTCAAGATTGGGAAACAAGGTTTATAAAAATCCCAAAGACTAAAATAATAATAAATCCAAAATTTAAAGCCCAATAACCACCTCAAGTCATGGGGAAACACCCTAAAGCTATCTCCATAATACCACACCACAAAGGAACGCTAGAACCCCAGACCACCAGTTCTAAGAGCATTACCCAAACCTGCAACAAGCATTACCAAGTCTAATTACACCCAAAGGTGTAAGTAGGGTGTGAATAAAATCCTAGTAGGATTACACAACAAAGATATTACATGTGATTATCATTATAAGACAAAAAAGCTTTAATGTTTTGTAAAAAAGAAATGCTAGTAAAAATGTTTAAGAAATACAACTATAAATAATATCAGTTTTCAAGTGGGCTATTTTAAAGAATCAACACTTTTAAATAATATGCACAATATACTGAATTATTTCAGAAAAACAAACCATATGATGATGATGAGTGTAAAATTTCCAATGAGCACTAGCAGTAGTAACACCCTTAGTAACTAGCTCATTGTTGTCCTAAGAACCTCATATCTTGGTGAAAGTATCCATACAAATATCTATTCTCATTAACATGAGCCACTAGTAGGTATCAAACCCATAACATAGTGGTACCCCAACAAAATCAGAATCATATTTTAGTTATTGTTGTAATCTTCAAACTTTCTATGTGAAACAGGGGACAAACCCCACAACATCACTAGCATATTAGTACAGGTCCACCCACCAAGATACTAGGTTTTTTCCTCTTGTGCTCAAACAAGTTCCACAAGCCATGAAATACCATTTTCACATTCAAATACCATTTCCAAATCACACACACACACAAAACATACCACAAAAATGTAACATAATTTTTTTTTCATTCAAATTCATTTTGAAACCATACTCACACCAAAATACCCCACAATGTGTTTCACATCTCTTTCACACTTCAATATGTACTTTAAAAAAATTTATAAAACATTTCCAAGGTAGTGCACATCACATAACAGACCTTTCACATTAAAATGGACCATTTCAAAAGTACAATCCTACTAAAATAATTTCCCAACATAGTTTCACCTGTTACACAAATCAAGAAACCATTTAAAACAGTCATAAAACAATTCCAAGGAGTGTACCCTAGCTTTCCACATAAAATCCATCTAAAACCCCAATTTTGAAACCAAATTAATTTCTATATAACAAAAAAATAGAATTTTCAGTCCTGTAACCATTTAATAAAACCATTTTATGAACCATAAAATATCCCCAGGTGGTATAACATGGAATACACAAGACAAACACACATTTTTACACAATAAATGCTACTTTAAAAATAACCTCTCAACTAATGCTACAAAAAATATCTTTTACACCACACACAACATATTAGAAATAATATAAATAAAAAATAATTCAATCCCTATCAATAATAAATTCTTACACTTAGAATCACCTACTACAAATGTCAAAACACCAATTCCTTGGTGTGAAAAATATTTCTATGTTGGTCGACATGTTAATCTTATTGTGAAATTTTGAAATTGAATTGAAAATTGTTTGAATAATGTAAAACATGTTTTTATATGTTTATCTTGTGCATTGGGTTTTAATGTGACGTTTCTATATGGAATCAAGGGGTTTTTGGTGTTAAGTCTTCATGGTTTTTCTTGAAATGATTTAATAAATAGTTTAAATGATTTATTGAATTATTTAGGTGATGTGAAAGTATTATTTTGGAAGAGTTGAATATGAGTTTTTTTAAGTAGTATGATTATATTAATTGAGACATTTTTTTGGTGTAAACCTAATTTGGGTCATTTGAATGTTTTTTATTAGTGGTGAAAACGATTCATTTAATTTTGCAAGTGGTGCGAAACTAGTTTTAAGGAGATTTTTTTGAGAAAGTGGTTTGAAAATGGATTTACTAAATGGAATTGAGTCTATTTATAGTGAAAGCCCTTATTTTTTTATTTAGTAATGTTTTCTATGTTTTGAAAATGATTTATTATATTGTGTAAGGGGTATGGAACATTTTTGAATTGTTTTTCATGTGATTTCCTTGTGGTGTACTTTTGGTATGTATTGAAAATGGTCTAAATGTTGAGAATAATGCCTTGAAAATAAAAATTGTTTTATGTGTGGGACTAAAAAGGGACTCTTCCAAAGGGTTTGGTTTGAATTGATTGTGTTCTTCTTTGATTGTTTCCAACTGGGGATTAGTGAAATGATTAAATTATGAAAAATTTATTTTTAACGGTGTTTTGGTGTGTGCTTGATTTTAAAGAGAATAATTTGAATGTGTTTTAGGGTAAATCCTAGTTAGGCATCTTAAAAATGTTTTATTAAGTGTTTGATTGATTTATTAAATTTTTGTGTGGTGCACAGTCCCTTTTCTGTGGTTTCAAGTCGTCGAGTCTAAGGTGACTCACCTATGTGTGCATAGGTAAGTAAATATGTACATGTAGGTTCCCCTATTATGTGTGTATTCATCCATGGAATTGAATGTACATGTATGGGGATAGGTTTTCCGTTGTGTATATATAAAAATGCATGTGAAGGACAGTAGAGACCGGTATATGCGTATAAACATACCTGTAAGGATCTCCTTGTAATTGTTCATGGGCCATGTGAATGCATGCATAGGGTATATGTGTCCTTCCATGTATTTGAATGTAAATATTCTTAGTGGGGGAGTGGTAGCTTTTAGTTTTAAAGTACCAAGAATCGAAGTGGATGACTTGGATCCACCTTGAGGTAGGCCCCTTATGAATTTACCTTTAAATTGAATTTCTTAATTTCTTGAGTGTTTTAAAAAAATATTTATTTTATATTAAATAGTATATGCATGCTATACAAAGTGATGGTGATGTTTGATGTTAGTCTTTCCTCTGTTTTTTACGTTTTTTTAAGTGTTTACATGTGTATTTTTCATAAAAATAAGATCACTTTGAGAATGATTTATGAAATAGGAAAACCCCCTTTAAGGCATTAACTCATGATTTAGAAAAATGAGGCATATGTTAATTGTATGAATTTTTATATGTTACTAGTGAAGAGGATTTTACAATGATGTGTGTTTTTTGAAAAAAAAAAGGGATGCGCTTAGGCAAGGAAGTAGGTTGTGAAAACTGAAAAGTTTTAGATAAAGAGTGTGATTTGTGTGAGTCTTGGTTTTCTTAATAAAAACTCAACACAACTTGAAATTCTGCACAATGGGAAACCTAGGTATCTAGTTGGGTAGACTAGAACCAGTATGCTATATGATATGTAAGTGGTTCATCCTAGTTTTGTCTATTAGGATTGATTTTACAATATTAACTAAACATTTGTGATTATTAGAGACCACTAGGTTATGGGTGTGTTCCCTACAAGTGGTTCATGAACGATAACATAGATCTTTGTGGTTAGTATACCACATTTACACTAAGGTATGAGGATCCTAGGTCCTCAGCTAACACTAGCTTCTTAGGTATTTTTTATGGTTCTTGCGATACAATTTTCAATTTAGTTGTTTATTTCTTGTTTCCTCCTTCATCAAAACCATATTTAAATTTAAATTGTTTCTCTTTCATTTTGAAACATTAAAGTATGTTTGGATTCAATTTTAAAATGTAGTGGTAGAGACATGTTTTCCTTAAAAATGTAAACCTTTTACTTAATTTTTAATAGATTGAAAAAAAATATTTTAATGGGTTTTATTTTCAAACAAGCATATTTTGGGTTTATTTTTTAAGGTAAGGGAATAGGGTATTGTTATTACATGGCCTTCTTACTAGGCATTTGGGTGCTCATTCCTACTTAAATTTTAATTTTTAGGATCTTTTCTTGGATCGATCTTGGTGATAATGGTTCTATGTGTTGTGGTGACCCACAGGGTCACTTGGAGGTATGTCTAGCTGGTTATCTTTTTTTATCTTTGGTGGCTAGTGATCTTTTTATTATTTCAGTTTAAAATCAGATATATGTCTTTTTTCTATGGTAAAAATCATTCACAACTATCTCAACTTAATTCTTAGCACTATTTTAAATCCTGTGGAGATCAAGAACGCCCTTCGCTCCATGTCATGGACTAGGATGGGTGTCGCGTCATATGGCGACCTAGCTTGGTTCATGACCACATATACTATAATCTTTACTTGATATATATTTTTTAGTGTATATACTATCCTATGGATGTTTTTATCATACATTAATTAAATTTTAAGGGATTTAAAAATTAATTTTAATTTCTACCTTTCATTGGAATATATTAATGTTTTTCTTTTTATTAATAGGGGAATATATTGACATATGGCATGCTAGTTTTCTGATGTGGATTTTTATTACTAATTAGTGTTGATTATATATTTTTTTTATTATTCATTCCATTAATATTATTAATTTAGTGAATATAGTATGTAAAAGTGTGTGGCTCGATATTAGATGGAATCTCAATGGATCGGTAGGTCTCATGAGGCATTCTAGTTATGGTATTTGTTGTATACCTTTCCCAATTATATATAATTCCTTTCCCTGAGGCCCTAAAAATAAAAATATGATGTCTGGTATTATGAATTCATTCATTATGAAACTATTTATTATTTTCTATGTTATTATTTATGTTTATTTTTAATCGATGGACATATTCCCCTTTCCTAATATTATTTTTGTGACATATTTTATTATTTTTTTCACACTTCTATATTATTATTGACTAATTTATTCTTAGAAATCAACTGCTCTACAATTTCAATTTCTAAGAATATGAGCTATCCCATTTATTTTTTTGTTTCTTATCCCCAAGTTACCTATAAGTGAACATTGATTAATTTTAGGAATATAATATAATGAATAATAATGTTCTAACTAGAATCTTAAATTTTATTTCATGTTTTTAATTTTAATCTAAGAATCATATATTCATATTGTCAACCAATTCTACATATCTACTCAATATCATGGAATGAAATTTCTTTTCTCTCGTAATGATGTATTAATGTAATCATCGACTCTATATTACTATATTTATGGTTGTTATAGTTGGTATCAATTTTTTTAGTAGGATCCTAGTGAACTAGATTTAGGAAAAACTAAATTAGTGAAAAAATACCCTATAAAATAATGTAGAGATAATTATGTGTAAAAACATCCTAAAACTTTGGTAATGTATAGTGTAGGGTTTCATTATAATAACATAAATTTTTGGATAAAACAACTGGATTTAGGCTCTTGAAAAGATGTACATGGGGGTAAGAACCTCAAAAAGGTAATATTGGGTATTAACTAGGTCTTCACTCGGTGTAAAACAGGTGGTCTTAAAAAAGCACCTAATTTTGGAGGATATTCATTTTTTGATTCAAATACACATTAAGAACAAAATGATGGAGTTTAAGATGCTGTAATAATTTAAGAATATTTTTAAGGAAAATAAGTTTATGATTATGGGATTAGTTGTTCATATGTTTTAAATTTAAGTTGTGTCTTTCACGAGATCCATAAAATACACTTTGATTGAAAATTCTAAATTTTATGATCTAATACAATGTCATTCATTCTTTAGAGAAATCTCACATTGAAAGAAATTAAAATCTTATCAACACCCATAATCTAAATTGTGATTTACCTAACATGAAATTCCATAAGAATGAAGTTATAGATTAGAATATTATAAATATAACATGGAATTTTATAACTAATAACCTTCAATATATAGAGAAACCTTTTGCTTCACATCATGAAAATACAATGTTGGACTACTGTATGTTATAAAAACCTATATCCTTTAATTGAACAGCTAATTTATTTCTTTATGAACAATTTATTGATCCCTCTAATGAAAATGTATAACTTTGATATGTAATTAAATAGAACTTATTAGACCTTTAGTGTATTATTTAAAAATATACATTAAACATTGGTTGTCCTTATTTCAAAATATTAAGGATTCTAATGAAATAGAGGGTTTGAAATATGAGAATTTTAAAAATATGTTATATAAAAAAAATCCTCATAAGAAATAAATTGATTTGTAGAGGAAATTTTAAATTTGAGATAACAAGATGAGAAACGTTTTCTACGTATGAATAAAAAATTACATGATTATAAAGGCATGTCATGGATTAAGTTTGTAATCTAAAAAGTAAGATTTATGGTTTCTAAAATGGGCTAAAATCAATCCCTATAGGGTTGGTAATTTTTCAAACATTTTCAATATATGATGAAATTGTATCAAGTTCCATTAGGATGATAAGTAATTATCTGTGTATTATATTTTTAAAAGAAATATATAGAAAATGTGAATGAATTTTTACTATGTAAAGGGAATTTTACACAAAGGAAAATGGGAAGAGTTTAATTTTTAACATTTCATAATTTTGGAATGAAACACCAAGAGTTTTTCATTAAAGGAATTGGAGTCTATTAAAGGTGTGGAGAAAAAATCTGTTATACACATGAATGAAATTGAAAGGTAATGTGCTTAAAGTGTAAGGATATTAGCCACTAATCATGCTAATTCCCCAAGTGATAAGGGAACATACCTTAGAAAATGACAAGTGAGCATGCCTAAGCATATGCAACTACTAAAATCAAGGTTCAAGTTCCAAATGAAATGATAGTAGGTAGATTAATAAAATATTCATGGTTATATAATACATTATTTGATTCCAAATATACACAATATTTTTATTTGATAAGAAAATTGAATCGTCCCCGCACACTATATAGAGTTCCCAGTAAAGACACCCTATGGGAATCTGGTTATAATGAAAATATAATGGGTGATGTCTGAAAGGATTCGAAGATATTATGTGGCTGTTGACATGGTGGTTGTAGTTATGGTTGACCTAGTTATAAAGTTTTTTTTGAGATTAGGAAATGAATAATTATTAGATAAATATAATGCAATATATTTTTAACTAGTTGTATTGTTTATAATAATTAATTTAATAGATAAATTAATATAAAATATCTTTTGGGTGTTACTATTTATTTAGGAATTAGTGTATTACATTATCAAATAATGGTTTATTCATCTTCAACTTTATATTATCTTTCACTATCCATTTTGGTTTTAGATAGGTGGAAAATGATTTTTCTTTTTTAAATATTATGATCCATTATAAGATTATTTCATTATTCAAGCATGAAATTTTTTTATTAGTCATTTCCCATTAGAATCAATAGTTGATACTGATTAAGACACTCAATCAGAGGAAAATATTTCACTTATAAAGGTAAATACATTATGTATGTATTTTTATAATATTCCATAAATTCAAGAGGTCGAAAAACTTATTATATGAAAATAATAACTCAAATATTCACATTTGGAAACTTATTCACTATTATATATCTTATAAAAATAGATATATTGTTTTTGAAATATTTATTCTAAGTTTCCATGTCTTTCTTATGATAGGGAGGTTGATATCTTAGAATAAAATACATTTTGAGTCATGTCATTCTTATAGACACCCTTAGATAATTAATTTAGTAAGTAATTACTGAAATTTATGTGACACAATTTATGAATGGTGGATTGACTTTAACATACCATTGTTCCTATACATATAATCATAAATTTTATTTATTAATTTAAAAAATAAAACACTCAATGAATTTCATCCTTATAGTAAAATAAACAAAACATAAAAACACTTATTTTTCACCTATTTTTTTTTCTTATATATTTTTTTAGTTTAATGATGTTTATTTATAAAAATGTTTTATTACAATGTTCATCCCATAGGCTGATCGAAAACTAATCACTTACATAAAGGCCATGAGGATCCAACCCACAACATAAGGGCTATAGGGGCATAATGTCTACCACTACACAATCTGGCATCCCGCTTCTATTTTCTATCCATTATATATATATATATATCATTATATTCATTTTTTTATAATTACATTACATTTTTGTTTTTTATATCATTATAGTAATTATTTCATTGTTATATAATATTTAATGTAGTTTGATACTTGTCTTCAAAGTCACAAAGTGGTGACATATTTAAAAAAATCAGATAACGGTGTGTTTGAAATATACGATGATTGGTTAAAAATAGTTATTATAATAAATTAAAACATTATCATAAACTTTTAAATATGATATAGATCATTTCATTTCTCAATATTTCTTATCAGATTCTATATTCATATTTTACTAGAAAAAATATCCTTTTAAAACAATACGTAACATGTTTTATAATGAAAAAACATGATGAAATATTTATTTTTTTTATTTTAAAATATAATTAATATTAAATATAATGTTTTATTTTCAAAAAATGGCAATAAATTTCCAATAATTAAATTTTCAAAAGTAAATTGGACATTGATATATAATATTAAGCATATTATATAATATTTTTTAAACAAAAATATTTTTCTCAATTTATTTCATTTAAAGGACAACGTTTAAATATTTATATTATTAAATTTACTGAATAATTATTTTGTATTCATCTAAAAAATTTAATAAAAATTCATATATTGATTATCAATTTGTTAGAAATGGATAAAAACTCATTCGATGGTAAAAATAGATAATTTTCAAAAAAAATATTTAAGTGAACAATTTGTTTTAATCTTAATATATTAAATAATATAATAATGAAAATTTACTATTATATAACTTATTCATAATATATTCAAAATATTAAATTAAAAATGATCTAATTATTGTTACTGGATAAGTAATGTGAATAAATTAATTTTATGCCTTGAAAATAAATATTTTCTAAAAATGATTTTTTATCAATATATTTGTTGATAACACAATTACTTTTTCTACCATTTAAAATTTTATATTATAAAATGAAAAAAAATTCAATTCATCATATCTAAATTAGGTTACATTTAATTTTTAATATTATTGTTTTAAAAAACTGATTTTCTGTTGAATAGCTAAAATACTGTTTTTACATCGATCACAATATTCCGACCTTAATATTTTTTAAGCATAGAATAAAATTTTATAAAACGTTTAATTAAATAAAATATTAATTTAAAGTGTAAAATAATGATTTCAAAATTACTATGTTAAATTTATAAACCTGATTTTGGAATTGTGAATCCTCACATTGATTTTATTCAAATAAATATTATTTTTGAGTCTTTACATTGAATGAGGTAGTTTAGTGATTCTATTTGGTTTCCCAATATTTATCTTATTTTATAATATTTAATTTTTTATTAAGGAAAAAATATATTCATGGTAAAAATCACTCATCAAAACCATTTCACCTAAATGATAAAATAATCAATATCTTAACCCTAAAACACTCATCTCATCATGTATAAATACCCCCTCCCTTTTCCTTTGGAAACCTATTATAAGTCACTTAACAAATCCCAATATCTTCCCACTTATACTCTCATATTATTCTTATAACTCCTCGGTATTTTTGTATAGGTACTCAACACATATCCCTATAGGCTTTTTAAAATGAGTAAATATTCCTCTCAGTGGTAACCCGGAAATTTTTTTCTTTGTTTTCCTATCTTCTTCATTGTACTCTTCCAATCAATTTCCCATTTTCTTATTTATTATATATTTAATATATTAATATATAACATCTCAATGTAAATATTTTTATAGAATAACCATTATATGCATTCCCTTACATCTTATAGAAAAAATGAAATGTGTCCTTGGTGTATGTTCATATCACTGTCTCTATGAACGCCATATTTTGTTTTTCACCAGCACCTATCATATATATATATATATATGTATTTAATTAATATAGATTATATTTAAAGAATAATTATTAATCTATAAAAATAATATTTTTATTTACCTTTCTTCATTTCAAATTATTATAAAACGAATTCCTCGCTCATGTGTACATACAGACTACCCTCTCTGTGAAGAAATCTATTCCACTTTTCATTACTACCTTACATGGGTAGTTATAAAAATTTATCTACTGAATATATATGATTTTAAAGATTAATATATTTCATTAATATTGTCTTAAAAGGATAATTAGGTATTTAATAATGTTATAATGTAATCCATTATTATCAGTAGAAGTACTTGAATCATCTCATCCTGGATTTAATCATCAAAGATTATAACTGGAATTATCATGGAATATTATTAGTTAATTTAAATTCATTATAAAACGTAAAATATATTAATTTTAATAATATTGGAATGATAAAAATCTTATAAAACAATGAGTTTCAATGTCACCATTACAAAAAAATGTGAAAAACAACCGAAATTACTAACATCCAATAAAAATTAAAATTAAATAATGAATATTTTTTTGCTAAATGATTATAATAAAATATTATAAAGGGAAATACATGTGAATAAGTTTATTAAAAAAGTAATTATGTTTATTATTATTATTATATAGTTGTTCAATGCTCATTTATAGAAGTCAATTGTAAAACTTCTCATCCCATTTTTATTTATTTTTGATGTTTTCAATAATCACCACTTTTTTATATTATTATTTTTATATATAAATAATTTTATATTTTTAAAATAATTCATTAAATTAAATGTATTTACCAATCCATCTCATATTCATTCTTTCATAGGATTTTGAATGGGCTGTTTTTTCAATTGGGCGAACATATTAAGATCTCATTTGGTAGTTTTCAAATATGATATTTTTATTAAGGAATGTTGATTATGTATTGTATTTCATATTCATTTCTTTAATATTATTAATGAATTATTACTTGTAAATTAAATTTTTGGGCATGATATTATATAGTCCCTTGATAAATTAGCAGGTCTCATGGCACAAACTAGTATGGGTGTTTTTTTATACATACCTCATTTTTATATGATGTTTTGAAATGAGGTCTTGAAAATTAAATTATATATATTTAGTCATTTTGAAAATATTTATTATAATCCACGATATTATTATTATTTTACGATATTTGTGGGTATATTTATTTTCTATTTGTATTAGTTATATAGAATATTTTATTATTTTTAATCTCTACTATATTATTAATTCATTATTTATTCTATGGTATATTGCATCATATTACTTCCCTTGATATGCATCTGATCTCACTATTTTATTTTGTTTCATATCCTCATGGAAGACATAAGTGAACATTAAGTGATATGAGGTATATATTCGAATGAATATTAAAGCTCTCAATGGTATTTTAAATTGTATTTATTGTTTACAATTAAAATGTGAGAATCTTGTATGTATCCAGTCTCCCATGAATACCATACTATTTCATCCCATTTCATGTGAATTCATGAATCTTATATGACTGCATTAAAGTAATGAGAAGATTAAAGTTACTATAGTCAGGGTTGTTACATTATGGACTATGTATTGAATATTTTCTAAATATTATTCTAGAATATTTAGGTAAACCTTATATCTCAATCAGAAAAGATTGACAGTAGTTTTACATTAAACCATACCACTTTCATAATGTTTATCATGGAATATTGGTCAATTAAAACATATTATCTCATTTAAATAAAATAAATTGGATTCATAAGAATATTTACTATAACCCAAATGGAGTTTTTGAATATATATTCCTTAGGTAGTCCAATGAAAATATCCATGGAGATGTTTTCCATCCATCATACAGGTTTGACTATTATTGACCAAATCACCTTAATCTTATGACATTAATCCATAACTTACTAACATACCAAGCATTGAGATACATACTCAACCATATCTATATTTATGTTATCCCACTAAAAATTATATTTAATATCTCTGTAAATATTTTTCACTCCCATGATAGATAGAGAATGATGATCTATATTCTTAATCCACTTTCACTTTTTTCAATTTTGGTATTGACAAGTGACCTACATGGTTCCTAAACCTAATCATTTTGTCACCATAGTAGTAAAATTTAGGAACATTCCTTACCTTATTATAGAAATATATATCCTCCTGTTATTCGTATTTAATTTCTTATAAATGGATGATTGAATATTCATCAAATAAAGATAGGATTTATCCACTTCGATCATGATTTCATGATCCATTCTCTATAAATTCAAAATTATTTTATTATTTTCAATCCTCACCATTTAATATCAAGCATAGTTATTCAAACTCAAAGAATCATCCACCTTTTTTCCTTTCCTTGGGTGGTAATTTATAAAGTCTTCATACTTTTTAATCAACTATAACCATCTCCTTTGGAACATGTTTAACTCATTCTCTAGGAAAATATATTTTATCATTTTATGATAAGTATATATATCATAAGATTGACTATAAATATAATGCCTCAATATCTCCAAGTAAAAATTTCCATTGTTTGATCCAAATGATGAGTTGGGTAATTTATCAGGAAAACAATCAATTAGCATAAGTCATACCCTACCACCCTATCATTTTGCATGATAACATATCACAATTCCCTATTGGATTTATAATTTTGGATCTAAATCCCTTCTCAACTATAGGTTATTGTGTTCATTGGTGTGATGATCAAACTTCTATTTAGTTCATTGAGATTCTCTTCACATTCATTTGTTCAAATAAACATGAATCCCTCTCATTTCAATATGGTTAGGGGATTTTTTAGTGATAAGAAATTTCTAAAAAACATTCCATAGTATTCAACCACTATAATAAAACTACAGATATTAGTTATCATGGTTGGTCTAAGAAAATTTTTAAATAACTTTGATGTCTATTAGATCCTCCAATTTTACATCTCTTGTAATTACATGTCCCATGAATTATAATTTTTGTACCAAAAATTTAATCTTTTAAAATTTATAATAAGGCTAATGATTTCATAATATCTTCAAAACAATAATCAAATGATATTATCTTTTAATATATAAAAATTTCCTCGTTAAATACTAGCACAAATGGATCTATGTAATATCTAAATATAGTACTCATTAGATCCATGTTGATTGTGGGAACATTATCTTGTCCAAATAGATTCACAATAAATTAGAATTTCCACCTCTCTAATAGAAGGTTACATTGGACTTTGATTTTTTTTGTACATTAATTGATTATATGTTGATCAAAGAACAATCAAAGTAAACTATTAATATACTCATAGTTGATCATAAATATAATTAATATGATGTGAAGAATAATTATTATTTTTATTGATTTTAATAAGTACATTATGATAAATTTTGTCATGAATTAACACATAATTATATCAAATAAAATGATTAAGTGCACCCAATGGGGAAGAATATGAATAAATAAATCCATTATCTTGATTCACTTGGATTTTCTTCTTCAATTATTGAAAATAAATATGGGTTATTCTTCATGGAGTCTTTGAAATAGGTATAAAATTTGTATTCATTATATTTAAGAATAAGAATCATAATCTGGGAGAAATACACAAAAAATATTTTTTTGTAAATACATTGAATTATTTCCAAAAAATATATTAATATATTCATTGATCAGTTTCTCCCAAATCACTTGAGATAAATACCCCTCATCAATAGGTAGTAAGACCCATAAATTTGAAGTAATTTCAATTGCAAGTTTATGTTTATACTCACACTGATAGACGATCATATATTGATTCAGAATATTAAAAGTGACTTACCTTCCTCAAAATTTGATATTATATCTATAGATAGAGATAGTTATTTCATGTAAAAATTTAAATAAAATTTTACTAGTGGGAAAATTTTATGATTTATTAGATGCACGGTCCCAACATATTCTATGAGAAAGGATTTATAGAATTTAGATATTATCCTCATACCATTATAAATTTTCATTGATAATTAAATATATAATAATTAAGGTGGTGATGAGATACTCTTAGAAAATTATTCAAATAAAAATGTGTTGGTAGGGCATGAATCAAATAATAATTTTTCAGTTATAAAGTGGATGATGTGGGTTCATTAAAAAATTTATTTTCACTAACCACATTATCAGTTATTATATCAGGATATTCCCATTTTTCTCTTAACTAAAAAAAGTATTATTTTTTATTCTAATCATTAACCATTAAATTAAGATATTGGTTCGTATAATTTCTTTACTATTTACTACAAGATCATTATAGTATTGGTAGTAAATTCAGTTGATCTTTCTCTAAATTCAGTTTAATGACCGACCTAATTATGTCTCACTAACATTAATTTTCCTAAGGGACTTATTTTATACACATAAAACATTAACTTGTATCCTTAATGAAACTTCCTTCAAGATTCATTCTACACTTTTGATATGAAGGAATACTAATTTCACATCCTCTGTGGGTTTTATTATATGAATTCCCACTAAATTATATCTTTCATTTCTTATCCCCAAAAAACTATAATAATTATAATATCCTGTCAATGTTTCTTTGTAGAGAGAAAATGAAGTTATTTCATCATATCTTCTAAATAACCTTATAGATAATATATTTATATGACTTCGTTTTAATCTACAAATAATCAGTCAATTTATCTTTTAGGGTCAATGATAAAACTAGAAGCATACCTCATATGTATTGTAAGATTTTCCTCATAGGTGATAATAGACTCATCATACTTCTTATTTAGATTATTAAATTCAATTTTTATTTTCATTTTATGAGATTGGATAATTTTATTATTAAAAAATAACCTCTTATAAAAATATCATTACATAGAGACAATTTATTCATATTGTCTTCTATTCATAATAAAAGTACACCACTGATCTGATTAACCTAAAAATGATAGGAATTAATGAAATATTTTCTATACTATGAGGATAAGATAGTTGAAAATAAATTTTTAGTGATACTGATCTATTTCTTGATAATTATTGGATCTAAGGGACAAAAAATAAAGGTAGATGTTTCCACAAGATTGAATCACTAGTAATTTTCTCCTTACATTGATCATTTTGAATATTAAAAAGATACATATACTGATATTTGAGTGTAAGAATAAAAATAATATTTAATATTCTAGTACATATTCCATTTAATAGTATATGAGGAACATTAATATATGTCTCACCACATTCATTGTTAACATTATTTTTCTTGGTTCCCTTCACTTGAATAAAACTAAAAAATCGTAGTGTAATCATCCAGAATCCTTAATTAATGTGATAAATTAAATAATATTGAAAATTATTCCTAACATGTAATACATCCAATAATTATTTTATACTTTGGGTCCTTCACATATCATATTCAGTTGATAATAGTTTGTCTTATGTTCATTTATCATGTACATCATAACCAAATATGCAATAATAACTGAACCCTAATTTGATACCACTGGAGGTGACCTGATCATTCAATATATTAATATTTAATCATGTTAGATTATTATTCATTATATATCACAATAATATGTTCCCCATATTAATAGAGGTTTCATTTATTTTGGGGCTATATACACAATAAATTATTTCATGAATGATATTACATATCTCTTAGAAACTTTTTCTCACATTATAAAGACCTAATATTCTGGATCCTTCAAAATAAATACTATATTCAATAAAAACATTCACATACTAAACATACCATAAAAAAGAAAACATAATAATAACACATTATTAATTATTCTATAATAAACATTGTGATGGTAAAAAATTATTAGTTATTGCCATTGGAAGGTTAATAATTAATATGATTTATCATTAAAATGTTTATTTTTAATAAAATCCATTTCATTTATATAATAATTTAATAAAAATAATAAAATTTAATAATTTAATTAATTTTTTAATTTTACACAAAAATATTAGTTTAGGTTATATTTTTGAGATTCTTATAAACTAATTGGTTTTTAAGTTAATATTGATACTATAAATTTTTCTAGAACCATCATTTTTATATGAATTAAAAAAATTTGAAACCTTTTCATATAAAATTTTTAGTTCTAAATTATATTAAATCATTTTTAAATTCTATATTAAATTTTCTTATCCTGTGTTTAATATTTTGAAAATTAATTTACTGTTTTAATGAATAAAAAATAGTGGTTTTGATTAAATAATTAAAACATAATCAAATGATGGTTTTTGTTTTTTATTGTTTAATAAGTAAACATTTAATGATAATAATTATTTTAAATTCACTAAAATAAATAGAATTTATAACTATATATCAATCTTAAATCCTTTTCCTTAAAAATAATCTTAAAAAACATATTTTTACACGTTATATGTACTAACGTTATGATTAATTTACCTAAGAATAGAATGTAAATTAATAAAATTATTTTCATAATTTATATAATAATTTTTATACTATATAATATGGAAAATATAATTTTTACGAATAAATTTTAGATTGTAAGGATTAAAGCTAATAACCATGATACTGGGGAAACAATTATCTTAAAATTATGGTTCATTAAGATCGATGAATATATATCAAATAAATTAAATTTAAATACATAAACTAGTTAATATAATATGATTCATAAACATATAAATTTTATATTAAAACTAATTTTATTTTTATTCAATAATAAATAACATTACGAATCCATGGTGGTCAAGATGCCTTTTTCGACTAAAATAGTTTTTCTACACATTGTCTATTTTAAATTAAAATTTTATTTTTATAAAATTTAGAAATTAAATTTGATTAAATATATGAAAATACTAGTTTAATAACACCCAAATTTCATAATATGGTATATGTTATTGTTTTTATCTAATATAAAATTACTTAGTTAAAAACGAGTTTTTTAGTTTAATTGTTATAGGGTAAAATGTAAAAACATAACGGTAAAAAACACATAACATTTTTAAAACATGTATAGAAAAAAATTGAGAATTTATCTACCAAAAAACCACACACACTAATTTTTCCATTTTTAACATTTTAACATTGAATAGTGTCATGGAATTGTTTAAAAATTGTGATCATTTCCAAAAGATACCTTTATCTCTTATTATTAATGGATTCAACATTTACCCTTAAAAGATATAGTTAACCCTATAAAAACACCTTGAAACTATGTCATTTTACTCTACCTATAATCCAATACCAAAAATAACCCAATGGTCTCTTAATGTTAACCTATACCTTTCAATTTTATAGGATGTTCCAAGGAAAACCAACTCTTGAACATAATTATTACATCATTATTAAGTTTTTATTCATAATTTAATTCCTAAAAAATATCATACCACCATAGTAATACGATGTGTTTTGTTTTATTATTATTATAGTTTTTTATATATTAGTGGTACAACCCTAATTTATTCATTTTCATCCACATAAAAATTCAATGGAATTTCAATCATGCATGTTCATGGACTAGATCCTACACAAAGAAATGTTTTTTCTTTTTTCTACTTTTTTCATTATTTATCAAAATATATCAAAATATTGTTCAAAATAATAAAATCGTCAAAATAATATCATTATTATTTTTAATGACATTATCTCATAATAAATACATATATATCAAAACTCAACCATCCAGTTAATGTGTGTTTATGTTTGGGTTAGCTTAACCACCTACATGGATAATGCTATAGAACAATATCATGGATAATTATGGGAACAAAAATTATAATATTCTTATATTCTTATATAACATAATTATTGATATATGGTTCCATTAATATTATATTAACTAGTAAAATTTATATTAAAGTGTCTATTTTCATAATCTAATGTCAACGAAATCATCCAACGTCAATTCTATTTACACACGGGATGACTAAAAGCCTTATGGAATGGTAAGAGAGGCTAAAAAATAAATAAATACTATATATTATTGTAATTCCCCGACCCCAGAACCCCAGAGTCAGTGCATTATTACGTATTATTGGAATGATCACAAAAGATCACGTCTCGAAATACCGATTAGTTTAGCAGCCTAGGAAGTACTAGATACATTCATAAGGTTTAAAATACATCATAAAATGGAAAACTACAACAACAATATTTCCATAGACAACACTAAGATCCCATAGACTATCCCTACAGGTCAATAATAATATAATTCTTCACATCCTGGGAAAAATAAGACATATAAAGGGGTGAGCTCAGATGCTTATTAAGGATATCAATATAGCGTAAACTTTCATAAATAAGCATAAAAATTTAAGGCAATTTATAGAACTAAAACAAAAGCCTTTTCAACATAAACATAATCATAATATGGAAAATATAAATTAAAATAATTCCATTTACTTACTCACATGGATATTCTACTAGTCGAATAATCACATGCAATATCAATAGCCACTTTTATAATGATGGAATGCATAATGCCCGACTTTATAACCACATAGTCAAGGCCCTGTGCAAAGACTACAAATAATATTTTGTCAAGTCCTTGTTCCAAGACACTAGTTTGTCTCATGAGACCTACTGATGCATTGAGGAGCTATAGTGGGATCCACCTATCACTTACTATGTCCAATGCATTCCTCATATGAAAATATTGAAACATAACATAAACATTTGTATTAAAACTAGCATATGAAATTTCAATACTTTATCCACAACCCATGAATGGTATAAAAATAGAACATCCACATTCAAACATAACTCATTCAATACAATATAGAAGATTATATTGTAACAGATTAACCTCAATCGAGAGTAATGAAGGATATTGACATAGATGAAAATAATCATCAAAACTATTTGAGAGAAATATCCCCCTTTATCTTGAAAACATTTTAATGTCACACTATTTGTCAAGAATCCATTTAAAAATAGATTTTTGAATCAATGTGCCACATAACAGTTTCAAACATTTAAAAGGAATTTTAATTTTAAAACATTAATACCCATATAAATAAATCCTTAAAACCATTTTTAAAATATGGAAATTAATGATAAAGATTTAGAAGAATAAATTTTTAAAACATTTTAAATTGTATTTTAGTTAGAGTTACTATTCATATGAGAGACGCATGAATACAAACAATTGAGTTAATCAGAAAATTATAATACCATGAGAATAAAGGATTTCATTATATACTATGTCAAAGGATAGTATATACACCATATAAATGTTAATTGGTGCATAACAGCAAAGAAGTCTCGAAGGAATGTAAATTGAGATAAAATCCTTCATAAAGACGGTATACTTAGGTAAAGGATAAATCAATGGCATAATTATGTGGGAAAAATATAAATACACTAAATATGATTGGATATTCAGTGTAAATAAATCTGAATACATTCACACATATTCTTGTAAAAATAATACCAAGGACTTGGATGTTTAAGTAAATGAATGGAAATTGAGTTAAGATCAAGTTTCTATCAATGACTTGAGAAATTATCAATGGATATATTATGTGTACCAAAATTATATCCACACAAAGTGGAGTGTAAATTACTACATAAATAATAAATAGTGATTCCACACATAATCTTGGAGTAAAATAATCAATGAATTATGTGTAAATCCCACTGAGTGGAAATTGAAATTTGAAATTCCATTACAGATTTGGTAACTTATGAAGAATAAAACCCATGAAAGAAGGATCATACAATGAAGATGTAAATACTCATAAATTAATGTATATTACACCATGAATACAATCATGGACAGTATATATGCCACACAAAAGGAAATAGTGACCAATATAGCATGAATCTCACGGGAATAAAAAGTGAGATGAAAACCCCTTACTTCGTTGTAATCAATTGAGTCATATGACCAAAAGTAAATAACCACCAAATTAATCATATAATTCCATGAATATAAATATAATCATGATAATATATATCAAATGGAAGTACACAACACACCACATGAAATAAATAAGTGGCGAGCAATGGAAATCTCACAGAATTAAAAGTTTGATAAGAAACCCCTTACCTTGTACTTTTACTTGGTTGAGGGTATGATAATATTTTTTATAATGGTGAAATAATTGTTATTAAATTATACAATAACCATATACATTAATATGATATCATATATGATCATCTAATATTGATATTTTAGTATTATCGTCGTTTCGGGTGTTAGGTGATTTGTTCTCCTTTTTATGATTGGTTACATAAGACAAGTTTTTTATGGATGGGATGTATCTTATTAATTTTCAGAATGATATTAAGTCTTTAAACATTATTTTTAATCATCAAATGAAAATTATTTTTGAATGGCTACGATGGGGGATGAATCTCATCGCATTCGTGGAGACGGTAATCTGTACGTACGCACATACGACAATATCATTATTTTGATATTAAAATCATATATAATTGTATGGTATATCATATATAAAGAGTCATTATCATGTTATATTTATTATTAACACCAATTATACATAATTATTATACCCATCCAAATAATAGTGTTTTGAATAACAACTACACCATGACGTGGAGATGGTAAGCTGTATGTACACACATTCGGTGACATGTCATTCAGATGATGGATAGAATAAGGAACATGGTTGCACCATTTTTTTTAATAACATCAAAGTATATAGAATATAATAGAGTTATTATTTTATAATGGAAACAAAAAATAAAGATGAAGTGGACGAAGAAAGGAACTTGAAAGAGGTGATGAAATATTTACATCTTATTCGGGTGCTTCCTTTTGATTTGATCAGAAGGGATCCTTAGGTTTTTTTTCTGATTAAATTAAGGCCTCTAGGATTAATTGAGGAGAGTTGGGAGGATATTTGGGCATGGTTTGGAAGAGCCTAATGGCTTTTATGGTGTGAATTAGAGAGAATAGAGAGTGCCCTTTTATAATAGGGGTGAGGGGCGCCTTAAGAAAATCAAGAAATATTATTTTATAATAAACAAATTTTTGGTTTATAATGGATCCAAAATGAATTATTTAAATTATATGGTTTTTATGGCTCTAAAAAGACTTAACCAGTAGGTTTTAGATAGTTTTGGGTCACTATATTAACTTTATCATTTGGATTTACCATTTAGTTAAATAGTTTGACATTTTCCATGTCTCTTTGTATTTTTATATTATATGGTTAATAAACTTAATATAAACTTCGAATTTAACCCCAAGTGGTTCATTAATAATAAAGCTACCATTATATACATCTTTCTTCCGATCCTTAGATTTTTAGGAATATAATATCAATTAATAATATAATATTTTTTAAAAACTCTTTTATGTCAATTTTGATGCTATTTGGTATTTTGTTTTTGCTAAATTCATAACCGCATTATTAATTTGATAAAAATTAATTTAACCAACCCTAAAATATCATATTAATCTATAAAATTAGTGAAATTCATAAAAATTCTCAAATTACCTTTATTTGGATATTTATAATGTCAATTATTTTAATATTTCGTTAATTAGGTAATTACTGCCTCATCATTGTGTCATAAAAAAATTAATTATTTAATGTCTAAAATTTATAAATAAAATACCATTATGTACTAAATCATGTTATCTTACTAATGAATATTTATAGTCGAATTTATCTTATGTGTAACCCTATATTAAATAAAGTTTAGTTATTAAACTTTGAATTTGTCACTTTTAACTCTTCTATAAATTAAATAATAATAAATGTTATAATATAATCCCAGTGTACCTAAAGAATAATATTTTATTCCTAAGGTTGTTTTTGGTCGAATTACACTTATCTAATAGAATGAAGACATGTTTTAGGGTAAAAATAATATCATTTTTACCCTTAATTACTTTATTTACTTTTAATCGTGGTAAATAAAAGTAAAAAGTTATTATTCACCAAAAATTATTTTCATCTTATTGAACCAAATTTTACTTACTGATATCGACCATGTCTCTCTGATTTTGGAAATTCAATTCACATAAGCAGTAAAGTTATGTTATATGTAAATTGGGAAATGCTCATAGGAGGTGAGTAAAAGACGGTAAAAAGTTCAATAACATTTTATACATATAATTTTATTATAAAATGACTCTAATGAATTATATTGAAATTATATATGTATTATATATCTCCTTGACTTAATGTAAATTTAAATAAAATAAATAATTATTTAAATAAAAAGTCAGTTTTAAACTATAACGCAGTGTTTTCACTATTCATCAAAAATTGAATGTTTTCAGAAAAATACCAAAAAATTTACCCTAAGATAATTTTGATATTACTAATTAAAAAATGAATTATATTTTAAAAAATTCTAAACATATAAGTTTCATTAATTAAATTAAAATTAATTCTCGTTGTCAAAACTGAAAAGTGGGATTTTAAAAAGAAAAAACTATCAAAAGATTGACATGTGTTTTTGTCAAATTTTAATGTGAAATTACTTATAATCACCTACATTGAATTAAATTATAAAAATATAATATTATTATACTTCCAAAACATTCAAACACATAATTTAACACTATAAATTATTTTTCTTAAAAAAGTTGTTTTCTACTAAAATTTAGCATTTTTCAGTATTCATCAAAATATAAAAGTTATTAGAAAAGTACCAAAATTTTATCCAAAATAAATATTTATATCCCAATTATAAAGAATAATTTAATTTCATTAAATTTAATATATAAAAGTATCAAATATTGGTTTTAAAAAGGGTTTTCCATTAAATGGTGGTAATTTTTTTTTTCTGAAAAATACTTCTTTTATCCGGAAAAAAAATGAATTTTTTCTTATATTATATCTAAGAAACACATAATATGGATTCTAAAATTATATGGAGTATATAAAATTCAAAATTCAGTTAATACTATTCATAACGGCTTTTGAATGGCTAGTTTGGTAAGTCATGGTGTGGTCGAACTCAGTATTGCGTGTAGTGCAATCTATTGAATTAAAGAAAATAACTTACTATGAAATATTGGGGTGTTACATTATTCCCCCATTTTAGAAATTGCATCCTCTCAATTTTAAAACTGGGCTTGGGATCTTCATTGAAAGTCCCACATCGGAAAAAGAGTCAATATAACTATCTCATTAAAATAATGAAAGAGAAGTACACATGTCACCCGAGATAACTCACACTAGGATTCCTTGTAGAAAAACATGGATATGGTTGATAAAATAAGTGTCATGTTCTAGTGGAGAGTGATAGAAAACATGATTAGGAAAAAGTTGACAACAAGAAAACCACAAACTTGTGATGAGATAAACGTTCATTAGTTTCCTAGTAGCAAACATAAATGGATAACCTTTTTTGTTTTAAGTTTCATTTCATAAAGTTGAGGAATTTATTTATGATATTGACTAAGATCATAAAGAGATATACTTACTTTTTAAGTAGAGTTTCATCCTTTAATAAATTTCTACCACTAAATCTTCTTTTTTTCCAAACGATGAGTATTCAAGATCACTTGGGCACACCTGAAGTGCTAGAATCACCTTTTGGAGAATCAAATAATCCCCAAAGGATAAAATATATATATTTACCTCATCTTTAGAGATTAACCAAAACAAAAATGGTTATTACAAGATTAGACGATCCCCAAAAAGGATAATCCTTTAGAGAAATAAATACTTATCTTAATTTCTAAAATTAAACCAACAATACCTGAAGTTCAATAAATACCATTCATTAAACAATTGTCCATAAAATCCATCAATATAATCCAAACTATTATTGAAACCCAAAACATAGAAGAATTTGATTATGCAGTCTTCCACATTAAATTGTATTTCCAAATAACATCGACTACTCTTAAAGTCAAATACTTAAAATTAATTAACCTAATCACATATTCTCTATGATAGGTTAATCATTTCCATAAATAAACCAAATCTCTAAAAATACACAACAAAAACAAAAATAAAAATCCACCATTACTCCTCAAATGAAATCCCATAGTATTATATTTTCCTTAGGCATATATTATTCCCAATAGAGTGAATGTCTTTCAAAATAACATTTATCACATAATCTCCAAACATATTCCTGTACTAAGGATATCCATTTGATAGGACATAATATCCCAAATCAACTTATTATTGATCAATTAAATCATTTAACTAGAAATAATTAGTCACACTAACTAGGGACTTCACGTAGTCTAGTGGTAGGCGATAAATCTCAATCGCACTATGGTTGTGGGTTCGATTCCTACAACTTTGTGTGACGTGATGGGTTGTCACACGGTCTACGTGTTGTCCATTATCAAAAAAAAACAATATTTTATAACTTTCCCAAAATGAGATAAATTCCTAAAAATAACTATAACATAATTTCACCACAAATGTTATCTCATACCTCGCATTTTCATCCCAAAATTTAATAACTTGTAATTACCTAAAATTCAAGGATCATATAAACCCAAATGGTTATTTATAACTATATCAACAATAGAAAACACAATTCTTCCTAAAATAGCATTTTCACATAATAAACTCCAGGGTTACACATAAGAAAAAATTATTCCAAAGTAATCACATCAACCAAGAGCACTAATACTTTTAAACATTTTACCATCCATTTATTTCAACAAAGGTTCTTCCATGACCAAGGGGTTATCCTATAGAATAGAGTATTCACTCAAGTAATTCCTAGGTCCCCTACATTTATAGAAAATTACTATAAATTGATTCGTGGGATCATTTTTATTTTCTTCCATAGTACTCTCCATTTTTCCTCAGTAATTATTTACATTATGTCCTTTTTCCCACACATAAAGAATTTCTTTGTTCCATTAAGACACTTCCCTAGGTTTCTCCTTCCACATTTCCTTCATGATGGAAATTGAGCTTTCTTTTCTCCAGGGTCTCCACTGCTGGAGCTCTTATCATTCACCAACTTTATCTTCTTTGTTGAGTCTGGGATTTGGTTAATATATATGTCGTTGATCATATTTTTGGAAAACTGATTCGGCATGAACACAATATATTTTACACCTATCAACATTCTATTTCATTTCTCATTTCCTCCATTGTTCCCACCTTGTACATAATGTTCAATGTGACTATGAATTCCTTGGAATCCAACCATTGACTAACACAAGAAAGCATAGTGTGAGTCATAAAATCATTTAGAGAATATCATAACACCTTATTTTCAATTGAAAACACTTTAGGATTAACGACGGTTATTTATTCTCATCTTATATTAAAATCCTTCAAATTGGGTTGTAAAGAAAATGTGAATTATCCCAATCATATCCCCCAGGAGTGTCGTAACCAAGAGTGCAGTAAGTCCCGTTGTCGTGTACCAAGATACCCCAGGTCAAGCCCGAAACTGCTTGTTGGAATTTCCACTCTTATATACATATGTTCCAAATCCGCCTCTACATGCTCGTATCCAGACAGGGATGTATTGTTTAGAAAACCCACATAATCTCTAAAATACCAAAATTCTAGGAAGTTCTTCTATACTAATCCTCAAAGTATATCATAGGGAAAAGTTCTCTAATCATATTTTATCTAAATCTAGATTCCAAGGTTTGTACTAAACTTCCTTTGATACCAACTGTAATGCCCCTACCCCAGAATCCCAGATTCGATGCATTATTATGTATCATTAGCATGATCACAGAAGATCAATTCTCGATATACTGATTATTTTAATAGAATTGGAAGTACTAGATACATTCATAAGGTTTATATTGCATCATAAAATGGAAAACTACAACAACATTGTTTCCGTAGACTACCTTGAGATCCCATAGACTATCCCTACAGGTCAGACATAATACACTTCTTCACATACTAGGAAAAATAAAACATAGAAAGGGGAAAGCTCAGAGACTCATTAAGGATAACAATATAGCGGAAACTTTCATAAATAAGCATAAACATTTAAGGAAATGTATTGAACTAAAAAAATCCTTTTCCACATAAAATTCATCATAATATGGAAAATATAAATAAAAATAATTCAATTTACTTACTCACATGGATATTCTACTAGTCAAATAATCACATGCAATATCAATAGCCACTTTCATAATGATGGAATGCATAATTCCAAACATCATAACCACATAGTCAAGGCCTTGTTCCAAGACTACAAATAAGATTTGGTCAAGGCCTTAGGACAAGACACTAGTTTGTCTAATGAGACCTACCGATGCATCGAGGAGCTATAGCAGGCTCCACCCATCACTTACTAAGTCCAATGCATTCCTCATATGAAAATTTTGTGACATAACATAAACAATCGTATTAAAACAATCATACGAAATGTCAATACTTTATCCACAAACCATGAATGGTATAAAATAGCACATCTAGAGTCAAACATAACTCATTCAATAAAATATAGAAGATTTTATTGTAACAGATTAACCCCAATTGAGAATAATGAAGGATATTGACATAGATGAAGATAGTCATCAAAACTATTTGAGAGAAATATCCCCCTTTATCTTGAAAACATTTAAACATCACACTATTTTTCAAGAGGCCATTTAAAAATATATTTGTGAATAAAAGTGTCCCATACCACTTTGAAGTTTTTAAAAAGGATTTTAATTTTAAAACATTAATATCCATATAAATAAAACACTTAAACCATTTTTAAAACATGGACATTAATGAGAATGATTTTGAAGAATAAATTTTTAGAACATTTAAAATGGTATTTTAGATAGATCTATTATCCAAAGGAGATACACTTGAATAAAAAATTGAGGTGATAAAATATTTATAATACCATGATAATAAAGGATTTCATTATATACTATGTCAAAGGATAGTATATACACCATATAAAAGTGAATTGGTGCATAACAACAAAGAAGTTTAAAAGGAATGTAAATTGAGATAAATCCCTTATAAAGATAATATTATTAGGTAAAGGATAAATAAATGACATAATTATGTGTGAAAAATATAAATACACTCAATATGATTGGATATTTAGTGTAAATAAATCATAGTACATTAAAACATATTCTTGTAAAAACAACACCAAGGACTTGGATTTTTAACTCAGTGAATGGAAATTGATTTAAGATCAAGTTTATATCAATGACTGGACAAATTATCAATGGGGTGATTATGTGTATAAAAATTATATCCACACAAAGGGGAGTGTAAATTACTACATAAATAATAAATAGTGATTCCACACATAATCTTGGAGTAAAATAATCAATGAAGTATGTGTAAACCCACTGAGTGGAAATTGAAATTTGAAATTCCCTTACCAAATTGGTAACTTATGAAAAATAAAACCCATGAAATAAGGATCATACAATGAAGATTTAAATACTCATAAATTAAATTATATTACACCAAGAATACAATCATGGACAGTACATACTCCACACAAAAGGAAATAGTGGCCAATAAAGCATGAATCTCACGGGAATAAAAAGTGAGGTGGAAACCCTTAATTCGTTGTAATCAATCGAGTCGTATGACCAAAAGTTAATAAACACCAAATTAATCATATAATACCATGAATATAAAGATAATAATGACAATATATATCAAATGTAAGTAGAAAATACACCACATGGAATAAATAAGTGGCGAGCAATGGAAATATCACTAAATTAAATGTGAGATAAGAAACCCCTTACCTTGTACTTTTCCTTGTTAGAGGGTATTTTAATATCCAGTATAATGGTGAAATAATTGTTATTAAATTATAAAATTAATATATACATTAATATGATATCATGTACGATCTTCTAATACTAATATATTAGTATTATCGTCGTTTCAGGTGTTAACTGATTCGTTTTCCTTTATATGCTTGGTTATGTAAGACATTTTTGTTATGGATGGGATGTATCTTATTAATATTCAGTGTGATATTAAGTCTTTAAACATTATTTTTAATCATCAAATGAAAATTATTCTTGAATGGATACGATGGGGAATGAATCTCATCGCGTTCGTGGAGAGGGAAATCCGTACGTACGTACGTGCGACAATATCATTATTTTGATATTAATGTCATATATAATTGGATGGTATATCATATATAGAGAATCTTTATCATGTTATATTTATTATTTACACCAATTATACATCATTATTATACCAATCCAAAAAATACTGTATTGAATAACAACTACACCACGATGTGGAGACGGTAAGTCGTACGTACGCACGTATGGTGAAATGTCATTCAAAGGATGGATAGAATAATGAATATGGTTGTACAATATTTATAATAAAATTAAATTATATAGAATATACTGGATTTATTATTTTATAATGAAAATAACAAATAAAGAGGAAGTGGAAGAAGAAAGGAACTTGAAAGAGGTGATAAAATATTTACCTCTTCTTTGGGTTCTTCCTTTTGATATGATCAAAAGGGATCCGTAGGTTGGATTTCAGACTAAATTAAGGATTCTAGGATAAAGGGAGGATATTTGGGAGGATATTTGGGCAGGGGTTGGACGAGCCTAATGGATTTGAAGGTGTTAATTTGAGAGAAGGTGGAGTGCCCTTTTATAAGAGCGGTGAGAGGCACCTTAGGAAAAGCTAGAAATATTAATTTATAATAAAATAATTTTCAGTTTATAATAGATAAAAAATGAATTATTTAAAGGGAAAAGTGGGGATGGGTCTAAAACCACTTAACCAATAGGTTTTATACAGGTTTGAGTCACTATATTAACATTATCTTTTAGATTTAACTATTAGTTAAATAGTATTACATTTACCATGTCTCTTTTTATTTTTATATTATATGGTTAATAAACATACTATAAACTTCTAAGTTAACCCCAAGTGGTTCATTAAGGATAAACCTATCATTATATAATTCTTTTGGATGATCTTTAGATTTTTATGAATAGAACATCAATTAATAATATAATATTTTTTAAAAAAACTCTTTTATGTCAATTTTGACACTATTTGGTATTTTGTTTTTTCAAAATTCATAAAAATATTATTACTTAGAAAACAATTCATATAACCAACCCAAACCTGTCATATTAACCTATAAAATTATTGTAATTCATAAAAAGTCTCTAATTTCATTTATTTGGATATTTATAATATCAATTATTTTAATATTTCATTAATTAGGTAATTACTGCATCATCATTGCATCATAAATAAATTTAATTATTTGGTGTATAAAAATTATAAATAAAACAAAATTATGTATGAAATATTTTTATCTTTCTAATGAATATTTATAGTCAAATTTATCGTATGTGTAACCCTATATTAAAAATGGTTTAGTTATTAAACATTGAATTTAACACTTTTAACACTTCTTAGAATTAAATAATAATAAATTTTCTAATCTAATCCAAGTGGACCTAAAGGATCATATTTTATTCCTAAGGTTGTTTTGGGTCGAATTACACGTATCTAATAAAGTTATGACATGTTTTATAGTAACAATAATATCATTTGTACCCTTAATTACCCTATTTACTTTTAACCGTGGTAAATAAAAGTAAAAAATTACTATTCATAAAAAATTATTTTAATATTATTGAACCACATTTTACTTACTGATATCATCTATGTCTCTTGGATTTTTGAAATTCAACTCACAGAAGTGGTGAAATTATGTTTTATGTAAATTTTCAAATGCTCCTAGGAGTGGGTAAAAGACGGTAAAACGTTCAATAAAATTTTATACATCTAATTTTATTATAAAATGACTATAATGAATTATATTTAACTTATACAGGTATTATATTCCTATTTCGACTTAAAAAAATAAAATAAAATAAATAATTATTTAAATAAAAAGTCGGTTTTAAACTATAACGAAGTGTTTTCACTATTCATCAAAAATTAAATGTTTTCAGAAAAATACCAAAAATTTAGCCAAAGATAATTTTGATATTCCAAATTCAAAAATTAATTACAATTCACCAAATTCAAAACATAGAAGTTGAATTAATTAATTTAAAATCAATTCCTGTTGTCAAAACCGAAAAGCGGGTTTTTAAAAAGTAAAAACTATCAAAATATTGACATGTGTTTATGTCAAATTTTAATGTGATATTACTTATAATAAACTAAATTGTATTAAATGATGAAATTATAATCTAATTATACTTACAAACAATTCAAATACATAATTTAACACTATAAATTATTTCTATTAAAAAATTTGTTTTCAACTAAAATTTAGTATTTCTCAGTATTCATCAAAATATAAAAGTTATTAGAAAAGTACCGAAATTTTATCCAAAATAAATATTTATGTCCCGATTATAATGAATAATTTAATTTCATTAAATTTAATATATAAAAGTGTCAAATATTGGTTTTAAAAAGGGTTTTCCATTAAAATGTGGTAAAATTGCATTTTTTTTGAAAAATACTTCTTTTATCTGAAAAAAATGAATTTGTTCTTATATTATTTCTAAGAAACACATAATATGGATTATAAAATTATATGGAGTATATAAAATTCAAAATTCAGTTAATACAATTCATAACTGCTTTTGAACGGCTAGTTTGGTAAGTTGTGGTGCGCTCGAACTCAGTCTTGCATGTAGCGCAAGCTATTGAATTAATGAAAATAACTTACTATGAAATATTGGGGTGTTTCAATTATATTTTCTTTAAATATATATTATTTTATAAACATGGTATCCATTAATGGTTAAGGATATCAACATTATAAATCAAGCACAAAACGTTGATGATTTTATCAATTGATGTTGAATAAAATATTACCAAAATCCATATAAGAAAGTATTTGTGATTAATAAAGGGTATAAATAAATATTTATAATCATACTATTATAATTTCAGAAATTATGATTTTTATAATTATTATATAGGAGGTCATAAAACTTCTTTGGAAATCATGGATAATGGTAGTGGACTCAGTAACTCAAAAACTATTCATTGGGTTTTACAGTTTCTTATTAAACTATGACTTCAAAGTCATTACATTTTAAACTATGTTATTTTTTTCTCGTGAGACTAGTTTTTTTTATTTAATTAATATTTTAGGAATTATTCTCCATTAACCTATTTTTTTAAAATAGTGTAATTTTTTTGAAAAGTTACTCATAAATATGACTTTAAAATCGATGTTTTAATAAATGTTCTTTTGTGATTTGGTTTTTAATTTACACCCTTTATTTTAAATTTATTTTCTTCAGTTGAGACATAATTTGTGTTTTACCCTTTATTTTGTGTTATTATTCAATTATTTTGGGTGAATAATTTTTCATTATCAAATTCATCAATTAATGATATTGTTTTATGCCATTGTGATTTTTGTAAAACCCATTTTATTTGCATGGGATCCTTGTGAAATGAAAATGATTTCCATTTAGATGTTTAAGGAATTTATTCTTTTCCATGGGATCATTAATATATGTTGATGATATAATTTAAGTAGAACACATATATGTAGACGATGATTGGTGGGGTCCAATATAAATTTTCAATTCATTTGTTTATGTTTATATATCATGAGATTTCTAGGTGTTCACATGATGATTTATTTCCCAATGAAATGAGAAATATGGGTTTGATCTCATTTCTAAGCTATAAATAATGAGTTTACTCAAAAAATTATCAAAGTAATGAGTTTTCCCACATGGATTTTTCCTAATATTATTATTTAACCATATTTATATGTTTTTCTCCATGTTATACTTACTTTTAAAAGGATGCATTTCATTTCCCTAAAATTCCAGGTTTTCAAAATTATGACTTATTTTTATTTTAAACCATAATTGTTTTTTAGGTTGCCATGTTATTTTACTATTGAGATAGATTTTGATCCAATTTATATCTTTTATGATACCTTATAGATATTTTAATAACTTATGTTACTCTAATATTTTTTATGAATATCATATTTTATCATTGAATTATGTAACATCCCAGTTCCAGAAGCCGCCCAGAGGCACCCCATACCCGGTTGGTCACATGGCCTCAAGAAAATTTCCCCTAACGCCATAGGCTGCTGACTAGAGGCGAGGGCCTTGTGTGTGATATTGGGGAAACTATGCCCTCATTGGAAGAGTAACATAGAAGAAGAGAAACAGAAAACAATAGTGGAAGTAGTAATAATGGCATACAATAGTAAAAAGTGAAAGACTAAAAGTAATAAGCATATGGAGAACATATGTAATGATGCATGATACATATGTCAAGAAAAGCATCCAAACATGTCACAATTCTGAAATATAGTACTAAACCGAAGTAAGATAGAAAACGGTAAAAAAAATCCTCAACATCGCTATCATCATCTTGGTCCCATGCTCTCTAGATCTAAAGCAGTCAAGTACCTGAAGTAGAAGGGCACTTATCCTTATCTATACCTACAACAATATAATCTTTTTAGGCCAAAAAGCCTAACCTAACTAGGGTGTGAGACTAAATCCCATTAGGCAACCACCAAGAGATTTTTTCCTATCAGTCAGTGAATATATATGGGAGGAAACAAACAAAATAAGAAGTAAACAAGGAAGTACTCAACAGTAAACATTCCTACAGTTTCAAAGCATTTAATCACCACATATCAAATAAGGAGATAATCAAAAATAGGTAAACCTATGGGATGTACTCACAACCTAATCCCCTTTGGTTCTACCTAGCAAACACAATAAACCCTTTGGGTAGTACTCATGGTCTAATCCCTCTAGTTCAACTTTAGTATAGTCTCTTTGGGGAAGCACTCGACGCCAATTCCCCCTATAGTCTCATATTGGTAACTAAAAGGTGATCTAGGGAATCAATTACATCTCATTCCCCATGTGGCTCACGTTGAGGAACTACAAAAACTCTGAGGAACCACTTATGTTAATTCCCCTTATGGTCTCACATCATAACAAAAAAACAAACACTATAAAGAAGCACTAACGTCCATTCTCCCTATGGTCTACTAAACCAGGTTCTCATAGCCCCATTTATGTCAAATGAGCATAGAAATGAAAATCAACCACAGTAAATCTCAAGAACTACTTGGATAACCAGTCTATAGAATAATAGCATGTGAGATAACAATCACTCCATCCTAACAATACTAGGCATGGGAAACAAACAGCAACCTAACACGCAAGCAGAACCAAATGGTCAAAAACAAAACATGCATGGGAAAACACTTCCAAAGAATATAAATTAACCCTATTCACATTCAAATTAACCTCTACTCAAGTATAAAATCATAGCAGGCAATTAACATGGATAAAATCGTAAGACACTTGCTTGAAATCACATGTCATGCATTCTGGCCATGCCATTTAGGGTGCATTAGCAATTGCATGTTGTTGTGATAGATGTTGTTCTAGAAATGCATGCTATTGTGATAGATGCCTTGATAAAGTACCTACTGTTTGATAGGGTATTGATTTGTGTAAGGTTTTGTTTGAATGAACACCAAACTTTGGTTATTAAGGTGTTATAGGCCCTCATGGATTAGAATTCTGTGGATCATTGCCTTTTTTTCTTGTATATGAAATGTAAGAGATGCCAAGCTTTGATTCTCGGGGATAATAGGCCCTCACGGATCTGAATTTTTCACTTTAATGTTCATTTAAGTGTTTTATGGGATTCAATAGTAGTTTCTAAGGTTTACTGTACGGAAAAACCTAGAATACATTCTTTGTAGTTTTGAATACAAACCATGTGTTCTTCTGTTTTGGAAGAAGCTGTTTTTCATAAGTACATGCCGTGTAGTCTCTAACCATGTCACTGGCCGTGTGGGCAAAGACACGGGGTTGGAAAAAAAAAATTGGGACACGCCATGTACCGGACATACACGTCGTGTGTTTAGACCTTGTGTCTACCCGTGTGACTAACGACACACATGGATAAAAACTTAACAAATACACGTTGTGTCAGTCATGAACACACCAAGTAGTGTAATACCTAGAATTTGGCCATGTAACTAACAACATGGGTCAGTGGAAATACTTTAGTACATGTTGTGTCGGTCTATAACATGTCGTGTAGTGTGAGCTGTGTATCCGGCCGTGTCACTAACAACACGGGTTGGTGAAGCTCGTCTAGTACGCATTGTGTCTAGCACAAACACCCTGTGTAGTCTTGTTCTATGAGAACTGTGTATCTTAGTCGTGTAGAAGGAATCGATCAGGGGAAGGGGATTCAAGTACACGTTCTGAGTTAGGAAAACACGTCGTGTGTTTGGGGTGTTACACGACCTGTTTTGGCAGAAGTACACACCCATGTGAACGACTTAAGGGAACACATCATGTAGTTAAGTATACATGTCATGTATCCATATTTTGTAAAACATGAATGCTTTCCTTATTATGTTCCCTTCTTACCCTTCTAGTTTTCATTCCTTGATAATCTTGATCTAAGGTGTGAATTTGACTTTGCAGAGTCATTCCACCAAGACATCCTCCGATTGTACACCAGTTGCAAGGACATGATCAGACACCAGACATGACTGATCAAGGAATTCTAGTAGATACTCTAATTTCACCATTCTTAGCACCAGCTGTCATTCCAGACACAGGTTCTGATGCACAGTTCTGAGAGGACTTTATGAGGTTCATGCAGACCTTCTACGGAGTACCGCATCGATCCCTTTCTATGGATGAGATGACTTGAGTGTTCTAGCAGCAGCACCCTCAAACATTTATAGGGGAAAGTGGACCTATTTCTACAGAGTCATGATTAGAAACCATGATTTCAATCTTCGATCATCTAGAGATTCCTCCATAGAGGATGGTGAATCTCGCTACCTACATGTTTCGGGATTCCACCAAGATATGGTGGGATGTGATCTCATAGGCAGGACTCCAGCACGTCTTGGCCTAGGATGAGTTCCAATGTGCCTTCCAAAACTACTTCTATCTGGATACTTTGAGGGCCGATCGAGCCTGAAAGTTTATGAGTCTAGATTACGGTACTCTTTCAGTTATGGAGTATTCTTCTTGCTTCATTGAGATACAGTGCTTCATGCCTATTCTAGGAGGTGATGAGTTATTTCTTGCAATGAAGTTTGAAGATGGTATTTGGCATGACATCTGATATCAGGTGAATATCTTCAGGTTGACATCTATCACTTCTATCGTCAACCATGTATTGATCACAAAGCGCAATTTGAGGGATTCTAGAGTTGTGACCTAGGGTGTTTTGACATCTGGAGTTAGTGTCTCTCCTACTGACAGTAGGAAGTGATGTAGGGAGCCTTCTCATGGAGGTCCAAGGAGGTGAGACACATCTTCTGTTAGACATGTGGTGTGCTACCAGTGCGGGAAGAACGGGCATATGAGGACACATTACCCGAGAGACCCAGTGGAGTGATGATCTTATGGAAAAATGGTTCATATCCAGTGCTTCGGTCAGATTTTCTCACCAGAAGCTGGTGACAGGGGTTCTTCTATGACTCCTTGTTCAAAAGTAGCACCACCAGTTTCTCACCAGTCTAGGAACTGGAGTTATTCTGGTTGTTCAGGCCAAGGTGGAGGTCATAGATGTGGTAGTCATTCGCCAGGATTTCGGCGACAACAAGTTGGATTAGCTCAGAGTGGTCAATCAGGATCACATTGCCACGATATAGGCTAGTCGTTTTTAGTTGAGAGGACCCACCAGGAGAAGGATCCCAGACCCTCTACAGTTCATGGTACAATCCTAGTTTCCTTCGTTTTAGCTTCTGCTCTTTTCGATACAGGGTCTTCCAATAGCATTATATATGTTTATATTGTTTAGAGCCTCGGGATATGTATCTTTTCTTCTACTGATATCTGAATGTTGAAAACTCTGTTGGGGACAAGAACGGCTAGTGTACGTCAGTGTAAGGAGTGCCCTCTTGAGGTTGGTGGGTGTCACTTCTTATTGGATCTCTATGTCCTAGAGATAATAGGCTATTATGTCATTTACATAATTGACTGGTTAGTTCCCTTCTAACTTATTGTCAATTTCTATTGTCATAGGGTGAGTTTCACATCACCAGAGGGTGGATCGTTTCTTCATAAGGGTGAATGGGATGTCCAGGCGAGTAGAGTGAGACCCAAGCATCATGTGTTGGGAGGAGTTACAGCCCATATAGCTAGTCTATATCTGGATGACCAAGGGACTTCACATTTGGACTTTCCTCTAGTGGTGGATCATTTTAGGGATGTCTTTCCAAAGGACTTTTCTGGTTTGCCTCCATAGAGAGAGGTAGACTTTTATATTGAGCTCAAGATAGGAGTGTCACTAGTGTCCATTCCTCCTTATAATATGGCTAGACCAGAACTACAATATCTCAAGAAGCTATTGGAGGAGTTGTAGGAAAAAAGTTTCATCTGACCCAGTACTTCTCCATGGGGTTCTCCTATCATTTTTACAAAGAAGATGGATAGTACCCTTCGACTTTGCGTGGATTATCGAAACTTGAACCAGTTGACGGTCAAGAACTGATATCCTTTTTCGAGTATTGATGATCTCTTTGATCAAATTCCAGGAGCCCGGGAGTTTATGAAGATTGACTTGAGATCTGGTTATCATCAGTTTCACGTTAGACAATATGATATACCTCTTACAGCCTTCTGGATCAGGTATGGTCTATATGAGTATGTGGTTACATTGTTTGGTCTCACGAATATGCATGATGTTTTTATGGCACCGATGAACTGAGTATTCCATCCATTCGTGGATTCTTTTGTGGTGGTTTTCATTAATTATTTCTTGGTGTACTCTCACACTCGACGCGACCATGCTACCCATCTGGAGATCATTTTGAGTACACTGAGAGAGCATCAGTTATATGCTAAGCTCTCAAAATTCCACTTTTGGATGGACCAAATTCAGTTCATGGGTCATGTTATCTCAGAGACAGGAGTATCAGTACACCCAGATAAAGTGAGAGTTGTAGTTTCCTGGGTGTAGTCGGAGAATTGTTTTGATGTATGAATTTTTCTAGGGCTGTATGGATACTACAGACGTTTCATACAAGACTTTTCATGATTAGCAGTGCCACTAATGGGCCTGACTAAGAAGGGTGTGAATTACTTGTGGAAAAATTCTTGCGAACCAGCCTTTGAGATGCTAAAAGGAAGGTTGAAATCAACACCGATAATAGTATTTCCAGAGCTGGGAAAGAGCTACATGTTTATTGTGATGCTTCAGGTATTGGGATGGGAGTAGTGCTTATGCATGGGGAAGGAGTCGTTGCCTATAGGTCTCAGCAGTTGAGGCCACATGAGAAGAATTACCTGACACACGATCTTGATTTAGCATTAGTTGTTCATTGTTTACTCTATTGGAGAACTTATCTCATTGGAAAGAATTTTGTGGTTTTCACCAACAACAAAAGTCTCAAGTATATATTCACTTATCTTGAGCTGAATTTAAGACAGAGAAGGTGGGTTGAGTACCTTCAGTCCATTGACTTTGAGCTTGCCTATAGGCCTAGGAAAGGCAATGTAGGGGAAGATGTGTTGAGCAGGAGGACTTATATAAAAGCAGTTTAGGAGGCCATCAGTGAGTGGAAACTTATGGCTCTGTTCTCTGAGATGCATTTGGAGTTTCACAACAGATAGGGGCAGATGTTTCTTTCTTCTGTAACTACTACCTCTAATCTTCTTGATAAATTGTGAATGAGGCAGGTATCAGATTCTGAAGTCCTAGTCCTATGGGAAAGTGTGTTATTAGAGGACCCTATTCATAGATGGACCATAGGAGAGGACGAGATCTTTCTCTTATAGGAGCGTGTATGGGTTTCAACAGAGATACGCGAGAAGTTGATGTGGGAATTTCATTCCTCAGTTTGGGGAGTTCATCCAAGTGTCACCAAAATGTGTTTTTATCTACCCCGTCAGTATTGGTGGCCATGTATGAAGAAATATATTGTTGTGTTCATCATGAGGTGTTCTACCTGTCAGTAGGTGAAGGCAGAGCATCAGCGACCAGCAGGGCTTCTGAAGCAGTCACCCATTCCAGAGTGGAAGTGTAATGATGTCGCGATGGATTTCATGACAGGTTTACCAAGGTCATCTGAAGGGAATGATGTAGTATGGGTTTTCATTTATAAGATCACGAAGGTTACTCACTTCGTGACGGTCAAGGAGACCTTCAGTGTTGATGAGCTGGGACATTTGTACATCCATGAGATTGTATGTTTGCATGGTGTTCCACACTCCATTGTTTCAGACAGGGATGCATGTTTTACTTCTCGGGTCTGGCAGGGGTTACAGAAGGCATTGGGTACATAGGTAATTTTGAGTACAACATACCACCCTTAGATAGATGGCCAGTCTTAGAGTACAATTCTGGTTCTTGAGGACATGATTTGAGCATGAATCCTAGATTTTGGAGGTTATTTGGAGAAACACATACCTCTTATGGAGTTTTCCTATAATAATAGTCTTCAAGCAACTATTTAGATGACATCTAATGAGGCTTTGTATGGTAGGCCATGTCGATCACCCTTGTGTTGGCTGGAGACAGAAGAGGTAGCTATGCTGGGACCTCTTTTTGTCCAGGAGACCACAGAGTAGATAGAGTTGATTCAGATGAGGATTTCTACTGCATAGTCTTGACAGAAGTCTTATGCTGATTAGTGGAGATGACATCTGGTGATTGGAAAATTAGCCTACAACGATAGCAATTGACAAACTGCCTGGAAGGGAACTAACATGTTCATTCTAAGAATGAAATCATTGCTTGTCAACCCTAGGACATAGAGATCCAATAATAAGTGACACCCACCTACCTCAAGAGGGAACTCCTTAAACTGGTGTACACTAGACTTTCTTGTCCCCAACAGAGTGTTCAACTTCAAGATATCATTATAAGAAAAGATACAGAGCCCAAGTCTCTCCACAACAGTAATAGATATAAAGCTATGGGAATCCTCTGTATCGAAAAGAGTAGAAGCTAAAGCTAAGGCAACTAGGATGGTACATAAAACTATAGAGGGTCTGGGATCCTGCTCCTGGTGGGTATTCTTCATTGCAAATGTATGGCATGTATCGTGGCCCTGTGACCCTTCCTGACCACTCTGAGCTGATCCAACTTGTTGTCGCTGAATGCCTGGCGATTGAGTACCATGGTTGCGACCTCCACCTCGGCCTGAATAGACAGAAGAACACGAGTTCCTATACTGGGGAGAAACTGGTTGTGCTGCTTCTGAACAAGGAGTCATAGAAGAACCACTATCACTAGCTGCTAGTGAGAAGATCTGACAGAAGCACTGAAGATGACCCATCTTGTCGCAATATCAGCACTCCACTGGGTCTCTCAGGAAATGTGGGCTCATATTCCCATTCTTCCCACACTAGTAGCACACCACCTAGCTACCATAAGAAGTGTCTCACCTCTGTGGATCTCCATGCGAAGTCTCCCTATGGCACTTCCTGCTGTCAGTAGGAGGGACACTAACTTCGGATGTCAAACTGCCCTGGATCGCAACTCCAGAATCCCTCATATTTCGCTTCGTGATCAGCGCCTCATTGATGATAGAAGTGACAGACATAAACCTGAAGATATTCACTTGAGATCAGATTTCGTGACTCAACCCATTCTAAAACTTCCTTGCTATGAATAACTCATCACCTCCTGGAATAGGGGTGAAGCACTGGAGCTCAGTGAAATGAGAAGAATACTCCATAACCGAAAGAGTACCATGCTCCAAACTCATAACCTCACGAGCTGGATCGGACCTGAAAGTCTCCGGATAGAATTATTAATGGAAGGCACACTGAAACTCATCCTATTCTATGACCTGCTGGTGTCCCGCCTGTGAGATCACATCCCACCATATCTTGGCGGAATCCCAAAGCATGTTGGTAGCGATCTTCACCTTCCACTCTGGAGGCTTCTCTATATTATCAATGATTGAAAGAATTGATTCAAACCATGAATCTATAGGCAGTGGTCCTCATTCCCCTGTGAAGGTTGGAGGATGCAGATGCGAGAAAACTCACGACAACTTTTCCATTGATGGGGCAACATGCGGTACACGGCGGAAGGTCTGCATGAACCTCAAAAAATCCTATCGAAACTGTGCATCATCACATGTGGCCAGAATGATGGCTAGTGGCAAGACTGGTGCAACTGGAGGATCTACTGGAATTCCTTGATCAGTCATGTCTAGTGTCTGATCACTTCCTTCCAACTAGAAAACAGCTGGAGGATTTCACGACGGCAAGACTCGGCAAGGTTAAATGCACACCTTAGATCAAGATTATCAAGGAATGAAAATTGGAAGGTTAATAAGGGAATAGGAGAAGTAAATAATTCAAGTTTTACAAAACATGGATACATAGCATGTATACTAAACTACACAACGTGTTCCCTTAAGCCTTTCACATGGGTGTGTACTTCTACCAAAATTGGTCGTGTAACAACCCAAACACACGACGTGTTGTCCAAACACAAAATGTGTACCTGAATCCCCTTCCCCTTTCAAAGTCATTCACACGACTAAGCTACACGATTCTCCTAGAACAAGACTACACGACGTGTTTTTTCTAGACACCGTGTGTACTATACGAGCTTCACCAACCCGTGTAGTTAGTGACACGGCCGGATACACGGCTCACACTACATGGAGTGTTCTAGATAGAAACAATGTGTACTAAAATATTTTCACTGACCTGTGTTGTTAGTTACATGGCCAGATTCTAGGGATTACACTATATGATGTGTTCAATACTAACACGATGTGTATTGCTTATGTTTTTATCCATCTGGGTCATTAGTCACATGGGCAGACACATGGTCTAAACACACGGCGTGTACGTCTGGTACATAGTGTGTCCCAAAAAAAATTCCCCAACCCTGTCTCTCTACCCACATGGCTTGTGACACATTTAGAGACTACACAGCGTGTACATAGAGTACACGACATGTAATTAAGAAAAACAGTTTCTTCCCGAACAGAAGAACTCATGGCATGTATTCAAAACTACACGGGGTGTATTCTGTGATTTTTCAGACAGTAAACCTTAGAAACTACTTCGGAATCCTAGAACACACAGAAATGAACATTAAAGTTCAAAATTCAGATCTGTGATGGCTCATAATCACCGATAATCAAACCTTGGAATTTCTTACATGCCATATAGAAGAAAAACAAGACAATGATCCACAAAATCATGATCCATGAGGGCCTATAACACCTTAAGAACCAAATTTTGGCATTTATTCAAACAAAATCTTACACAAATAAATACCCTATGAAGCATTATGTACTTTATCAAGGAATCTATCACAATAGTATGGATATCTAGCACAACATCTATCACATCAACATGGAATTTCTAATGCACCGTAAATGGCATGGATAGAATGCATGACATGTGATTTATAGCAAGTGTCTATATGATGCATGAGATGGTGTACCCACATCTCATCGGGTTGCAATAGAAATATAACCTCAATAATATCAACAATAAAAGCACAAAGCATATGAATCACCCAACGGTGAAATCAAATCAATTGTAAAATTGAAAAACCAGAAAATTTCAATAGACGAGGTAAATTGGATTTTCTCTATACACGGGTTACCTGCTCCCGAACATAGCTTATTACCAAGTACCTATTTCTGTTCTATCCTTGACTATAGGCTCCAAACAGTAAGTCAAGAAGAAAAGAACACCTCTGATACCACATTATAACATATCGGTTCCGAAATCCACCCAGAGGATCCTCGTAACTGGTTGGTCACATGGCCTCAAGTACATTTCCCCTAACAGCAGTGGTTTCCAACTAGTATCAAGGGCCTTGGTTGTGATAGTGGGGAAACAATTCCCTCATTGTAAGAGTGACATAGTGGAAGAGAAATAGATAACAATATAAGAAGCAGTAATAATGACATACAACAGTAAACAGTGGAAGACTGAAAGTAATAAGCAGCTGGAGCACATATATAATGATGCATGATAAATATGTCTAGAAAAGTAGCCAAACACGTCACAATGCTGAAATATAGTACTAAACCAAAGTACAGAATAAAATAGTAAACAAATATTCAGCATCACAAGCATCAGCTTGGTCCCATGCTCTCCAGCTCCAAAGCAGTCAAGTACCTGAAGTAGAAGGGCACTTTCCCTTATCTATACCTGCAAAAATATGTTCTATTTGGGCCCAAAATCATGGTCCAAATAGGGTGATAGATTAAATCATAGTATAAAACCACAAAGATATCTGTTCCTAACAGTCAGTAAATATATATGACAGGCAATAAGAAAAAGAAGAAGTAAACAATGAAGTACTCAACATTAAACATTCCAACAGATTCAAAGCATTCAAACACCACATATCAATTAAGTAGATAATCACAAAAAGGTAACCTTCTGGGATGTACTCAAAACCTAATCCCCTCTGGTCCTACCTAGAAAACACAAGTAACCCTATGGGCAGTACTCACAATATAACCCCTCCAGTTCAGCTTTAGTATAGACTCTCTGGGGAAGCACTCACCGTCAATTCCCCCTATAGTCTCATATCAGTAACTAAAAGGTGCTCTGGGAAATAAATTACATATCATTCCTCATATGGCCCACGTCGAGGAACTACAGACACTCTGAGGAAGCACTTAAATCAATTCCCCAATGGGGTCTTGAATCGTAACAAAAAAAACTCTGGAGAAGCCCGTATGTCCATTCTCTCTATGGTCTACTACACCAGGTTCTCATGGCCCTATGTAAGTCAAACGAGTATAGTAGTGCAAAGAGGCCAAATTAAACCTCAAGAACTACTTGTCTAACCAGACTATAGTATAAAATCATGTCAAATAACAATCACTCCATCCTAACAATATTAGGCATGGGAAACAAACAGCAGCCTAACAGGAAAGCAAGACCAACCGGTCATAATCAAAACATGCATGTAAAAACACTTCGAAATCATGACAATTAACCCTATTCACATTCAAATTAACCTCTAATAAAGCATATAATCATAGAAGGAAATTAACAGGGCTAAAATTGTAACATGCAATACCCGGTTCAAGGGTATTTGGAAATGTTTCAAATATAACTGAAAGACTTTCAATGGAAAGGCACAAACCACCTACCTCGGTGTTATAGGATTTTTGTACGTGAACCTCAAGCCTTAAATCACCCAAGAAAACCATAGATATACAAAAATGCTCAAAAATCTCAATTGAGGATAACATGAGAAAGAGGAGTAATCATTAAACGAAACTCTAGTAGAAGGAAGAGCGTACTATGGCGATCCCAATGCAATCAACGGTGGTCGATTCAGGGAACAAATACCCGATCGGGGACTCAGGGAAAGATCATAGATGTACAGTATCTCTCGTACGAGATAGACCTAGAAGTATGTCTTTCTGTCTGTGAGACGCGACCCCAGTATGTTCAATGAAAAAAATAGTATATGGCATGTACTTTTTAAGTACATGGTGTGTACTTGCCTTTACCGCCCCCCTTATTAGGCGGTCTCTAGATCACCACACATGGTTATGTGCATGGTCGGGAAATGGCCATTACCCAGCTACATGCGGTAACTGAGTACACAGTTTGTACTTATAAAGTATAGGGTGTGTACTTAAGATATTTCCATAAAACTCCTCTTTTTCCTCAAAAACACCTGAAAAAGGAAAACATACCTGAAAAGAAGATCTTGGTTCTTACAAATTATTTATTATAATTTATATTTTTCCCCTATGACGTCTTTTATATTATGATATGTTTTATCTCTTTCTAAGTATTTTATCCCACACATATCATATGTTTAAAAATCCCTATGTTATAAAGAATATTATATTATGTGAGATATCAAGAAAATTCTCTATAGTATCATGATTATGGGGAATTTTTCAAGTATAATAAGATAATATTTTTATGTAGCAAATCTATAATACAATGAACCTTTTGTTCCTTGGATTTAGTGGCTATTGTGAGATGTAGCATTTAAATTATGTGATTAATATAATATTTATTTGATTTTTAGCTAAGGTCACTAAACATTGAATTCAGTGAGGTTTTAGTTATTTTATAGTTTATTTTATAGACTACTTTAGTCATTTTTTGAGATTAATTTTGTTACCTTTAGTATTACAGATAGAGAAACATAGTAAAATCCATATAGATTTGTCTCTGTATATGATGATATCATAAAATATTGCTAATTTATTAAGTAGATGGATTTCATAGAAATAAATCTATGTCTTGATACTACAATTGGATGTAGTTTTAGTTCATATCCATCTAGGGGTAATAACATTGAAAAGAGTTGGTAGAGTGTATCTTAACTATCGTTTTGTGCACGTTGAATTTCCCCTGACTTCTCACCTTGTTTGAAAATCGTAGTACATATTATTTGGTTAATCATATTCATATTAATAACCACTAATACATACCTATATATATAATAAAAGTGGATGTGTCTTTAGTACATATCCATCAAGGGGTAATAACACCAAAAATAATTGGTAAAGTGCATCCTAACCATCACTTTTTGCATGGTGAATGGGATATTACTACACACTTGGTTTGAAACTCCTAGGGTATATTCTATGGGTAATCATATTCAGATTAAGAACTATTATGAAGGATTTATTATATAGTTACTTTGAGTGACTATGTAGAGAAGTATATGATAACTAAACATAAAGTAGACTAGGTAAAACTAAGAGACTTATAGGCTAACCAACTATGACATAGTCTAAATGAAAGTATCATAGGTTGAAATGATGGTTTATTTAGAGTATAAATATTTAGATGGAGATTTAATATTCTTGTACTCTAATTATTTGGGATATTTTCATTTATTTTTGGGTTTTATTATTTTGTTGAAACTAAATCATGTAAATGAAGCTTTGAAATGTATGTCCTTTATAACTCATAAAATGTATATTTTGGATAAATAATTTTCTAGTTTTAATAAGGATAAATCTTAATGATATCTTAGTAAAATAAATATCATGAATCCCTTATGAAACTCAAGTCATATTGTTCCTTATGAAACCCTTGGCTTATTCCTTTTGTAAATGATAATTAATGTTATGATATCATAATTTATTTAAGGGAGAAAATGTAACAACCAAAGATTTTGGATCCTTTAAAATGAATACTATGTTCTATAACATGTGACACATGATACACCCAACATATAAAAACCACAAAATATTAATAATTAATTAATATTAAATTTATAATAAAAAATAATATTATAAACCATTAATATTTATTTCCTTTTGAAATTATTTAATTAATAAGATTTAATAATGAAAAGGTAATTTTCAATAAAAGATGTATTTTTATGATGTATATTATTGAAAAAAATATAAAATTTACAATATAAAAATTTTAATTTGAAAATGTAAAATTATTTTATGTATTTTCCATAACAACATTATCAGTGGATTTATTTTTTATATATTTTCGACAAAATTCATTTTTAGGTGAATTATGATAATAGTTATTTTACTTTTAAAATATTATTTATATGGAATTCATGTTTCTGAAACATTTTATCATAAAATTATATATTATAAATTATAATAAATCATTTTAAAATACTATGTTGATCATATAAACCAATTCCCAACTTTTGGAAATTTTTTGTAGCATTTTATTGAAAACTACTTTTTGTCTAATTTGTATAATTTATTATAACATGATGTAATAAAGTCTTTGATTGAATTTATTATAAAATAAATGAAATTTTAATGAAAAAAATTATTTAAAATTTATTAACCGATGAAATTGATAATTGTTTTCTAAAAATAACTATACTTGGTTAAAAATAGTCTTTCAGAAAAAACTTGTTATTATGTATTACATGCGTTAAAGTTAAGATTAATTTCACAAAAAAATAGAAAATTAAATTTATAAAATAATCCTTATTTTAAAAATCATTCATATTATTTCAAATTGTAAATTTCATTTTTGGTTATAAAATTAAAACTATTAGGATTAGTTTTAATTACCAAGATAAAGGTGAAACAATTATTTTTAAATTTTTGTTTTATTAATATCATGAAAATTATTTAAAACAAATAAAATTTAAAAACGTTAAAAATTGATGCTAATTATATTTATATATTAATAGATATTTTAAGACTCATATAATTTTTAATCAATACGAAATATGATAATGATTTTATAATTGTCAAAGTGACTTTTTTCTAAACAAGTTTGTCTACACAATATCTTATAAAAATGAAAAGATAATTTAATAATATTTAGAAATTATAATATATTAAATAATGGTTAAATATATTTTCAATACACTAAATTTTTTTTTAAATTTTTTATTTTATATTTCTAATAAAATACAAAATCATTTAGATAAAAAACTAGTTACCTAGTTTAAAAGTAAAAGAGAAAAATGTTCAAAAAAATGAAAAAACCATATAACATGTTTAAAAAATGTATTTAAGAATTTGGTTTATCCCTGTTTAAAGAAAATTTACCCCAAACACAAAAAATGTTCATTTTTTCGTCACTGAACCTTGAATAGTGTCATGTAATTGTTGAAAATGTATAGTGTGTCTAAATTTTTCTTGTTTTTCACCTCTTATAAATGTATAAAACTTATACCACTAAAAGATACAATTTTCCTAACAATTCCTCCTATAAAATCTACTATTTTAACTTCCATATAAGAATCTCCCACAAATATAATCCACTAGTCACTCATTGTTATCATATGGCCTTAAATTTCAAGGGGACCTCTAAAAAACATTTCTTTATTGTATGTATTATCTACTTCTTATGTTTTTATTCTTAATATTATTCAAAAACATATCCATACACCATAATAATTTTGTGAATAAGTATTATTAGTATATAGATATGTTTTTATATTATTTTTATGAAACTTATTTATTTATTTCTATCTACATAGAAAAATAATGGAATTTCTACCATACATGTGTGTGGAACTCACCCGCCATAAATAAATGTTTGTTTTTTATTATATTATTTCATTATTTATCATAATATATTAAAATATGGTTCAAAAAAGTAAAAAAAGAAAATAATATCATTATTTTTATTTTATAGTGATAGTATATCAAAATAAACTATTCCTTAACCAAATTCACTACATTAGTTAAAGTGTGTTCATGTTTTGGTTGGTTTAACCACCAACATGAGCGATGAAATAAAACTATATCATGGGAGACTATGAGAAAAAAAATCATAAAATTTTTATTTTTATATCATTCTATAAATATTAAATTTAGTATTAAACTTATTATTATAGTATTTTCTTTCTATTCTATAAATTATTTTAATTAAGCCAACAAAGATTCCATATAAAAATAATACATGTGAGCCAAATCCTAGTAGGATTCCACAACAAAAATATTACATGTGATTATCATTATAATACAAAAAATCTTTCATGTTTTGTAAACAAGAAATGCTAGTAAATTTTTTTAAGAAATACATCTTTAAATAATATCACTTTTCAAGTGGGCAATTTTAAAGAATCAACACTTTTAAATAAAATGGAAAATATACTAAATTTTTTCAGAAAAACAAACCATATGATGATGATGAGTGTAAAATTTCTAATGATCACTAGAAATAGTAACACCCCTAGGAACTAGCTCATGGTGGGTCCCAGGTACCTCGTATCTCGGTGAAAGTATCCATACAAATATCTGTTCTCATGAACATGAGCCACTATTAGGTATCATACCCATAACATAGTGGTCCCCCAACAACATCATAATCATATTTTAGTTATTGTTGTAATCTTAAAACTTTCTATGTGAAACAGGGGCCAAACCCCACAACATCACTAGCATACTAGTACAGGTCCACCCACCAAGATACTAGGGTTTTCCCTCTTATACTCAAACAAGTTCCACAAGCCATGAAATTCAATTTTCAGATTCAAATACTATTTCAAAATCACACACATGGAAAAAAACATCCCACAAAAATGTAACATAATTTTCTTTTTCATTCAAATTCATTTTGAAACCATACTCACACCAAAATAGCCCACCATGATTTCACATCTCTTTCAAACTTCAATAAGTACTTTAAAAAATTTATAAAACATTTACAAGATAGTGCACATCACATAAGAGACCTTTCACATTAAAATGGACCATTTCAAAAGTACACTCCTACTAAAATAGATTTCCAACATAGTTTCACCTGTTACATAAATCAAGAAACCATTTAAAACCTTCATAAAGAAATTCCAAGGAGTATACCCTAGCTTTCTACATAAAATCCATCTAAAACCCAAATTTTGAAACCAAATTAATTCAAATATAACAAAAAAATAGAATTTTCATCCCTGTAACCACTTAATAAAACTATTTTATGAACCATAAAATAGCCCCAAGTGGTATAACATGGAATACAAAAGACAAACACACATTTTTACACAAAAATTCTACTTTAAAACTAACCGCTCAACTAATGCTACAAAAAATTGTTTTCACACCACACACAACATATTAGAAACAATATAAATAAATAAATAATGCAATCCATATCAAGAATAAATTCTTACACTTGGAATCACCTACCACAATTGTCAAAATACCAATTCCTTGGTGTGAAAAATATTTCTAAGTTTCTCGGCATGTTAATCTTGTTTTGAACTTCTAAAATTGAATTTAAAATTTTTTGAATAATGGAAAACATGTTTTGAAATGTTTATCTAGTGCATTGGGTTTTAATGTGACGTTTCTATATGGAATCAAGGGGTTTCTGGTGTTAGTTCTTCATGGTTTTTCTTGGAATGATTTAATAAATAGTTTAAATGATTTATTGAATTATATAGGTGATGTGAAAGTAGTATTTTGTAAGAATTGAATATGAGTTTTTTTAAGTAGTATGTTTATATTAAATGAGACAAGTTTTAGGTGTAAACCTACTTTGTGTCACCTTAATGTATTTTATTAGTGGTGAAAACGATTAATTTTATTTTGCAAGTGGTGCGAAACTAGTTTTAAAGGGATTTTTTTGAGAAAGTGGTTTGAAAATAGATTTACTATATTGAATTGAGTCTATTTATAGTTCAAGACCATGATTTTTTATTTAGTAATGTTTTCTAAGTTGTGAAACTGATTTATTAGATTGTGTAAGCGGTATGGAACATTTTTTGAATTTTTTTTCATCTGATTTCCTTGTGGTGTACTTTTGGTATGTATTGAAAATGGTCTAAATGTTGAGAATAATCCTTGAAAATAAAATTGTTTTATGTGTGGGACTAAAAAGGGACTTTTCCTAAGGGTTTGGTTTGAATTGATTGTGTTCTTCTTTGAGTGTTCCCAATTGGGGATTAGTGAAATGATTATGTTATGAAAAATGTATTTTTATCGGTGTTTTGGTGTGTGTATGATTTTAAAGAGAATAATTTGAATGTGTTTTGGGGTAAAGTCTAGTTAGGCATCTTGAAAATATTTTATTAAGTGTTTTATTGATTTATTAAATTTTATGTGTGGGGAATAGTCCCTTCTCTGTGGTTTCAAGTCACCGGGTCTAAGGTGACTCACCTACATGGGTATAGGTAAGTATATTTATACATGTATGTTCCCCTATTATGTGTATATTCATCCATGTAATTTAATGTACATGTATGGGGATAGGCTTTCCTATGTGTATATATGAAAATTCTTGTGAAGGTCAGTAGAGACCTGTATATGTGTATAAACATACCTGTAAGGATCCCATTGCAATTGTTCATGGGCCATTTGAATTCATGCATAGGGGATAGGTGTCCTTGAATTTATTTGAAGGTGCATATTATTAGTGGGGGAGCATTAGCTTTTAGTTTTAAAGTGCTAAGAGTTGAAGTGGACGACTTGGATCCACCTTGAGGTAGGCCCCTTATGAATTTACCTTTAAATTGAATTTCTTACTTTCTTGAGTGTTTTAAAAATAATATTTCATTTATATTAAATAGTATATGCACTCTATAAAAGTGATGGTGACGTTTGATGTTGATCTTTCCTCTATTTTCAAGTTTTTTTCAAGTGTTAACATGTGTATTTTTCAAAAAAAAATATGATCACTTTGAGAATGATTTATGAAAAAGGAAAAACCCCTTTCAGGATTTTACTCTTGATTTAGAAAAATGAGGCATATATTAATTATATGAATTTTTATATGTGACTATTGAAGAGTATTTTACAATGATGTGTGTTTTTTTGAAAAAAAATGGATGTGATTAAGCAAGGAAGTAGGTTGTGAAAACTGAAAATTTTTAGATAAAGAGTGTGATGTGTGTGAGTCTTGGTTTTCTTAATAAAAACTCAACACAACTTGAAATTCCTTACAATGGGAAACCTGGGTATCTAGGTGGGTGGACTAAGACTAGTACTCTAGATGATATGTAAGTGGTTCATCCTAGTTTTTTCTAGTAGTATTGATTCTACAATATTTGCTAAACATTTGTGATGATTAGAGACCACTAGGTTATGGGTCTATTCCCTACTCATGGCTCATGCACGAGAACATAGATCTTTGTGGTTCTTATTCCACCTTTACACTAAGGTATGAGGATCCTAGGTCCTCAACTAAAACTAGCTTCTTAGGGATTTCTGATGGTTCTTGTGATATAATTTTCAATTTAGTTGTTTCTTGCTTGTTTCCTCTTTCATCAAAACCATATTTAAATTTAAATTGTTTCTCTTTAATTTTGAAACATTAAAGTATGTTTGGATTCTATTTTGAAATGTAGTGGTAGAGAAATTTTTTCCTTAAAAATGTAAACCTTTTACTTAATTTTTAATGGAATGAAAAAAATATTTTAATGGGTCTTATTTTCAAACAAGCATATTTTGGGTTTCTTTTTAAAGGTAAGGGCATAAGGTATTGTTATTACTTGGCCTTCCTACTAGGAATCATGGTGCTCACGCCTACTTAACTTTTCATTTTTAGGATCGTGTCTTGGATCGCTCTTGGTGAGCATGGTTCTATGTTTGGTGGTGACCCACAGGGTCACTTGGAGGTATGTATAGCTGGTTGTCATTTTTTATCTTCGGTGGCTAGTGAACTTTTTGTTTTTTCAGTTTAAATTCAGCTATATGTCTTTTTTTATGGTCCAAATCATTCCCAACTATCTCACTTTAATTACTAGCACTATTTTCCATCATGTGGCGATCAAGAACGCCCTTCGCTTCATTTCATGGACATGGTTGGGTATCGGGTCATATAGAGACCTGGCTTGGTTCGTGAAAACATATACTATAATATTTACTTGTTTTATATTTTTTTAGTGTATATACTATCCTATAGAAGTTTTTATCATACTTTAATGAAATTTAATGGATTTAAAAATTCTTTTGAACTTCAACCTTTCATGGGAATATATTAATGTTTTTCTTTTTATTAACAGAGGAATATATTGACATATGGTATGCTAGTTTTCTGATGTGGATTTTTATTACTAATTAGTATTGATTATATATTGTTTTGATTATTCATTCCATTAATATTATTAATTTAGTTGATGTAGTATGTAAAAGTGTGTGGCTCGATATTAGATGGCCTCTCAATGGATTAGTAGGTCTCATGAGGCAATATAGTTATGGAATTTGGTGTATACCTTTCCCAATTATGTATAATTCCTTTCCCTAAGGCCCTGAAAATAAAAATATGATGTCTGGTATTATGAATTAATTTATTATGAAACTATTTATTATTGTCTATGTGATTATTTATGTTTCTTTTTAATCGATGGATATATTCCCCTATCCTAATATTATTTGTGTGACATATTTGATTATTTTTTTCACACTTCTATATTATTATTGACTAATTTATTCTTAGAAATCATCTGCTATGCAGTTTCAATTTCTATGAATATGAGGTAGCCCATTTATTTTTTTGTTTATCTTCCCCTAGTCACCTATAAGTGAATAATTATTAATTTTAGGAATATAATAGAATGAATAATAATGTTCTAACTGGAATTTTATATTTTATTTCATGTTTTTAATTTTATTCTAAGAATCATATATTCATATTGTCAACCAATTCTATATATCTATTCAATATCATGGAATTAAATTTTTTTATATCACAATGATGTATTAATGTAATAATAGACTCTATATTACTATATTTAGGGTTGTTATAGTTAGTATAAATTTTTTTAGTAAGATCCTAGTGAACTAGATTTAAGAAAAACTAAATTAGTGAACAAAACCCTATGAAAGAATGTACAGATAATTATTATTATAAAAACATCCTAAAACTTTGGTAATGTATATTTTAGGGTTTAATCATAATAACATAATTTTTTAAATACAAACAAGTGGATTTGGGATCTCGAAAAGAGGTACATGGGGGTAAGAACCTCAAAAAAGTTGGATTGGGTATTAACTTGATCTTCACTCGGTGTAAACCAGGTGGTCTTAAAAACGCACCTACTTTTGAGGATATTGTTTTTCTGATTCAAATACACTTTAAGAACAAAATGATGGAGTTGAAGATGCAGTAATAATTATAAAATATTTTTAAGGAAACAATGTTTATGATTATGGGATTAGTTGTTCATATGTTTTAAATTTATGTTGTGTCTTTCACGTGATCAATAAAATACACTTTGATTTAAAATTCTAAATTTTATGATCTAATACAATGTCATTCATTCTTTAGAGGAAGCTCACAGTGAAAGAAATTAAAATATTATCAACACCCATAATCTACATTGTGATTTACCTAACATGAAATTCCATAAGAATGGAGTTATATATTATAATATTATAAATATAACATGGAATGTTATAATTATCAACCTTCGATATATAGAGAAACCTTTTTCTTCACATCATGAAAATACAATGTTGGACTGCTGTACGTTGTAAAAACCTATATCCTTTTACTTAACGACTAATTTATTTCTATATGAACAATGTATTGAGTCCCTCTAATGAAAATTTGTAACTTTGATATGTAATTAAATAAAACTTATTAATCTTTTAGTGTATTATTTAAAAATATAAGTTCAACATTGGTTGTCCTTATTTCAAAATACTAAGGATTATGAGGAAATAGAGTGTTTGAAATATGAGAATTTTAAGGAGATGTTTTATAAAAAATAAATTCCTCATAAGAAATAAATTAATTTGTAGAGGAAACATTAAATTTGAGATAACAAGATGAGAAACGTTTTCTCTGTATGAATAAAAAATTACATTCTTTTAAAGGCATGGCATGGATTAAGTTTATAATATAAAAAAGTATGATTTATTGTTTCTAAAATGGGTTAAAATCAATCCCTATAGGGTTGGTAATTTTTCTAACATTTTCAATATATGATAAAATTGTATCAAGTTCCAGTAGGAATATAAGGAATTATCCACGTATCATATTTTTAAAAGAAAACTACAGAAAATGTGAATAAATTTTTACTATGTAAAGGGAATTTTACACGAAGGAAAATGGAAGAGTTTAATTTTTAACATTTCATAATTTTGGAATGAAACACCAGGAGTTTTTCATGAAAGGGATTGGAGTCTATTACAGGTGCGGAGAAAAATTCCATTAAACACTTGAATGAAATTGAAAGGTAATGTGCTTCAAGTGTAAGGATATAGGCCACTAATCATGATAATTCCCTAATTGATAAGGGAACATAACTTAAAAATGACAAGTGAGCATGCCTAAGCATATGCAACCACTAAAATCAAGGTTCAAGTCCCAAATTAAATGATAGTAGGTACATTGATAAAATATTCATGGTTATATAATAAATTATTTGATTCCAAATATACACAATATTTTTATTTGATAAGAATATTGAATCGTCCCCAACACTATATCGAGTTCTCAATAAAGACACCCTTTAGGAATCTGGTTATAATGAAAATATAATGGGTGATGTCTAAAAGGATTCGAAGAAATTATGTGGCTGTCGGCATGGTGGTTGTAGTTATGGTTGACCTAGTTATAATTTTTTTTTTAGATTGGGAAATGAATAATTATTAGATAAATATAATGTAATATATTTTGAACTAGTTATATTTTTTATAATAATTAATTTAATAGATAAATTAATATAAAATATCTTTTGGGTGTTACTATTTATTTAGGAATTAGTGTATTACATTATCGTATAATGGTTTATTCATCTTCAGATTTATATTGTCTTTCACTATCCATTTTGGTTTTAGATAGGTGGAAAAATCATTTTTTCTTTTTTAAATCTTATGATCCATTATAAGATTATTTCATGATTCAAGCATGATATTTTTTTATTAGTCATTTTCCATTAGAATAAAAAGTGGAAACTGATTAAGAAACACAATCGGGGGGAAATATTTCACTTATAAAGGTAAATACATTATGTATGTATTTTTATAATATTTCATAAATTCAAGAGGAAGAAAAACATATTATATGAAAATCATAACTCAAATATTCACATTTGGAAACTTATTCACTACTATATATCTTATAAAAATACATATATGGTTTTTGAAATATTTATTCTATGTTTCCATGTCTTTCTTAGGATAGTGAGGTTGATGTCTTATAATAAAATACATGTTTAGTCATGTCATTCTTATAGACACCCTTACATAATTAATTTAGTAAGTAATTATTGGAATTTATGGGACACAATTTATGAAAGTTGGATAGACATTAACATCCCATTTTTCCTATACATATAATCATAAATTTTCTTTATAATTTTAAAAAATAAAATTCTCAACGAATTTCATCCTTATAGTAAAATAAATGAAACATAAAAACAATTATTTTTCACCTATGTTTTTTTCTTATATATTTTTTTAGTTTAATGATGTTTATTTATAAAAATGTTTAATTACAAAGTCCATCCCATAGGCTGATCGAAAACTAATCGCTTATGTAAAGGCCATGGGGATCCAACCCACAACATAAGGGCTACAGGGGCATAATGTCTACTACTACACAATCTGACGTCCTGCATATATTTTTTGTCCATTATATATATATATATATATATATCTCATTATATTCATTTTTTTATAATTAAATTAAATTTTTGTTTTTTATATCATTATAGTAATTATATCATTATTATATAATAGTTAATGGAGTTTGATACTAGTCTTCAAAGTCACAAAGTGGTGACATATTTAAAAAAATCATATAACATTGTGTTTGAAATATACTATGATTGGTTAAAATTAGTTATTATAAAAAATTAAAACATTATCATAAACTTGTAAATATGTTATAGATCATTTAATTTCTCAATATTTTTTATCAGATTCTATATTCATATTTTACTAGTAAAAATATCCTTTTAAAACAATACATAACATGTTTTATAAAGAAAAGACATGATGAAATATTTATTTTTATTACTTGAAAATAAAATTCATATTAAATATAATGTTTTATTATCAAAAAATGGTAATACAATTCTAATTATTCAATTTTTAAAAGTAAAATGGACATTGATATATAATATTGAGTATATTGTATAATATTTTTTAAACAAAAATACTTTTCTCAATTTATTTCATTTAAAGGAAAACATTTAAATATTTATATTATTAAATTTACAGAATAATTATTTTTTCCTCATCTAAAACATTTAATAATAATTCATATATTTATTATCAATTTGTTAGAAATGGATAAAAACTCATTCGATGGTAAAAATAGTTAATTTTCAAAAACAAAATTAATTGAACAATTTGTATTAATCTTAATATATTAAATAATATAATAATGAAAATTGACTATTATATAACTTATTCATAATATATTCAAAAAATAAATTCAAAATGATCTAATTATTGTCACTGGATAAGTAATGTGAATAAATTAATTTTATGCCCTGAAAATAAATATTTTCTAAAAATGATTTTTATCATTATATTTGTTGATAAAACAATTATTTTTTCTTCCATTTGAAATTTTATTTGATAAAATGAAAATTATTTTTCAATTCATCATTTCTAAATTAGGTTTGGTTTAATTTTTAATATTATTGTTTAAAAAAACTGATTTTTTGTTGAATAGCTAAAATATTGTTTTTGCATCGATCACAATATTCAGACCTTAATATTATTTAAACGTAGAATAAAATTTTATAAAACATGTAATTAAATAAAATATTAATTTAAAGTGTAAAATAATTAATTCAAAATGACTATGTTAAATTTATAAACCTGTATTTGGAATTCTGAATCCTAACACTGATTTTATTCATATAAATATTATTTTGGATTCTTTACATTGAATGAGGTAGTTCAATGATTATATTTGGTTTCCCAATATTTATAATATTTAATAATATTTAATTTTTTATTAAGGAAAAAAGATATTCATAGTAAAAATCACTCATCAAAATCATTTCACCTAAATAATAAAATAATCAATATCTTAACCCTAAAACACTCATCTCATCATGCATAAATACCCCCTCCCTTTTCCTTTGGAAACCAATTATAATTCACTTAACAAAGCCCAATATCTTCCCACTTATACTCTCATATTATTCTAATAACTCCTCAGTATTTTTTTCTAGGTACTCAACACATATCCCAATAGGCTTTTTAAAATGAGTAAATATTCCTCACAGTGGTAACCCGGAAATTATTTTCATTGTTTTCCAATCTTCTTCATTATACTCTTCCAATCAATTTCCCATTTTCTTATTTATTATATATTTAATATTTTAATATATAAAATTTCAGTGTAAATATTTTTATAGAATAACCATTATCTATATTCCCTTACATCTTATAAAAAATGAAATATCTCTTTTGTGTATGTTCATATCACTGTCTCTATGAACGCCATATTTTGTTTTTCACCAGCACCAATCATATATATATATTTATAGATTTATTTAATTAATATAGATTATATTTAAATAATAATTATTATTCTATAAAAATAATATTTTTATTTACCTTTCTTCCTTTCAAATTATTATAAAATGAATTCCTCGCCCATGTGTACATACAGACTACCCTCTCTGTGAAGAAATCTATTCCACTTTTTATTACTACCTTACATGGGTAGTTATAAAAATTTATATACTGAATATATATGATTTTAAAGATTAATATATTTCATTAATATTGTCTTACAAGGATAATTGTATATTTAACAATGTTATAATGTAATCCATTAATATCAGTAAAAGTACTTGAATCATCTCATCCTGGATTTAATGATCAAGGATTATAACTGGAATTAACATGGAATATTATTAGTTAATTTAAAATCATTAGAAAACGTCAAATATATTAATTTTAATAATATTGGAATGTTAAAAATCTTATAAAACAATGAGTTTTAGTGTCACCATTACAAAAAATATGTGAAAAATAATTGAAATTACTAACATCCAATAAAAATTAAAATTAAATAATGAATAAATTTTTATTAAATGATTATAATAAAATAATATAAATGGTAATACATATGAATAAGTTTATTGAAAAAGTAATTATGTTTTTTATTTTTATTATATAGTAGTTCAATGCTCTTTTATGAAAATCAAGTGTAAAAATTCTCATCCCTTTTTTATTTATTTTAGACATTTTCAATAATCACCACTTTTTTATATTATTATTTTTATATATAAATAATTTGAAAATTTTAAAATAATTCATTAAATTAAATGTATTTACTAATCCATCTCATATTCATCCTGTCATAGGATTATGAATGGGTTGTTTTTTCTATTGGGCGAACATATTAAGATCTCGTATTCTAGTTTTAAAATATGATTTTTTTTATTAAGGAATGTTGATTATGTGTTGTATTTAATATTCATTACTTTCATATTATTAATGAATTATTACTTGTAAATTAATTTTTTGGGCCTGATATTATATAGTCCCTTGATAAATTAGTAGGTCTCATGGCACAAACTAGTATGGGTGTGTTGGTTATACATACCTCATTTTTATATGATGTTTTGGAATGAGGTCTTGAAAATTAAATTATATATATTTAGTCATTTTGAAAATATTTATTATAATCCAAAATATTTTTATTATTTTATGATATTTGTGGGTATATTTCTTTCGTATTTGTATTAGTTATATAGAATATTTTATTATTTTTTATCTCTACTATATTATTCATTCATTATTTATTCTATAGTAGATTACATCATATTACATCTTTTGATATGCATCTGATCTCACTATTTTATTTTGTTTCATATCCTCATGGAAGACATAAGTGAACATTAAGTGATATGAGGGATATATTAGAATGTATATTAAAGATCTCAATGGTATTTTAAGTTGTATTTCATGTTTACAATTAAAATGTGAGAATCTTGTATGTATCCAGTCCCCCATGACTACCAAACTATTTCATCCCATTGCATGTGACTTCATGTATCTTATATGACTACAATAAAGTAATGACAAGATTAAAGTTACTATAGTCAGGGTTGTTACATTATGGACTATGTATTGAAGATTTGTTAAATATTACTCTAGAATATTTAGTAAAACCTTATATCTCAATCAGATATGATTGATAGTAGTTTTACATTAAACCATACCACTTTAATAACGTTTATCATGGAATATCGGTCAAGTAAAACATATTATCTCATAGAAATAAAATTAATTTGATTTATAAGAATATTTACTATAACCCAAATGGAGTTTTGAATATATATTCCTTAGGTAGTCCCTTGATAATATCCATGGGGATGTTTTCCATCCATCATACAGGTTTGGGTATTAGTGACCTAATCCCCTTAAACTTATGACATTAATCCATAACTTACTAACATACCAAGAATTGAGATACATACTCAACCATATCAATCTTTATGTTATGCCACTAAATATTCTATTTAATATCTCTGTACAAATTTTCACTCCCATGATAGATAGAGAATGATGAGATATAGTCTTAATCCAATTGAACTTACTTCAATTTTGGTATTGACAAGTGACCTACATGTTTCCTAAACCTAATCATTTCTTCACCATAGTAGTAAACTTTTGGAACATTCCTTACCTTATTATAGAACTATATATCCTCCTTTTATTCATATTTAATTTATTATAAATGGATGATTGAATATTCATCAAATAAAGATAGGATTTATCCACTTTGATCATGATTTCATGATCCATTATTTATAAATACAAAATTATTTTATTATTTTCAATCCTCGTCATTTAATATCGAGAATAGTTCTTCAAACTCAAAGCATCAGCCACCTTGTTTCTCTTCCTAGGGTGGTAATGTATTGAGTCTTCATACATTTTAATCAACTATAACCATCTCCTTTGGAACATGTTTAACTCATTATCTATGAATATATATTTTATCATTTTATTAAAATTATATATATCATAAGATTAAATATAAATATAATTCCTCAATATCTCCATGGAAAAATTGCCATTGTTGTACCCAAATGACGAGTTGGGTAATTTATCAGGAAAACCATCAATTAGCATGAGGCATACCCTACCACCCTATCATTTTTCATGATAACATATTACAATATCCTATTGGATTTATAATTTTAGATCAAATTACCTTCTCAACTATAAGTTAGTGTGTTCATTGATGTGATGAGAAAACATCTCTTTAGTTCATTGAAATTCTCTTCCCATTCATTTGTTCAAATAAAAATGAATCCCTCTCATTTAAATATGGTTTGCGGATTTTTTTAGTGATAATGAATTTCTAAAGAACATTCCATAGTATTCAACCAATATAATAAAACTTTAGAGATTAGTTATCATGTTTGGTCTAAGTAAAGTTTTTAATAACTTTTATGTCTATTAGATCCTCCAATTTTACATATTTTGTAATTACATGTCCCATGAATTATAATTTTTGTACCAAAAATTTAATCTTTTAAAATTTATAATAAGGCTTATCATTTCATAAGATCTTAAAAACAATCATCAAATGATATTATCTTTTAATATATAAAAATTTCCTCTTTAAAAACTACCACAAATGGATCTATGTAATCTCTAAATATAGTACTCATTAGATCTATGTTGATTTTGGAAACATTATTTTGCCCAAATAGATTCAAAATAAATTAGAATGTATACCTCTCTTATAGAAGGTTACATTGGACTTTAATTTTGTTTTGTACTTTAATTGATTGTATATTGATCAAAGAACAGTCAAAGTAAACTATTCAGATACTCATAGTTGATCACCAATATAATTAATATAATGTGAAGAATAATTATTATTTTTATTGATTTTAATAAGTACATTATGATAAATGTTGGGATGAATCAACAAATAATTATTTCAAATAAAATGATTAAGTGCACCCAATGGTGAAGAACAAGGATAAATAAATCCATTATCTTGATTCTCTTGGAGTTTCTTCTCCAATTATTGAAAATGAATATGGGTGATTCTTTATGGAGTCTTTGAAATAGGTATAAAATTTGTATTAATTATATTTAAAAATGAGCATCATAATCTTGGAGAAATACATAGAAAACATTTTTTAAAATACATTGAATTATTTCCAAAAAATATATTAATATCTTCATTGATATGTTTCTCCCAAATCACTTGAGATAAAAACCCCTCGTCAATAGGTAGTAAGACCCATAAAATGGAAGTAATTTCAATTGGAAGTTTATGTTTATACTCACACTGATAGATAATCATATATTGATTTAGAATATTAAATGTGACTTACCTTCCTCAAAATTTTATATTGTATCTATAGATAGAGATAGTTATTTCGTTTAAAAATTTAAATAAAATTTTACAAGTGGGAAAATTTTAAGTTTTATTGGATGTATGATCACAAAAACTTCTCTGAGAAAGAAGTTATGGAATTTATATATTATCCTCATACCATTATAAATTTTAATTGATAGTTAAATATATAATAATTAAGGTGGTGATGAGATACTCTAAGAAAATTATTCAAATAATAATGTGTTGGTAGCACATGAATCAAATAATAAATTTTCAGTTATAAAGTGGATGATGTGTGTTCATTTAAGAAAATTATTTCTACTAACCACATTATTAGTTATTATATCATGATATTCACATTTTTCTCTTAACTAAAAAGGGTATTATTATTTATTTTAATCATTAACCATTAAATTTTAATATTGGTTCGTATAATTTCTTTACTATTTACTACTATATCATTAGAGTATTGGTAGTAAATTCAGTTGATATTTCTCTAAATTCGGTTTAATGACCGACCTAATTATGTCTCACTGACATTCATTTTCCTAAGGGCCTTATTTTCTACAAATAAAACATTAACTTGTATCCTTAATGAAACTTCCCTCAAGATTCATTCTACACTTTTGTTATGAAGGAAGATTAATTTAACATCTTCAGTGGGTTTTATTATATGAATTCCCACTAAATTATATCTTTCATTTATTATCCCCAAAAAACTAGAATAATTATATTATCTTTTCAATGTTTCTATGTAGAGAGAAAATGAAATTATTTCATCATATCTTCTAAATAACCTTATATATAATACATTTCTATAACTTCGTTTTAATCTATAAATAATCAGTTAATTTATCTTTTAGGTTCAATGATAAAACTAGAAGCATACCAAACATGTATTGTCCGATTTTCCACATAGGTGATAATAGAGTCATTATACTTCTTATTTAGATTAAGAAATTCAATTTTTATTTTCATTTTATGAGATTAGATAATTTTATTATTAAAAAATAACCTCTTATACAAATATCATTACATAGAGACAATTTATTCATATTTTCTCCTATTCATAATAAAAGTACACTATTGATATGATTAACCTTAAGATGATAGGAATTAATGAAATATTTTCTATAATTTGAGGATAAGATAGTTGAAAATAATTTTTTTGTGATACTAATCCGTTTCTTTATAATTATTGGATCTAAGGGACAAAAAATAAAGGTGGATGTTTCCACAAGATTGAATCACTAGTAATTTTCTCCTTACTTTGATCATTTTGAATATTAGCAAGATACATATATAGAGATTTGAGTTTAAGAATAAAAATAATTTTTAATATTCTAGTACATATTCCATTTAATATTATATGAGGAACATCAATATTTGTCTCACCACATTCATTGTTAACATTATTTTTCTTGGTTCCCTTCACTTGAATAAAACCAAAAAATCATAGTGTAATCATTAAGAATCATTAATTAATGTGATAAATCAAATAATATTGAAAATTATTCCAAACATGTAATACATCAAATAATTATTTTATACTTTGGGTTCTTCACATATCATATTCATTTGATAATAGTTTGTCTTATGTTCATTTATCATGTACATCATAACCAAATATCCAATAATAGCTAAACCCTAATTTGATACCACTATAGGTGAACAAATCATTCCATATATTAATATGTAATCATGTTATATTATTATTCTATATATATCACAATAATAAATTCCCGATATTAATAGAGGTTTCATGTATTTTGGGACTATATACACAATAAATTATTTCATGAATGATATTCCATATCTCCTAGAAACTGTTTCTCACTTTATAAATACCTAATATTCTAGAACCTTCAAAATAATTACTATATTCGATAAAAAATTTCACATACTAAACATAACATAAAAAAACAGAACATAATAATAACACATTATTAATAATTCCATAATAAACACTGTCATGGTAAAAAATTATTAGTTATTACCATTGGAAGGTTAATAATTAACATGATTTATTATTAAAAAGTCTTATTTTCAATAAAAATACATTTAATTTATATAATAATTTAAAAAAATAAATAATTTTATAATTTAATTCCATTAAATTAAAATTAATTTTTTAATTTTACACAAAAGAAATTAGTGTAGGTTTTATTTTTGAGATTTTTATAAAATAATTGGTTTTTAAGTTAATATTGAAACTATAAATTTTTCTAGAACCATCATTTTTATATGAATAAAATTTTTTTGAAACCTTTTTATATAAAAGATTTAGTTATAAATTATATTAAATAATTTTTAAATTCTATACTAAATTTTCTTATCCTGTGTTTAATATTTTGAAAATTAATTTTCTGTTTTAATGTAAAAAAATAGTGGTTTTGATTAAATAATTAAAACATAATCAAATGAAGGTTTTCATTTTTTATTGTTTAATAAGTAAACATTTAATGATAATAATTATTTTAAATTCACTGAAATCAATAGAATTTATAACTATATATCAATCTTAAATCCTTTTCCTTAAAAATAATCTTAAAAACATTTTTTTACACGTTATATGTCTAACGTTATGATTAATTTACCTAAGAATAGAATGAAAATTAATAAAATTATTTTCATAATTTATATAATAATTTTTATACTATATAATATGGAAAATATAATTTTTAGGTATAAATTTTAGATTTTAAGGATTAAAGCTAATAACCATGATACTGGTGAAAAAATTATCTTAAAATTATGGTTCATTAAGATCTATAAAGATATATCAAATAAATTAAATTTAAATACATAAACTAATTAATATAATATGATTCATAAACATAGTAATTTTATATTAAACCTCATTTTATTTTTATTCAATAATAAATAACATTACGAATCCATAGTGGTCAAAATGCCTTTTTCTTCTAAAATAGGTTTTCTACATATTATCTATTTTAGATTAAAATTTTATTTTTATAAAATTTAGAAATTAAATTTGATTAAATATATGAAAATACTAGTTTAATAACACCCTAATTTCATAATATGGTATATGTTATAGTTTTTATTTAATATAAAATCACTTAGTTAAAAATGAGTTTTGTAATTTAATTGTTATAGGGTAAACTGTAAAAATATAATGGTAAAAAACACATAACATGTCTAAAACATGTAGAGAAAAAAAATTGATCATTTATCTACCAAAAAACCACACACACTACTTTTTTCATTTTTAACATTTTAGCATTAAATAGTGTCGTGGCATTGTTTAAAAATTGTGATCATTTCCAAAAGTGACCTTTATCTCTTCTTATTAATGGATTCAGAATTAACCCTTAAAAGATACAGTTAACCCTATAAAAACACATTGAAACTATTTCATTTTACTCTACCTATAACCCAATACCACAAATAACCCAATGGCATCTTAATCTTAACCTATACCTTTAAATTTTCTAGGACATTCCAAGGAAAACCCAACTCTTGACCATAAGTATTGCGTCATTCTTAATTTTTTATTCATATTTTTATTCCTAAAAAATATCATACCACCATATTAATACTATGTGTTTAGTTTTTTATTATTATAGTTTTTTATATATTAGTGTTACAGCCTTAATTTATTCATTTTCATCCATATATAAATTAAATGTAATTTAAATCATTCATGTTCATGGACTAGATCCTACAAAAAGAAATGTTTTTTATTTTTTCTTCATTTTTCATTATTTATCAAAATATATCAAAATCTTGTTCAAAATAATAAAATCATCAAAATAATATCATTATTTTTTTTAATGACATTATATCAAAATAAATATATATATATCAAAACTCAACCATCAATTTAATGTGTGTTCATGTTTGGGTTAGCTTAACCACATACATGGAAAATGATATAAAACAATATCATGGATAATTATGGGAAAAAATTTATAATGTGCTTATATATTTATATAACATAATTATTGATATATGGTTCAATTAATATTATATTAACTAGTTAAATTTATATTAAAGTTTCTATTTTCATTATCTAATGTCAACGAAATCATCCAACATCAATTCTATTTTCACACGGCATGACAAAAATACTTATTGAATGGTATGAGAGGCTAAAAAATATTATATATTATTGTAATGCCCCAACCCCAGAACCCCAAAGTCAGTGCATTATTACGTATCATTGGCATGATCACAAAAGATTAAGTCTCGAAAGACCAATTAGTTCAGTAGCCTTGTAAGTACTAGATACATTCATAAGGTTTACAATACATCATAAAATGGAAAACTACAACAACATTGTTTCCATAGACAACACTGAGATCCCATAGACTATCCCTACAGGTCAATCATAATATACTTCTTCACATCCTGGAAAAAATAAGACATAGAAAGGGGTGAGCTCAGATGCTTAGTTAGGATAACAATATAGAAGAAACTTTCATAAATAAGCATAATAATTTAAGGCAATGTATAGAACTAAAACAAAAGCCTTTTCAACATAAACTTAATCATAATATGGAAAATATAAATCAAAATAATTCCATTTACTTACTCACATGGATATTATACTAGTCCAATAATCACATGCAATATCAATATTCACTTTTATAATGATGGAATGCATAATGCCAGACTTCATAACCACATAGTCAAGGCCTTGTGCCAAGACTACAAATAAGATTTTGTCAAGGCCTTGTGCCAAGACACTAGTTTGTCTCATGAGACCTACCGATGCATCAGGGATCTATAGAATGCTCCACCCATCACACACTAAGTCCAATGCATACCTCATATGAAAATTTTTAAACATAACATAAACATTCATATTAAAACTAGCATATGAAATGTAAATACTTTATCCCCAAACCATGAATGGTATAAAAATAGCACATCCACATTCAAACATAACTCATTCAATACAATATAGAAGATTATATTGTAACAGATTAACCTAAATAGAGAATAATGAAGGATATTGACATAGATGAAAATAATCATCCAAACTATTTGAGAGAAATATCCCCCTTTATCATGAAAACATTTAAAAGTCACACTATTTGTCAAAAAGCCATTTAAAAATAGATTTTTGAATCAATGTTCCCCATTAAAATTTCAAACTTTTAAAAGGAATTTTAATTTTAAAACATCAATACCCATATAAATACAACCTTAAAACCATTTTTAAATCATGGAAATTAATGATAAAGATTTAGAAGAATAAATTTTTAAAACATTTAAAATGGTATTTTAGTTAGAGTTACTATTCAAATGAGAGATGCTTGAATACAAACAATTGAGGTAATAAACACATTATAATACCATGATAATAAAGTATTTCATTATATACTATGTCAAAGGATAGTATATACACCATATAAAAGTTAATTGGTGCATAACAACAAAGAAGTCTCAAAGGAATGCAAATTGAGATGAAATCCCTTATAAAGATGGTATCCTTAGGTAAAGGATAAATCAATGACATAATTATGTGTGAAAAATATAAATACACTCAATATGATTGGATATTAATTGTAAATAAATCAGAATACATTCACACATATTCTTGTAAAAAACACCAATGACCTGGATGTTTAACTAAATGAATAGAAATTGAGTTAAGATCATCTTTATATCAATGACTTGAGAAATTATCAATGGAGTTATTATGTGTATCAAAATTATATCTGCGCAAAGTGGAGTGTAAATTACTACATAAATAATAAATAGTGATTCCACGCATAATCTTGGAGTAAAATAATCTATGAATTATGTGTAAAGCCCACTGAGTGGAAATTGAAATTTGAAATTCCCTTACCGATTTGGTAACTTATGAAACATACAACCCATGAAATAAGTATCATAAAATGAAGATGTAAATACTCATAAATTAATGTATATTACACCAAGAATACAATCATGGACAGTACATATGCCACACAAATGGAAATAGTGGCCAATATAGCATATATCTCATGGGAATAAAAAGTAAGATGAAAAACCCTTACTTCGTTGTAATCAATAGAGTCGTATGACCAAAAGTTAATAACCACAAAATGAATCCTTTAATACCATGAATATAAAAAGAATCATGATAATATATATCAAATGGTAGTACACAATATACCACATGCAATAAATAAGTGGCGAGGAATGGAAATCTCACAGAATTAAATGTTAGATAAGAAACCCCTTACCTTGAACTTTTCCTTGGTCGAGGTTATTATAATATTGTGTATAATGGTGAAATCAATGTTATTAAATTATACAATAACCATATACATTAATATGATATCATATATTATCTTCTAACATTGATTTTTTAGTATTATCATCGTTTCAGGTGTTAACTGATTTGTTCTCTTTTATATGCTTGGTCACGTAAGCCTTGTTTATTATGGATGGGTTGTATATTATTAATAATCGTAATGATATTAAGTCTTTAAACATTATTTTTAATCATCAAATGAAAATTATTCTTGAATGGATACGATGGGCGATGAATCTCATCGCATCTGTGGAGACGTTAATCCGTACGTATGCACGTACGACAATATCATTATTTTGAAATTACAATCATATATAATTGTATAGTATATCATATATACAGAATCATTATCATGTTATATTTATTATTTACACCAAATATACCTCATTATTATACCCATCCAAATAATAGTGTATTGAATAACAACTACACCATGACGTGGAGACGGTAAGCTGTACGTACGCACATTCGGTGACATGTCATTAAAAGGATGGATAGAATAATGAATATGGTTGTACCATTTTTATAATTACATAAAAGTATATAGAAGATACTAGAGTTATAATTTTAGAATGGAAACAACAAATAAAGATGAAGTGGAAGAAGAAAGGAACTTGAAAGAGGTGATGAAATATTTACCTCTTCTTCGGGTGCTTCCTTTTGATTTGATCAAAAGGGTTTCTTATGTTCTCTTTCTAACTAAAGCAAGGCCTTTAGGATGAAGGGAGGAGAGTTGGGAGGATATTTGGGTAGGCTTTGGCCGAGCCTAATGGCTTTGATGGAGTGAATTAAGGAGAAAATGGGGAGTGCCCTTTTATAAGAGGGGTGAGGGGCTCCTTAAGAAAAGCTAGAAATATTATTTTATAATAAAATAATTTTTGGTTTATAATGGATCCAAAATGAATTATTTGAATGATATGGTGGGGATGGGTCTAAAACCACTAAACCAATAGGTTTTAGATAGGTTTGGGTCACTATATTAACTTTTGGTTTATAATGGATCCAAAATGAATTATTTAAATGATATGGTGGGGATGGGTCTAAAACCACTTAACCAATAGGTTTTAGATAGGTTTGGGTCACTGTATTAACTTTATCATTTGGATTTAACATTTAGTTAAATAGTTTGAAATTTAACATTTCTCTTTGTATTTTTATATTATATGGTTAATAATCTTAATGTAAACTTCCAATTTAACCCCAAGTGGTTCATAAATAATAAACCTATCATTATATAAGTCTTTCTGCTGATCCTTAGATTTTTGGGAATATAATATCAATTAATAATATAATTTGTTTTTTAAAAACTCTTTTATGTGAATTTTGACACTATTTGGTATTTTGTTTTTGCTAAATTTATAACTACATTATTACTTTGAACAAAATTAATTTAACTAACCCTAAACTGCCATATTAACCTATAAAATTAGTGTAATTCATAAAAAGACTCAAACTAAATTTATTTGGATATTTATAATATCAATTATTTTAATATTTCATTAATTAGGTAAATACTACATCATCATTGTGTCATAAAAAAATTTATTATTTAATATCTAAAATTTATAAATAAAATACCATTATGTATGAAATCATGTTATCTTACTAATGAATTTTTATAGTCGAATTTATCTTATGTGTAGCCCTATATTAAAAATGGTTTAGTTATTAAACTTTGAATTTGACACTTTTAACTCTTCTTTAAATTAAATAATAATAAATGTTCTAATCTAATCCCAGTGGACCTAAAGAATCATATTTTATTCCTAACGTTTTTTTTGGTTGAATTACACTTATCTAATAGAATTAAGAAATGTTTTAGGGTAATAATAATATCATTTTTACCCTTAATTACTGTATTTACTTTTAACCGTGGCAAATAAAAGTAAAAAATTTACTATTCACAAAAAAATTATTTTCATCTTATTGAACCACATTTTACTTACTGATATCAACCATGTCTCTCAAATGTTTTAAATTCAACTCACAGAAGCAGTAAAATTATTTTTTATGTAAATTTGCAAATGCTCCTAGGAGGTGGGTAAAAGAGGGTAAAAAGATCAATGACATTTTATACATATAATTTTATTATAAAATGACTACAATTAATTATATTGAACTTATATATGTATTATATATCTATTTTGACTTAACGTAAATTGATATAAAAAAATAATTATTTAAATAAAAAGTCAGTTTAATACTATAATAGAGTGTTTTTACTATTTATCAAAAATTGAATGTTTTCAGAAAAATACCAAAAATTTACCCTAAACTAATTTTTATATTCCTAATTCAAAATTTAATTATATTTTACCAAATTAGATACATATATGTTGCATTAATAAAATTAAAATTAATTCTCGTTGTCAAAACTGAAAACCGGGATTTTAAAAAGTAAAAACTATCAAAAGATTGACATGTGTTTTTGTCAAATTTTAATGTGAAATTACTTATAATCACCTAAATTGTATTAAATGATGAAAATATAATCTAATTATACTTCCAAACCATTAAAATACAAAATTTAACACAATAAATTATTTCGATTAAAAAAGTTGTTTTCAACTAAAATTTAGTATTTTTCAGTATTCATCAAAATATAAAAGTTATTAGAAAAGTACCAAAAATTTATCCAAAATAAATTTTTATATCCCGATTATAAAGAAGAATTTAATTTCATTAAATTGAATATATAAAACTATCAAATATTGGTTTTAAAAATGGTTTTCCATTAAAAGGTGGTAAATTTTCATTTTTTTGAAAAATACTTCTTTTATCTGAAAAAATGAATTTTTTCTTATATTATATCTAAGAAACACATTAAATGGATTATAAAATTATATTAAGTATATAAAATTTAAAATTAAGTTAATACTATTCATAACCTCTTTTGAATGGCTAGTTTGGTAAGTCATGGTGTGCTCGAACTCGGTGTTGTGTGTAGCGCAAGCTATTGAATTAAAGAAAATAAATTACTATGAAATGTTGGGGTGTTACATTCTTCCCCCCTTTTGGAAGTTACATCCTTGAAATTTTAAAACTGGGCTTGGGAACTTCATTGAAAGTCCCACATCAAAAAAAGAGTCAGTATAACTATCTCTTTAATAGAATGAAAGAGAAGTACAACTGTGACCTGAGATAACCCACACTAGGATTCCATGTAGGAAAACCTGGATATGGTTGATAAAATAAGTGTCAAGTTCTAGTGGATAGTGATAGAAAACATGATTAGGAGAATGTTGACAATAATAAAACCACAAACTTGTGATGTGATAAACGTTCATTAGTTTCCTAGTAGAAAACATAAATGAAAAACCTTTTTTTAAGTTTCATTTCACAAAGTTGAGGAATTTATTTTTGAGATTGACTAAGAACATAAAGATATATACTTACTTTTTAAGTAGAGTTTCATCCTTTAATAAATTTTTACCACTAACTTATCTTTTTTTCCAAACGATGAGTATTCAAGATGACTTGGGTACACCTATAGCCCTAGAATCAACTTCTAGAGAATCACATAATCCACAAAGGATAAACTATATATATTTACCTCATCTTTGGAGATTAACCAAAACCAAAATGGTTAGTACAAGATTATATGATCCCCAAAAAGGAAAATCCTTTAGAGAAAGAAATACTTATCTTAATTTTTAAAAATAAACCAACAATGCCCGAAGTTCAATAAATACCATTCAATAAACAATTGTCCTTCAAATCCATCAATATAATCCAAACTAATATTGAAAACCAAAACATAGAAGATTTTGATTACGCAGTCTTCCACATTAAATTATATTTCCAAATAACATCGACTACTCTTAAAGTCACATACTTAAAAGTAATTAACCTAATCACATATTCTCTATGATAGGTTAATCATTTCCACAAATTACCCAAATCTCTACAAATACACAATAAAAACAAAGATAAAAATCCATTATTACTCCTCAAATGAAATCCCATAGTATTCTATTTTCCTTAGGCATATAGTATTCCCAACAGATTGAATGTCTTCCAAAACATAATTTATCACTTAATCCCCAAATCATTTTCCTATACTAAGGATATCTATTTGATAAGACACAATATCCCAAATCAACTTTTTATAGATCAATAAAATCTTTTAACTATAAATAATTCGTCACTCTAACCAGGGACTTCACGTAGTCCAGTGGGAGGCGATAAATTTTAATCGCACTATGGTTGTGGGTTCGATTCCAATAGCTTTTTCTGATGTGATGGGTTGTCACACGGTCTACGTGTTGTCCTTTTTCAGAAAAAAAAACTATATTTTATAACGTTCCCAAAATGAGGTAAATTCCTTAAAATAACTATAACATAATTTCCCCAAAAATGTTATATCATACCTCTCATTTTCATCCCAAAATTTAATAACTTGTAATTACCTCAAATTCAAGGATCATATAAACCCAAATGGTTATTTATAACTATATCAACAATAAAATATACAATTCTTCCTAAAATAGCATTTTCAAATAATAAACTGTAGGGTTACACATAAGAGAAAAGTCTTCCAAAGTAATCACATCAAAAAGAGCAATAATACTTTTAAACATTTTACCATCCATTTATTTCAACATATGTTCTTCCATTACCAAGGGGTTATCCTATAGAATAGGGCATTCACTCGGGTAATGCCCAGGTCCCCAACATTTATAGTAAATTACTATAAATTGATTCTTGGGATCATTTTTATTTTCTTCCATAATACTCTTAATTTTTCCTCAGAAATTCTTTACTTAATTTCCTTCTTTCCCACACATAAAGCATTTCTTTGTTCCATTAAGAAACTTCCCTAGGTTTCTCCTTCCACATTTCTTGAATGATGGAAATTGAGCTTTCTTTTCGTCAGGTTCTCCACTGCTGGAGCTCTTATCATTCACCACCTTTATCTTCTTTTTTGAGTCTGGGAGTTGGTTAATATATATGTTTTTGATGATATTTTTTGAAAAATGATTCGGTAAGAACACGATATCTTTTACACCTATCAACATTCCATTTCTTTTCTCATTTCCTCCATTTTTCCCACCTTGTACATAATGTTCAATGTTACTATGACTTCCTTGGAATCCAACCATTGACTAACACAAGAAAGCATAATCTGTAACATCACAGGTAAATAAATAATATAACTTTTTCATATTTATTAACATTTTTGAAATAAAATTTTAATATTACATTAAGGGAACTCTATGCTCGATGGCTTACCCAATACGCAACAATGAGTTTCATTGAAATCTTACGTTGCACTCTAATAATAAAATAATATTATTTTAAATGGTAGTTAACGCCTAGCTGTTGTAATGGTGGGAATGAACAGAAATAACTAAAAAATTATTATATATTTTTTTCAAATATTTTTACTTTTATCCAATAAATGTTATAGGCTTAAAATGTGAATGAATCCAATTTTAAGCGTAAATATTCGAATATTCATTAAAAGGTTGATTAACCACCTTTTGATGGAGAACCCTTTTTAAATCCACTTTTTGAAAATTTTATATGTTATATTGGACCAAATAGAAACCTTATTTAGAATCAAGACATCAAAATTTACTTTGTGTAAATTTTTGTTTTTTTTTCGATAAAGATCATTTTTTGTGAAAAAGTTGTATTTTAATTAAAAACCTCATTTTAATATGATTTATTTATATATATAGATTATATTTTTAATTGATTTTAAAGTTTATTTAGAATATATTTGTACCATTTAAACCAATGGTCATCATTGGAAATAACTTCTCTTTGAAATTGGACTTAAACTAGTGTCAATCTTTTAATAGATATTGTCTCTTAAAAATACGCTATTTGTTTTGCTAGCGGGAATTAATTATTAAATTAATTAATGAAACTTATGGGTTTTTAATTTTGTAGAATAGACATCATTTTTGAATTCGGAATATCAAATATATCTTAGGGGGAATTTTTGGTATTTTTCTGAAAAACTTCAATTTTTGATGAATACTGAAACCACTAAGAGGTGGTTAAAAAAACTGATTTTTCGTTTAAATTAAACATTACCACTTGTGTGATTTGAATTTCATAAATCAAACATACATGGTTGTCATTATGATGTAAAATTTGGTTCAATGGGATTAAAATAATTTTTTGATGAATAGTATCTTTTGTGTTTTATTAATCGTGATTAAAGGTAATTAGTATAATTTAAGGTAAAAATAATGTTATAATAATATGAAATTACTTTGACACATATCCTACCCTTATTGGATGAGTCATGTCCGACCAAGACAATCCATGGGTCAACTTGGGGACCCCATGGAGCCACTTGGGTAAGAAAATGAAATTAATAACTTTTTTTTAATTTAAAAATAAAAATGTCACAAACATTTATTGTTTTACTAAAACAATTTTTACATGGAGTTATAAAATTCATATTTTCAACTATAAATATTCATTGGAAATATTAAAATATCTACTACATCATAGTATTTTTTTTAGACATTAGATAAATTAATTAATTTATGACACCATGATGATGCAGCCATTAACTCATTGATGAACGATTTAAATAAAATGAGAAGATAAGGTAAAATCTATAACTTACACATGTCTAAAACCTATTGTATGGATTTATTTCGAACCCTTATCACCTTATCCTGGAAATATATAATTGTGGGACCTTTAATACCCGAAAATCATTTTAAAATAATGTAACGTTTCACGACTTTCCAAGAGTTCCCCTACTCCCTCTTAAAAAAGGACATCACCTCTACCCCTTACCAACACCTCTGAAGCCTTTATCTCGACCAAAATCTGTTTATTTTATCTCTCCACATCCCTCTCTTAATCTTAGAATCCTTACCTTAGGCAGATAACTCTTCAAGAAACCCTTTTGGTTCAAACCAAGAGGAGCTACCCAATTTAAAGGTAATGTCTTCAGTTGTGTTCTTTTGTTTTATCTTCCTTATCCAACCGCCTAAACTCTTTTTATTATTTTATTTTGTAAAAACACTAATATCTAAAATATACTAGGATGTTTTTATGATAATTATTTTATTTACACTTACACACACCTCCGTATAATGGTTAAAGAACATACTGTTTTTGTGGTTGGTGAATTTATGCCTCACGAAATGATGATTGTTCAATCATATCTTAACACCATTTATGGTGTCCATTAAGATGTAACTCTATTTATATGTGATATATTTTATGTTTATTGTTTTCTTATGATTCTTTATTTTTCATATATGGAATACCATTATGGTTTCCATTGTGGATAAACATGATAATTTCATTTTTTGGAAGTGCATACTACCGCCCCCTCAAAGTGATTTGATTCGTTAATGCCATATGTGTGACGTATAAAAGATTGAGTTAATGATATTATATATGATATCATACTGGAATTATAATATACCTTTATATCATTATGATTTCATTCCATTAAATATGAAATATAAATGAAAGTAGCGTTAATGCATACGTACGGCTTACCGTCTCCATGAACGGTGCATTTCATTTCTTACCTCTAAATGTTATGTAATATTATAAATGAATTTATATACGGGATATATATTATATAAATATTATCTACATCATGAATATAATTCTGGATATAATGGATATTTTACCACATTGACAACTTGTAATTATAAGACGTTTATTTTTGACTCAAGTACCAATGATCGACAAAACGACCGTTATTAACTTAAATAATTCCATAATTTTCATAAAATGGTAATAAATGATATAAAAGGAAAACTTAACCTAAAAAAGTTATTAATAATGTATAAATTAATTATAGTTTATAATTCAGGAGATTAAGGAATGATCGAGTCAAGTCAGACACAAGTTAAGGGATCCTACCTCTCTCTTTCTTATTAAGTACTCTCTTTTATGTCATTCCTTTTAAGCTCATATTTCTTATGTTAGGGGATGTTATTTTATATCCCTCTTACTGTACTTTTTATTTTTATATGATTAGAGACCCTATTTTATCTCATCAAACCAATTTTGGAAGTTTTAAGTGGCGTCGTTAGGCTGCCGAATTTTCATAATGGATTTCTTATCTCACTTTTAATTCTATGATATTTCCATTGATCGCCACTTATTTGTTGCACGTGGTGTATTTTGTATTTACCTTCAATATATATTATCATGATTCTATTTATATTCATGGTATTATGTTATTCATTTTGTTATTATTATCTTTTGGTTATACGAATCCATTGATTACCACAAGGTAAAAAAATTTATCTCACTTTTTGTTCCCGTGAGATTTATGCTACATTTGCCACTATTTACTTTCAGTGGTGTATGTAATTCCCATTATTCTAATATTTTTGTAATATAATTTCTTTTATGGGTATTTACATCAATTTTTAATAGTCCTTCTTTCATGGGGTGTACATTTCGAAGGTTACCCATGTCGGTAAGGGAACCTTTCACCCTCCTATTTTTAACAGACTTATTTTTTGTTATGTCTTTTAATTTACATCTTCTTATGTTGGGATATGTTCTTATATATCCATATTGCTGTAAATTTTATGTCCAAGTGATGAGATACCCTTTATCTCTCTCATAAACTCTTTTTTTAAAATTTGATGTGACGCCGTTAGGCTATCGAATTTTTTGCAAGGGAACTTCTTAACCCAATTTCGATTCTTTGGGTTAAACTTCTACTTCTTGATTATGTCATTCTATGAATATGTGTGGATGACCTCTGATTTTTTTACACTTAATATCCACTTATATTGGGTGTATTTATATTTTTCACACATAATTATGTAATTTATTTATCCTTAATCTAAGGATACCATCTTTGTATGGGACTTCGTCTCAATCTCCTTTCATTGAGGCATATTTTTCTCTAATACAAGACTTTCATTTATACAATGTATAAACCCATTTGACTTCTACTTTTATTAAAAAGGAATGTTTTATATACGAAGCATTTTTCTAAATGACAAAAAGTATGTTTCTTTTTAATGTATGCGGTGACAACGACCTTTCCACCGCCGTGAGTACTATTTGATCTTTGGCTTCCTCAACAAGCTGTAATATTTTTAAAAGTAAATAAATACCATATACTCTTTTATGTATTTTGGTATTGAAAATGGTTTTGATAATGTATTTTTTATGTCAATATATTTAAGTGATATATTGTGCTTGAAATGTGTAAATGTTTTCTTTCCTTTATAATTGTTTTATGTGTTATGATTTTATAATGGTACTTGGACATTTGATGAGTGGTTACATGATAAACAAAATGACAGGTGTTTCCATGAATACCAGGATGGGTGGTTACGTTATAACCTCCAATTAATTGGGTATAGAAGTCGGACGTATGGCTATTCCATTTAGTGATATGTGTGGAAGTCGACCATATGGTTATTTCATTTAAGTATGTTTATGTATCAAGCTACCTTTATATGTTATGTGTTCTTTATATGGGTTTTATGGTAATATTTTGGTTACAAAAGGGTAATTAATGATCTTTTTTTAGTGAAGAGTATTTACTACTTGTTAAAGGTGAAAATTATTACTTTGATAAAGTATTTTTGGTTTACTTGATGTTTTGAAAAACTAATAGTTTTCCTTCTTTGTGTATCCTTTACTGGGCTTTTTATGCTCATCCCAAGTTTTTGAAATGTTTTCCATAGGACTTAAAGGTGAATAGGGTCAATGATGGGATCTAGGAAAGACATGCTATCTAAAACATGGAACTAGACATTTTCTTTTTAAGAGTTTTTTTTTTGGAAACTTAATAGAAGTGTCTACTTTGTAATCTTTTGAGATGTAATAGTTAGGTCCTAATTCTCTGAAACCCTAAACCTGAAAAGATACTCTATCTAAATTATTCGTTTAATTCATGATTATGTAATTTTTAAGGCTGGGTCCTTACAGTTAGTATCAGAGGTTTGTTTAAATAACTTTAGAGGTTAGAGTGTTGTTTAATCCTAAGTGACAAGTTGTGTATAACCACAATGGGTAGTATATTAGATAGATTCATTGTTTTTTTTTTGAAAGTTAGAATGAGTTTGGGGTAACATGGATAAGTATATATTAGTGTTTATCTTCCTCATTATGATAAGATGATTTCACTGATATACTCACACTGAAATTTTTGCTTTTATTAAATGGAAGGATCAAGCATGCCCAAAAGTGACAATAGGTATGAAGGAAACTGTGGTGGTTCTCTGATTAAGAGACTGGATGAAATGGTGGATTCAATGAGGAATCTCATGGTTATTCTAAACCAACTAGACCACTTGAACCTTGGTGATTTCTCTAATGCATCATGTATGAGAGAACCGACTTTATGTGGATGTTCATGTAATAATTATAAAGGTAACCATTAGTGTTGATATAATCCTTACTTTTGAGGTAATTATGGGTTACTATATGGTATGATAGAAAATGAAAGGCATGAGATAAACTTGAGGTTAAATTATGTTATGGTTATTTTTGAAGATTTTATCTCTTTTGGGGGAATTTTTTCAGAATTATATAGTTCTGAAAAAGGGACAACACATAGACCGTGTGACAAACCGTTGCGTCGGACAAAGTTTTGGGAATTGAACCCACAACCAAAGTGTGACTGGTAATTATTTCCTACCACTGGACTATGTGAATTCCCTGGTTAGTATGACAAATTCTTTTTAGTTATATAATTTTATTAATCACGAATAAGTTGATTTGGGGTTATCTAGGGAAATATTGACCTATCATGGAGGATATGTGATTAGGCTAATTACTTTTCAGTATGAGACTTTAAGAGAAACTGATGTTCTTTGGAGATAAATGTTAAGATTTACCTTCGAAGAACATGCGATTAAATCTTTCAAAGATTTGGGTTTCAATCTCAGTTTGGTTTACTTTGAATAATTTTATGGGAGAATTGTTTATCGAATGGTCTTCGTTGAACTTTTGGTTTTGTTGGATAAATTTTGGAGATTAAAAATAGATTTTCTTTTTATAAAGGATTATACTTTTTTGGATTATCTGATCTTGTTCTAACAATTTTTTTTTTGGTTAAGGTCTAAAGACATGGGAAATATATAGTTCTCTTTTGTGGATTAGGTGATTCTCTAGAAGTTTATTATAGAACTCTTAATGTGAACAAGTCATCCTAAATACTCGTCTTTTGGAGGAAAAAACATGAGTTTGTGTAAGAAATCTAGTAAGTGATAAAAGTATACATGAAAAGTAAGTATGTTTCCTTATGATTTATTTAAGCTCATAAATAAATTCCTCAATGAAAAGTAACTTAAAACTAAAATTTTGTCTGTTAACTATTCTTATTGGGGAATCAAATACCGTTTAACCCATCACAAATTTGTGATTTTCTTATGGTTAAATTTCTCCTAATCATGTTTTCCATCACTATCCATCAGAATATGATCCTTTTTTTTCACTTCCATGTTCAGTTTTTCCTATATGGAATCCTATTATGGGTTAACTCGGGTGACCTTTGTACTTCTCTTTCTTTATTTTAAAGTGATAGTTTTACTGAATCTTGTTCCGATTTGGGATTTTCAGTGAAGTTTACATGCCCAATTTTAAAATTGCAAGGATGCAATTCCCAAAAGGGGGGAAGGATGTAATATCCCAAGTAAATAAAGAATATTACTTTTTCATATTTATTAACATTTGGGAAATAAAATATTATTATTATTTTAAGGTAACTCTATGCTCGAGGGCGTACCTAATACACAACAACGAGATTCATTGAAATCTTACGTTGCACTCTAATAATAAAATAATATTATTTTAAATGGTACTTAATGCCTAGCCGTTGTAATGGAGGGAATGAATAGAACTAACTAAAAAATGATTATATATGTTTGTCAAATATTTTTATTTTTATCCAATTAATTTTAGAGTCTTAAAATGCGAATGAATCCAATTTTAAGCATAAATATTAGAATATTCATTAAAAGGTCGATTAAAATCCTTTTGATGGAGAACCATTTTTAAATCCACTTTTTGACAATTTTATATGTTATATTGGACCAAATAAAAACCTTCTTTAGAATATGGATATCAAAATTTACATTGTGTAATTTTTTTTCCAATAAAGATCATTTTTAGTGAAAATGTTGTATTTTAATTCAAAAAAAAATTTAATCTGATTTATTTATATGGATAGATTATCTTTTTAATTTGGTTTAATGTATAGTTATAATATATTTTTACCATTTAATCCAATGGTGGTCGTTGGAAATAATTTCACTATGAAATTGGACTTAAAGTAGTGTTAATCATTTAATATATATTATTTCTTAAAAATACGCTATTTTTTTGACAACGGGAATTAATTATTAAATTAATTAATGAAACTTATATGTTTTTAATTTTTTAAAACAGACATCATTTTTGAATTCGGAATATCAAATATATCTTAGGGTAAATTTTTGGTATTTTTCTGAAAAACTTCAATTTTTTATGAATAGTGAAACCACAAAGTGGTAGTTAAAAAAATGATTTTTCGTTTAAATTAAACTTTACCAATTCTGTAATTTGAATTTAAAAAATCCAAAATACATGGTTGTCATTAGGATGTAAAATGTGGTTTAATGGGATTAAAATAAATTTTTGGTGAATAGTAACTTTTATGTTTTATTAATCGCGATTAAAGGTAATTAGTATAATTTAAGTTAAAAATAATGTTATAATAATATGAAATTACCTTTACACTTGTCCTACCCTTTTTTTATGTGTCATGACCGACCAAGAAAATCTATGTGACAACTTGGGGACCCCATGGAGCCACTTGGGTAAGAAAATGACAATAATAACTTTTTATTTAAAGTAAAAATAAAAATGTCACATACATGTATTGTTTTACTAAAACAATTTTTACATGGAGTTATACAAGTCATATTTTTTACTATAAATATTAATTGGTAATCTAAAAATATTTCCTACCTCATAGTATTTTTTTATAATTTTTAGACATTAGATAAATTAATTAATTTATGACACCATGATGATGCAGTGATTATCTCATTAATGAATGATTTAAATAAAATGAGAATATAAGGTAAAATATATAACATAAAATTGTCCAAAACCTATTGTATTGGTGGATTTTGAACCCTTATCACCTTATCCTTGAAATATATAATTCTGGGACTTTTAATATCCGAAAATAATTTTAAAATAATGTAACTTTTCAAGACCTTCTAAGAGTGCCCCTCCTCCCTCTTATAAAAGGCCCCCACCTGTACCCCCTTACCCCCACCCCTCAAGCCTTTGGATCGACCAAACTCTGCTCATGGTATCTCACCACATCCCTTTATTCATCCTAGAAGCCTTACCTTAGGCAGAAAACTCTTCAAGAAACCCTTTTAGTTCAAACCAAGAAGAGTTACCTAATTTAAAGGTAATGTCTTCACGTGTGTTATTTTGTTTTATCTTGCTTCTACAATCCCCTAAACTCTTTTCATTCTTTTATTTTGTGACAAAACCAGTATATAAAATATACTAGGATGTTTTTATGATAAGTATTTTATTTACGCTTACACACACCTCCATCTAATAGTTAAAGAACATACTGTTTCTGTGGTTGGCGAATTTCTGCCTCCCAAAATGATGATTGTTCAATAATATTTTAACACATTTCATGGTGGACATTAAGATGTAACTCTATTTATATATGATATATATTATGTTTATGTTTTCATTATGATTCTTTATTTTTCATTTATGTCATACCTTTATGGTTTCCATTGTGGATAAACGCGATATTTTCAATTTTTGGAAGTGCGGACTACCGCCCCCTCAAAGTGATTTGATTCGTTAATGCCATATGTGTGATGTACAAAGGATAGATTTAATGATATTATATTTGATATTAAACTGGAATTATAATATACCTTTATATCATTATGATTTCATTCCATTGAATATGAAATATAAATGAAAGTAGTGTTCATGCGTACGTACGACTTACCGTCTCCATGAACGGTGCATTTCATTTCTTACCTCTAAATGTTATGTAATATTATAAATGAATTTATATAATGGATATATGTGATATACATGATATCTAAATCGTTAATATAATTCTGTATTTAATGGATATTTTACCACATGAACAACTTGTAATTATAAGATGTTTATTTTTTACTCGAGTACCAATGATCGACAAAACGACCGTTATTAACATAAATAATTACATAATGTTCATAAAATGGTAATAAATTATATAAAAGGAAAACTGTACTTAAAAAAATCTTAATAAAGTATAAATTAACTCTAGTTTATTATTCATGATATTAATGAACGATCGAGTCAAGTCAGACATGTGGTAATGGATCCTACATCACTCTTTCTTTTTATATACTCTGTTTTTTGTCATTCCTTTTAATCTCATCTTTCTTATGTTGGGGGGATGTTATTTTATATCCCTCTTACTGTAATTTTTATGTTCATATGATGATAGACCCTATTTGATCTCATCAAACCATTTTTGGAAGTTTTAAGTGGCGTCGTTTGCCTGCCGAATTTTCGTAAGGGATTTCTTATCTCACTTTTAATTCTGTGATATTTCCATTGATCGCCACTAATTTATTGAATGTGGTGCATTGTGTACTGAACTTTCATATATATTATCATGATTCTATTTATATTCATGGTATTATGTTATTCATTTGGTGTTTATTATCTTTTGGACATACAACTCCATTGATTACCATGAGGTAAAGAGTTTTTATCTCACTTTTTGTTCCCGTGAGATTTATGCTACATTTTCCACTATTTACTTTTAGTGGTGTATGTAATTCCCATTATTCTACTCTTTGTGTAACATACTTTTGTTTATGGGTATTTACATCAATGTTGAATAGTCCTTCTTTCATGGGGTGTACGTTTCGAAAGTTACCCAAGTCAGTAAGGGAACCTTTCACCCTCCTATTTTTAAGAGACTTATTTTTAGTTATGTCTTTTATTTTAAATCTTCTTATGTTAGGATATGTTCTTATATATCCTTATTTCAATAAATTTTATGTCCAAGTGATGATATACCCTTTATCTCTCTCATCAAATCTTTTTCTAAAATTTGATTTGACGCAGTTAGGCTATCGAATTTTTGCAAGGGAACTTCTTAGCCCAATTTCGATTCTTTGGGTTAAACTTCTACTTCTTGATTATTTCATTCTATGAATATGTGTGGATGTCCTCTGATTTTTCTTGACTTAATATCCACTTATATTGGGTGTATTTATATTTGTCACACATAATTATATAGTTGATTTATCCTTAATCTAAGGATATCGTCTTTGTATGGGACTTCGTCTCAATCTCCTTTCATTGAGGCATATTTTGTTCTAATACAAGAATTTCATTTATACGTTGTATAAACCCCTTTTACTTCTACTTTTATTAAAATGGAATATTTTATATACGAATCGTTTTACTAAATGACAAAAATAATGTTTCTTTTTAACGTACGTGGTGACAACGACCTTTCCTCCGCCGTGAGTATTATTTGATCTTTGGCTTCCCCAACAAGCCGTAATATTTTTAAAAGTAAATTAATACCATATATTGTTTTATGTATTTTGGTATTGAAAATGGTTTTGATAATGGATTTTTTATGTTAATATATTTAAGTGATATATTGTGCTTGAAATGTGTAAATGTTTTCTTTCCTTTATAATTGTATAATGTGTTATGATTTTATAATGGTACTTGGACATTTGACGGGTTGTTATGTGATAAACCAAATGATGAGTGGTGCTGTGAATACTAGGACGGGTGGTTATGATATAACCTCCAATGCATTGGGTATGGAAGTCAGCCGTGTGGCTATTCAATGTAGTGATATGTATGGAAGTTGACCGTATGGTTATTCCATTTAAGTATGTTTATGTCCCAAGTTACCTTTATATGTTATGTGTTCTTTATATGGGTTTTATGGTAATAATTTGGTTACAAAAGGGTATGTAATGATCTTTTTTTACTGAAGAGTATTTACTTCTTCTTAAAGGTGAAAATTATTACTTTGATAAAGTATTCATGGTTTACTTGTTGTTTTGAAAAACTAACAGTTTTCCTTCTTTGTCTATCCTTTACTGGGATTTTTATGCTCATCCCAAGTTTTTGAAATGTTTTCCAGAGGACTTAAAGATGAATAGGGTCAAGGATGGGATCAAGGAAAGACATGCTATCTAAAACATGGAACTAGACATGTTTCTTTTTAAGATTTATTTTATGGAAACTTGGTAGAAGTGTCTACATTGTAATCTTTTGACATGTAATAGTTATGTCCTAATTCTCTAAAAATCTAAACCTGAAAAGATCCTCTATGTGAATTATTCATTTAATTCATGATTATGTGTTGTTTTGTGGTTGGGTCCTTACATAATGTGAGTCATAAAATCATTTAGAGAATATCATAACACCTTATTTTCAATCGAAAACACCTTAGAATTAACAACGGTTATTTATTCTCATCCAATATTAAAATCCTTTAAAACAGTTTGTGAAGAAAATGTGAATTATCCCAAGAATATCCCCCAGGAGTGTCATAACCAAGAGTGCGGCAAAGCCCGTTGTCGTCTACCAAGAGACCCTAGGTCAAGCCCGAAACTGCTTGTTGGAATTTTCACTCCTATATACATTTGTGCTCGGGCCGCCTCTACCTACTCGTATCTAGACAGGGATGTATTGTTTAGAAAACCCACATAATCTCTAAAATACCAAAATTATAGGAAGTTATTCTATAGTAATCCTCAAAGTCTATCATTGGGAAAAGTTCTCTAATCATAGTTTATCTAAATCTAGATTCCATGGTTTGTACTAAACTTCCTTTGATACCAACTATAATGCCCCTACCCCAGAAGCCTAGATTCGGTGCATTATTACGTATCATTGGCATGATCACAGAAGATCAAGTCTTGAAATACTAATTAGTTTAGTATCATTGTAAGTACTAGATACATTCATAAGGTTTACATTATATCCTGAAATGGAAAACTACAACAACATTGTTTCCATAGACAACCCTGAGATCCCATAGACTATCCCTGCAGGTCAGTCATAATATACTTCTTTGCATCCTGGGAAAAATAAAACATAGAAAGGGGTGAGCTCAGATGCTCAGTTAGGATAATAATATAGCATAAACTTTCATAAATAAGCATAAACATTTAAGGAAATGTATTGAACCAAAAATAATAATTTTCCACATAAAATTCACCATAATATGGAAAATATAAATCAAAATAATTCAATTTACTTACTCACATGCATATTCTACTAGTCCAATAATAACATGAAATATCAATAGCCACTTTCAAAATGATGGAATGCATAATGCCAGACTTCATAACCACATAGTCAAGACCTTTTGCCAAGACTAAAAATAAGATTTGGTCAAGCCATTGTTCCAAGACACTAGTTTTTCTCATGAGACCTACCGATGCATCTAGGAACTATAGCGGGCTCCACCCGTCACTTACTAAGTCCAATGAATTCCTCGTATGAAAATTTTGAGACATAACAAAAACAATCGTATTAAAACAAGGATACGAAATGTCAATACTTTATCTAAAAACCATGAATGGTATAAAATATCACATCCACAGTCAAACATAACTCATTCAATACAATATAGAAGATTATATTGTAACAGATTAACCTAAATTAAGAATAATGAAGGATATTGACATTGATGAAAATAGTCATCAAAACTATCTGAGAGAAATATCCCCCTTTATCTTGAAAACATTTAAAAGTCACACTATTTGTCAAGAGGCCATTTAAAATAGATTTTTGAATCAAAGTGTCCCATAACACTTTAAAACTTTTAAAATTAATTTTAATTTTAAAACATTAATATCCATATAAATAAAACACTAAAACCATTTTTAAGTCATGGACATTAATGAGAAAGATTTAGAAGAATAAATTTTTACAACATTTAAAATGGTATTTTAGATAGAGTTGCTATCCAAATGAGAGATGCTTGAATAAAAAAAATTGAGGTAATAAAATCTTTATAATACCATGATAATAAAGTATTTCATTATATACTATGTCAAAGGATAGTATATACACCATATAAAAGTGAATTGGTGCATAACAACAAAGAAGTCACAAAGGAATGTAAATTGAGATGAAATCCCTTATAAAGAACGTATTCTTAGGTAAAGGATAAATCAATGACATAATTATGTGTGAAAAATATAAATACACTCAATATGATTGGATATTTAGTGTAAATCAATCAGAGTACATTCAAACATATTCTTGTAAAAACAACACCAATGACATGGATGTTTAACTCAACGAATGGAAATTAAGTTAAGATCAAGTTTATATCAATGAATTGAGAAATTATCAATGGAGTGATTATGTGTATAAAAATTATATCCACACAAATGTTAATGTAAATTAATGCATAAATAATAAATAGTGATTCCACACATAATCGTGGAGTATAATAATCAATGAAGTATGCGTAAACCCACTGAGTAGAAATTGAAATTTGAAATTCCCTTACCGATTTGGTAACTTATGAAAAATACAACCCATGAAATAAGGATCATACAATGAAGATGTAAATACTCATAAATTAAAGTATATTACACCGAGAATACAATCATGGACAGTACATACTCCACACAAAAGGAAATAGTGGCCAATATAGCACGAATCCCACGAGAATAAAAAGTGAGATGAAAAACCCTTATTTCATTGTAATCAATCAAGTCGTATGACCAAAAGTTGATAACCACAAAATTGATCACAGAATACCATGAATATAAAGAGAATTATGATAATATATATCAAATGGTAGTACATAATACACCACATGTAATAAATAAGTGGCGTGCAATGGAAATCTCACTGAATTAAATGTGAGATAAGAACCCCCTTACCTTATACTTTTCCTTGGTCGAGGGTATGTTAATATCTTGTATAATGGTAAAATAATTGTTATTAAATTATAAAATAAACATATAAATTAATATGATATCATGTATGATCTTCTAATATTGATATATTAGTATTATCGTCATTTCAGGTGTTAACTGATTCATTCTCCTTTATATGATTGGTTACGTAAGCCATGTTTGTTCTGGATGGGATGTATCTAATTAGTATTCAAAGTGATATTAAGTCTTTAAACACTATTTTAATCATCAAATGAAAATTATTCTTGAATGGATACAATGGGGAATGAATCTCATTGTGTTTATGGAGAGGGTAATCTGTACGTATGCACGTGCGACAATATCATTCTTTTGATATTAAAATCATATATAATTGGATGGTACATCATATATACAGAATCATTATCATGTTATATTTATTATTTACTCCAATTATACATCATTATTATACCAATCCAAATAATAATGTATTGAATAACAACTACACCATGATGTGGAGACGGTAAGTCTTCTGTACGCACGTATGGTGACATGCCATTCAAAGGATGGATAGAATAATGAATATGGTTTTACCATATTTATAATAATATTAAATTATATAGAATATACTGGATTTATTATTTTATAATGGAAACAAAAAAAAGAGGAAGTGGAAGAATAAAGGAACTTGAAAGAGGTGATGAAATATTTACCTCTTCTATGGGTTCTTCCTTTTGATTTGATCAAAAGGGCTCTCTAAGTTGGATTTCAGACAAACATAAGGCCTCTAGGATGAATGGAGGATATTTGGGAGGATATTTGGGCAGGTTTTGGCCAAGCCTAATGGATTTTATGGTGTGAATTAGAGAGAAGGGGGAGTGCCCTTTTATAAGAGGGGGGAGGGGCACCATAGGAAAATATAGAAATATTATTTTATAATAAAATCATTTTCAGTTTCTAATAGATAAAAAATTAATTATTTAAATGCGATGGTGGGGATGGGTCGAAAACCATCCAACCAATAGTTTTTATACAAGTTTGAGTCACTATATTAACTTTATCTTTTAGATTTAACAATTAGTTAAATAGTTTGACATTTACCATGTCTCTTTGTATTTTTATATTATATGGTTAATAAACTTACTATAAACTTCCTAGGGAACCCCAAGTAGTTAAATAAGGATAAACCTATCATTATATAAGTCTTTTAGCCAAACTTTAGATTTTTAAGAATAGAATATCAATTAATAATATAATATTTTTTTTAAAAACTCATTTATGTCAATTTTGACACAGTTGGGTTTTTTTTCTAAATTCATAACAACATTATTAATTAGAAAACAATTCATCTAACCAACCCAAACCTACCATATTAACCTATAAAAGCAGTTTATTTCATAAAAATTCTCAAATTACATTTATTTGGATATTTATAAAATCAATTATTTTAATATTTCATTAATTAGGTAATTACTGCATCATCATTGCGTCATAAATAAATTTATTTATTTAGTGTCAAAATATTATAAATAAAATAAAATTATGTAGGAAACCTATTTATATTTCTAATGAAAATTTATAGTCGAATTTATCTTATGTTTAACCCTATATTAAAAATGGATTAGTTATTAAACATTGAATTTAACACTTTTAACACTTCTTATAATTAAATAATAATAAATGTCCTAATCTAATCCAAGTGGACCTAAAGGATCATATTTTATTCCTAAGGTTATTTTGGGTCGAATTACACTTATCCAATAAATTTAGGACATGTGTTAGGGTAATAATAATATCATTTGTACTCTTAATTACCCTATTTACTTTTAATCGTGGTAAATAAAAGTAAAAAATTATTATCCACCAAAAATTATTTTCATCTTATTGAACAAAATTTTACTTACTGATATCAATTTTGTATCTCATATTTTTCAAATTCAACTCACAGAAGTGGTAAAATTAAGTTTTATGTAAATTTTCAAATGCTCCTAGGAGTGGGTAAAAGACGGTAAAACGTTCAATAAAATTTTATACATCTAATTTTTTTATAAAATTACTCCAATTAATTATATTTACCTTATATGGATATTATATATCTATTTTGACTTAAAAAATTAAATAAAATAAATAATTATTTAAATAAAAAGTCTGTTTTAAACTATAACGCAGTGTTTTTCACTATTCATCAAAAATTGGATGTTTTCAGAAAAATACCAAAACTTTAGCCTAAGATAATTTTGATATTCCGAATTCAAAAATGAATTCCAATTCACCAAATTGAAAACCTAAAAGTTAAATTAATTAATTTAAAATCAATTCCCGTTGTCAAAACAGAAAAGCGTGTTTTTAAAAAGTAAAAACTATCAAAAGACTAACATGTGTTTATGTCAAATTTTAATGTGAAATTACTTATAATAAACTAAATTGTATTAAATGATGAGAATATAATCTAATTATACTTCAAAACCATACAAATTCAAAATTTAACACTATAAATTATTTCGATTAAAAAAGTTGTTTTCAACTAAAATTTAGTATTTTTCAGTATTCATCAAAATATAAAAGTTATTAGAAAAGTTCCAAAAATTTATCAAAAATAATTTTTTATGTATCGATTATAATGAATAATTTAATTTCATAAAATTTAATATATAAAAGTGTCAAATATTTGTTTTAAAAAGGGTTTTCCATTAAAAGGTGGTAAAATTGCTTTTTTTTAATACTTCTTTTATCTAAAAAAAATGAATTTGTTCTTATATTGTTTCTAAGAAATACATAATATTTATTATAAAATTATATAGAGTATATAAAATTCAAAATTCAGTTAATACTATTCATACCTGCTTTTGAACGGCTAGTTTGGTAAGTCGTAGTGCGCTCGAACTCAGTGTTGCATGTAGCGCAAGCTATTAAATTAAAGAAAATAACTTACTGTGAAATATTGGGGTGTTACAATTATATTTTATTTAAATATATATTATTTTATGAACATAGTATCCATTAATGGTTTAGGAAATCAAGATTATAAATCATGCACAAAAAGTTGATTATTTTATCAATTGATGTGGAAAAAAATATTACCAAAATCAATACAAGAAAGTATTTTTCATTAATAAAGGGTATAAATAAATATTTATAATCATACTATTATAATTTCAGTAATTATGATTTTTATAATTATTATATAGGAGGTCAGAAAACTTCTTTGTAAATCATGGGTAACGGTAGTGGACTCGGTAACTCAAAAACTATTCATTGAGTTTTACAGTTTCTTATTAAACTATGATTTCAAAGTCATTATATTTTAAACTATGTTCGTTTTTTCTCGTGAGACTAGTTTTTTTTATTTAATTAATATTTTAGTAATTATTCTCCATTAACCTATTTTTTTTAATAGTGGAGAATTTTGGAAAATTTACTCATAAATATGAATTTAAAATCGATGTTTTTAAAATGTTTTAATAAATGTTCTTTTGTGATTTGGTTTTTAATTTACACCGTTTATTTTAAATTTATTTTCTTCAATTGAGACATGATTTGTGTTTTACCATTTATTTTGTGTTATTATTCAGTTATTTTGGGTGAATAATTTTTCATTATCAAATGCATCAATTAATGATATTATTTTATTCCATTGTGATTTTTGTAAACCCCATTTTATTTCCATAGGATCCTTGTGAAATGAAAATTATTTCCATTTAGATGTTTAAGAAATAGATTCTTTTCCATGGGATCATTAATATATGTTGATGATATAATTTAAGTAGAACACATATATGTAGAAGATTATTGGTGGGGTCCAATATCACTTTTTAATTCACTGGTTTATGTTTATATATCATGAGATTTCTAGGTGTTCACATGATGATTTATTTCCAAATGAAATAAGAAATATGGGTTTGATCTCATTTCTTTGCTATAAATAATCAGTTTACTCACAAAATTATCAAAGTAATGAGTTTTCCCACATGGGTTTTTTCCTATTATTATTATTATTTAACCATATTTATATGTTTTTCTCCATGTTATCCTTACTTTTAAAGTGATTCATTTCATTTCCCTAAAATTCCATGTTTTTAAAATTATGACTTATTTTTATTTTAAACCATAATTTTTTGTTAGGTTTCCATGTTATTTTACTATTGAGATAGATTTTGATCCAATTTATATCTTTTATGATTCATTAAAGGTATTTTAAAAACTTATATTACTCTAATATGTTTTATGAATATCATATTTTATCATTGAATTATGCAACATCCCAGTTCCAGAAGCCACCCAAAGGCGCCCCGTACCCGGTTGGTCACATGGCCTCAAGCGCATTTACCCTAACGCCAGAGGCTGCTGACTAGAGGTGAGGGCCTTGGGTGTGATATTGGGGAAACTATGCCTTCATTGGAAGAGTAACATAGCAGAAGAGAAACTGATAACAATAGCGGAAGAAGTAATAATGGCATACAACAGTAAACAGCGAAAGACTAAAAGTAATAAGCATCTGGAGAACATATATAATGATGCATGATACATATTTCAAGGAAAGAATACAAACACGTCACAATGCTGAAATATAGTACTAAACCGAAGTATGATAGAAAATGGTAAAAAACTCTTCAGCATTACAATCATCAGCTTGGTCCCATTCTCTCCAGCTCCAAAGCAGTCATGTACCTGAAGTAGAAGGGAGTTTATCCTTATCTATACCAACAATAATATAATCTGTTTGGGCCAAAAAGCCTAACCCAAGTAGGGTGTGAGACTAAATCCCACTATGCAACCACCAACATATTTGTGCCTAATAGTCAGTGAACATATATGGCAGGAAATAAAAAAATAAGAAGTAAACAGGGAAGTACTCAACAGTAAACATTCCTACAGTTTCAAAGAATTCAAACACCACATATCAAGTAAGCAGATAATCAAAAATAGGTAACCCTCTGGGATGTACTCACAACCTAATCCCCTTTTTTTCTACCTAGAAAACACAACCAACCCTCTGGGTAGTACTCATGGTCTAATCCCTCTAGTTCAACTTTAGTATAGTCTCTTTGGGGAAGTAGTCGACGTCAATTCCCATTATTGTCTCATATCGGTAACTAAAAGGCGATATGGGGAATCACTTACATATCATTCACCATGTGTCTCACGCTGAGGAACTACAAACACTCTGAGGAACCACTTATTTCAGTTCCCCTTGTGGTCTCACATCATAACAAAAAAACAGACACTCTAGAGAAGCACTAACGTCCATTCTCCCTATGATCTACTACACCAGGTTCTCATAGCCCCATTTAAGTCAAATGAGCATAGAAATGAAAATAAGCCAAATTAAACCTCAATAACTACTTGGATAACCAGTCTACAGCATAACAGCATGTCAGATAACAATCACTCCATCCGAACAATACTAGGCATGGGAAACAAACAGCAGCCTAACACACAAGCAGAACTAAATGGTCATAAACAAAACATGCATGGGAAAACACATAAAAAGAATATAAATTAACCCTATTCACATTCAAATTAACCTTTACTCAAGTATAAAAGAATATCAGGAAATTAACACGGCTAAAATATTAAGACACTTGCTGGAAATCACATGTCATGCATTCTGGCCATGCCATTTAGGGTGCATTAGCAATTGCATGTTGTTGTGAAAGATGTTGTTCTAGATATGCATGCTACTATGATAGATGCCTTGATAATGTACCTACTTTTTGATAGGGTATTTATTTGTGTATGGTTTTTTTTGAATTAACACCGAACTTTGGTTCTTAAGGTGTTATAGGCCCTCTTGGATCATAATTTTGTGGATCATTGCCTTGTTTTTTTGTATATGACATGTAAGAGATGCCAAGATTTGATTATCGGGGATTATGGGCCCTCACTGATCTGAATTTTGCACTTTAATGTTTGTTTTAGTGTTTTATGAGATTCCAAAGTAGTTTATAAGGTTTACGGTCCGGAAAAACCCAGAATACACGTTGTGTAGTTTTGAATACACGCCATGTGTTCTTCTGTTCGGGAAGAAACTGTTTTTATTAAGTACATGTCGTGTAGTATCTAACTGTGTCACTGGCCATGTGGGAAAATACATAGGGTTGGGAAAATTTTGGTGGGACATTCCATGTACCGGATATACACGTCGTGTGTTTAGACCATGTGTCTGCCCGTGTGACTAATGACACGCATGGATAATAACTTAAGCAATACATGTCATGTAAGTCATGAACACACCGTGTAGTGTAATCCCTATAATTCAGCCATGTAACTAACAACATGGGTCAGTCGAAATACTTTAGTACATGTTGTGTCTTTCTAGAACACGTGGTGTAGTGTGAGCCGTGTATCTGGCCGTGTCACTAGCAAAATGGGTCGGTGAAGCTCGTCTAGTACACGTTGTGTCTAGTACAAACATGTCGTGTAGTATTTTTATATGAGAACTGTTTATCTTAGTCGTGTATAAGGACTTGAGCATGGGAAGGGGATTCAAGTACATGTTGTGAGTTAGGAAAAGACGTCGTGTGTTTGGGGTGTCACAAAACCAATTTTGGCAGAAGTAAACACCCTTGTGAAAGGATTAAGGGAACACATCATGTAGTTAAGTATACATGTCGTGTATCCATGTTTTGTAAAACATGAATGCTTTCCTTATTATGTTCCCTTATTACCCTTCTAGTTTTCATTCCTTGATAATCTTGATCTAAGGTGTGCATTTGACCTTGCAGAGTCATGCCACCGAGTTGTCCTCCGGTTGTACGCTAGTTGCAAGGACATTATTAGACACCTGACATGACTGATCAAGGAATTCCAGTAGATAGTCTAATTTCACCAGTCTTGGCACCATCCATCATTCTAGACACAGGTGCTGAGGCACAGTTCCGATAGGACATTATGAGGTTCATGCAGACCTTCTGTGGTGCACCGCATCCTGCCCCGTCTATGGAAGAGATGACGTGAGTGTTCTAGTAGAAGCATCCTCCCACCATTACATAGGAAAGGGGGACTCTGGCTACAAAGTCATGATTAGAATCCATGATTTCAATCTTTGATCATCTAAATATTCCTCCATAGAGGATGGTGAATCTCGCTACCTACATGTTTCGGGATTCCACCAAGTGATGGTGGGATGTGATCACACAGGAGGGATGCTAGCAGTTCATGGCTTAAGATGAGTTCCAATGTTCCTTCCACAACTACTTCTATCTGGAGACTTTTAGGGCTGATCGAGCCCGATAGTTTATGAGTCTAGAGTATGGTACTCTTTTAGTTATGGAGTAATCTTCCTGATTCACTGAGCTGCAGTGCTTCACGCCTATTCTAGGAGGTGATGAGTTATTCCTTGCAAGGAAGTTTGAGGATGGTATGAGGAATGACATCCGATATCATGTGAATATATTCAGGTTGATGTCTATCACTTCTATCATCAACCATGTACTAATCACGGAGCACAATTTGAGGGATTCTGGAGTTGTGATCCAGGGTGGTTCGACATCCGGAGTTAGTGTCTCTCCTACTAACAGTAGGAAGTGGTGTGGGGAGCCTTCTCATGGAGATCCAAGGAGGTGAGACACATCTTTTGGTAGACATGTGGTGTGATACCAATGCGGGAAGGACGGGCATATGAGGCCACATTTCCCGAGAGACCCAGTAGAGTGCTGATCTTATGGAAAGATGGGTCATATTCAGTGCTTCTGTCAGATATTCTAACCAAAATCTGGTGACAGGGGTTCTTCTATGACTCCTTGTTCAAGAGAAGCACTACCAGTTTCTCACCAGTCTAGGAACTGGAGTTATTCTGGTCGTTTAGGCCAAGGTGGAGGTTGTAGATGTAGTAGTCAATCGCTAGGATTTCAGCGACAGCAAGTTGGATCAGCTCATAGTGATCAATCAGGGTCACAGGGCCACGATATAGGCTAGAATTTGGCAATTGAGTAGACCCACTAGAAGAAGGATCCCAGACCCTATACAGTTCATGGTACAATCCTAGTTTCCTTCTTATTAGCTTCTTCTCTTTTCGATACAGGGGCTTCCCATAGCTTTATATCCATTTCTGTTGTGGAGATCCTTGGATATATATCTTGTCTTTTAGTGATATCTAGATGTTGAGAACTTTGTTGGGGACAAGAACGGATAGTGTACGTCAGTGTAAGGAGTTCCCTCTTGAGGTTGGTGGGTGTCACTTCTGATTGGATCTCTATGTCCTAGAGATAACAAGCTATGATTTCATTCACAGAATGGACTGGTTAGTTCCCTTCCAGGATGTTGTCAATTGGTATTGTCATAGGGTGAGTTTCACATCACCAGAGGGTGGATTGTTTCTTCATAATGGTGAATGGAATGTCCAGGAGAGCAGAGTGGGACCCGAGCGTCATGATTTGGGAGTAGTTATACCCTATATAGCTATTCTATATCTAGATGACCAAGGGACTTCACAGTTGGACTTTCGTCTAGTGTTGGATCGTTTCAGGGATATCTTTCCAGAGGAATTTTCTGGTTTTCCTCCATATAAATAGGTATACTTTTATATTGAGCTCATTCTAGGAGTGGCATCGGTGTCCATTCATCCTTATAGGATGGCTACACGAGAGCTACAAGAGCTCAATAAGCTGTTGGAGGAGTTGTAGGCATAGGGTTGCATCCGACCCAGTACTTCTCCTTGGGGTTCTCCTATCATGTTTACGAAGAAGGAAGAAAGTAACCTTCGACTTTGTGAGGATTATCAAAACCTGAACCAGTTGACGGTCAAGAACTGATATTCTTTTTCGAGGATTGATGATCTCTTTGATCAAACTCCAGGAGTCTGGGAGATCATGAATATTGACTTCAGATCTGGTTATCATTAGTTGCATGTTAGACAATCCGATATACCTCTTACAGCTTTCGGGAACAGGTTTGGTATATATGAGTATATGGTTATGTTGTTCGGTCTCATGAATACACATTATGTTTTCATGGAACCAATGAACCGAGTGTTCCATCCATACTTTGATTCTTTTGTGGTGGTTTTCATTGATGATATCTTGGTGTACTCTCACACTCGACGTGACAATGCTACCCATCTTGAGATCGTGTTGACTATATTGAGAGAGCATCAGCTATATGCTAAGCTCTCAAAATTCCACTTTTGGATGGACCATATTCACTTCTTGGGTCATGTTATCACAGATAAAGGAGTATCAGTACACCCAGAGAAAGTGAGAGTTGTAGTTTCCTCGGTGTAGCCGGAGAATTTTTTTGAGGTATGAATTTTTCTAGGGCTATATGGATACTACAGATGTTTCATACAAGACTTTTCATGCTTAGCAGTGCCACTGATGGGCCTGACTAAGAAGGGTGTGAATTACTTGGGTAAAAATTCATGCGAGTCATCCTTTTAGAAGCTAAAAGGAAGATTGACATCAACACCGATACTAGTATTTCCAGAGCTGGGCAAGAGCTACACTGTTTATTATGATGCTTCAGATATCGGGCTGGGAGTAGTGCTTATGCACGGAGGAGGAGTCATTGCATATGGGTCTCACCAGTTGAGGTCACATGAGAAGAATTACCTGACACAAGATCTTGAGTTAGCATTAGTTGATCATTATTTAATCTATTGGATACATTATCTCCTGGGAGAGAATTTTGTGTTTTTCACCAACCACAAAAGTCTCAAGTATATCTTCACTTAGCATGACATGAATTTAAGATAGAGAAGGTGGGTTGAGTACCTTCAGTCCATTGACTTTGAGCTTGCCTATACGTCTGGGAAAGGCAATGCAGTGGTTGATGCGTTGAGCAGGAGGACTTAGATACAAGAAGTTTTGGTGGTCATCAGTGAGTGGAAACTTATGGCTCTGTTCTCTGAGATGCATTTGGTGGTTCACAACAGACAGGGGTAGATGTTTCTTTCATCTGTAACTGTTACCTATACTCTTCTTGATCGAATGCGAATAAGGTAGCTATCAGATTCTGAAGGCCTAGTCCTATGGGAAAGTGTGTTATAAGAGGACTCTATTCCTAGATGGAACATAGAAGAGGATGAGATCTTTCGTTTCCAGGGGCGTGTATGGGTGTCAACAGAGATACATAAGGAGTTAATGTGGGACTTTCATTCCTCAGTTTGGGGAGTTCATCCTAGTGTCACCAAAATGTGTTTTGATTAACACCATCAGTATTGGTGGCCAGGTATGAAGAAAGAACTGGGTTTATCATGAGGTGTTCCACCTGTCATCAGGTAAAGGCAGAGAATCAGCGACTAGAAGGGATTTTGAAGCTGTCACCCATTCCAGAGTGGAAGTGGAATGATGTCATGATGGATTTCGTGATAGGTTTAACAAGGTCGCCTCAAGGGAATGATGTAGTATGGGTTGTCATTGACAATATCACGAAGGTTTCTCACTTCTTTCCAATCAAGGAGACATTCAGTGTTGATGAGATGGGACGTTTGTACATCCATGAGATTTTAGGTTTACATGGATTTCCGCACTCCATTGTTTCGGACAGGGATTCTTGTTTTACTTCTCGGGTCTGGCAGGGGTTACAGAAGGCTTTGGGTATATAGGTAATTTTGAGTACAACTTACCACCCTAAGATAGATGGCTAGTCCGAGAGTAAAATTCAGGTGCTTGAGGACATGCTTCGAGCATGCATCCATGATTTTAGAGGTTCTTGGGAGAAACACATACCTCTTATAGAGTTTTTCTACAATAATAGTCTTCAAGAAACTATTCAGAGGACATCTTATAAGGCTCTGTATGGTAGGCCATGTCCATCACCCTTGTGTTGGATAGAGACATGAGAGGTAGCTATGCTGGGACCTTGTCTTGTCCAGAAGACCACACAGTAGATAGAGTTGATTCAGAAGAGGATGGATACTGTATAGTCTTGACAGAAGTCTTATGCTGATCAGCAGAGATGACATCTGGTGATGTGAAACTCAGCCTATAGCGATATAAATTGACAAACTGCCTGGAAGGGAACTAACCAGTCCATTATGAGAATGACATCATAGCCTTTCATCCCTAGGACATAGAGATCCAATAAGAAGTGACACCCACCTACCTCAATAAGGAACTCCTTAAACTGACGTACACTAGAATTTCTTATCCCCAACAGAGTTTTAAACGTCAAGATATTAGAAGATGAAAAGATACAAATCCCAAGGCTCTCCACAATAGAAACAGATATAAAGTTATGGGAATCCCCTATATCGAAAAAAGTAGAAGCTAAAACTAAGGAAAATAGGATGGTACCTCGAACTGTAGAGGTTCTGGGATCCTGCTCCTGGTGGGTCTGCTTCATTGCAAAAGTATGGCATGTATCGCGGCCCTGTGACCCTTCCTGAACACTCTGAGCTGATCCAACTTGTTGCTGCTGAATTCCTGGCGATTGACTACCATGGTTGTGACCTCCACCTCATCCTGAACAGCCAGAAAAACTCTAGTTCCTAGACTGGGGAGAAACTGGTTGTGCTGATTCTGAACAAGGAGTCATAGAAGAACCACTATCACTAGCTAATGGTGAGAAGATCTGATAGAAGCACTGAAGATGACCCATCTTGTCGCAAAATCAGAACTCCACTGGGTATCTCAGGCAATGTGGCCTCATATTCCCATTCTTCCCACACTGGTAGCACACCACCTGGCTACCAGAATAAGTGTCTCAGCTCCGTGGATCTCCATGCGAAGTCTCCCTATGGCACTTCCTACTGTCATTAGGAGTGACACTAACTCTAGATGTTAAACAGCCCTAGCTCACAACACCAGAATCCCTCATATTTCGCTCCGTGATCAATGCCTCCTTGATGATAGAAGTGATAGACTTCAACCTAAAGATATTCACCTGAGATCGGATGTCGTGACTCAAACCATCCTCAAAATTCCTTTCTATGAATAACTCATCACCTCCTGGAATAGGCGTGAAGTGCTACAGCTCAGTGAAACGAGAAGAATACTCCATAACTGAAATGTTACCTTTCTCCAAACTCATAACCTCTCGAGCTTGATCGGCCCTCAAAGTCTCTATATAGTAGTAATGGAAGGCACACTAGAACTCATCCCAGGACATGACCTACTGGCATCCCGCCTGTGAGATCACATCCCACCATCTCTTGGCGGAATCCCGAAGCATGTTGGTAGAGATCTCCACCTTTCTCTTTGGAGGCTTCTCCAGATGCTCAAGGATTGAAAGAATTGATTCAAACCATGACTCTGTATCCAGAGGTCCTCATTCCCCTATGAAGGTGGGAGGATGCTACTGCTGGAAAACTCATGTCAGCTCTTCCATAGATGGGGCAACATGCGGTACTCTACGGAAGGTCTTCATGAACCTCATAAAGTCCTCTCGGAGCTGTGTATCATCACCTGTGGCCAGAATGATGGCTAGTGGAAAGACTGGTGCAACTGGAGGATCTAATGGAAGTCCTTGATCAGTCATGTCTGGTGTCTGATCACTTCCTTCCAACTAGCATACAACCGGAGGATATCACTGTGGCAAGACTCGGCAAGGTCAAATGCACACCTTAGATCAAGATTCTCAAGGAATGAAAACTGGAAGGGTAATAAGAGAATATAAGAAGTAAATCATTAAATTTTTACAAAACATGGATACATGACATGTATACTAAACTACACAATGTGTTACCTTAAGCCTTTCACATGGGTGTGTACTTCTGTTAAGACTGGTTGTGTAACAACCCAAACACATGGCGTGTTTTCCTAATACAAAATGTGTACCTGAATCCTCTTACCCTTCCTTAGTCCTTCTACATGACTAAGCTACACGATTCTCGTAGAACAAGACTACACGAGATGTTTGTGCTAGACAATGCGTGTACTAGACGAGCTTCATCGACCCGTGTAGTTAGTGACACGGCTGGATACACGGCTCACACTACATGGCGTGTTCTAGATAGACACAACCTTTACTAAAGTATTTCCACTAACCCGTGTTGTTAGTTACATGGTCAGATTCTAGGGATTACACTAAACGATGTGTTCAACATTAACACGATGTGTATTGCTTATGTTTTTATCCATCTGGGTCGTTAGTCACATGGGAAGACACATGGTCTAAACACACGGCGTGTACGTCTGGTACATGATGTGTCCCATAAAAACATCCCCACCACTGTCTCTCTACCCACATGGACAGTGAAATAGTTAGAGACTACACGGTGTGTACAAAGAGTACAAGGCATGTACTTAATAAAAACAGTTTCTTCCCGAACAGAAGAACACATGGAGTGTATTCAAAACTACATGGCTTGTATTCGGGGTTTTTTCAGAAATTAAACCTTATAAACTACTTAGTAATACTAGAAAACACTAAAACAAACATTAATGTTCAAAATTCAGATCTTTGAGGGCCCATACTCACTGAGAATCAAACCCTGTAATTTCTTACATGTCATATACAAGAAAAAAAAGATAATGATCCACCAAATCCTGATCCATGAGGGGCTATAACACCTTAAGAACCAAAGTTTGGCATTCATTCAAACAAAACCTTACACAAATCAATACCCTATTGAACATTAGGTACTTTATCAAGGCATATATCACCATAGTATGGATATCTAGCACAACATCTATCACAACAACATGCAATTACTAATGCACCCTAAATGGAATGTCCAGAATGCATGACATGTGATTTCTAGAAAGTTTCTATATGATGCATGAGATGGTATAACTTCATCTCATCGGGTTGTAAAAGAAATATAACCTCGATAATATCAACAATAACAGCACAAAGCATGTGAATCACCCAACGGTGAAATCAAATCAACTGTAAAATTGAAAAACCAGAAATTTGAAATAAATGAGGTAAATTGGATTTTCCCTATACAGGGGTTAACTACTCCTGGGAACAACTTATTACCAAGTACCTATTTCTATCTTATCCCTAACTATAGGCTCCAAACAGTAAGTCAAGAAGAAAATAATGCCTCTGATACCACATTGTAACATCTTTGTTCTAGAAGCCACCTAGAGGCACCTCGTACCTGGTTGGTCACATGGCCTCAAGTACATTTCCCCTAACACCATAGGTTGCTGACCAGTATCAAGGGACTTGGGTGTGATAGTGGGGAAACAATGCCCTCATTGGAAGATTAACACAGTGGAAGAGAAATAGATAACAATATCAGAAGCAGTAATAATGGCATAAAATAGTAAACGGTGGAAGACTGAATGTAATAAGCAGTTAGAGCACATAAATAATGACGCATGATACATATGTCTAGGAAAGTAGCAAAACATGTCTCAATACTAAAATATAGTACTAAACCAAAGTACTAAATAAAATAGTAAACAAATCTTCAGCATCGTAAGCATCAGCTTAGTCCCATGCTCTCCATCTCCAAAGCAGTCAAGTACCTGAAGTAGAAGGCCGCTTTCACTTATCTATACCTGCAATAATATGTTCTGTTTGGGCCCAAAATCATGGCCCAAATAGGGTGTGAGATTAAATACTAGTAGGCAACCACCAAGAGATATGTTCCTAACAGTCAGTGAATATATATGGCAGGAAATAAGAAAAAGAAGCTGCAAACAAGGAAGTACTCAATAGTAAACATTCCAACAGATTCAAAGAATTCAAACACCACATATCAATTAAGTAGATAATCACAAATAGGTAACCTTTTGGGATGTACTCAAAACCTAATCCCCTCTTGTCCTACCTAGAAAAAACAAGCAACCCTATGGGCAGTGCTCACAATCTAACCCCTCTGGTTCAACTTTAGTATAGACTCTCTCAGGAAGCACTCGCCATCAATTCCCCCTATAGTCTCGTATCAGTAACTAAATGGTGATCTGGGAAAGCACTTACATATCATTCCCCATGTGGCCCACTTGGAGGAACTACAGACACTCTGAGGAAGAACTTACGTCAATTCCCCATGGGTTCTTCAATCGTAACAAAAAACAAAAACTCTGTAGAATCCCTTACATCCATTCTCTCTATGGTCTACTACACCAGGTTCCCACGTCCCTGTGTAATTCAAATGAGTATAGAAATGAAAAGAGGACAAATTAAACATCAATAACTACTTGGATAACCAGTCTATAGTATAACAACATATCAAATAACAATCACTTCATCCTAACAATATTTGGCATGGAAAACAAACAGCAGCCTAACAGGCAAGCAGGACCAAACGGTAATAAGCAAAACATGCATGGAAAAACACTTCAAAATCATTAAAATTAACCCTATTCACATTCAAATTAACCCCTAATCATGCATACAAGAATATCACGAAATTAACAGGGCTAAAATCGTAACATGCAATACCCCATTCAAGGGTATTGGGAAAGTTTTCACATATAACTCAAAGAATTTAAACAGAAAGGCACAAAACACCTACCTCGGTGTTATAGGATCGTTGTATGTGAACCTCAAGCCTTGATTCACCCAAGAACACCATAGATATAAAAAAATGCTCAAATCTCTCAACTGAGGATAACATGAGAAAGATGAGAAATCATGAAACGAAACTCTAGTAGAAGGAAAAGCGTACTGTGGTGATCCCAATGCAATCAACGGTGGTCGATTCGGAGAATGAACGCTCGATCGGGGTCTCGGGGAAAGATCATAGACATACGGTTTCTCTCATATGAGATAGACCTAGAAGGAGGTATTTCTATCTGTGAGACGCGACCCTGGCCATTTTAATGAAAAAAAAAATAGTATACAGCATGTACTTTAGAAGTACATGGTGTGTACTTACCTTTACCTGCCCCCACATTTGGCGGTCTCTAGACCACCACACACGGCTATGTGCATGGTCGTGAAATGGCCATCACCCAGCTACCTGCGGTAACTGAGTACACGGCATGTACTTATAAATTACAGGGCATGTACTTAAGAAATTTCCATAAAACTTCACTTTTTCATCAAAAACACCTAAAAAAGGAAAACATACTCGAAAAGAAGATCTTGGTTCTTACAAATTATTTATTATAATGTATATGTCTCCCCTATGACTTATTTTATATTATGATATGTTTTATCTCTTTCTAAGTATTTTACCCACACATATCTTATGTTTCAAAATCCCTATGTTATAATGAATATTATATTATGTGAGATATCTAGAAAATTCTCTATAGTATCATGATTATGGGGAATTTTTTCAAGTATAATAAGATAATATTTTTATATAGCTAATCTATAATATGATGAACCTTTTGTTCCTTTGCTTTAGTGGATATTATGAGATGTAACATTTAAATTATGTGATTAATATAATATTGATTTAATTTTTAGCTACGGTCACTAAACTTGGTTTTAGGCAAGGTTTTAGTTATTTTATAGATTATTTTATAGACTACTTTAGTCATTTTTTGAGATTAATTTTGTTACCTTTAGTATTACAGATAGAGGAACATAGTAAAAGCCATATAGATTTTTCTTTGTATATGATGATATCAAAAAATATTGGTAATGTATTGAGTAGATGGATTTCATAGAAATAAATCTTTGTCTTGATACTACAAGTGGATGTATTTTTAGTACATATCCATCTAGGGGTAATAACATTGAAAAGAGTTTGTAGAGTGTATCTTAACCATCGTTTTGTGCACGTTGAATGTCCCCTGACTTCGCACCTTGTTTGAAAATCATAGTACATATTATTTGGTTAATAATATCCATATTAATAACCCCTAATACATACCTATATTAATACTAAAAGTGGATGTGTATTTAGTACATATCCATATAGGGTTAATAACACCAAAACTAATTGGTAAAGTGCATCTTAACCATCATTTTGTGCATGGTGAATGGGATCTTACTACTCACTTGGTTTGAAACTCCTAGGGTATATTCTATAGATAATCGTACTCACATTAAGAACTATTATGAAGGATTTATTATATAGTTACTTTGAGTGACTATGTAGAGAAGTATATGATAACTAAACATAAAGTAGACTAGGTAAAACTAAGAGAATTATATGTTAACCAACTATGACATAGTCTAAATGAAAGTTTCATAGGTTGAAATGATAGTTTATCTAGAGTATAAATATTTATATTAAGATTTAATATTCTTGTACTCTAATTATTTGGGATATTACCATTTCTTTTTTGGTTTTATTATTTTGTTGAAACTAAATCATGTAAATGAAGCTTTGAAACTTATGTCCTTTATAACTCATAAAATGTATATTTTGGATAAATAATTTTCTAGTTTTAATAAGGATAAATCATAATGATATCTTAGTAAATTAAATATCATGAATCCCTTATGAAACCCTTGTCTTGTTGTTCCTTATGAAACCCTTGGCTTATTCCTTTTGTAAATGATAATTAATGTTATGATTTCATAATTTATTTAAGGGGGAAAGATGTAATAACCAAAGATTTTGGATCCTTTAAAATGCATACTATGTTCTACAACATGTGACACATGATACACCCAACCTATAAAAACCAGAACATATTAATAATTAATTAATTTTAAATCTGTAATAAATAATATTATTATAAACCATTAATATTTATTACCTTTTGAAATTACTTAATTAATAAGATTTATTAATGAAAAGGTAATTTTCAATAAAAGATGTATTTTTATGTTGTATATTATTGAAAAAATATAAATTTTACAATATAAAAATTCTAATTTGAAAATGTAAAATTATTTTTTGTATTTTCCATAACAAAATAATATTTGGATTTATTTTTTATATATTTTTGACAAAATTCATTTTTAGGTGAATTATGATAATAGTTATTTTAATTTTAAAATATTATTTATATGGAATTAATTTTTTTGAAACATTTTCTTATAAAATTATATATTATAAATTATAATAAATCATTTTAAAATACTATGTTGATCATATAAACCCATTCCCAACTTTTGGAAATTTTATGTAGAATTTTAATGAAAACTATTTTTCTTCTAATTTGTATAATTTTTTATAACATAATGTAATAATATATTTGGTTAAATTTATTATAAAATAAATTAAATTTTATTGAAAAAAATTATTTAAAATTTATTGTAACCGATGAAATTGATAATTGTTTACTAATAATAACTATATTTGCTTAAAAATAATCTTTCTGAAAAAACTTGTTATTATGTATTACATGCGCTAAAGTTAAGATTAATTTCACAATAAATAGAAAATTAAATTTATAAAATAATCCTTATTTTAAAAATCTTTCATATTATTTCAAATTGAAAATTTCATTTTTGGTTACAAAATTAAAACTATTAGGATTAGTTCTAATTACCAAGATAAAGGTGAAACAACTATTTTTAAATTGTTGTTTTATTAATATCATGAAAATTCTTTAAAACAAATAAAATTTAGAAACATTAAAAACTGATGCTAATTATATTTATATATTCATATATATTTTAAGACTCATATAATTTTTAATCAATACTAAATATGATAACTATTTCATAATTGTAAAAATGAATTTTTTTTCTAAACAAGTTTGTCTACACAATATCTTATAAAAATGAAAAGATAATTTAATAATATTTATAAATGATAATATATTAAATAAAGGTTAAATATATTTCCAATACACTAAATTTTTTTCAAATTTGTTATTTTATATTTCTAATAAAATAAAAATTCATTTAGTTAAAAACTAGTTACCTAGATTAAAAGTAAAAGAGACAAATGTTAAAAAAATTGATAAAACCATATAACATGTTTTTAAGAATTTGGTTAGTCCTTGTTTAACAATAATTTACCCCAAACACAAAAATTGTTCATTTTTGAGTCACTGAACCTTTAATAGTGTCATGTAATTATTGAAAAATGTTGATTGTTTCTAAATTTTTCTCTTTTCCCCTCTTATAAATGGATAAAACATACACCACTAAAAGCTAAAATTTACCTAACAATTCCTCCTATAAAATATACTATTTTACCTTCCATATAAGAATCTCCCACAAACATAATCAACTAGTCACTCATTGTTAGCATATGGCCTTAAATTTCAAGGGGACCTCTAAACAAACATTTCTTTATTATATGTATTATCTCCTTATTAAGTTTTTATTCCTAATATTATTCAACTAGATATCCATCCAACATAATAATGTTGTGAATAAAGTATTATTAGTATACAGATATGTTTTTATATTATATGTAAGACACTTATTTATTCATTTCTATCTACAAAGAAAAATAAAGGAATTTCCACCTTGCATGTGTGTAGAACTCACCCGCCATAAATAAATGTTTGTTTTTTATTATAGTATTTCATTATTTATCCTAATATATTAAAATATGATTCAAAAAAGAAAAAAAGAAAAAATATCATTATTTTTTTTATAGTGATAGTTTATCAAAATAAACTATTCCTTAACCAAATTCACTAGTTGAGTTAAAGTGTGTTCATGTTTTGGCCGGTTTAACCACCAACCTGAGTGATGAAATAAAACTATATCATGGGAGACTATGAGAAAAAAATTATAAAATTTTTATTTTTATATCATTCTATAAATATTAAATTTATTATTAAATTTATTATTATAGTATATTCTTTATTTTCTCTAAATTCTATTAAATAAGCCAACAATGATTTCATTTTCATGCAGCATAAGTAAAACAATTATGTAATGGTATAAGAGACTTAAAAAAATATAATTTATATATTATAGTATATTTAAATATATATTCATTAATAAAATGGTATCCATTTAAGGTAATGATGTAAATTTTATAAAGTATACAAAAACTGTTGATGATATTAACCCATGATGTTGAGAAAAAGATTAGAAAAATATTATACCTATAGAAACATTTTATTAATGAATTTAATTAATATGTATATATATATAATAATTTTCTAAAATGGGTAACTATGATATATATTTTTATGATATAGTGGTTTAGAAAACTATCGTTGGGATCAATGATAATGGTAAGGGACTAGATAATATCAAACTCCTTTAACTGATTTATACAGATTCATCTTGAACTATCATTTTTAAGTCCTTAATTTTGAACTATTTCATTTTTTATTTATAGAGAATATATTATTTTATGTTCAAATCCCCTTTAATGATTTATTTTCTTTTCTCTTTTTCTAATAATACAATTGATTTTTTTTTAAATGATAATTATAACTATAAATTTTATAGAGATGTTTTCAAAATGTTTTCAATAATTATCTTTTGTGATTTCAATTTAATTTTACATTATACATTTTAAATGCGATATTTATAATGGAGTTATATTCCATGTTTTATCCTATATTTTTTATTACATATTTATTTTTCCATGATTATGTTTTCGGTATCATGATATTAAATTCGTGATGTTATATTATTCCATTTGGTTATTTTAATGATGTCATTCCTTCCATGGGTTCATAATAAAGGAAATTGTTTTCATTTTGGGTTTTTAAATAACACATTATTTTAAATTGGGTTTTAAAGATATTAAGATGATTGAATTTATGTGTCAAGCATATGTATGTGTTTTAACCCACCAAATGAGTACAGACTATTTTAGGATTGAAGAAATAAATGATGCAAAGGTATTATTTTCTATGAAAAGTGGAGGAATGGGAAACATGGATATATAGAGATTAGACAGTTAGGATACATAGATCATGTAACCCCTAAAAAGAAATTGGATCTCTTAATCATGGGAATGACCCAAGAATGAGTCCTTCACTTTGTGTGATATATTAATGATCACATGAAGCCCCTATGATAAGAACGTATGATCATGAGAATTCATTCAGATGAGTTCCTCTGATCATGTGACATGTTAACTGACAGAAACCTGAAATCATCAAAAAAAATATGATATAAAACATGAAAATGTGGAAGTTTTATTCAATGGATGTTATGTTTATTTTTACACAAAGGGCTCATGGGACTAGCGTGATCAATTCAATTATCTTGAGATATCCCCAGTGGAATGTTGTTCATTCCATGTGAAGAAATTTTCGTATGTCACCTTCATCATGGGAAGTCCCTTGTACATGTCCATTTTATCATGAGACACCCCTTAAGATCATAGATAAGTGGTGGGACTATATGTGGTAGTTCTTGCATGCCATCATGTGATCCAGTATTGATTGCATGACACACCACATACAAGGGGAGTGACCATCCATGAAAATTATCACATACTATCACTATATACATTATTTATCATGAGAATCCCAGATAAAAAAATAATGGGAAAAGTTATAAGGTCTTGGAAAATATGAGTTCAGAATCATGCGAAAGGAAGTTATGTTGTTTTTCATGAAAATGTTGGATATGATCTACAAGATCGGTCCATTGATCATGTGAAATCACCCAAAATATTCAGACCACATCCTGTGAAGGACACTAAACATGCCACCTTCTTTATACAAAGGATCTTATACATTTCCATTTGAACATGTGAATCCTGATACAAAATTGATCGGTGATATTCATATTACTTAAACACTAAAAGGATGAAAAGGGTGGTACCCATATGAAAAGGAAAGATATGCTAATTTTCACATGAAGGGCCTCCAATGAGCCAGTTTGATATTATGAAGGGCCCTTAAAATTATACATTTATCACACAAAATCCTCTTCTACAGTCATATTGATCTCACAAAGACTCTCTTACATGTTAGCCTAATATTTAAAAGGTCCGTTGACATGCCAATTTGATTATGAAAAACCCTTTGAAAATTCATAGGTCTGATAAATATGGAGAATATGGAGTGATATCATGGTCATTATTTTAAACATGATGGATATATGATTCCATGGATGACCTGATATAGGTTCTTGTGAAATTTGTTATCCACCATTGAATCAATCCTATAAATGTGATATAAATGCTGTGCAATCAGATGTAGAACTAGGATAGAAAGGCCTTTAAATTTATTCCCCTCAATAAAAAAACACCCACATGGTTCCATCGAGGTGAGAGGAGACTTATTGGAGTGGAAATCCATGAAATTTTATGGGTTCTCTGATCGCACTATGATTCACTATTTCATTTTCACCCTTACACCACTGTGCTAAACTAGTTTTTTATTGAAAAATATAAAACTAATAACATATTTAACTTTATTTTTGATTCCATTATTTTGTGTTTATCATGGTTAAAATGGTTAATGTTGATTGTTTTGATAATTTCATTAATGTTGGAGGTGATTTGGAGGGCCCATGATAAAGTCCAAGAAAAATGGGCCAAGCTGCGCAGGATCCAAGCACACCAGTTTACATAAACCGTTACTACTACTTAACCGGGAATCAAAATTGGATGAACTTTGGGGTTTGTAATATAATTCATTGGTCTACATTTAATATGAAGTAACCCAAGGTTCATTTGGCCATATAGTGGCCAAACAGACCTGATCTTTCCAGAACACCAAATCCGCACGAAGTCAAAAGTTGTGTGTTGTGATATATCCATATCTCAGGCTCTAGTTGTCAAACCGATGCCAAACATTCGTTGTAAACATTTAAGAAGTGGGAAACATGTTTATAGTTTTTTCCAAAGTGTTATTATACTTTCAAGTGGTCTAAAACTATGGTCCAAGTGGTTTTACACAATCTGTGTGCCCAAAACGACCTTCCACTTTGCCTATAAAATGGAAGCCTGGGCTCCTCATTTAAAAGTTCTACTAGGAGGAAATGATCTAGTATTTTGGAGACCCAAAGAGTTAATATCATAATCTATGAATTTCTGGAGTCCCCTATCCTCATCGGTGTATCAATGATGAAGGCAAAGTTCCACCCGAGCCTTCTCCTCCTCTCGATGGAGAGATAAACAGTGGAAGATCATTTCATGGGAGCTACACATACTTGGGAGGGAGTTTCGGCACTTGATACTCTACTAAATTTTGGTAATATTTGTTTTTATTATTTCAATTATGTTTTATCTAAACGTTTTTTCCACTTATTTCTTTTATTAGGTTTAATTAAGTGAACCTCTTTTCATTTCAACATTGATTGGCTTGAAATTTCAAGTATGAAACTTAGGTTCTTTCGATTGGGAAACACAAAGATCCTCTTTCTCTAACACATAAAGAAGATATTAGTATAATTTGGTAGCCATTAATCTGTTCTTGAATTCCAATCCTTGACAACATAATTGGTGTGTCAAGGGTTGGTACTTAGTAGAATGTTTTAAGAGGTAAGTGGGGAATTAAGATCTTGAAAACCCTCAACCAAATAATTAAAACAACCATGGGAAAATTTTAGAACAATGAACTATCCTATATTGGTAGTGAACCTGAAGTGATATTATTCTCTCATAATTCTTAAATCTCCAACTTATTCTATCATCTTTTAATCTCTTTAAGTTAATTTATCTTCTTAAATATGTTTTCAAAATCACCCCCTCTTTTAGTAATATTTATTAAAAATACACATTATAAGATACCAATACTCCTTGAGAGACTACATAGGGTATTTCCTAGACTAAAAAATATACCTTAAATAACAATCAATTTTAGGTTTCATGAAAACATGTTCAAATTTTGACACCGTTTCTGGGGAGCACTTTGGGTTTTAGTGTGTATTTTTATATGAATTTTGTAAATTTTGTGAATATTTATTTGTTTTAATTATACCTTTAACTATGTTTTTGTGTTCTGATTTATTTATTATGTAGGTTTTTGGCATGAAGCATTCTAATATGGGAGATTTATCACCTTTTGAAACTGAACCGAAGAGGATCTTACTTCAGTGACCCCAAGACGCATAAGAGAACCCTTTGATGGAGGACACACAAGACAACAACAGTCGTCTTGATCCTTCATCTTCTTCTTCTGGAACCAATATCAAAACTAAAATAAAATTGTATAACATAGCTAAAAACAATATAACACTAAGATAATTAACCTCACCTAATGTCAATAACCAACCCGTATACATTCAATAATAAGGAGAGGTACCCAATTTTGAACTTAAATCTAGTTTAATGCATCTATTAACAAGATTCCATGGACTTCCTAGATGTGATCCACATAATAATTTCAAATAATTTCACACTATTGTTTCAACATTAAAACCTTTTAATGTGGATTATTAACAATTAAAACTGAGATAATTCCCCTTTTCTTTAGAATATACTGCAAAACTATCTTTATTATGTTAACTCCCCAATAAGAGGCTTGACGAACATGAAACAACATTTTCTTGATAAATATTTCCCACCCACTCAAACTAAAACAATAATAAAATATATATGTGTTATAAGATAATATCAAGGGGAAACAATTCATGAATATTGTGAAATATTTAAAATATTGTGTTCAAGTTTTCCACACCTCCAAATAAGAGACCAACATTTAATATAGTATTTTTATGATGGTTTAATTACACTTGGTCATAGTATGATTGATGTTGCTGCAAGTGGTTCCCTAGAAGATAATACCCCAATCACTACAAAGACCCTGATTGATAACATGGTGCAAAACACATAACAATTCAGTTCACGGTCTAGTGTACACATTCGAGGTGTCCATGAGGTACAAAGTACTGAATTTGAGAAGAATGTGGACACAATGTTTGAAGAATTATGTACCCTTATTCAACAACTCACTCTTTCCCAAGGAAATCCCAAACTCCACCTCTCATCCATTTTGGTATATGCTCTTATGATACCCACTACTCTGGACAATGTCCTTAATTGAGAGAAACTTATGAGAGTTGTGAGGCAATATTTCCAGGCCTCCCTTATAACCAACCCTTTAGGAAATAACATTACTATCCATCGAACTCGAGGTGGAAATAAAACCAAGCCTATAGGCAAGGGGGTATTCAAACCAACCTCAATAACAATGGAACCAATAGGGTCAGAGTATTCATCCACCACCACCTCCCAAAAATCCTCAACCACCCCAAAGGCATTTCCAACAAAACCCTCCAAAACCCAAGCCTATCTTAGAAGATATGGTAAAATAAGTGGCTTCCAACAATATCCAATTCCAACAAACCACTCAGGCAGCCATACAAGACCTCAATATCAAATTAGGACAACTAGATAACTCGATGGGAGAAATTCAAAGTCACAGGTCGGGTAAACTACCGTATACAACATTATTCAACCCTAGAAATAAAGGAAATGTTTGTTCCATCACCCTTAAGAGTGGAAAACAACTAAAAAGTCAAACAAAACCTCTATTAGATTCATCCCCTCTTGAAGAAACCTTGATCCCAACCATTAAAAATGTTCAAAATGTTAAGAAACGGTGTCTTTAGAGAAGCCCTTCCAAAGGAAAGAGTGTGTATGTCGATGAGTATCATTGCCAAACCATTCCTCTTCCATTTCCCAAGGGACACCCAACCTTGAAAACAAAAGAAAACTAATCTTGATATGGAAGTTTTGGATACTTTCAAACAAGTGTAGGTAAATATCCACATGATTTATGTTGTGAAACAAATTATAAAATATGAAAAGTTTTTAAAATATACGTTTACACATCGAAGGAGACTTTGCAGTGATGAGAAGTTATTCTTGGGTAGGAATGTCACAGCATTGATATAAACATCATTTCCTATCAAATGAAATGATCTGGGAACCTTCTCGATTCCATGCATCATAGGGAAGTTTTCATATTCCAATGCTATGCTTGATTTTGATGCTTCTACAAATGTGATGATTCACTATATTTACTCTTCATTGCAGGTTGGTGAACTAAATACCACTGGAATAGTCGTTTATCTAGAAAATCGAAGAACAAAAAACTCTTCTGGTGTGTTTGAGGTTGTTCTTCTGAGGGTGAAAATTTTAATTTGTCCTACTGATTTTTATGTTCTAAAAATATAAGATGATGGGATGAATGGACATTCCCCAATTATATGGGGGAGAACCTTATTGAGAACCACCAAAATCATAATTATTGTCACAGGGGTACATTACCTATGCATTATGGTGGTGAAATTTTCCACTTCAACATCCTTGATTCCATAATGCACCCCTCAAACAAACATTCCTCTTTCTCTATTAATTCAATTTATGTACTCCCTTCCTCTGAAAGAACATCTTTTCTTTCCCCTGATCCCCTTTATGAGTTTTCATCATTGATTGAAATGGTAATAAATGAGTCATGAATTGATTGTTGTAGTGGTCTAGAAAAGTGTCATGCATGTTTATTAATTAATAATTTCTTGAACACTAAGTATCCAATGACTATAGATAATATTGTTAAGCTTGTAAAAGATCATTCCTCATGTAAGGATGATACCATTTGAGAATTTAAATGAGATATGTGACCTATCACCTTCACACAAACTCTCAAAAATCCAAAATCCACCTACATTATAACTGATACAAATGCCTCATGATTAAAATATTCATATCTTGAGAATAGAAACTAGTTTCCAGTTATAATTGCTAGTTCACTCCCTCCTGAGAATGAATTGTGTCTTCTTGAACTTTTTAGGGATTATAAACAAGATTTGGGATGGACACTTTCTAACCTTCCTAGTATTAGCCCATAAATTTTCACACATCATATTTTATTAAATGATGAGGCTAAACTTTTGAGGTAGTCAGAACATCGACTAAACCCAAACCTCTAAGGAGTTGTGAAAAATGAGGCAACAAAATTATTGGCTGATGGAATCATTTACCCCATATATGAAATCCAATGGGTCAGTCCCATTCAAGTAGTTGCTAAAAAAATTTCCTTATAGTAATAAAAAATAAAAACAATTAATTTGTTCCAAATCATGTGCAGAATAGTTTTTGTGTCTGTATAGACTATCTCCAACTAAACCAACACACTATAAAATTCCATTTCCCTTTTCCATTCATTGACCAAATTCAGTATAGTATTGCAGATAAGTCCCACTATTTTTTCCTTGATGGGTATTCTAGAAACTTTCAGATCCATATTACCCCTGAGGACCAAGAAAAGATGACGGTCACTTTCCCCTTTGGCACATTTTCATATAGAAGGATTCCATTTGGTCTGTGCAATGCTCCAGGTACTTTCCAGCGATGAATGGTTAGTATTTTTTCAAATTACCTAGAGAATTTCATGGAAGTATTCACGGATGATTTCAGTGTTTATGGATCCTCTTTTGATGAATGTTTTAGTAGTCTTGGTTCATTCCTATATCACTATATTCAAAAGTATCTCATATTAAATTTTGAGAAATTTCAATTCATGGTGCGACAAGGTTTAGTTTTGGGACAAGTAATTTCTAGGGATGGTATCTAAGTATATAAATCCAAAGTGGATGTCATTTATTCCATACCATTCCCCAAAAATGTATGGGATGTGCAGACTTTCCTAGGTCAGGCTAGATTTTACCGTCGTTTCATTCATGAATTTAGTAAGATTGAACTTCCCCTCTTCTTGCTACTCTAAAAAGAAAAGGAATTGTGTTTTGAAAATGAATGTGAGTAAGCTTTTAAAAAGTTAAAATGTAGTCTCATGTCACCCCTGGTAATCCAACCACATCGATGGGATTTACCATTTGAGCTCTTGTGTGATTCCTGTAACTATGTAGTCGGGGAAATCTTATAACAAAGGGTCGTGTGATCTCTACATGTCATTGCCTATGCCACATGTACTTTGGACCCTACCCAAGAAAACTACACCACAAATGAAAACGAATTTCTTTCCATTTTGTTTTCCTTGGATAATTTCAGGTCATATATTTTAGGGTCCAAAGTCATTTTGTTCTTAGACCATGCAGCCCTCCAGTATCTCCTTAAGAAACTAGAAGACAACCCACGTCTCATTTACTAAATGCTCCTCCTTCATGAATTCAATTTAGAAATTATAGATAAAAAAGGAGCAGAGAATGTGGTGGATGACCATATCAGAAGGATCCACCCATCCTTGTACATTGAATCATCCACTTGTATTCTCATAAATGACATGATTCCTGATAAGCAACTATACTGAGTGCATGATTGTATTCCTTTGTATGCTGAAATTGTAAATTATTTGGTAACATATTTCATTCCAACTGATTTTAACAAAAAAACTAGGTCGATTGTCTAAAAGATGAGTCAC